>OY740775.1:55304938-56504938 GCA_963513935.1 Aphrophora alni | reverse complement strand
AGGGGTTCAGTTTTGTACTCAATATTTATTATATTATTTATCTACTACAAATATCTTTATCATTTAGATTCCGACTCTTTTATTATGCTAATATCAAATATTGACCTATCTTATCAACTTAAAAGTTTATCTTAAATACTTTGAAATCAAATTACATCTATTTTGACATATGAACCCAGAATGATTCCAACTGTTGTTCTTTTATGAATCTATTTTACTTTTGAGATGATTACCAGATTACTCTATACACAAATGTTTGCTCAACTCTTTTTCCTATGGAGACTCTTGGATATTCGGCGTCAATTTTCTCTCACTCCCTCGGCGATTTAAGTAAAATTAAACACTTGTTGCTGTATCTTTGATACAACAACACGTATTTGACGTTAGTTGTGTGTTACCGTGATTGTGTTTTTTGACTTCTCAGTTTTAGCTCTGAGATGCATGCTTAGATATAAAGGTTGGTGGTATTCTTATTTAATTTTACTTCTTACATAGACTTAGTTTCTAGTTTCATGTTTCTTTAGTTTTTAGTCACTTGATAACGGGAATTGATTCTTATTCCCGAAACGTCGTGTTTTGATTTTTAACACACAAATGATGGCAAATGTCCGAAAAATGTATAATAATAAAATTGAACTTCCATCATTAACAAATAACTTCAACACAGACCATTATCAAATGTTTGGACTCGACAATTTCTCATTTCAGACCCATTTACTTATCAAATATTGTATCTGCCAAGTACTCACCAAATTTTCTAATAACTGCTATTAAATTAATGAAGCTTTTTCTGATTTCAAATTGACCATTTTCATTGTTAGTAACATATTGAATTACTTGGCTCATTGGTTCTGCGTGTGATCTATCAGGTGTGCAATCAAACAATACTGAAACAATACCTTAGGGTACTTTGTGTAATATATGTCATCTAGTATCTTTTTTTGATCATGATCACCCATCATTTCAATGATTTCATATGTGTGGTATTTGACACGTTACATTTCTGGAGTTCCTCCAAGGCCATTTTTAATGTTATTGTATTTAGACAGCAAGCAAAATAATGCAAGTTCAAAAAATTTCCTTCGTCTTTTGAAAAACATGATAGCGTTAAATCATTTTGTTTCTCCTTTGAACCAATTAATGCAAGATACAATATCGCATCAATCACTGCACGTAATATATACTTCTACTAATTTTTCTCTAATTCAACCGCTTTTTCTAAACGACTGTCAATACCAGATTTCATATACAACTATTTCAATAAATTCCTCTACTGAACTTTGTGTGTCAGTGAATTTTGTGTTGGTTCATCTTCTCAAAACATTTTCTTCCAATTTTAAAACCTATGGTATGTAATGTGTACATTCCAGGTTTGTGAGATTCAGTCCCCTTGATCTTCAAGAGTTTACATGAAACACAACAGTTAATTTTCTTTTTAGAATATTCCAACCATGGCCTTTTTACTTTTCCATTATTTGATAACACCTTATACCAAAGGGAAGGTGTAAGATGTCATTTATCTCTCTCAGTTGATTTAAAATCAAAAGACAGGAAATTTTTCTATTAGCTTGTTCAATACATAAAAAAGTAAGCATTTTGTGAGTAATTCTTTCACTAGTTGGCCAAGTGCCTGTCTCAGAGGGATCAATTTTTTTTTTTTTTTTTTTTGCTTTCTGTATACTCTTCATTTATGTACTGTTCTTCCATATCAGTATGAAGATTTTCATCAGCATTGTTTTTGGTTTCATTTGATGATTGATTTCTAATAATCAACTAATATAGACTTACAAATGGGCTGTTCTTTCTCATCAAGAAGAAGATTTTCATCAACATAATTTGTAGTTTCATTTGATGAACGTGGTTCTTGAAAATCACCTGAATAGGCTTATTCGTCTTCAGCCAATATTAGCCATCCCCACTTGGCATTTTACCATGAAATTCTGGTATTTTCCTATAGCGCCAGATAAACATTTTCTTGGAAGCATGGCTATTTAGTTACATTAGAACGTCTGAAAAAAATCCATGTTTTTTAATATTTACGTGTACTACAAATTTATTACAATTTTTTATAAGAAAACGGCTGTTATTATGGTAAGACTGAATGTCAATTGAAAATATAATCTTTATTACATTGAATTTATACTATGAGAGTTTGAGATTTTGCATTTAATATTTGAGGAATGCCCACATCATAAGATTATTTTCCACAATGGGCTATGGGTTTTGCAAAAAAAAATACAGAAGTAAACGTTTTGTTTTTATCCAAAACATCAAAATATCTGCAAAAGTTTTTTCTCGGGATTTTAAATTGAGGAAAAACAACAATTTTAAATGAAATGAATAATTCTTTATTTTGACTGGCAAAGTAAAATATTTGCCACTTAACCTGTACTAATTAATTTTTTTTTTAAATTATCCATACCGGTACGAATTATCAAAAAACTTTTGTTTTTATTTATATTTTTATGGCACTATGAAATTATAAAACAGTATCAATTTTTCAATCCCATTTTTCCGCCCCCTTTTGCCTTCCACCCCTCAATCTGGTACTGATGGTATGTACAATGTGTCCGCTTGTACAATCAACAATAATGGCCTTATTACATGCTTTTACAGAGATATTTTCAGTATAGTTATTGATTACAAATAAAAGTGTGGTGTTTTTTTACATCAAATTTTTACGATGGATAACAAGGTTTCTTTAAGTTGTAACAAATTGAAACTCACTAATGAGTATTTTAATAAGTCTAGCTGGTAATTTTGATCTACTGATAAGCCTATTAGGCCTTAGTTCTATGACATCCATCATCTAGTTATGCAATTTAGTATTAATTATAATTATAAAACTGTAATCCTTTGTTATCGCTCTTCTTTTTTAAATTTGTTTACATACTATTTCCAAATTCTAATCATACTTTAAGACACAATAATAACAATTACATCATCTTGTTTCTCTTTCAAGTTTTATTTATATATTATTACAACAGAATTATTTTCTTAAGAGAAATAAATAATTTTAAAATAGAATCCATATTCATTAATCTTCAGTGTGTCTGCTAATTCTCAAATATTTTCCTTAAAACTGTAACAAAAATAAGAACTCAATTATCTATTTTAGTATCAATAAACTAATGATTCATACATCTCTAAATTATGATATTTAAAAGAAAAGCTGATAATTCACATTTCACAGTACAATACTTGTATTTGCTTCTTGAATTTGTAATATTTAAAAATAAAATATTAACAATATTTGTAGCAACTTGATATAAAGCATGTAGTAATTAAATCATCTTAAAATTTAGTTAAATAAATTCTCTTAATTTTTTCTTAAATTATAATAATAATAGTTTTAATTTTGTTTGAGTTAGATTATTTAAATTATACATTTATGTAATAATTAATATAATGTGCCAATGAAAAGATATTCGAGTTATAAAAAAAAATAACGTCAAAATATGCCCACATCCAAATTTGATCTAAATTTATCCACCCATTTAAGTTATAGAGAACTGTACAGATGACATACTTCATTTTTTTTTTTTTTTAACCACAGTTTTGGGCTTGGGGATTTCAAAACTGATATTCTTGTGTAAAATTGATATTACTTGTTTTCCCAACACATGGTTTTGCTACATCTATGTGAGAATTTAATGATAGTAACACGTTCCTTATTATTTCCGTACTTACCTTTATTTTTGTTTACTCTTCTTATAAAAGCAGTTGATAAAAACGTATGCTTTTTCACAAGGTTCTTCGGCATCTAATAATTAACAAACCAACAATAATTAAATATGAAATTTCCACTGAGCAAAAGTATTTATGATGTTGTTTATGAGGTACAACAATATTATCCCAACCTCATTTTTCTTTCAACTTACATAATATATCTATATTTTTAGTTAAACATTTGAGAAACCAATTCAATAATAAAACGATATTATAATAGAGATACACAGTAAGACAACAAATTTTAATCCAACAACAACAATTTGAGGTTAATACATCTTAACTGTGCTACTAGACAGCTGAAACTATTGATGTTTCAGTCAGATGAAATACTTATAAATAAATATTGAGCTTATCTTGTGAGATTGTATACTTGATAGAATAAAACTTGAATATAAATACTTCAAGTTTGTATTCAATTTTTATTCTATCAAGTATAACATATTATCACAAGTCAAGCTTTATTTATAAGTATAGTTATAATTTAGTTATTGTAGCTCGTGGATCACTGAAGATAGTGATTTTGTCGTTGAAACAAGTTTGAATAAACATACTATTTGTGTTCAAGTTTATTCTATCAAGTATTGTATTTGTTACCTTCTGTTGTAAAACAGCCGTTTCAGATTAATAAACACTTCCTAAATTAACTAAAGGTTTCAACCTTTCAGTACATGGATAAAATAAATACATTTAATAGTACAATGAATATTGAAAATAAACAATAAAAACAACATTGTTATTAGGAAAATAACTATTTTGGGTTAACCTGGCTTGTCAATGATACTTAAATGGGTAATTCTGGCTTGAGCGGAGAAAATATTAACGAAAAAACAATTTCTAAAAGAAAACACCTTAATAAGTCAGTGTTTTAACTGTCCATCATTATCACCATCCTTGGTTGCAATCAGCATATGTGCAAACATTAATAGTTGATACTTTTCTGGTATGATAGGTGTATATCTATCATACCAGCATTGACCCAAACAATTTTAAATATCCCATCCACATTATTTTTATAATTAATCTTGTGTTGCAAGTATGGAGAAGGACATGTAGAATAACAGGACAGTCAAAGCTACGGGTAAATATCTTAATTTCATGCAGTAATTATAGAATGTATTATTTAATATAAATATATAACATTCATGTTTAAAATCTTTTTAAATTAAAATTAGTTTTCTCAAAAAAGGGTAAAACTACGGAAATATGATTAGTTTTTAATAAAATTAAACACTTCCTTGGATCTACATAAAAGTAATATGTATTTTTTACTTCCGATGTAATATATGTCCGATGCTTCATTTATAATGAACACAGTATATATATTTTATGGATAATAGCTCTATTAAAAACAAATATGTAAAGGTTTTTAACACGTACAAATCTAAAATTGTTATATCGGAGTCTTCAATTCAATGGTAAAAACCATAAACATATGATTTTTTTTTAATTTTGAATTAGTTTTGAAGAAATTAAGTACGGGTAAGTTTACAATTTGTTTGTTATATTTATGTGCTGAAAATAATAATATAAAGAGGTGGCCACTCTCGGAATGTAATTACTTGTCAAATTAGTTTTAGTTTAGTAAATTCTTGACAAAAATATCTGCTTTGTAGTAAAAGTATTTTCATTTAATTTATTTCCTATTACTGTTGTACAAATATTATTTTGCGTAACCAGAGTCACAATAACATAATCTTAGAAATTAAAATTGAATAAATGAAAACAAATACATAGACACTCTTATCAAAATTGATACATACATATAATTACTCATTTGTATTAACAACAACTTGGACCAACACAAATAATATGGCCATAATCAAACAATAATAATACATATACAAAAATACTCTATCAAAATAATAAATTAACATATATATATATATATATATATATATATATATATATATATATATATATATATATATATATATATATATATATATATATATATATATATATGACCAATAAAGACTGAGCTGAGTGAAGTAGAATTGACAAATTTACCATTAAGTGTATCAAACTCGCTCACAGAATAGAACATTAACAACAATAGTTTGTTGAAGGCTGGTTTTAAATTTGTACAAATTTTCATCCATTTCTTATAAACTCTGTAAGTTTGTTAATAAGATTTACTCCAGCTTGCGAGAGCAGATATCTAAAAACATTAAAGCTATGCCTACCATCAGTTCCTCGATTATTGTGATTATGAATATTTTTTTATATATACTGTTTTTAATCTCATAGTGGACAATAGTTTCATAAATATAAAAATTTGGGGATGTTAATATTCGTAAGTCTTTGAATACTTCCCTGGAGGATTTCATTCTTTTTAAACCAGTAATAATTCTAATAGCTCTTTTTTTCAAATATAACTTATTTGTATTTCTTGACCTAAAGAGTTACCCTATATCATTACTCCATATTTCAGATGGAGATAGATAAGTCCATAAAGAGTGTATTTTTAGTGCAATATTTCTTAACATTTTTCATTACAAAAATACCAAAACAAATGTACAGCATCAATGGGAGTTCCATTTTAGATCACTGTCTATAATTAACCAATCCTAAAAATGTTTAACTTTTCACCTCATTCATTAAATCATCTCTAACATAATATTTGTAGCCGACTGTTGTATATGCTGATTAAAGTTGTAACGTATAGCAATAGTCTTGTCTGGATTTATAATCAGGTTGTTTCTTAAAAAGTACTAACCTGTTATATTCACATTTATAAATGCTTTTTACTCCATTAAACACATAGATTCTACTTGAACCGTAATAGTAGTGTCATCAGCATGTTGAAATAAATTATCAGTGTTTGAATGAGAAGACAAATCACTAATATATAAAATGAAAAGAACAAGTCCAAGGACAGATCCTTGAGGGACATCACATTGTTCAAATGGTAAGTAGTCTATGGTAGTAGTATTTTTGTTCTTCTTAGAAAATGCAATTCACTCTTGTCAATGTTAATTTGAATGAATCAGTAATAAATTATAGGAATGAAAAGTGTAAATCAACCATTGAAGCTTAAAAGCAGACTAAGATATAATAAATCACAAATAAACAATCTAAGTATGATTTTTTCCCTTTAACTTACCAACTTCAATGCACTCATTCAAATTTTTGTCAAAAAAGGTTTTAAATCGAGATTTCGGAATCAGCTCCAAGAAAGATTTAGATCCATCAATTGAGAATTGGTCATCATTGTCCATCTAAAAATAGTTATGATTTAATTAAGCTTAACTCAAAAGTGATAATAAGTTATGTAACTTAATTTACAAACTTTAAATAAATAGTATTAAAGTATATTGTTTCCAGAACAAATTTGATGCAGAGATTATAAAAATAAAATAATATATATACTCATAAATACATATATTATTATTATGTATTTGTGTTAAAGAAAACTCCATATTGAACAAAGTAGTTAGTTCCCATTCTCCTGCAAAGTGTATGTATGTAAATTATTAGAACATTTTAATACTGCTCAAATTTTTTAGTTAACCAAATTGGGTAACTTAAAATACTATTTTTATAAATAAGAAACTTGGTAGCCTAATTTGCACTATAAATAAAATTTCTCTTTTACAATATTTTCCTTAGATTGCTTGAAATTGTTTTTAAAAATTATTAAATAATTTGTTATCAGCTACTGTGTATTTTAATTATATTACTATTTATTTGAGGAAGTAATTGCAATTAGTTCACATTATAACGAGATTTAAACATGACTAAAATGAAAGGAATGAAATAGTAAAAAGTTAGGATATGTGAAACAAATGGAAGAAGACACCATATATATAGAAAAATGTTGGGGTTAAAAAATCATGAGATAGAAAACCTTGAGATAGATGGGTGGATGAAGTAAAAGGGGATACAAAAGTGAGACAATATATAAAAATAGAAGAGAGTTTGTAGAAAAAAATAGAATCATTTTACAGCAAAAGAAAAGAGGCCTACTTACCACTTGATAATGTTTCAAAGTGCAGTGTAGAAAACATTTTTCATCATCAGACATGTTTTCAGGATTATTCCATAGAACTATAAGCTGAGCTGTACATATTAACAATAAATATATAATACAAAATTGTTTTAGAAATCATTTCTTTACTAAATTTGTCAGCATTATGTGGACAGAACAAGAAACAATTAGTTAAATGCACAATAATTTCATTTCAGTAAAACATGAGGAATAACAGTATGTTTAAATACAAGGTGTTAAAACTGTTTCGTTCATAACATTTGTTAAAAAACATGATTAGAGTGTATTTTTTATGATGCTGATATATCTTTTATGGCATCTATTTCCTGCGCTATGTTTCTTGTTCAGAAATGGAAGTTAATTTATTTCGAAAATAAAATTGAATTTTGTAGTCCTTTTGTTGAGTAATTAATAAATTAAAATGCAAACTAACGATGTCAATTGAACATTTGTTTTTACAACATTTGGTTGATAAAATTTTTAATTTGGCAAAACAAAATGTCAGGATAAGAGCAAAAGAACACTTTGACCAATTCAAATATAATAGGCCTGATAAATCAGCTATGGCTAAATATTTAGAGGGAAAACATTATTTCAAAATAGAAAACTCTGTGTTGTTGAAAAATGTTACTAAATTAAACACAATAGATGTATGGGAATTTTTTTATATTAACAAATACCATAATATAACTGTAAATAATGAATTGGGCCGATACAAAATTCTATATTAAAGTAAAATATAAAATGTATTGTTAGATATAAGATTAGTTAAGAATATTGTATTAGCTAGATGTAAACTTTTAAGTTATTTAGAATGACGAGAAGCAGTGGCGGATCTAGAATTTTATTTTGGAGGGGGCTGAACAGGGGAAAATTTTGTGAAAGGACTTTCATATAATGAAGCGACCAAAACAGTAGTTTAACGTTGTTTTATGGAGTAAAAACGTATGTTTCATATTAAAGGTTTTCAGGATGTTTTGTTTACTAATTTACTAATGAAATACATTAAAGTTAATAAAAGGCAGATTAAAAATGAGAAAAGGATTTATTTTTAAGTACATCGTACATTTAATATTTCAGAGAAGTTCTACTGGCTAGACATGAATAAATAATGACGGGGACACAGTTGGAATTTTTTAAAATTTTTTTACACATTCTTACAAAACATTTTTTAAAGGTTTTGGGGGGGGGCTTCAGCCCGAAAGCCCCCCCCATAGATCCGCCACTGACGAGAAGGACTTGTTAATGCCCCTTTAGAAAGTAGATTTCGACCACGCCCCTTTAGTTTTGTATAAATACGGGGGTTGGTTATAGGTTAGTTATAGTTTAGTTATTGTAGCTCGTGTATCACTGAGGATGGCGACTTTGTCGTTGAAATGTGTTTGATTAAGTAAACATAATTTTTGTAAGATCTTATGTTCGAGTTTTATTTTATCATTGGTTAACTGTTATAAAATATGTCGGAGTTTGTTATTTAAAAATCAATTCATAGACAACAATTATTAAGTTCACATGTAATCCACTTAATTATATTATCTACAATAACAAAATCTCCTTTTTTAATAAATTTTAGCAATTTAATGCTATTTTCAGAATGATGTAATGTACAATGTAATATCTGTTATGTACAATGTAATATCTGTTATGGAGGTCAGGTATGGGACTGTATAGAGTATGATGAAATTGAATCTGTAATTTTTTTTTTTTTTTAAGAATTTCTACTTGAAAAAATAATACTCCCAGTTATTATATACTACTGGAAATAGAGATACACCCTGATTATTTGCATGATAATGCAGCTGTATTTAAAATATATTAAGACATGTTATACCATCGAATAGATATCCATTAAACAATTACAGTAACAAGAATGTTTTTGTTTTTTAGAAGGTGTTGAAACAGATGAGTGAATGTCATGGTGTACCTTACACTTGTTTTGAATTTCATGGATTAAAAAGAAGATACCTATTTTGAAATAATCAAAAATTTAAAAAAAAACTAAATATATTCAATAAAAACTGATACATAGTAAGACCCTGTATTAAAACCAACTAATCAATAATAACCAACTATAAGTAGTAGTAAATACATTATTTTTTTTTAAATCAGAAATCGTATATTTTGTGTGATAAATGTAAAATATTATCAGATAATATATAGAGAGTGAACAATTTTATACCAAGATTAACTGATGCGATAGAGGAGCATTCCTTCATAGCTGCTGCAAAAGTTGCTCTAAATGTTGAAATTGATTGTTGTTTTTCCTGAAAATTTAATCATTCACATAATTTATTATTGTACATATTTGATCGTTATTATTACTCCATGAACAATCAGTATATTGCACCGAAAATAATTATTGTGACAGGACAAAATTATGAGTGATATGTTATTTAAATCTTTTTAATAGTGGTATATTTTAACAATGGTTGAAATTTAAATTTAGAAAATATTCTTTGTTGTTATTAATTAAGATATTAAAAATGAATAAAAATCATAACATTCTGAATTTAGTTGTCTATTAAATTAATTCCAATTAGTTCGGATAAAGTATAATAAAATAATTTGCTATAGTGGAATTATGTCTGTATGAAATTGTCATGTAATTAGTTGAAGAGCTTATTGTAATATATTAAAGCAAAGTATTACTCCAATGATTATAAAATAATCAAACAAAACTTGATTAATGCTTTAGCAAACAAAACTTGATTAATGCTGCTGCAAACAAAACACAGGTGACCTGCTGATCAGAATAGGAAGGACTGACCTGGAAACAAAGTGCAAACCATGGTTTCTTGGACTCAGGAAGGGAGAGTAGCAACCGATCACTGTATTGGTATATCATAGGATCTAGGATGTTACTTACATTAAATTCAACCACCACAGGGTGTTTTACAAAACTTGACATAACATAAAAATATTTATATGTTATTAATTAATTAAATACATTCCACTTATATCATCTAAGAGAGGTCATACTATCACGATGAAATTTCTATTTACTTCTGCTAAGTCTGAAATGAATGTATTTGATTCTAGATGGTAGAACTATTAAAACTAGAAATACATGGAAAATATTTAATTAAAAATAGTAAAGTTGAAAGGGATACTTAATTTTTTATTTATTTATTTTTTTTTATAAGTGTTTCATTAAACCAGCATAAGTGTTGTAGGCGGCAAGTGCGCTTGAAAGCAATAATGTTCAAATCTAGTCTCAGCTCTCAACATGGTGAATGTAAACATGACGTTCTCTTAACATTTTTAGTTTAAAAAAAGAAAACTTCCATGTAACTTTAAATATGGGCACAAGCCTATTTTCTTTAAATTAATATTGATAAAGTAAAAAGATATAAACTTGCGAATACAGGTAGCGTGAATACCAAGGTCAAAAATCATCCTGGTTTTTGTCCGAAATGATTAGTTGTACATGTTAAAAGAACTTCCAGGTAAAAATATATTTTATATTTTAAAATCAAGCAGCGGTTTGAAATTAGTTTTCTGTAGTTTAAAAAACGTTTAGTGTAAATTTCTAACTATAAAACAATTGTAGTTTAATTTCAAACTTTTAATTACAAAACTTACTTTATGTTCGAACAGGTATAGTACTGCATTTTGTAACTAAAAACTCTTAAAAGTACATTTTAATTTATTTTTATAAATTTATAATTTTCAATTATCTTTTAAAGTAATTGTAAATGAGTTGAATAGTTTCATGAAAATCTGTAAGCACTATTTTAAGCTATTTAAATGAAAATTCAATATTCTACTTATTTAAAACATAATTCATGGTTTTCTAAATATTTAAAGTCTTTCCATTTAACTGTGCCTAAATAACAATCTGTTTTATTATTATTTTTGCAACATTTTAAAATAATAATTTAAATATAGAAATTAATAATTTTGTTATTTATTTCTTTTAAAGCATGTAACTGCTCAGCTCCCAGAATTGGGATATATTAATTCTTCAACCTACAACCTGTGAAACCGACTGATAGATTACATAATGATAAATTTAATAATAACTCAAACTTTGAAGTTTAGTCAATGCACGTGTCAGTCTTAAGTTCATGTTGAACTTTAATTTACATTTTTATCTTTTAATGTAACAATATGTCAGCTTGAGTTTGTCTTTTGAAATAAAAACAAAACAAAAACGGTAGAAAATCAAAATTAAATGGGTTGTGATGCTAGCAGTTTTAGGCTGTCAGTCCTTCAAGGACTCTGTAAAAATTTAATTGTCATGATTTTAATTTTTTTATTTCTTTTTCTTTAAAAAAATAATTATATATATATGTTTGTTTGGAGTAATTTTTTTGTTATCAAAATTATAATTTTAAATGTTAAATAAAAAGAGCAAATCTTTGTTTATAAAAAAAAAAAAATTGTAAATTGTAATTTGGAAAATATAAATTGTAATAGCTAATTTTCTGTCTGATTTAATCATTTTTTTCTTGAATTATATGTTAACCAATTTTTACACATACTATAATATGTATTTTAAATATACTTAAATGAGTTTTGTTTCAATTCAATAAAAAATTGTTTAACAGTGAATTCAAACATAGTATTTGCAGGTATTACATTTTGGTAAGTTAAATCTGAACTTTTTATTTGTGGTTTCATGCAGATGGCATTTTTAAACACGTTATCTTAATTCTACTAATAAGTAGGTATTAATAAATAATTTTAGTTGTCATTTAAATATCCAACACTGTAATATGTCTTTACTGATGAAAATGATGTATTAATAACAATTATTGTTTTTTTACAAATGTAAGATACTGTAATGAAAATTATAAGATTATTAGCATGAGCAATAAATCAAATACAATACTTCTGTTAGAAGTAAGGATCTGATAATATTTAAAAATATTAATCTTTTCAATTTACAGTTTAGGATGATGGTTAATCAAAAGAAATGTACGGTAGCTAAAGAACAAACGTTCTCGTAAGTAGGCCAAAGTTGAAAAATTAGTTTGAGTGTACTACTATCAGGATTAAATTTAATCTTGCTATTTTATAATATAGGTACTTTTTATAATTAATTGTACAATTTGTATATGTACTAATTAATTGTTTATTTTAATATATTAATGTATTTATATTTTGATATTACTTTTATAGTAATTATATTGCAATTTAATAATAATAACACATTTTTTTAAAGTAATAATGCAATTTGATTAAGTTTTCAGCAACAAAAATATATAAATTATGTTTTATGGAGTACTAAGTGGAGAATTATGCAAATCCTGACTAGACCCATTGGGCTGCACAATACTTTAATGTAAAATTTACACAGTTTTAGGGATTCTGATTTACACCAAAAAAAAGTGAGAGATTCAGAAGTTTGTTAATAACTGGGGAATACAAAAGCTGGAACTTTTTAGATGGAAAGCTAGATTTGACGATCTTGCTGAAAGAGATATCTTTGTTGGACTTAGACTCCTAGAATCCTAGGCTCAAAATCGACCAGCAGTCTCTCTTCTCAAGCAAGACCTTTAATACTTGGCTTACCACTAAAAAAACATTTTTTTGTGTTTGCTAATTATTTTTAATGTTTCAACGTTCCACTTTTCAAAAGTGTAAATTTTACATAAAATATTGAAGAGGCCAATAGGTTTTGTCAGCGTTTGCATAATTTTCCACTTAGCACTACACAATCACATCAGACTTCTTGGCCTACTAACTAAATAAAAACATTCATTTATAGATTTATTTTTCTCTTAGATAACAAATAACTGTACATTAGAAAGAAATTAATATTCTTAAAATATGATGAAAATCATACATCCTTATAAACTCTATAAAAAAAAAAATGAAAAAACAGCCAAATTAGTTACAAAGATGTGGTTGTCTTACAAATAATATCTAATTTTATCTCAAAATTAATTTAGGTATTAAATTACAATCATAATACTAACATCAGATTGTGTCACTAAAATGATTCCACTCAGTGTGATGAAAATGATACTTTCTAGTTGGATCCTCATTGCTAAATTAGTATACTATTATTAATGAAGTAATACAGTTGAATGTAAAAAAGTACCAGTTGAAATGTGGAATGACGTACAGAATGTTACAGAAAGGAAGTACAGTTTGTGGTTATCTGACAATCTTTGCCACTACAGGATGGTCATTGTTTCCATTTGAACAGGCGTCGATGAGGTGAACTGATTTTGTTGTTTTATTACTATTATCAGGATCAGGAATTTTAATTTTGGCAATGTGCTGACATTATAATTATAAAATGTAATGGTAATATTTTTATTTTTTATTCTTGCCTGTAGTGTCAAATTTAATTATAATGTATTATACCGGCTGTACAAAAGTCCCGTAATATTTAGATGACACTGGAAAGCTGAAAACCTGGACTTACACTAAGAATCTAAAAAAACTATTCTTGCACACCATGAGTGACAGAGTAGGACCAGGGGGGGGACGTCCCATAAGGAGTACAAAGAAAATCTTAAATGATTTAACTATCCAAGGGATGATTATTATATGTTGATTATTTTAATAAAAATTGGGCGCCATTTTGTAATGTTTATTACAAAAAATTACTCTTGTGAGAGCATAAAGTTTCTCTGAGGTCGCAAGTTCCTTAAAACAGTGTACTTTGGAGAATCTTAAATAAAATACAGAATCCTTCTTTCTGAAATGCAAATTTTATTATTAATAAACATTTTAAATATTAAATTTCATTCAAAATCAAAGTATTACCTGAAAAGACAAAATTATACATAACATGTTACGCTCTATATTAAACAAAATTATATTTCATTAAAACTTTATTTGTTATTAATATTATCGTTGCAACCTAATTTCAAAATGAAATCTGTCATTATTCAAAAGCTAATATTTTTATCTTACAAAATCTCTTTTATAAAATATTTATTCTTTTTAAATTTAAAACATCCAATTCAACAAGTCAAACAATGAAAATCTTTTAATTATAAAATTCTTTAATGATTATGTTCAAATAAAATATTTTTCTTATTGGAAAAACATTTAATAATTCTACATACATGTTATTCAAATTTCATCAATGAATTACAAATTCTAGTTAATTTATATTTAAATTCCTATAAAAAATAGCTTAAGCATGTAGACATGCATTTATACACAGAAGTTAAATTGTATATTTTACATAAAACTTTTAATTAATTCACACTATTTCCTGGTTAAAACCACATGGCATCGTTCTATCAAAAATCCTGTCTCTCTTTTAAAAAAAAAAACTTTTTCAGTTTTACATTTCACATTTCTAATAGTCACAATTATATACTTTATCTTTAATTCAAAACACTTAAAGTCAAATCACATAGTTTTTCTTAAAAACACAAATATACTTATCCTTTTTTATATACGTTTTCCTGCTTATGTAGTACATTTTGTCTTTTGCATAATTTTTTATAAACACATATTTTTACTTTATTTCTCTCTTATAAACTAACTCACATAATTACATAATACTTCTTTAAATATAACTTTTAGTCCTTTATTAAAAAAAAACACTTTCTTTTGACGATTCAGCTTTATTCCGATAAACATACTTATTTTTGATACGTCTCATAGAAAATCTAAATCCAATTGGCGCAAAACTTGGTTAGCAACACCCTCCCACTATATTTCAAAATGTATATTGTGGCATTTTTCTTATAACTAAAATTATACCTGTTTAAAATATTAACATACTTTAATCAATTTCTCTGATCATTTTGTACTAATTACTTTCTTTATTTATTCTATAGTATGTTTATTTAATTCAAAAAACGTTTCCTGCTTATTGCATCTGAGTTAAACGTACTCTCCATTCAATCTAAGATCACCAAACTGAAAATGTATACTATTACAATGAAAGTATAAGGCCGAGTTGTACATCATTTTAAAGGGCTTTTATTGGCAGAGTTTAATGCCGCAATTCACACTTCTAAAGGTTGAACCAGTACAAAATGGCTTTTCAGTATCATCTAAACAACAACTATTAAACCAGTGCAGGACTTTTTGTACACCCGGTATATTAGAACTACAGTTGTTTGTGAAATGTTAGCTAGCTTTCTCTGTTATAAAAATTTAAATAAACTCATTTCCAATTATCCAATTTTTTATGTTTATAACAATAGTTTTTTTTCACTTTACTCTTTATAGGAATCATGTGTTGTCAAAACCATAAAGACAAAACAACTTTTAATTTCTTCCAAAATGAATGAGCCAGCATCTTCATTTCCATTCTGATGGAGTGTGATTATAACATCCCCTTAGTAAGTCCTCAAAAAGTCGTGTTTTGTAACCTTGAGAAAAAAGAAGAAAAAACATCTTTTTGACCAATGAACTACATCATGTTGTAGCAGGCTTTATTTTACATATAAGTTTTTTCTAGACTCAAATTGAATTGAATTGTTTTTTTTTTTATTAGTGCAGTATGAAGAACACTTGTTACCAGTATTCATAAAACATTTTATTTTGAAGTAAAAAATAAAAGTATTTCGGTTTAAATAGCATTATATGGACATATGTTAGTTAACCAAAATTCACTAATAATCATTGTAATAATAGGCCTCCAGCTGGTAATTTTGTAATCCTTAAATTTTAGCTTTAACTTGGATACTAAAGAAATGGTTATTTAAGATTAAAATATGAAAATAAACCGGGAGATTTATAATTATTGGTCAAATGAATAACTGAAAATAAATATTAAAACAAGGGTAATAAAAAATTCAATATAGATTTCCAAAATATTAATTGAGGTATAAAATGTTAGTTATAAGTTGTAATAAATGTTTAAGTGATATATTGTGTTGTGAGAATGGACATGACATGTTGTTATATGGATGGTTTAAGTAGTGTCCGTGGTGCAAAGTATGTGAACAGTTTTTGGCTGACTTTGTAGATCTGAAAAGGACGCTTAATTGTGAGATTTATAGAAGCGAACAGTCTTAGGAAAGAATTTGAGTTGGTAGGATGTGTTTTTAGAACATTTGAAAAAGAACGTTTGAGTTGGTAGGATGTGTTTTTAGAACAGTTGAAAGGTGACATCTGACTGAGTCAGACATATTATTTTTGTTAAAAGATATTTATGGACAATGTAGTGTAAATGTTTTTTAAAACAGTCTCAAAGGAATGTCAGGGATAAAGTAAATAGAAGGGACAGTTTGAAATTGATTGACTGTGGAGTGTGTAAGAAAGTGATGAACACTTTGAATAGAACTGTGAATTTGAAAAGACAACTTGAGATCGTCAGCGGGCTAATTATGTCTGCAATGAACCTGCACTTCAGGAACGAGGGATGCTTTTTGTATAAAAAGGACCAATGATAAAAAAAAAAATGTTAAAATTTGTTTGAATAAGTAGTTGTATTGTAAGTAGTAATTTTGAAAGATTTATTCTAACTTCTAAATAAAAAATAATATAAATTTTAATATATGAGAATAAAGAAGCTCACTAATATAATCATTAAAAGTTGCAAATAATTAAAGTAGAATCATTAAAAAGAATTTTGGTCTCTCCAAGACAGGATAATTTTTAATTTACGGTATAAATAATTTCAGATAATATACTAAAGATTGTATCATGAATATATATGTGTATGAATAACTATAATAAATTACTGTACCATGTTTAGTTTCATCAGAAAAAATAAGGATTTTTATTTACCAGGCCACCACTGTTAGTACACTTTTAAAAGAAAAACACGACCCTGAGATTAATTTAATTCAAAGTAAATTTGTATTTTTTCAAAATTGATGAGTTAATTCCATCTGGCGCCCATAAGCTGAGCAATTTAAAAAAAAATTCCTAATGTTAAATAGTGTCAATTTTAAGATTAATCAGATCAACATTATTTTTAACCCTCCTTTTTTATAATAATATTTATAAAAAGGAGGGTTATATAATAATATTTATAATATATTAATAATATTTATAACCTATTGGCAGGTTTATTAGGCCTACATGAGATATCCAACAATCATACTGCTTCCTATATCTTCATGTATGTGATGATAAAAAAATGGTTGTGATAAATCGTATGATGACTGTCTTAGATATGTACATTAGTACTAATTATATATTTTTAAACTGAAATCCTTTGCCATTTCCCTTGAACTTACAAATCTTTTCCATTATATTCCACATCTTCTTAATTTCTTCATTTCCAAGCTCTAATCATATAAGGCACAATAGTAATAACGAACACATCATTGTGTTTCTGTTTATAGTTTTATTTATTTATTATTATATTATTACAACAATTGTTATTTTAATAGAAATAAATAATTTAAAACTAGAATCCATATTCATTAGTCTTCAATGTGTCAGCTAATTCCTGAACATTCTCTTTAAACTGTAAGAAAAAGAAAAATACAATTATTGTACCATATCTATTTTAGTATTAATCAACTAAAGATCATAGATCTCTAAATTATGATAAGAGAAAATATTGATAATTCACTCTTCACAATATTTTTATATATATATATTATGTTTTGAATACTGTACACAAATTTGTGATATTTAAAAATATAATAGCAATTAACAATTTATAACAGTAATAATGGACTTTATCTGATTTTCTAATAGTCTATCAGTTTTCTTGTTTATGTTTGCCTGAACAGTATCATTTTCAATATTTAATGTCACATGACAAACTAAAACTACTATATCCCTAGTAATTTTGCTATGCTCAATATAAGTTGGTCATTTTTGGGAGCTTATGCATTATGACCCATTTTCTTTAATTTTCAAAGATAATTGTTACTACTGTACATGCCTTTGGGTGTGAGTATACCACAAATAAGGATCTCATCAATACATGCCACATGTGAAATGACAGTCTTTGGAGTTACTCCACTTCAAAGTAGATAAAATGCAATAATCCAAAAAAAAAAAAAAAATCAAAGCCAATTCTAAAACAGGAAGTTTTTTCCAAAACTGAAGGAGTTCTTGAGTAGAAAATACATATAAACTGATGAAGATGCTAAAGAGATTGGTCTTAGCTTGGTTGATTATACTGGCAAGTGAATTCTATGATAAGTGCATTGTCACATCTCTCAGCTCGACAAGATGAATATATGGTGATTACTTTGGAAAAATGACAAATCTAGTAGGCTATTGTAAGAAAAATTTGTTTGATTTACTTCTAATCAAACTTTTTTATGACAAAATGGTTCTTACTTTAAAAGTGACATAGATAAAATCATTCTAAATAATTATATGCTAACATGGAATTCAAAAAATAATAATATTCAGAAGTATCATTATCAGATCAAATACTGAGGATGACATTGAAAAATATTCAATAGCTGGATCAATCATATCAAGACAATAAATAAACAAATGTCATTATTATTTCAACCCCTTTGAACATTTCAGTATCTTAAATATTATGCTATAATATTTTTTTTAAAACAGACAAACCTTTTCAGAATTTTCCATGAGGCATTGCATCATGTTTACTGCAGCATCACCATTTCTACCTTCAACTGAAATAAAATTAGATTTTTATTATCATCAGTGATTAATATTTTACTTATTATTATTATTTATTTTTTACAAAATTTTATTGTATATTGTTTATTGTAATATATCCAATCTCCTAACTTATAACAATGTCTTTATGTTTTGATGTCTCAGTCTGTCAACATCGTCAAATAAATAAACCAAGTTTTTTTTGTACATATTACTTTGTCAGTCCATGTTTGAAAATAATATACACAACAGAATATTTAACATACATGCATTCACACAAATTGCACAATAAACCTGATGAAATATGGAGAGTTGGAAGCTAGAGATATGACATTCGGTATTAATCTGATATTTTGTATCAGATACTTATGTGTAACTGATATGCTAAACTATCTGATATAGCATAAGATACATTTTGTATTTTTGTTAACTATTAGAGTCAATTTGCAACTTGGTCTAAGAGGCTAATGTGAATGTGGCACCACCATGTTTCTCCTTTTTTAGTTGACCCAGTACTGGTGGTAGTAACAGATACCCTTACAAAGTACATTAAACTGACACAATGTGCAAAGTGTTTATTTTCATAGTTTTGTAAATGTGTACTTTGTGTTCAATACAGGGTCTGTATCATTAAAGTGATCAAAACTAATACACTTAAACTGGGTCTTTAAACTATAACAGTTATTAGAACTGCATTTTTATTCCCAGTATTGTTATTCCATACTATGTACTACTTGTTTTCTCAACTAATTATAACCATGATAAACAGATACTTAATATTAAATAAATTACATTCCTAATTTAATAACCTAAAACAACACCGTAAACACATTGCTCAGTAGCACAGATTATTTTACAATTATCTATTTAGGTTTTCTCAAATTTTTGTTTACCTTCAGTCATTTAACAAACATTATTAATTAATCAATAAATAACTTTTAAACTTGAAAATTAAAACAAAAAATTTAATTTAAGTTTAACTTAGTATTTGAAATTAATGAATAATTTATTACATAACTATTTATCAATTTTCATTTGCAAATAAAAATACAGGTTGCGTTTCAATAACACTTTGATGAATCATAGATATATGGTTATGACTTTAAAACAATAGCCATTGGAAGTCACCTGGTTCTCCACATCGAAAAGAAATGTAGACAAAATTTTAGTAATGTCAAGGCCATATTGATGGTGATTTGTTAATTAAGGTGTGTAATACCAAAAATGGTAATTTTAATTAAGATAACCAAAAAATGGTTATTTTGAGAATTATTTTGAAATTGAATTGGTGGGGGACTTCAGAAGTCAAAAGAATGACTCAAAGTACTTGTTAAAACTAGGGTAATAAAATTTAAATATAGGTTTCCAAATTAATAATGTCATATATAAAATATTAATTATAAGTTGTAATAAATATTTAGGTAGTATTTGTATTGTGTTAGGCAAAATAATTTGAACAGAGTCAGTGTTGCTAGGTGTGAGAATAATTCTCGCATACATTGCATATTAAATAGGACGCTTGGTTTGGAAGCTGGAGAGAGAGACATGTGGTTTGGTTTTGGTCAGTCTTGGGGAGAGAGTCTTAGAGAGGGGTCAGAGGTGGTAGGACATGTTTTCAGTGAAGAGAAACTTTCTCAAAATGTAGCAAAAGTAGTTAATTAAGGTCCTATGGTGACATTTAGTTCAGGGAGAGATGTTTTTAAATAAAAGAAGCTTCAGAACATTAATGGTGAAGATTCAGTAAGTGCAGAGACAGTTATATCACGGTAAGACGTACAATGCGTTTAAAGAATAAATCGGACAATTATCTTAGTAAAGTGATATAAATTTTATATGCTGTGAATCTGAAAGGACAATTGATTGTCAGCTGTATAAATAGAGTCTACAAGGTGATAACATTGCAACATGAAAGAAACTCAACATGTGGAGGCTAAGATCGCCTGGAACGGTTATGCGGTAATCCTGAATCATAGACAATTATATAATACTTTTGTATAAAAGGAACTTTTGTATGAACTTGCTAAATTTATTCAAATTAATAATCTTTGTTCAATAATTAGTATAACTAGAGAACTTAATCTTAAATTTAAATGCTAATAATCTTTATTAAGTGAGAATTTAAAAAAACTCACCATAAAAATATTTTATTTCAAGTTGCAACTACAAATTTTAGAATCACAAACAAGGATTTAAGTCTCTTCAAGGCAGAATTTTAAAGTTAAAAAGATAAGGAAATTTCAAATAGAAGTAAGATATGCATTATGAATATGTATGTATAACCTTGTATAAATATTTTAATATTTTGTGTAAATAAATTATGTTCAATTTCAGCTCAACAAAATAAGATTTTTTTATTTCACTGAGAACCACTGAAGTACACTTTTAAAAGGATTTGCGACCCTGAGAGATTTTCATAATAACAATTAACTTCTTTTTTTTTTTCAAAATTGGTAAGCTAACGCTACCTGGCGCCCATAAAGCTTGGCATATTTTTATAAATAATAACAATAAAAATTTACTTTCAATTTTTTTGTAATAAAGATAAAAACTCTTCAAGTAAAACAAGTGCAAATTTTATATTTATTACAATTGTCGAACCAACGTGGTGCTGTATTCTTATATTAAAAAATATACGAATATAAGTCGAAAAAACAGTGGTTTCTTGGTGGATTAGAAATTCTTATCAAAAAGGTAAGAATATTCATAGTCAACATAAAAATAAGAATGTTCTCTCTAAAATTTTTTTTTAATAATAAGTAGATAAGTAATTTTAAAATAACCAATTCTAAATTTAAAGTCTAAATAATAATAATAATTAAAAATGGAGGGTACAATTAATAATCTAATAAGTGAGAAAGACAGAGTAATGGTAGAATTTAAAATTATGAAAAAAGAAGCTGATAAGTATTTTGGTAAAGTTAGTAAATGTTTTAGGAAGGAAGATTTGAAATTGGATGATTTGGGTAATAGAACTGAACTATGGTGTATAGAAATAAGTAGGGATGATTTAAAGGAATATTGGTATAAAGAATTAGGAAGGGATGGAATAAATAAAGAATTAGAGTTAAAGGAAATAATTAAAATGTTACATGCTGTTCTCAAAGTAAGAAATGAAGTTTATAATAAAATGTTAAATAGATTAGCTGTAAAAGAAAAAATTAACTTCCAATTAAAAGTTTTTATTAAAAATGATCAAACTGAAATAATAGAGAATATTTGTATGAATGATTATGTTTTTGAACAAGTAAACAATGGATTAAGTAACAATGAGATGAAATTAGAACTTAAGAAAGATGAAATGTGTCAGAATGAGCCTATGGAGAACAATGATTTAAAACAGTTAACAGGTAATGTTGAAATTAGGAAAAATGATGGGGTTACCAATTTTGATGGGGTTAGAGAGATTGTAAGTGATTTAAATAACAAGGGTAAAATTAAAGTGAATGAGTGTTTAATTAAGATAAATGATGTAATAACAAAAGAGTTAGCTATTTATGTGAGAAAGCAAAGCTATCATAAAACTTTAGGCTTTGAAAAAATAGCAATATTAAAATTTAGAAATATATTTAAAATGCAAGAACAACAGATTAAAAGTCTCTTTGAGAAAAACAATTTTGAGTGTGAGTTTAAAAAAGCAATTGTGGAAGAAATCTATGTAAATGTAAGCAAAGTCAGTAGAGTTCAGATTTCCAGACTGACAGCTGACAAATTTAGGTTGTTAAATTCTGAGATGTTTGAGAGAAGGAGGGGTGATGGTATGTCTGAGAAAGAGAAAGAGAAAAGGTTTTCGTCAACACAAAAGCGTGTTGTCAACAAAAGGGAACTTATGGTTGAGATGAGGTCATTTGTAAGATCTAGCTTAGAACAGGTCTCTAAGTTAGAGACAGTATTTAACATTGCAATTATGTTAAGAAAGCAGGCAATATGTTATAAATTGTTTCACCAATCGGGAAACCATCGGAAAAAATAGATAATTTATAATTGAGTTATAATAAATTGAATTTTGGAATGACAATAATAATGTATAAAGTTTTTTATAAAGCAAACGGACATGAGTAAGAATAATATTAGGTAAGAATTTTTTGTTAGTTATTAAGGTTAAGATTAGTAGATAATTAAGATTTCAGGATAATTATAAGTTGTGTTTAGTAAAATTTTGTAAAGCAGAGATAGTGTCATAAAGAAATAATATTGAAGGAACTAAAAGGTTTCAGTTAGAATGGAAGTGTAATATCAACTGTTTACCATAACAAAGATTAGGATTGTATAATAAACATAGATAAGGCTGGTGCAGGTTACTTTCGAAGGGTGTTGATGCCGCTTACAGTGAGATTAAGATTGTGCATTGAAAATATTATCGCATTGGAGATTGAATAATATCAAAACTTAGGAATCTAGATAGAATACAGTTGTGACAAAATTCAGGGTTCAGATTTTGATTACTTGTTTTAAAAAAGGTAGTTTTAAAAGTTTTTCTTTGCACATAACTCAAAATTGAACAAAATGTAAAACGAATGCAATAATTAATTAGGAATATAATTTTTTGAGTTAGGTTCAATGATAAAAAATAGTTTTGGGAAATAATAATTTCAAGTCGAGTTGAATAAAAATCTTGAGGAAAGATTACATCATGCAGTAATACCGAGTCTAACAAATGACAGTGCTAGCCAATGTTTAAGTTATAGAGATAGGAAGAAGATAAGACTTGTTGATCACAGGCAGATGTCTGCAGGAGTATAGTCAGTGTACAAAAGGTACAGTCAGATTTGGGCAACGCATCTCAAACTCAACTCAACGGATTTTGATAAATTTTTTTTATTTTTATTTTTTATTGTTCTCATACATGAATAAGGAAGTTTAACATATGGGTTCCTTGGTTTTAAAATAAAACCAAGGGCGAAGAGGTTGGGTTAAACAATAGTTGACAATGTCTTAATAAAAAAGGCATAAAGAACAGCATTGAAAGGGTTTATGGGATAATGGTATGTAGTGGGTATAGTTTGAATTGAGTAGGGCTATGCATAACCATTACATATCAGAAGTCCATATTACTTGATTCAATGAGAGAGTTCACCACACAATTAGAAGAAAACGAATTGTAGGTTTACAGAATTGATCAATCTGTAAATGAATTAACTGGACGTGACTAATTTGAGTTTTAAAGGAAGAAAAATGAACTTTTTCTAAAAAATGTATAAATTTAGTTGTAATTAGTATGCAATTTGATTGTATGTAATAAAGTATTGAAAGATTTGTTAGAGAATGTTAAGGTTTAGGTAAATAAGTAACAATTAGTAAGAATAATGTCATAATTTGTGTAAATAAGATGTAATTTGGAAAGGGCAAAGGAACTTTAAAAAAAAAAAAAAAAAAGCAAGATTGTAAGGAGAGTTAGATATTTTGATTGTTTAAGATTGCTAGAAGTTTAAAAATATTAAAAGTTTTTGTTTGAAATGATAAAATAATAGTAGATTGGAGTAATGGATATAAAATAATTTCACTAAATGGGTAATAAAGTTAAAATATTAAAGTTTTTGTTTTGAGTTTTTTAATATAAAGAATAAGTAATATAATGTAAAGTAATTTGAAGTAGGTTTAATAATTTTGAGGGTAAATAATTGTAAATTGAGTTAAATAAAGAATAATAAGGAAGTTTGAAGATAAAATGTTTTAGATGAATAATTTGATTAAAAAGATTGATTATGTTTAGCGAAAATAAGGTGATTTGCTGGGAAAATAATTAAAAGCAGGTTTTGATGAAATAGTTAAGATTTTTTTTTTTGTAATATGAGGAGATTTTTCAAAGAAAATAATGAAATGAGAATTTTTAAGATTAATAAAGGAGATATAAAGTTTACAAGAATATTGAAAAGTGGTGTCAAAGAGAGAAATAAGTCTATAAGGAGGTTTTGCTGTGAAAAAGGTAATTTGATTGCATTAAGAGTTAGTTTTTAAGTTAAGAAGAATTTTTTTTATGATCTATGATATACGACGATGTTGAAGGAAAAAGGATGTTTTATTATGGAGGTTTCTACGAGAATTGCGACGAATTATTGGAGTTTAAATGAGGTTTTTAATGATTTCTACGAGGAAATATTTTTTAATGCGACGAAATATGTTAGTGACCTAAGGGGCTACATATAAATAATTAAGGAAGTTTTTGATTAAGGAGTTAATGCAATCTAGTTATTAAGTTATAGAGAGCCTATAATTGAGATGAGTTTTGAAATAAGATACTATGATGTAATATGATTGTTGAAGTTTATTGAAGGTAATAAGATGATTTTTTTAAGTATTTTAAAGAAGAATAAGTAATATTGTAATTTGAAGTGTTTGTAATTTGATAATGAAGTTTTTAATGTTTTATTAGATTTGTGGAAGAAATTTTATGCGTTGTCCCAGGAAGAAAAATAAGTAATTTGAGAATTTTTGAATAAAAGAAGATTAATGAGTAATAATAACTTAAGTAATAAATTTTTTGGGTGAATGACAAAATAGGTTTTAAAAAATGAAATGCAATTTGGATGGGGTAAATAACACAATTAAGTGATAAAATGTAACTTTAAATATTAATTAAGAGATTTTTAAATTATAAAATAAAAAATGAAAATTGTTAATTCTAAAAAGTATAATTGATAACTAGAAGGTCTATGGAATAGTTTGATGCAGACTTGGTAGAAAAGATATAGAGATTTTTTTTTTCCCTTTTAGCAATCAGGAGTAGACACTCTGACGAAATTAGGTCATGAGATAAAAGTTGAGTGATGGACAGCTCAACGATAAGAAGTTGATGAAGGTTTTTTGATGATGAATAAGATTTGGTTATAAGTGGTTTGACTGATTATGATATGCAACTAGGTAGATTTAGTGAATCAATAGATTATATAATAAGATGATTAATGTGAGTTAAGAGAGAATATTTCTTATTTTAAAGTTTTGTTTTCTTTAAAGGAATATGAATATTCTTAGTTTGCTGAAACTTTTTATTTTTGGAAATCTATAGGGACCGAATTTGAAAGTTTTTTTTTTTTTTGAAGTTAAAATTTTTTTTGTCAAATAAAAGAGAAATCTGTGTTTCAATATTGATATATTGAATCACAGCTTTGATGGGGTATCTGTAATACCAAAAATGGTAATTTTAATTAAGATAACCAAAAAATGGTTATTTTGAGAATTATTTTGAAATTGAATTGGTGGGGGACTTCAGAAGTCAAAAGAATGACTCAAAGTACTTGTTAAAACTAGGGTAATAAAATTTAAATATAGGTTTCCAAATTAATAATGTCATATATAAAATATTAATTATAAGTTGTAATAAATATTTAGGTAGTATTTGTATTGTGTTAGGCAAAATAATTTGAACAGAGTCAGTGTTGCTAGGTGTGAGAATAATTCTCGCATACATTGCATATTAAATAGGACGCTTGGTTTGGAAGCTGGAGAGAGAGACATGTGGTTTGGTTTTGGTCAGTCTTGGGGAGAGAGTCTTAGAGAGGGGTCAGAGGTGGTAGGACATGTTTTCAGTGAAGAGAAACTTTCTCAAAATGTAGCAAAAGTAGTTAATTAAGGTCCTATGGTGACATTTAGTTCAGGGAGAGATGTTTTTAAATAAAAGAAGCTTCAGAACATTAATGGTGAAGATTCAGTAAGTGCAGAGACAGTTATATCACGGTAAGACGTACAATGCGTTTAAAGAATAAATCGGACAATTATCTTAGTAAAGTGATATAAATTTTATATGCTGTGAATCTGAAAGGACAATTGATTGTCAGCTGTATAAATAGAGTCTACAAGGTGATAACATTGCAACATGAAAGAAACTCAACATGTGGAGGCTAAGATCGCCTGGAACGGTTATGCGGTAATCCTGAATCATAGACAATTATATAATACTTTTGTATAAAAGGAACTTTTGTATGAACTTGCTAAATTTATTCAAATTAATAATCTTTGTTCAATAATTAGTATAACTAGAGAACTTAATCTTAAATTTAAATGCTAATAATCTTTATTAAGTGAGAATTTAAAAAAACTCACCATAAAAATATTTTATTTCAAGTTGCAACTACAAATTTTAGAATCACAAACAAGGATTTAAGTCTCTTCAAGGCAGAATTTTAAAGTTAAAAAGATAAGGAAATTTCAAATAGAAGTAAGATATGCATTATGAATATGTATGTATAACCTTGTATAAATATTTTAATATTTTGTGTAAATAAATTATGTTCAATTTCAGCTCAACAAAATAAGATTTTTTTATTTCACTGAGAACCACTGAAGTACACTTTTAAAAGGATTTGCGACCCTGAGAGATTTTCATAATAACAATTAACTTCTTTTTTTTTTTCAAAATTGGTAAGCTAACGCTACCTGGCGCCCATAAAGCTTGGCATATTTTTATAAATAATAACAATAAAAATTTACTTTCAATTTTTTTGTAATAAAGATAAAAACTCTTCAAGTAAAACAAGTGCAAATTTTATATTTATTACAGGTGTTGTATATCTTGGCCAAAACATTTAATATCGATATCTAGTAAAAATCGCTAAGTATGTGGGCAAGTGGTGACTAGTAGTTTCAACACCAATTCATTACATCTCATGGAGGGATTTTGGGGAAACATAGAATCACCAAGGTGTCCGAGTCTCCCTACAACCCAGATTCAGGTCCCTCCAAATTCTGGCATTTTCCAAAACTAAAATCACTTTTGAAAAGGATGGGAATTCAGATTATCAATTCACTTAAAGAGAATACAACAAGGCAGTTGAAAATTCCAAAAAAGGATTTTGTAGACTGTTTTGAAAAAATGACAACACTAAGACATATATATATATATATATATATATATATGAGTTTGAACTAGGGACTGAGCCCCAGACTAGTGGTTAGCACTCTGGCTTCACGATGAGACGTTGTGGGTTCAATGCCCATGGAGACTCAATCTTTATTGGTTGACACAACGTCATGAGTAAAATTGGGAAGCTACAATTAGTAGCAAATCCTGCTTGAGAAAGCTAAAACATTGATAAAAAACTGTGGGTACAATGGCTCAGATACGTTTGACAAAATTTAATAACCAGAGGCTGGTAGGTTTTATTTGATTTTATATATAATAAATGGTACAAAAACATTGTGCACACTTTCTCACTCGTCCATCCCCAAAACCAAATAAAAATGAACCAAAAGTAATTGTCATAGAACAAATCAGTACAACAATTGTCAGTCAAAATGTGAGATTGAGCCAGGGACATCGCCTTAAATTTTTTAAATATATTTAAATAAAGGCCAAAACTTTCTTCACATGTGTTACCAGAAGTCATCAGCATAAATCATATTTCATTAAAATTTAGCTTTTTTTTCTCAATAATTATTTTTGATCCGATTTTGTACATGGGTTTGAGTTCACTAAAGTATAAACACAATCGGTAAAATTTTATAACAGCCGATTTGGGGAAAATCATAATTTTATATTTTTTTATGACAGCTACCCCAAATTTAGAGTTAACTAAACAATGGAAAAACTCTCCCAAGATCTGACCAGAATTGATTACATACCAAATTTGATTAAAATCTGTCCACATGTTTGGACTGTACATTCGGCTGACAATAGATGAAAGATTACAGACGGGCATAATTTCAAAACTTTTTTTCTTGGATTCATCATAGTTTTATTTATAACATTATTTATTCTATGTACATGTATGAGAAAGTAAAAATAGCTGTTATGGCTTTGAATAAAAACAAATACAAAAGGAGAGCCGTTTGAGTCCTTTATAACTCTAATACTCATCTTAAATTCAGGAACATTCAGAAAAATGTGATTTTTTAATTATGTTTTATTGTGTTTCATTGTGAAACAATGAAAATTATTGGTATTAAATTTTTATGGGCGTATCCTAACAAATCGAATCAAACCTTGTTCTAGCTTTTGATGGGTCACAAAGTAAAACTGTAATCGAACCACAACACTTCCTTCAGTACGACACCAATACACAAAAACTACATTTTTCAATTACTAATTTTGAAAATTATAAAACATTTTCTTATTTTGTATTATTATTTTAATGAAAAATCTAAAGAAACATTACACATTGCTAGTAAAGAGATCTAGAATTAAACTTTTATCCTTATTCATAATATATTTTTTAAATTTCTTTCTATTATTATATCTACCAAATTAAATGTATAATGCACTTTTTACAGTATACTCATTTACCTGTACTGCATTTGTCCATAATTTGTTCAAACTGAGTTTTAAGTTCTGTATCTCTAATACTGTCCTTCATGTTAACTGCTTTTGAAAATATCCATTCCCCTTCATTGGACATCTAACAAACAAAGACAAAATGTTGGTACCCTTATGTTGAAACACTAGTGACAGAAAAAGACAATTGGATTGTATTTATGTGTGCAGAGTGCTAAGATTAAACTGATCCATACGATATGCAATCCTACCATTTTCATGTTGAAATGTAAAAATAAAATGGAGGGATTTTGTTCATAAACAATCAAATTTTTTTGTATATAAAACGTAAATATTTTAATATTAAACAATGAAATTTATTTATGAACAGGAAGTAAAAAATACATTAAGCTGAAGTAGTTGAAAACCGCTAATCGTCATTATGATTTTCTGATAGTATGAATTACATATATTTTTGATTTTTTCAAAATATGCTGCTTTAAGTTTACTAGAAATAAGATCTTAAAGCCTTGCGAATGATTTTCTAGGCCCAGTAACATGGATGGCAATATTGTTCTGGTGTTTCATTCCTGTACCCTTAGTTATAAAAAAGCTTTCATTAAGTGTAAATCATTTAAAACTAGTCAACTAGTAAACTAGTATGTAAGTCATAGTTAGTGTATTACATCAACTAAATAATATTTATACGTAAAAAAATAGAATAAATGGATTAAAAAGAAAAACCATTAAGGTGTGTTATTTTTCAGGAAATAGACTTATAAATTTAATGTTTTATTTTCTCAAAATTCAATTCCAAATTAATTAATGTTTCAAGTCTTTGGTTTCATTTTTTAAACATCTTAATTATCAATTTACAGCATAATTTAAGCTAATTATTTTAGCATTCTGTAATTTTAATATATTTTAGATATGTTAGACTATCTCATTAGGTATCTCAAAAACAAGAGTTTTATAGACACGAGTTTTTACTTGTTCCATTTTCTACATACTTTTGTTAAATTGTACTGCCGAAACAGATTTGTAGCTTGTGGCTTTTTTAATAGGTCTTTAAAATGACTTAATTTTTAATAAAATTTGTTACGTATTCAATAATTGTTACTGACAATTTTTAGAAATAGGAATTTTGTAGTTCGGTCTTATTGTATTCAGCTACATTCAGATATGAGATTAAAATGAATCACCCTCAAGTGCTCACTTTAGTGAGGACGGGCTTGGCAATCCTGAGGGGACCTAGCTGAATCTACACCTTTTCATGTACAGTAGAACCCCTCTAATCCGTCACCTTCGGGAATGGGGGGCATGGTCGGAACACAAAAAAGGTAGGATTATCCGAAAAAGTCAATATTTATTACATATTATATAATGAGATTTTTTTTAAGTGAAATAAGTGATATATAAACTTTTAAAAGTCTATATAATAAAGTCTATATATAAACTTTGCAAGTACTATAGCAAATCAATAGAAACAACACGAGAGATGATACAGCACTGAAGCGGTATGACACAGCACTGAAGCGGGATGACACAGCGCTGAAGCGGGATGACACAGCACTGAAGCGGGAAAGCTATAACAAACCGGAAAGAATGGCGCCAGACGGGCCGTGAGTCATCGACAAGTCGGCACAATATCGCGAGCTCGAGCACGGACTTAGCGATGTTGATACTCGGGTGAAATAGATACTCGCAATACTCGGCTTCGAATTATTTCAATACTCGTATTATTAATTCGACATCGAGTATCTGCGCAGAATGATTATGCGCATCGAACTCAGTTTTACCAATCAGAATAATCAGATCGTTTTAGATAAACCTTCACTTATGCGTTTAATATAACCGAATGTTTTTTGAAACAATAGTAGAATAACCAAGGTCAAAGATTTATTATGATACAATGTTTACAACCTGTCAATAATATGTCTGTCTCTGTTTACAGACTACAACATTAATAATTTAGTTATTATTTAAAATAAGTTAATTTACTATATTTTTTATAAAGATGGTAACCTAATAATATTTATTTAAATATAAGTACAGTAATAACAATTAAATAATAATTTAATTTACTTTTTGTTAATGTGGAAATAAATTAATATTATTGTTATTTTAAATTGAACTTGTTACCGAATCTAAATCATTATAACTCAAAATCGTAATGTTTAATTAATGTGTAGTGAAAAATCAGCTTAGAAACAAATGTAACCAAAGTAGAAACTAGAAACACCGAGTATTTTGTTTGGAATTGACACAACACTAACGAATACAGTTGTCCGAGGATACTCGCCGCACACCGAGGATACTCGCAGACCGAGGATACTCGCTATGACTCGCACATTACTTCCTCCTTGTTCATAGTTACGAGGATTTTGACCGAGTATTTTAATTCGAAACCGAGGATTTTAATACTCGGACTCTTCCGAGGATTTTGATACTCGGAATCACCGAGTATTTTAATTCGAACTCGCACATCACTAAGCACGGTCAGATTAATCGGAGTAACGGACCACCCGAGGGCAGATTAGAGGGGTTCTACTGTAGTCTTGTGTTAGATCCCACCCTTTTAATTATCCTATCTCTTGTTCTTTTCCCACCTTGATGCTATTAGAGTATTTGAAGATTAGGAGTCTTTATTTTATGTTCTTTTCTTCCTTTTTTTTTATAAAGTGATGATGACAGAGAAATTTTTGACCGAGAATAGAACAAATTAGTATGAATCACATATTAAAACCAAAAAGACTTTTTATAGGGCATCTCATATGTGCAAATTCAAAATTGGATTTTAGAATTTTGTTAAAATGGACTAAATATTTTTTCTAATTGCTCATTACATGGATAGTAGATAGACTGATCATAGATAGACATTTTTTAGACTGACAATTTTTTTTTAATCACCTGTTTCCATAACAAGATAACCACGAAATTTTATTATTTTTTGTTATCAATACAATACTTTCTCTGTCTGCTAAGAGTACTGAAAATGTTAACAAAACTTGTTCTGGAACAGTTGATTAGTGTTACTAAAATTGATTGTAACCGCTATTGGAAGGGGGGGGGGGTTGACAGGCATATGAACGACAAAAGTTATAATTTGGTACAAATGAAAAGGTTTTTTTTTAAATCATATTTTCTACTTATACTAAAATCACTTTTAAAACTCATTTTGAGAGGTAGAATCCAAGTCACTGATTTAAGATAAGTTTATACTGGTTCCATCTGATGTGACCTAATTTGTAATGTTGTGTTACATGTTTTGTAATATATGTTCCATCTTCAGAAGTTTGCTCATAAGAAGTTATCAAAATATTAAGAACACACAAACACTTTTTGTAATAACACATGCAATAACACCATGACTTTTGAGGAACTACTTTTTATAATTGTGTGGTCTTTATGTTTGACAACCTCTTACGAGCGAACTTTTTAAGATGGAACATAGATTCTGAAAAGCATAACACAACCGTTACAAGTAAGTCACAAGAGATGGGAGTAAGTATAGATAAATTTATCTTAAAATCATTAGTGAGATTGTAAAATATCACTCATAATAGACTTTTTACAAATAATTATGGTGTTAAAATAAAGGTTAAAATGTACATAAGAGATAAGATGTATTCCATTTTATTTAAAATACTTACAAGACCAAGCTTCTTTACAGCACAAGCCAGTGTTTCCTGAAAAAAAAAGTTGATTACTATTTGAAAAATAATTTTAATTAAATAATGCAGTCTTAATTTAAAAAAAATAAAATATGTTGTTTTCTTTATAATATTTCCTTACTTACAAATTACAAAGATTTCTTTCAATAAAATCTTTTAAAATATGTTTATCTTGGATTCCAATAAAGTTCTGGTTTTGGTCATCTCAGTTTTTAGAACAAAAAGGTTGGAGTGTATATCTTTATGTCGGTTTGTAGTTCATTTTTCTCAGAAACTACTGATCTAGTTCAAACAAAATTTAATAGATATATTTCTCTTATCATTGGCTCAGATTAGTCTTTTAGCTATAAAAATGTATTCCTCCAACACTTAATTTTTGGTTAAAGTCCCATAAAAAAAGATATAAAATCATGGGTTAAATATTTTATTTATTTTAATCCAGCAGTGCTCACGAGGTAAACAATTCTTTAAGGTAAGAATCTCAAAACAGCTGATGTACACATTGCCTCATTTGATGTGATGACGCCTTACTAGAGTTGGTATGAGCCTAAAGATCCAAGTGTTCATTCCATCACCCACATAAATATTATTTTTATTTTTCGATCATTACTTTGTTTTGTTTTTTATAATATTAAAACATGGAGGTTAGATAGAAAGAACAAGGTTTAGCTTGGTTAGATGATGTTGAAAATGAACTGAAGTAAAATGGACTGGGAGATAATAGTTATTTACCACTTATACATTTAGTTCAGATATTGGCAATGCATATGATAGTGCAAGTGTGGACTGTAAAGAATAGTATGATGTGGAGTATAGCAATCAAAATAATGCTTCCAAAGTACCAGAAGATTAGATGGAATATATTGAACAGCTCAGGTCAATGGGATTGTTGGAATACAATTGACAGAATGTGGTGGAAAAGGAAAAAAGAATGGGAGAAAGATTTTGAAGAAAAGGAGATGTAAGACAATGAGGAAGGAATGGGGATAGGGGAATGGAAGATAATGATCATGATTGGAGAATGTGTAAACTAGAGTAAAATGAACAAGATCTTGAACAAAGAAACTGGAAGATAATTAACCTGACTGTGTAGGAAGATTTCTGGATGATAATGAAGAGATTCGTGGAACATAACACATAAAAAGTGCAAAAACATTCCACAAAATTTCTCACCCACCCATCCCCAAAACCAATCAAAATTATTCGTCACCAACAATCTCAGTTGTTAGTCAAAAAATAAAAAAATGAACTATTTACTTCATCTTGAAAAAATATATATACACCACTTTCCAGTTCCCAGCATACCTCCTTTGTGTTCCCAATCCCCTGGTTGTAGGATTCACTCCAACATGGCTTCCTTTCATTTTCTCTCCAACGTCCATTTAAGAACTTATTCGGGGTTCATTTACCATTCCATCCTCTTAACATGTCCATACCACACAAGTTGTCTATGTTGGATTTGTACTATATTTGTTTTGACATCCATAATATCTTTAATTCTCTTATTCAGTATTCTTTCCAAACTTGACTATCCTGCTACTCTACACCACAAATCCATTTCAAGAGCAAGCAGCTGGCAGCTCTTACTTGCTGTAAGTTGCCAAGTTTCGCATCCATAAAGTAGCATGGTTTTTCTTTGTTGAGAAATACATTTTGACCACAAGATGGAGTTTAGACACTCTGTCATGTTTTTTTCCCCTTTTATAATCCTCTCTTTGATTTCTTTCTCTGTAAGTCTCCAGTTTTGATATTTTCCACTGGTATATGTATTCAGTGCTCACTTCTATTGTTTCACTTTCATGTGTGTATAGATTATCCCTGTCTTTTCCAAAGTATAAGTATTTTGTTTTCGATTGATTCACTGAGAGTCCCATTCCTCAAAATCTATAAACAGTTTTCCCATCATAAATGTCAAATCCTCATTGTCTTTTGTGATAACAACCTGTTAATCGGCAAAATGTAGGGTGTATAAGATTGCATAGTTATTTACTTGGATTTCCATTCGGCTATACACTATTCCTCACTTCCTTAGAACTTCATTAAAGTAGCTCACACATAATCTCAGTGACAGGCAACAATCTTGTCTCTAGCCCTTTGTGACTGGAAAATTTTCTGACAAGTCACTCCTCAGTTTGACCTTTGTTGTTGATTGATCCGCAAGTTGCCTTACAGCTGTTATTACGGTTACCAATTTGAGATCCCTCCATTACTTGGCATAGGTTTTGTACAGGGACAGTATCATAGCCTTTCGTAAGGTCTACAACTAAAAAGATACAGAATAAAAATCTATATATTTAAAATTAATAAGCGCTTAAATTTACTTTCCTTCTGCCATAAACACGTTCTCAGCATTAATTGTATTTGATTACAATTGAGCTTTAATGAAAGTGGTCAAAGTTCATTTTTGTTATTTGCCAATTATTTCTGACCATAATATTTATTTACTTGCAAATTTGCATAAACTGTTTACTTTTCACTAAAATTTAAATGATATCGTCAAAGCTGATTTTTATAACTGTCCCATGGCCAGTTTTTTTGGTATTTTGATAGCTTTTAAAACAGATTTTTTAAGATATGGTGAACAATAAATTTTGTTTGGGTTCTTAGAGGCTATACTTCAGTAAAATTTGATCAAAATTGTTGGACCCTGTTTTAAGAAAATAGTAATTTTATGTTTTTTACAGCTACCCCTAAATTTTGAGTTATGAAAAAAAGTCTGAGATTTGGCCAAATATGCCAACAAACTAAATCTGATTAAAATAGAGTACTTCACATACAACAAACGACAGACAGACATCATTCAAATGAGACTCAGGAGTCTCAAAAGTGTTATATCAACAAAAATCTTGATATAAATTGTTTGACTCATCACATCATTTTCTCTATTCTATGTTGTTGTGGTAAAGTAAAATGAATGTCATGCCTAATTGTAGTCATAGTTTTGTTTTAAAAGTGACTGAAAATTTCATTGAAGTTACCTGTAACAACTGTTTAAAACTATATTTTGAAATGTTTTATAATAAATAAACGACCCTCAAGCCAGTCGTTGCAGAAGAACTTTATTATAATAACAAATTTATTTAGATTTTGTTCTTGATATAAAGTAAAAAGCTTCACTTACCTTACAACCATCAAACTTTGAATCTTTTGGGTTATTTGATCCATCCCACTGTGACATGCATAATTCTGAAAAACAATTTTTAAAAATGGTATGTAAAAGTTTTTAATTGTATAAATAAACATTATAATAGATTTATATTTGTACAATATTTGTATATTTATATGACCCTTAGGGAGCTTATTATATATGGGCATGACGATCCTGAGGGACCCTAGCTGGATCTATACATTTTTCATGTAATTTTATGTTAGATCCTTCCCTTTTTATCTTTCCTATCAGGTCTCTGTTGACTAACTTCTCTACACTATTAAAGTATTTAAGGACTAAGGGTTTTTATTTTATGTTCTTTTGTTCCAATTCCAATGTTCCAATTTTTAAGTTGGAAAATATGAACACTTTACATAAAAGCAATATTTGTTTTAAAATATCCTTAGAATCAGTTGTAAAAAAGTTTGAACTATTATGCAGAGGCACTCTTAAATTTTAATTTGTGACAAATGTTTGTTTATAAAATCCGAGCTATAATAATTACAATAACAATGCTTTATTAAAATAAAACTAAAAAGACAATATACTTTATATTTAACAAAATTATATCTAAATACAATGTTGAACAACTATATTAATAACTAACATTGTTTAAGTGCTTAACACATTCACTGCTGATGACACCATTCGGCATCATGATATGACTGGTGCAGGTGACACCGATTGGCTTATGGCGTCAGACATAAATGTTGTTTCCCGTCATTTCCTGTCTACACCTCTCAGTCAGCACCGGTGAATGACCTTGTGAAGACTTCTTTATAGATTAGTTTACTTAGCACACAGTTTGTTGTTGATTTCTGTTCTTTTGAATGTGTCAGTATGAGTGGCGAAAATCGTAGAAAATATTTTGATCCTACTAATCTTACTATTAGTGAAATTATAGGGAGTATGATTCTGAGGCGTACAGTAGTGGCACAGAAAGTGACTTTTATCATAATGATTTGGAGGAAAGACCTAATAGTGATCTGGACAACAAGGAGGATGATGTCAGTGATGAAGACATAATCGTAATGTAAGTTCAGAGGACTGGGGTTGATGTACGGTAAACGTAGGGAAGCACAATAGGGTCTGACGTGCCAGAGCCCACCAGAGATTCAGTAATATCCCACACACAAAAAAATGTACTGCCCAAACCTCAATACACACCTAAAACAACCAAAGTAATACAAGGGGGAGAAAAGCTCCACCTTGTTCACAATTATCATGGACTGATATCCCACAAATGAAAACCTTTACTCAGCCTACCAGATTACACTGTCCTTTATCAGGAAACAACACCCCAATGGATTTTTTTATACTTTTTTACTTTAGGTTGATTATTTTTTCTCCAATCCATTATTAGGAAAACAAATGATTATGGAGATTGTAATAAATATAAAACTTAAGGTTTTTTTATAAAATTACTTTATTACAAAAAAAAAAATGAATTTAAGATTATTGTTTTTATTTTACTTATGATTTTAAAAACTGTAGTAATTTTAAAATTTTCACCCTTAGGGTTTACTAGATGGAGTATTTATTTATTCTAATGGTAGTTTTCATAGTTTGTTCCCAAGATAATAAATATATCAGTAATTATTATCCAAAATATCAAAGTTGGGAGAAAGTAACCAGTTGGTACACTAGGCGTTAAGATAATAACATGTATTCTTTGACTTAAAGGAGGGAATTATCTCTGGAGCCTTCTTCGAGCCCCAGGGGGCATTATTTCTGATGAAGGACCCTGGAACTCCTGAATATGATTATGTTTAATTAACCGAACAGAAATTAAATGTCCCGACTTTAGTTCAGCTTTTCCCCTTGATAACACCATTCTCACCTTCCTATCCTTTCTTCTTATCTGTTTGAATACAAAAAGCTATTGTTGGGGCTGAGGAACAAACAACTGGACCCCTCCCCTCTTATAAACAAATAAAGTAACTAAAGAATTTTCCTCGACCTACCTGGAGTAACTTTATTTTCTGCGTGAGATGCACAGTTTGATGCTGCAGTCAATATTTTTGGTAATTGTCTGCTAAAGTCCACTGGAGTCTATAATCAAAACATAATCCATCAAAAATACAACTATAGCTGTTAATGACATGTAGGGATCATAAAACATCATTCTCTTGTTCAAATATTCACTTTAACATCAAAGTTTACCACATTGTTGATTTCCACCTACACATCATCTTTGCTTTTTTATATTAGACAAAAATTACCACCATCCCTAAGGCACCCTGTTAGGGTGAAAAGAAATCTCATCAAACTCTTCTTACTACAGCTTCCACTATAAAGCCATTTCTTAGCCATAGTTTATGCAATATTTGGGAACTAATAAAGATAAATGCACTTTGAGTATGCTGGTCTTTTTAAATTTTAATAACTTTAATATTTAAAATACAACAAAATTGAAATATTTTCTCATAATAACTTAAATTCCTATCAAAATTTTACAAAAATATGACCACATTCATAATTTGTATTACTCTAACCATTAAAATGACATGTTACACAGAACTTTCTGATTATTATTATTTAAGTAATTTACTCATACGTTTAACATTGCACTTTTGTAAATTAAATCTAAGATGGCTATTAGATCTGTAGAGCCCTAATCGATTACCCCAAAAACATTAGGAAACTGAATTTCACTAAAATCTCTCAAAGAATAAAAAATTTAAAATATTTACAATTTCACACAAATCTGTTATATGGAAAGTATTGTATTGTTAAATAAAATTGATATTTGATTTATGCAGATATATCCATTTTGAGCTCCCTAATTACAAAAAAGGGTTTTTAAAATGAAGGTTGTAGCTTAATGTTAGATTGATTTTGCTCATTTTTTTTTACTTGGTTATATCTTCTTAAAATCACCAGACTTCCCCCCCTTCCTAACACAAAATTTGGGAGTACAATAATATCAAATTAAAAACTTTAGTGAACAGTGAAATTTTTGGGTCGATTTTGTTCAAATCTCCAATATTTTTTTTCTAAATAACTAAAAATTTGGGAGTACCTCCTCTAAAAACTTTGATATATGTATAGCCTAAATGTTTGAACTGATTTTCCTTAATTTTTGTATTTGGGTTTATTTTGGTAAAATTTTCAGAATTCCTCTCCCGAAAAACTCAAATTTGCAAGTACAAAACTAAAACTAAAATGTTTGATGAATGTGATGAATTTAAAGTCACTTCTACCAATTTTAATGAAGTTTTGCAATAATGTAGTAGTCCAAGAACATGTATTGGTTACCATTTTCTCAAATATTTTCGGGGGCTGGTTATAGACAGTGATCTAAAATGGGACCACCATATCAATGTTGTATATAAGAAAATTTTCTCTGGTATTTTTTTATTGAAAAATCTTAAAACATATTGCAATAGAAGTACTCTTCTCATGTTCTATTATGGATTTATCTTGCCCCATCTGAAATATGGAGTAATATATGCTTATATGGAAGTCACTTTCATAAAATGTGAAAAATTCTATTAGGTAAAAAATATAATATTTTCTGGATAGTATGTCGTGTAACTTCATTTTTAAAATGGTTCAAGATATGTTTTAGGCCCTTATAATGCTGATATCAATTATACATTATATGCTCGCTTGCTCGTTTGTAATCGATGAGTAAACAAAACATAAAAAACGCTAACAAAAAGACACACACTACAAATATAAACATAAGTTAAAATTGGTCGTTGCGCACCATATATTTTGGATCAGTACTAAGCAATAATAAAAGTGTTGGTGCAAGGCTAACAGCAGCCAGTAGATATTATTTTTCATTCAAAGCTAAAGATCAAATACATTGTCTAGAACAACAAAGCTAAACATTTATACGACCAGTAATGACCTATAGAGTAATGACCTGGACACTAATAATGGAAAATAACGTTAGAGACTTAAGAAAGAAAGATCTTGAGGAAAATATTTGAGCCTGGTAACAAACAGTGTATGGTGAATAGAAACAAGAAAAAAAAAATTTAAAAAAGTTGCATGGGCAGCCTGGGTTGATAAAAATATTCTAAGAAATGTGACTCAGGTGGCTAGGTCTTGTACAGCGAATGAAGAAAGGAAAGGCTGCGAAGAAGATTCATGTTAGCAAACCAGGAGGCAGAAAAAAAAGGTGGAAAACCTCTAGAAATGGCTCCAGAAGATGGAAAAAGTCCTACGAGTGATGGAGGTCAGGCGATGGAGAAAGGTCACCTAAGATACAAAGGAATTGAGGAAACTCTTGGTAGAGGCTAAGAACCACCCAGAGCTGTAGCACCCAAGGGACAGAATAGGACAGTGAAGGCACGTATACAATATTCACACCAAAATACGTATATTATATTACATTGTTATGTTCCTACATGTGATATGTTTAAACAAAGCAATATTACTATGTAGGTCTGCCTTGATAATATACAAAAATAGGTGAGCATTCTACAAACTTGTAGGTAAAGACTGAAATTACATGTACAAGTATTATAATTCACATTTATAAATTTAGAAAAACTATCTAAATATGTTCCAAAGACCATACTACATTGTCATGGTGATGAGAGCAATTCATTATAATTCCAATAAAAATACCATTTGTATGATAGTAAATTAAATTATTATTTTAAAAAATGAAATAGTTATTATATATAATTACAATATTTTTCTAACTTTTCACTCCTTCATTCTGTAAATAATGGCATGCTAAACCGCTTTTGCAGAAGTTAAATAAAATTTGTAAGTTGATATCAGCAACGCCTAAACATGTACAGCTTAGTTAATTGTGTACTTATTTATTTTTAACCTGCCATTATTTGAGTTACATAGTCGAACATTTTTTTAATGCTGCGGTCGGCAGCCATAACACATGAAGTCCTCTAATTGACTATTCTCACCTAAATAGTGGGCACTCAATGTTATCAATTTAGATTGGGCCATTTAAGCATGTAGTTCAATGTTCGACTAAGCGTATCTCTCAGTCGAGCTTAAATGTTTCTTCCAACAAAAATTTAGCTGTACCAATTATAATTGGTCAGTATATGGAATGTTTTTTATCACAGTATCTTGTGAAAAAAAAGTAAAATAATAATGTGGTTTGTTCCACTGAGTTGTGACTCACTTTTCTTACTGCTCTTGTGAACAATACTTTACAATATTAAAATATACATTATTTGATTGCAGTAAAAAAGAAATACAGTAATTTAATTTATTAATTAGGATTAACATAGTGAATTTTTATTGTATACACTAAAACCAATATCTGTACACTATAATTCCTGTCCCTAGGATGAATGTGTTCATGGGACAACTTACCGGGAGAAAACTTTAGTCCATAAAAATAAAATGTTATACCGACATTACAAGCAGGTGTAGTCTACAAAGTGTTAGCAGATTAAAATATTTAGAATGCTTCCCTTTTATAATATATATTGCTACGATTTTCCACTTTCACTCAAATAATTAACACAAATAATTTTATCTACAAACATTTTTACAATTACTACAAAATTAATAAATATATGATACTTTCTAAAAAGAAATTTTTTAAATGTAAGATAAGTAGTAATTATGTAATACAAAATAAAATCAGTACAATGTTTAAAGTTTAACATTATTCTAGGCAATAAATCCATGAGGCAAATATGAAGGACAACTTTAAGCTTCAGTGAATTTATATACTTTATAAAATTAGTTACTTACAAAAACATTTCCCTTGATACTGGAGATTGATAGAACAACCAGAAGAACATAATTTAGGATCGCCATCACAATGAATTGTCCTAAACTGAAACTTTCAAAGTGGCAGAAATATAAACGTAATAAAACTATAAAGTAGATAGATCTAATTCCCTATCACTTTATTATCTTATTGTAAGATCTAGACTTAATCAGTTTTACTTACTCATTCGATGTAATTGATTAATAAAACACAATGTTTGACACAAAAAGTTATGTGATGGATAAAATTATCGATGTTGATATTTTGCAGATAGATCCGCTTTGAGGTTCCTAGAGTCCAAAAAAGATGTTTTTGGAATGATGTCTGTCTGTTTATCAGTATGCAGTGCTTTATTAAAAGCTCAATTTTAACCAAATACAATTTACACTGTGAATGTGTCTACAGTACAAGCGAAACAACTTTAGGGCTTATTTAAATATATTAATATTTTAACAAAGACAGTGTTCATGGTTCATTTTACCTTTTTGACTGACAATTGCCAAACTGACATTTTTGGTGATGAATAGTTTTAATGGTTTCTATTTGGTTTTAGGGATGGATGAATGAAAAAGATTATGCAATGTTCTTGCACTGTTTATAGGTTATTTTCTGAAATAAAAAAAACAATTTTTTCAATTCAAAATACCATCAAATCCAATCTTAAACTTATTTCTATACAAAATAGCAACACAAATAAAATATATATTGTAAGTCTAAAGAAAACAATTATTTAATATATGAAGAAATAATTAATTCTAATTATTAACAAACATATAATGGTTTTTCGAATCAAATCAAACTAATTAATGAACAAAGAAAATACATGGTCATTGAAAAATTTGTTATTGATTTCAATTATAAATGTCATCAGTCAAATTTTTGATTTCATAAACAAAATATTTTTAAACATTAGGAGTTTTGTATTCGTCATTGCAATAACCTTAAAAGGATTGTGTTGTTCATTACTAATATGTGACATTTGGCAGTAGTGATGTTAACTGCCACAGAAAGCTCAATGTGGTTTATGGTTTGTTGAACTTCAATTAAATTGATGGTTTAAAACATTGCAAGATCATTTTTGACAAACATACAGATAATATCCACCTACAGACAAGACCATTATTTATTGGTATAATCAGTTTTTTTTTAAAAACTAGAAACGTGGACATCAAGAATTACTTCAGGCTGACCATGCATATCAGAAAATAACATGGACTATTTGAGACAGTCATGCTTAGATAGCCCTAAAAAGTCCATTACTGGACATAGTTTGAAACTTGGCATTTCTAAAACAACTGTTTAGAACGTACTTCGAAAATTATTAAAATTGGATGCTTACAAAATCCAGCTGAACCTGAAATTAAGTAGATCGTCCTAAACAAGTTGAATTTACCATGACATTGCAATAAAATCGGCAATGATGAAAGTTACCTAAACCAAATTTTGTTCAGTGATGAAGAGGTTTCCATTTAAATGGCTAGGTTAACACCACAACTGTAGAATCTGGAGGGGGGGAGGGCTGAGTAACCAAATTAAAATATTCAGTAGGTTCATGATTCTCCTAAAATATGAAATAATGCTTGTTCAAGTTGATAGCCTGTTGATGTTTACTGAAAAAACTATTACAGTTGTCAATTTCCGATAAAGACATACTAAAAGAAAAGGAAGTAAGTGTCATTTTTTAGCAAGATGATGCACCTCCCCATTACAGTCTCAATGTACAAAATTTCTTAAGGTATCTACCTATTAGTTAGAAACATGTATCTTTGAAAAAATGGTTGGTATGTACTTCTAAATGAAATTAGAAAAATGTCTGGCATTGAAAGAGTTACTTTCTTGAATATTACCAGTAACAGTAGTTTCAAACTTACTGACAGATTTCAAAATTGTTTTACTAGAAGAAACAACACTGAACTCAGACATCTTGAATTGATGACAAAATTTCCTCTGTAATGTTACAATAGATTAAAGTTATAGAATAAGGTAATAGTCGAATAAGTGTAACCATGGTGTGACACTCTCTCTGGATGTTGCACTGTTCGTTGCCTTGTATTATTGACAGGATATTGCCCGTTTTTTGTTTCATTTTAGTCTGTAATCTAAATTTGAAATGTTACTGAAATCATGAACCTCAATTACAATTTTCTTGAATAGTGAAAAAAATTCAGACATTTTTTTTTATCAGTTTGTAAGGTTTAATATTGTCAGATTTTAATCATGTTAGTAACACGCCTTATTTATTGTATGTAGTTTAATGAAACATGAAACGTGTTATTAACCTTCATGCAGAAGTATACGGTATAAACAGATTTTATAATTTCAAATCCCATATTTTAAAAAAACTAATTTACCTAAATATTTTACTGACTCAATTTATTTATTTACAATAGTTTAGTCGATTATTATTATTATTATTATTATTTTTTTAGTGAAATTAGAAACTAAATGATCTTCATTGATTCATCTGACTGACCAATTTTGTTACAAAATGTTACATAAGTAGGCTTAGATTTTATAATCAACAAATAATCTTATTATGTATCACGGATCTGATAACTTATCAGTTTGTAGACATGAAAGAAAAATATTAAAATTCATTGAATTATATACACATCTTGGTTACCATTATATCAATACTACAATATATTATTTTGCTAATTTAAGTAAACATAAATTGTATGTATCAATCATTAATTAAAAATATACTGTATGTGCCCAGCTAACAAATAAAGAATTAGAAACTGTATATTATTCCCTGTTCAATAAAAAAAACAACAAAGTTTACAAAGATAATTCTTCGACTTGCCTGTTAAGTCTATATTATAATAGTAATAGTATAAAATATAATTATTATTTTTAAAAAAATGTAATATACCCTTAAATTGTTATTTACTTTTTTACACTATTGGTTTTCAAATTCAAATATTATGTATGACATGTGCTGCCACCTACCTATTACTTACCACAATTCATTTAGCACGTAATACATGCTGCTATCTTCAATGCCATTTTAAAACTATTTTGTAAGTGTTAAAATCAGTATGGTATTTATGTTTAAATTGCAGGAGAATATTGAAATTGTGATTGTCTTTTCCAGTTTTCAACTAATACAGATACTCTTTTAAACATGTAGTTGTTTTTTTTACTTATTTAAACATTCTATCACTAAATTATATTTTTAATTAAATAAGAAGATTTTCAAACAGAAGTTTTACAATGTGGTTTTTACAAATTTCTAATGTGGAATTTCTAGTTTTTTTTTTTATCCCAATGGAAACTCCAACACATCCAAAGCCATGAATAAATGTCCACTGATCCTTCCCATTATAGTAAAATTTGGCACCGTTTTTGGCTTACTATATTAAATATTTATGTGCGTTATTAGTACTAATTTTAGTTCACATTTGGTCTATAAGTTTTACAAACCATTAAACAAATTCCTTAACCATAAACGTAGTTGTTCACTTTAAAAGGACTGTGATCACCCATCTAACTCAATGTTAAATTTATCCACCATATCCTAAAAAAGCAATAAAGATCGAACCCACAATTTATTTATTTTATTATGCTACATGAAGATATTCATCTCAGTAAACTTATAAGGTTTAATTTTTTTTTAATAATATTTTAATTTTTTAAAATTTATACAAGTAAATGTTTTATTTCTGATTTCTAATGTATTATTTTTTAGTAAACTATGCTAAAATTTGGTTAGTCTATCTCTTTTGCAAGTTAAGAAAAGCTGCCTTTAATTAATAAAAAATTAACTTTCGGAAACATAAAGAAAATATTACCAGTCCTAGTTGTAGCTATACTAAAGGTGTCCTGGTCAGTAGGCTCAGTTATCTGTGTCTTCTTCCTGTTGAAATAGGTCATCAAGCTTCTTCCTCTTAAAATTTCTTATTTTCTTTTGCAAGTTTTGTGCCTTTTTTCCCCCTCTTCCACACACGATTCTTCAACATTTTTGTCATAGCAGTTACAAGATTTTTTTCATGGCCATAAATCTAACTGTTCCATTATTTGCACTTATTTTGAAAGCATCATTCCAAAGACACCATACTTCAATGTAGATAAGGTGACAGATACATGATTAGGAATAAAGGACCAAATAACATTATCAAAGGCTTGTTAGGGTTTTGAGTCTTACTCTTGAGATACTTTTCAAGCAGTTTTTTTTAATCAGGAAGATCCCTAAAAGTTGCTTTAATTGCACACATCACTATTTCAGGTACATGAAAATATTTTTTCATGATCATAGGCCAATCATTGGTCAATAAGCTTTATACTTACACCATATTTTAGATTTTTAGCTTCATCGGAGCAAAAAGTTCATGGATTGGTTTACTGTTCGACGATGATACATGGAAGTATCTAGCACAGACTGCTTTTGAGATAGAATCATTATTGAGCTTTTACTTCATTTATTTCAATTTCAAAAACCGTCTCCTCATCCATTTATGGATGTGGCCTATACACTCAAGTTTATTAATTATCTCCATGAACTTAGCTCTATAAACCTTAGCTTCATTGATAATAATTGCAAAAGCTTTTCCCTAGGTAGTTTATGTACTGAACACCATTGACAGAGCTAAGGCCATTTTATTGTAAGCGGAACACTTGTGGCGGGTGTAAAGATATAATATTAAAAAAAAAAAAAAATAATTATTGTTACTATTTTTTTCTGGCAATAACCAATTATAACATTGAAAATAGGAGATTTAAAAGAAAAATAACATACAAAAATTAAAAATCATTTTTTAATAAATTTTGTTAGTTACAGTCCCCAAAATTGACTGGTGTTTTTAAAATGAGTTTAAAAAACAATTTGTTCATGAACATTGTACGAAGTCCATGATAATTTTATGGTGCTTTTAAATCTGCGTCCTATGATATCCAAGTGTTATTTCTACAATAATATAATCTCAAACTTAGAAAAAAAAATAGTATTAATAGCTCTTAAATTTTAGTCAAATGCAAGTAGATTTGACTATATTTTAAATATAATTGAAAAAATTGTGACTTTTTGAAATGTTCTCGACTAGTTTCTTCTTATTTATAACCTTTGTGTCCCTGCCATAACTGTTCTGTAACTGGGGATCTGCTAGAGTATCACATACATACAGAGTATTGTGTTATTTTTTAACACAAATAACTTCCCGGACATCACAGCCTTGAAAATAAAGAAGAAAAGAGTATAAAATAGAGACTTCTATCTCTCGAATACTTTAATAGACTTAGGTTAAGAAGAAAACAAGAGTTGGTTAACTTGATAGAGAGGGATCTAACCCAAGATTAGATTAGTTTTGGGTGTCAGGATTTCCAAAAAGAAGATGGCATTAGTTAGATTTTCTGCTTTATAAATTTGGGGAAATTAAATCTTTGTTTATTTATGTTTTACTAGATGGAATAATGTAATTTTGGCTTTAAAATGTGTCAAAATATATTTTTCGTTTTAAAATCAAAATATGAAAAGAAATAATAATAAAGTAAAGTGTATTTACAATGTACATGGCAGAAGTGAAAATTACAGAAAATCTACTAATATTCTATATATTCTAAAAAAGAGACAATTAATTGCTTTATGATAAATAATGTAAAAAATGAACATTTTTTTATTTTACTTTATCTATCACATCAGGATAACGTATTTCCAGATTTAATGAAGGACCCATTGCGATCAGTATTCATTTTCAAATTAAATTTTCCATCCAATGAATCAATCAATAGTTATACTTCTTCTGAAACAAAATTTACACCAAAATCACCAAATCAAAATGATAGGCAATTGAAAGAGTTTTTCAACAACAAAGACATTATCAGAGACATAATTACATTATATAATTAAAGACTGGTAAATGAACTACTATGAATATATGCTTAAAACATTGCAAATATGAACATGTATGTATACAATACGGACAAAATAATATTATTAAAATATAGATAGAAGTGATTTTAGCCAATATTTAGTATACGGTAATGATTTTGCTTAACTAACATCCAAAATCACGTTTTCACATAAGGTATGGTGGGGATGTAGTTATATATCACTTTCATAGGATGTGTGCAACGTTTCATTACACGTTCAGCTGTATGAATCTAATTTACTTTACAGCGTGTAAAGAAGTTTAACTTTCACAAGTTAGTGTAATTAATTGGAGGATGTTTGGAGTCTACAGCTCAAATGGATAGACCAATTTTCACTAATCTCTTCTTTTGATACTATAAATGTGTACATTTTTGTAATTCTAGCCTCCAAGATTGTATAATAATTTAAAATTTATTACCTTATTTAGGTTTGACACAATCTTTCTTGAAATGTTTCAAGGAGTGGTGACCTTCCCTCAAGAGACTCTTCACTGTGATCCATTACTGACTAAGTATTTCATTATAATATGCAATATGAAAAGGTTGTCTATGTGCTTTATTTGTGAGTTTACTATGTGGATATTTATTATGCGACTGGGTTTGTTGATCTGACGATGACAATCTAATTTGTCTTTTAAAATACAAATGTCTAGTACAAAGGTCAATTTTTCTTTTAAAACACACAAAATAAACTTTTTTAGAAATAATATTGAAGGATTCTTCTAAACTATCCCATTCTCTCATATCAAACAAGCTATCTCTCATAAATGTATAGAAACAATGGGGGGGGGAGTTTGAAGTTTTTAAAATTATATTTTAATGAAAATCAAAGTTTTGTGTTTATTTAATGTTTTAAGAACAAATTTAGCTCATCATTGTTTTCAATTTCAACTGAATAAACATCAGTAAACTTGATAAACATTTCTTATTTATTCGACATGGTTAGTTTTATTGAACTATTCTACAGTCTAATCCAGATGTTCAAAAAGTTCCACTTTTGTAACATATTTACTGAATTTATATTGAAATGAATGTAGGTGAAGACATAGAGAAAACAAGAGTGTCTGAAGTAACAAAGAAAATTTACTCAATTTTAATAATAAATTACATGTATTATAATATATTATATATATTTTAAATTTAATTCATTTTAGTAATAATTTAATTTTAGTTTAAGTATCCATATGATGATTATTTTTGATTAAATTAAATTCACAATAATTCTGTAAACATTTTATTATAAGTTTCTTCTTAAATTATGGATATGAAGTAATATAGTAATATGGTATAATTTATAATTATGTAATTTAGATGGAAAAGTGATTGATACAATTTTCATAAATCATTATTTTGATGTTGAAGACTATTGAGAATGGGTTACTTTTATTTTGGTGGATTTCTTAAAACAAATTTTGTACAAAAGCAACGATCATTATTTTTTCCAACAACACCATCTTCTTCTAGGAATTTTCTTTGTGGAATTTTATAAAGCCTTTTGAAAAAATCCTGAGGGGGAATTTGCTTAACTGTGTCCATTGCCAACTGGTGACTTTTCTCTTCAAACTCATTTCGTAATAGTCGAAAACTTTTTAGTAGAATAAATAACGGCAGTATTATAAAAATCGAAGTCAACACTATTGAAAAAAATCCAATCAATTGCCATCCAAGCTGTGTAAACAATATTTGTATCGTTAAAAAACTTTTGCACATAAATAAAGGTGGTAAAATTAGTCCAACAAATCCACCTACTAGATGAATAGGGATAACATGGCAATAGTCATCAAAAGCTGACTTTAGCAATGATTTTGACAGACCAACTAATAATATTGAGCTCAAATAACCTATTATAAATGATATAACTGAAGAATACATGTATATACCACCTGAAATTGTAACTATGCCCATAATTCCACCTTGCATGTACCTTGTAATTAACCATTCATCTGCTTCACAAATACATTTTGTATATTTCATTAAAACAGCAGTACCAATGATACCTCCTGATAAAGCTAAAAGGTTATTTCTTGCAAAGTGTATTAAATAATTTATGTTTTCTGACTGACTTATCTCTGATGGTGGTATGTTTACAATTAATCCTGACATCACCAAAAAATATCCAATAACTGTAAGTGGCGTTGATGCCAGGTATTCTCTATCCAAGTCTTTTAACTTTATTAACTTCCTTCCAAAACATAAATTACCAATAAAGGCAATTATTCCTGCACAAACATGAATACTTGAAACACCAGCATTGTCTATAAGCATTATTTCATAATTTTGAAAAACATTATGTCTCAATAAGCCTTTTTTGTACCATATCCAATGCATAAACATAGGTTGAAGAAACCCTGCTGTCACAAATGACAGGCAAATATAGCCCACAGTATGCATTCTTCCAGCAAACATTGTTGTAATAATTCCAGTAGTAATAATGATTGTTGACCAACCATACATGAAAAGATTCATGTCAATGTTATCAATACAATTACCATTAAAAATTCCAATTAATCCTTTAAAATCATTTCCAAAAGTTAACGAGGAACCAATTAAACAATAACTAATAGTAGCTACAGCAAACTCAATAATATTTTGTACTATAATAAGGTTTGAATTTGAAGTTGGAGTACAACCAATCTGAATCAAAATAAAGCCAGTTCTAAGATAAAGTGGTAAAATTGCACTTAATAAACTCATAAATTCATTGCTATAATTATTTTTCATAACAATAAAATGCCTTAGTTCTGTTCCATTTTCTGGAAAAGAAATATTTCTAGATAAATTTAAATTTAGATCAAATTTATCATTAATATTATTCATAGTGGGATTGTATTCCATGACTAGTCAGTTAGCATAAAATTAGAGCATTTTTTATATTACGCCGAATTTAGAAATCAAACATTATATAGCACTAAACTAATTTGGTGTTGTGGTCAATTAGCAGACAAAATGCAACAATGTGTACATTCTAAAAGTGATGTAAATCAAACTTACTTTAGGAAAACACAAAATTATTATTTGATTGGTTAGTTTTCTCAGTTAGTACGATAATTTTAAAATGTAACAATGTGAAAGTTATTAAAATTGTTAAATAAAACTTACTTATGACAACCAATAAATTATTACAGTACTGTACTGTATTTGAATAATTAGAAATTAAGTTTCCACTGTTAGTATGATTTTAATGTCCATTGTCTTTTTCATTTTATTATTCATGTCTAAATTCATTTGAAAACTCAGAGGTATAATATATATATATTCAGAGGTATTATATAATATATTATTTTCTGGGCATATGCTTTTATAATTATTTTAAGCTTTAATGTAATACTTTTGTAGGCGATATATTTTTATTTGATTACTTTGAGTCAAAAAATTTTCAACAACTACAAACATAAAATTGATAAATATACTGTTTTACTATAGTTGAAGAAATTATAATACTATTTTGTAACATAACTATCTATAATAGAGCCAGTTTTAAGTTATCACAATATGTATGAAACAAGGTAATAGTTTTAAAAACATTAAGCTAGCGCTACGAACGGCTATTCTCTGCGCCACTATCGATTATTTGAATGGCGCGTATTTCTTGCGACGAAATCATGCAGCCGCGTTATTTGAGTTTTACCCAGTGAGAGCGCCACAGTGTGGAATGGAAACATGGCGGCCGGTAGTGTAGTGTCTCGTTCTAATGTGCGATTAGTGCTCGATTTTAACCGTGTTTTTAATTTAACATGTTTTATAGGAGTTGGAAACAATCATGAGGTAATGCTACCACAAATTTCCAAAATAAACATGCTTGTTTTTTTTTCAAATAAACCTTATATTACTATTGTTCCTTGACTATACTGTGTGGTCTCCTAGGTTTGTTATCTGATTACAATTATTTTGTTTGGCGGAATAATTTGAATGTGTAGCATTTCCGAAATGAATTTACTAAATATTATGAATTGAATTTTATAGAGACTCATTTATAATGTAATTTATATTACCGTCAATCAATAATTGGTAGCATTAACTGTACTGTATAAAGTACTAGTTGCCATATATGGTAATAGGTTATTAGGCCTATCAAAATTATCCTTGTGTTTGTAAACAATAATCTCATGGTTAGCCTAGGGCTTATTGTTTTGTGATGATAATATGAATAGAACAATGTGAAAAAATGAGATATACCACTGACTTAGCTTATCTTAAAATTTTAGTCCAATATGGTTTTTATAATAAGGCTTTTATTTAATAATGTTTTGTTTATTTTATATAACAAATTGATTTCAATGTATTATGAATTTTATCCTTTAAATATCCATTACAGGAGGTTTATAACACTAATTCTGGACTAGGTAATCTTAGCTGTAATTTAGACAGGTTATAAATACTCCAGGCTTGATGTAATACAGAAATTACAAGAACTTAGAGGTAATATTGTTTAATCGGATCATTTTTCGAGACATACTATATATAATACATGAGACTATGGCTACTTTCCCAGCAACAGTATATCTTATAAGCTCACAAAAATTATAGTACTTCCACTTAATGTCTTATCAGCTGTCATTTTAAATCTTAATTAATTAAGTAAAATATAAATTTAAAACTTTACATAACCTAACCTTTTGCTGTGTTTTTCCTGCTAAAAGTTATAACTATTACTTGTGAATAAGACGAATACACAAATAAAGATATGAATATTATCTTGTAGATTTTGGAAAACTGGGTATAGATATTGAATCAACCCAATTAAAAATTATCAGTGATTATTAGAATGTGATGAACTGAATGAACATGTCTTTTACAATTTAATTGAGGTATTTTTATACCTAGATCTATAATAATAAATATAACATAGATATATAATAAATAGACCTATAACATAAGTTGTTGCAATTAAATATGGCCTATAGGTTCTTAAAAATCTGTTAAGACAAACATAAATAGTGTTACAGACATAGGCCTAGTCCAAAGTTGTTTTTGTACAAAAAGTTTCAAAATGTTTACAGAATTCAGTTTTGAGGGGGTGAGTTCAAACTCATTTCATTCCGAATGTTGTCTCTGTACCTACTGAATTATTTTCCTAAATAGTTTGACCAATATAGGCTAGTAACAACACTTTAGTAGGCTAGATAAAAAGGAATTTGGGCATTATGTGCATACCTCAACCTTTTTCTTATATTTTTGACAATTATGCTTCAATGACTATAGGCTATATTGCTAAAATGGTTTATTTTAAAAAAATAGTAAGCCCTATTCATAATACCTATTATAGACACAGAAATTAATTTTGGGAGGGTTCTGGAAATCTATACTATTATATAAAAATCTAATGGTGTCTGTGTGTGTGTTACTCAATCACGTAAAAACTACTGGACCCATTGAGTTGAAATTGTACATTGACATTCTCAGGATCCCTGGTTAACACATAGGCCTATTTTTATTTAGAAATTCCACCAGGGCACCGCCCCACTGGCCTTGAAAACTCCCTTAACACTGAATACAAATATACGTCAACCCTGTACAAAGGACGGGATGTCTGCTAGTATGAAATAATTTCTAGTAGGCCTACAAAATGGTGAGAGGTTTTTTTTTTAATCAAAATTGTTTTAAAAAAAAATCATAATTTAAGGGTTTTAAAACAATTTAAATAGCAGTCTCCTTACATGAGTGGTTTTTCTCCAGAGTTTGATCAACAAATGCAAATTTCCTCTTTTGTTTACTAGTTACACAATATAGTTGTATGTAAAGTATCAACAATATGGAAACATATTAAAGTGTCATAAAAATCAGTATTACTGAACATAATAGTGTGGTTCATTGATTTATATTATCTGAGAGAAGATCTATCACTCTCATTTCTCTCCTCCCCCCCATTCCCTTATACTTCTGATTTAAAGTCTATTGGTCATTGGATTTGAAATGCACTCATTGGTGAGCTGGCCAAAATAATTTCATGAACACACCATTTACAGACATAGAGTGGGCTTGTTTTGGATTCTATTCTACTAATGTTTTAGAGTAAATAAGTTAGCCATGACCTAGTTTCTTCTTATTGGTATCTTAAAGGCTTTTACCAATTCAAATTTATATAAGTTTAAGTTACGGTAACTGATTTAAGCTATAACTTATCGATCAAAGTTGTAAATGTAATATAGAAAATTGAAAAATTAATAGGTCAAGCACATCGATATTGTAAGTGCTAATTAGGTTTAATTTAATTTTATACAATTACACAAATTAAACAATTATATATTCGAACCGTATAGTAGGTCTACTATTGCACACTGTGTTGTCGGGTAAATCCTGAATAATGAACTTTAGAAATAGGCTAAATAATTAAATTAAAAAAAAATTGATTTTTTTTTTAATAACCTGTGGGTAGTGTATAAATGTGATTCAGGATATAGTGGTTTACTAAGTAGAAAAACTTCAGTTAAAAATAGCCTGATTAAGTATATCTCTGAAAGTTCTTTGTTAACTAAACATCTTAATTTTAGCTTTTAATCCAACTTATAGCCTATTCATTTGACATGACCATCGCTTTCGAATAGTCAATCATCAAAATAAAGAAAACAATTTTCAAACACTTTATTTGAAATGACATGTTTAGCCTAAATTATGAAATCATCATTTCACTTGTGTCAAAAAGAGTGTTTGTTGTGGAAAATTGTGTATTTTCTTTCATTTGGTATTCTAAAAATATGGCAGTAATGATTAATTAAGGGGGTGGAGGAATGTAACCTAACTTACTCAAAGTTTAAATGCAGCCTATTTGTAATAGGCCCTGGACCTAAACTATTTAGGCTAGGAATGTTCATCCAAGATAAAATATGTTATCTTATTCTTATTGTTTTTCATGCTGCAGTGATTTCAGTTATTAACTTGAGAAGGGGGAAACCACAAACACTCTTATCCACAAAAAGTGAGTTTAATACTTGTTTCAACCTGTACAGGCCAGTTTGTCACTTATAAAGTGACCGATAATGTTTGAAAACTTGTCGTGGTATAAAACTAGCTTTATGTGGAAAACAGTTTTTATGTTTGATTATTTCCTTCTCGCATGACATGATGTTTAACTTCCACACAGTTAAAGCACAAATTTCAAAATACGTAATTAAGTTATTAATGCATTGTTTATTAGCTACTAGTATACTGTGAATGGAATTGTAGGGTATTTTGATACATTTTAATATATATAGCGAGAGATATTCAAGGGTGTAAATCTAATAAAATGAATAGAGCTGTGTTGAAGAAGCTGTTGAATTGTTTCAACACAATAACAGCTATCTTTAGAACATAGTATAATCTATTTTTCATGTAGGTTATAATTTATATCGTCAAGCTTAGTGTTTTTCTTACTGTAATTTAAACATAGAGATCTAAAATGTTTGGAAAACTATATTTTGTCTTTATTATAAGTAGGTCATATGGGTAGGGTATGGTAAGCAGATTTGTGTATAGGCCTACCTAACCTATAAGAAGCTAGTTGATAATGTAAATAGGAAGCTTAAACAATGTAGTGTGTCTGTAAACCTAATTAACACTTACTCAATATGTAACATTAAGTGATAAATTAGGTCTATAGGTAAAAAATTAGGTGACAAATTAGGTAAACCTTGGGACTCATCACATGACTTTCTATGTACTACGTATTCATGTGAAAAATAAAACTGTGAAATTAAACTTTTTATGTAGGTTACATTTATTCCAAACAACTACATTATTATTATTTTAAAAACTATATGTAGTAAGTTAAAATAAAACTGGAACTCAATATCTCACAAATACGTTTGTTAAATCAATGGATTTTAACAATATTGTCATCATCTTCACTGATGCATGAGCCAAATTCAAACTACACAACCAAGATTTTCTAATTTCAAAATTGGTTTCTGGGAATAATTTTCCATCAGTAGGTTCTTCATACAATGTCTTGTAATAGTTGATTTTATGCAAATTTAAAATTTGTAACCAATGATGTGGAAGTTTTGACTATATATATATATATATATATATATATATATATATATATATATCAAAATTATTGTTTAAAGAAAAATAATGTAAAAAAGTAGGTTTTAGGGGTAATTTATTAATTACAATTTTAGTCAAATGTAGCTTATAAACTAGGTTATAAACTAAACCATTATTACTACTAACCAGATTGTTAAAATTATTCTTAAACCCTAATTTTCTTTTACTTACTATTTTTTAATATCTTATATTTTACCAAAATTTGAATGAAATCGTTAGAGTTGATTTGAAGAAACAACGTGTAATGCCATGGCTGATTTTTGTTTTTGAGGGTAACTCCCATGACCCGGCATTTATAATGGCTAGTTCGTGACCAATACGTTTTCCACTTGAGTAAAATTTGATAGTTACAGACATTTTTTTTCTCCCTTATAGCAGCTACTCTTAATTTTTGAGTTATCGAAAAAATTCAAATAATCTTTTGAGATATGGCCAAAATAGCTCTCATGTCAAATTTGAATAAATCGATTTGATTGTTCGGGTTTTAGATCCCTGGATAATTCCAAAAGCTTTTTGGGACTCGGAAGACCTTAAAACTGATATTTACATCGGTTTTTAACCCATTACTTCAATTTATTTCCTAAGTATTGTGAGAATGTATAAATGGTCGCAACATTTCAAAATGGCGGCCGTTTGAAGCAATAGTTTGTTAGTTTCTACATATGTGAAGTTGTAATAATTCATTTATGTACAATTGGAGGTCTGTAGCTTACTGATAAAATATCACAGTTTGTATATCAATACCAAGATCGAGTTCGACAAACTAGGTGATAAACAAAAGAAATTCATGTTACATTATGTCGTATCATCTGCATGTCGGGTATTTTGAATTAACTCTTTACTCGCCTTAATAATCTTTTCATGGCTAGTTTCTTTTCGAAAAAGTGAAAACACGTTAGGAAATTGAGGCTATAGTAAACTAGGTCGTAATCAAGTGACACTCGCGGAGAAAGTTAAAAATTAATATACTGTATATCGAAAATGAAACTCTTAAGAATTAAAGCTTTCATTTAATACGGGGTGTCCCACGAAGATACTTTCAAGAGGTTTTTAACTGGTGAAAAAAAAGAAAAAAGTACTAAATAGCTCGGACACAATGAAGCTGATGTTCAAAATGTCCACCGTTGTTGAATATGCAAGCATTAACTCTTATAAAACAAGCTTTTTAATGGTGTTATAATGAATTTGAAATAAGATATCTCTCATCATTTTTTCTTTCATATTCTCGACCGAAGCATAACGTTCTTTTTACACATTCTTTAAGAGAACTCTTACTATGAACAAGTAGAAACCCCAAACCACAATATAACACAACTACACAAAACTGTATAATGCGTTTATATTACCTTATGTACATTTCGATAGCTCTGCTATCATCTTCAGAGGTACAGTGCAGAGCTATCGAAATGTACATAATAGTGATTTATTTATAGAACTCTTACTGTATCTCCTTAAGAAAAAAATGAAGGGGCGTTGGGTCTGGGAACCTTTCCGGCTTGTATTTGGCTACCCATTGTTCGAACTGCACATCTACGTCACTATTATAAGCTGGTGCTTCGTCTTGCTGTTTTGCCTTAATATTAAATAGAAGCTCTTCAATGGAGATCATCAAAAGGTTTTCTAGGAATCCTAAATACCTATCTCCTGTCAAGCTTCCGTCATAAAAGTGTCTTTCCTACAAACCCAAAATTCGACAGTATTCATAAAGAATACATGTATAAACGAAATTAAAACAAGAATATTAAGAAATTGGATCCTTATTCTATACATTTTAAAACGGAACTTTCGGAGCTTATATCTCGTAATCGATTAAGAATAAAAGTCTTAAAATCTCATTAAAAATCCATAATTCAACATAAAAATTCGATTTCCATAAGACATTTTAAAGTTGGGCGCCACTTTAGAAAATGGCGGTAACATTTAAAAAAATTCAAATACCATTTTATTACAGAGAAAAAGTAGGTATATTACAGAGGAAACTATTCGAAGTTTTCTGTAAATCTTATAGTTTGAGAAATCAAATGGAGGCTCAGTTAGAAAAAGATACCCCGATATATCCACCAATGTGAATTAAAATAAAATATTAACAATAGTCGGATTCTTTACTCTGATTGATTACTTCACGAGTGACGAGGTCCATTATTGGTGAAGGATTGTTTTTCAATTAAGCGAATTTGCATTCCAGAGTTTATATAGAGCTGATATTTACTACCATTGTGATCCCAATGAATATTAAATCATAATGCAAGTCACCAGTAAACCTTTTAACTTTTATTATATCTTCATGTGAGTGGTATATGTGGTAGACAGTAGTCTTATTGAATGTATGGAGCGAGGTGTATAAGAGTTGATTTCCACGACAGGATTAATATAATAGGCCCCTTCAACTTGATTATTTTTGCAAGCATCCTTAAATTTTGTTTTACGAGAATTATGGTTTAAGCATCGTGACCCAAGACTGATATATTTGGGAAAATATCAACTTTTTGATCCACTTTCTTTCTATTAGTTTTAAAATGTAGAATCTGAAAGTAAACAACATTTTACTTAGAATTTATCATTATTAGTTAACTGAGGTTGAGAAAGAATAAAACTTGAACAAAAGATCTCACAAAATTTACGTTTACTTAATAGCGTTTCAACGACAAAGTCGCCATTCTCAGTGATACATAAGCTACAACGCATTTGATTAAGTAAACGTAATTTTTGTGAGATCTTTGTTCAAGTTTTATTCTATCTAATATTATCTCACAAGTCAAACTTAATATTTATATGAGGTTGAGAAGATTGTATTTAGTTTAGATAGGCCGGCGTTTAAGAATAAACATTTGGGTATGGCCCAGATACATCCAAGCCTACCGCAGACGGAGTATGAAGTCACCGTGGGTTGCACAGCTGTTCATTTTATCACTGAAGTAGGTAAGTTTTATGGCATGCGCTTTCGGCTATTTGGTCTTTATGGGATTAAATATATTTGGCGTTATAAAAGAAAGAAAAAATCGTTTGTCGATTTTGACCTTGGTGTTGTGCAGATTGCCAAGCTGCACAAAATGAACTATAAGCAGAGCTAAAAAGAAACTATAGATAAAACCCTTGAAACGGCCATTTAAAATTTTTCTTATACTGTTTATTATCAGATATGATAACAGTAACATACTTTCTGAATTTGACTGAAATGCAACAAAATTTCTGATTACTAGAACCATCAATTTTTAAATAAAAGAGTTTTTTTTTTAGTTATAACTTACTTATTTTTATTGCCGAGAACACTTTTAGGTATTAATAGATGTATATTTAAAAGCTACACAGAATGAAGTTATGTGGGATGTTGTAGTATCAACAGATAAAACGTTATAATAGGCAGCCATTTGGAAATGTTGGTACTATTTATTTGAGTAGCAATCATATTCAAAGAAAAGACTGAATTACTCGCCGATTACTGGAACATCATCTGTTGTACTTTTTTTTTTTAATTTGAAGGTTTGTTTTTAACGTTTTTCTTTTCGTTATAACTTTCTTATTTTTTACTCGTCAAATTCGTTTGGTTGTCATTGGATGTAAATTTTAAACAGACCTTAAATTTCGAAATTTATGGACGAATTTATTTGATTTAAGATATTGTCCAACGATTTGTAAAACCTAATCTACATACAAATTTGAGCAAAATTGGATTAAAATTGTAGGTTTTTTTTCGTTATTCACTTATCACTCATTTCTATAAATAAATATTGAGCTTGACTTGTGAGATAATATTAGATAGAACAAAACTCGAACAGAAGATCTCACAAAAATTACGTTTATTTAATTTAAATGCGTTGTAGCTCATGTATCACTGAGGATGGCGACTTTGTCGTTGAAACGCGTTTGATTAAGTAAACGTAATTTTGGTGAGATCTTGTGTTCGAGTTTTATTGTATCACTCATTTCTATAACGGGTTTTCCGTTATATTGCAACAAAAACCTTTGGCCTATGTCGAACAATATTGAACTGATAAACAATTAACCAAGCTATACCTCAGGATTTTTGGCCCAGTTTAACTACTTCAGTAGGTTTAAACAATCAAACGTTTCCCGCTCTATTGTTTATGGTGTCTGTAAGGAAGATACTAATTGTTAGAATGTACATACCGGTTTTTGATAACTGGATATAAAAGAAAGCAGTATTAAAAAAACAAACTCCAATACATTTTCTTCTGGAAATACACTAGACAGAAAGTTAATGCCAGGATATTGTTAGTAAGGAAAATTTGAAAGAACTACATGCCAAATTTAACTTTGTTGAATTTCCCTCGATTTTGGTCGCATTCTGGAATCATTAATTTTTGAGCCTGATGGTATCAGCTTGTAAACGTCAGATACAGCTGTCTATCATTGAGTATTCATAAGGTTCAGTAGTTTGTAGTTGGCAATACTGTAACTATATCTTTACACAAGGAGATCATAATCTATACCTCTTTGTACTTTAAATGGTCCTTTCTTTGTATTTGTTAAAGCAATTGTCGTAGCAGTTGGCATTCAGATGAAGTTTTTATTTGTAATGTTTGACTTGAAAGTATTTGTATTTGTCTTCAATTTCTTAATATTTTTTTTACCATTAGGGTAAAAATTGGGAAACTTGTATCAGTTTTAATTCGTTATTAATTTTAGTCATTTTAATAAAGTCATCAACTCCTTTCTTAAAACTCTTTTTAAAATAATACAATTGAGAATGTTTAAGCCAAAATTAAAGAGCGGGATCATTAAAAAGTTAGGTTACAAGTATCGGTTATTGGTTAGTAGAGTAATACGAAACATTTACTTATTATTATTTTTGGGCGAATAGTTGGATTTAGGAAAAAAAAATTTCTCAAATCATTAACTTCAGGATTTTGTAGTCAATTAAACACCATTTTGCTATCGAAGACTACTATCATTTGATCATTTGATGTGAAAAAACTAAAACTCGACCCTAAAAAATAACAAACATATAGTATTTACTACTTTTACCCAGTAGTAAATCTCCCACACCCGAACTCACCCGTATGTGTTAACGATGTTTTAGAGGAAAATATTTAATTTTATTATTTTAATGTTTTATTGATTTGTGATTGTTGTATTTTTAAATATATGGAAAAAAAGAAGATTTTTCCTAGAGAATGTTAAAGAGAGGACGCTAACTTTAACTCCACAATAAAGTTTATTTATTGTTATTGTTATTGTATATGAGAAAATAATCAAATAAAAATGTTATGATCATAGTACTTAGAAAACATAGGGACTGAAATACTCTCTATGAATCGATATCTCCACGAAATACTCAGATCTATTTTTAATTACTTGAAGGTCTCTTTTCATTGTGTCAATAAAATCATGTTTATCATGTTTAGTTTGATAAAAGCAGTTCGTAATAACGCACCTACTTAAGCTTTGGAAGCCATTATTAATCAAGCCCTAGCCAGACCTTTAATAACGTTGATAGTGTAGAGTAGATTAATAGTTTGTACAGTATAGTAGGACCAGTGATAACGTTTGACAGGCTGAGATCAAGTGACACCACATACACCGGACTTGTGTACCAAATTTGAGTCATATAGGACTCTCAATTAGTGACATCTCAGAGAGTTTACTATTACCATAATCCTTGTGTGTGTGTGTGTGTGTGTGTGTGTGTGTGTGTGTGTGTGTTTTAATTATAAAGAGTGATCATAAAGTTTGAGACCATTCCCCGTATTTGTGCTAATAGTTGGAATAAAAAAATTCAAACTTTAAACGGTTTAGTTTAGAACTCTACTTTTGATACACCTCACATCCTGGGTGGGGGGGGGGAGCTCTTGTGTCAACGCAAATATCTTGTGTGGTAAGGAGTACACTGCTCTTTACCAAATCAGATATTTTAGTTACTCAACCTTTAACAATCACCCAAGAGAGAGTTTAAAAAAGTAACAAAAAGGTAGCGTCTATACTAAAAATTGGGATTTTTCACTCAAATCGTGTATTTATGATCACATTGTACATTGGCCAAACAGGACGTTTTCAAATAAAAATCACAGAAAAAGAGTCTATCCTGATCTGAATATCTCTCTACTGGAAGAGGCAATTCATCATGCAATTACGAAATTGAAGAGGAATAAACTTTTAGATGATGATGAAATAACGAATGAAGTAATTTTGCAACGAAAAGAAATTACTGACTGGCCCTTTGAATATTACTATTTAATAAAGTACTGCAAGGTAGACGTATGCCAACAGAATGTAAATGTTGGTATTTCCAACATAAACTAAAATAATTTACATAAAAGAAGTGAAGTGGACATAGAAATATATTCCCACTGTGAAAGGGTAATCACAAAAATGTATGAAAATCATCTCCAAATCAAAATAGGATTTAGACCTGGGTATTCTACCACTGACCATTTGAAGGCAATCATTCAAATTATAGATTAATCGTTTCGAGCAGGCTTCATTGGTTTTGTGAACTTTAACAAAGTATTTCATTATTTACTTCATCCCAGAATATGGAAGGAATCTGAGATTGATCATTTTTATATAGAAGCTATCAAATGTCTGTATGAGAATAATTAGAGAAAAACTGAGTTGGAAATAAAATGAAGATGAAGGATGCAAGTTTGTCCGCTATCACTGTTACTCTTTAACTGTATACTCAATTACTTTATAGTAAGGAAATTAGTGTAAATGGCTTCTTTTTGTAAAATTCGAGATATGCCGTACGTTGGGCAAAATTCAAGTGAGAATTTTCAACAATGCTGGAATATTTGCCTAAAATTAGCAGAGGTACAGTATTGATACTGAATCATGGTAAAACCACAATGATCACTAATTTGGAAAAATCCTATAACGGTGGAGTGGTCAACATTGAACATTTGGAGGATTACAAGTATTTATTTCAGATTGTATCCTTTCATCAGAGAGGTGATTAGTACAATTTAATTAGTAAGATTAATTCTGGATGGAATTATTTATTGGTTGCTCGGAAGAATTTGTAAAGCTAACTTCTCAAACGAACTGAAAGCGAAGATAGACTGAGTTAGCATATTCACCTGTTTGTGGTTGTCAATTTTATGTCCTCTCAAATAATATGCTCGGTGTGAAGCGACAGTATAAATTGAGCATTAAGAAGATGTTGAGGATACTGAGGCTGAAGAACAGCCGAGAGGAGCACATCTTTTAAAATGGAACTTGCTGGCCTTACGCCTAGAAGTAAAAGGCCTGTGGTGGACCAAATTGGCTACGCTGGAATACAGAACGGATCCCCAGAGACAAGTTAAAGGAAAATAGCAACACTAGCTTTCATATGAAGCGATGAAATAGTAGAGAAATTGGTGAAAATGGTGTTCGCAGATAAGAAATAGAGTATTTTGAGAAAACTTGTACTTGTAAATGATTGTATTTAGTGAAATTTTGTTTTAATTGAAGTGTAATTTTGTTTTAATAACTCTATTCCTCCGAAGTGAGAGTCTTTTTTTCTTTGGAAAGTATCAATCAAGCTTTGATAGTGAGCCTATTGTAACTACATTGGATATTTTACAGTCTCTGGTGTCGCGAGGCTATTAGAAGAATCGTACTACCTACAATTTCTCCGTTAGTAACTTGCTAATAGCTAATGGCTGACACAGGTTAAATATATGTGTTAATCCAAATGTCAAACTAAACATTATTTATTGACACACTGAGAGAAGAAAAACAAAAGTAGCTGTTTGCGATTGGTAGAGATATCGTACGTATCGATTTGTTTTACATTTAATAGCCTAGTTTAAAATTTGCTTCTATTAGAGAACATAACGTAGTGGTGGAACTAATGGTGATTGCCACCAACCAATTGTAGTGATTTGAAAGAGTGATTAGCAGTGATTCAAGTGTCCGCTGTTATACCCGTAAAATTAGTTAAAGAGTGATTGTAATTTCGTGCTGCAAATTTATAGCCACGGAAGGAAATAATAAAAATTGTATTCTTTTAAGAACCCAATAAAAGAAGATTAAAAAAAGACGCTAATTCGGAAAAAAATTGTACGGTCTTCAAATTTTGTACGTTTATCTTTCACCGACAAGAAACATAGCAATCGGGTGGAGGTCACAGTCGTTGTCTGAGCAGTCAAGTAAACATCTTTGTAAATATTTAAAAATTGGTAATTAATGTCAAAAAAATTATAACATTTTGGTTTTTTATTCGTCTTTCTACAAAGTTAGCCTATAAATTGTTTTCTCACGCAATCGATTTTTGTAAGTACAGTAGTTAAAAAGCTATAATAGATATAAAAAAAATAGTAGAAATAAAAGTTGTAGCTTATGAAATAACAAACATTATTGTGTAAAAGGTTTTCTTAATAATTAACAAATATAAAACTTATTCCATTATTAAATAAATATTTTAAATAGTTTTTTATTTTAAATTTTTATTTATTTAAATTATTATTAATTTAAATTAATTTTCACAGGTTCATTTTCATATAATGAAAAAAGAAAGAAACCTAGCATTCTGGTTTTACAAAATTATTTCTTATATTCAGATGTATTTTAGTTCGTTAAGTAGTACTTCCTGAAATTATAATAGAAATATATTACTTCATATTTTGCCGTATATATAAAATGTATTGAATTTATGTAAACTTAATTCCGTAATATCATCATTTAGGACTGAACTGTCTGCGACTACTTCAAATTCATCATTATCGGAATTGTTTCATTGGGTATTTAAATAATGCAATTGCATAGTAATAATGTAACTTTTATTCTAAGAAAATATATGTAAACTTAATTCCGTAATATCATCATTTAGGACTGAACTGTCTACGACTACTTCAAATTCATCATTATCGGAATTGTTTCATTGGGTATATGAATAATGCAGTTACATAGTAATAATGTAACTATTATTCTAAGAAAATATATGTAAACTTAATTCCGTAATATCATCATTTAGGACTGAACTGTCTGGGACTACTTCAAATTCATCATTATCGGAATTGTTTCATTGGGTATATGAATAATGCAGTTACATAGTAATAATGTAACTATTATTCTAAGAAAATATATGTAAACTTAATTCCGTAATATCATCATTTAGGACTGAACTGTCTGGGACTACTTCAAATTCATCATTATCGGAATTGTTTCATTGGGTATATGAATAATGCAGTTACATAGTAATAATGTAACTATTATTCTAAGAAAATATATGTAAACTTAATTCCGTAATATCATCATTTAGGACTGAACTGTCTGGGACTACTTCAAATTCATCATTATCGGAATTGTTTCATTGGGTATTTAAATAATGCAATTGCATAGTAATAATGTAACTTTTATTCTAAGAAAATTTATTCTGTTTTTAATAGAAGATATGTTTTCCTATCCACTGTGGCTGGTCCAAAATACCTCTCTAACATCAAATTAGTTCTACTTACTTATTTATTAAAAAATTTCTGCACATTACTATACATGTTTGAAATTTTAAAAATCAATTAACATACAAACAATAGAGTTTTCTGCAGATTGTAGCACAATGAACGAATAAATAAATGTAACAAAAAAATTACTGTTACAGTAATTCAAGGTACTAATTTGCACACTTAGTTACAGTTTGTACAGGTCAAAGATATAATATTATTTTAATATTCTTATCAGTTTATCAATATTATCAAACTCTAACAACTTTATAAAATGTAGTTAATACTTTCTACAGTGAACTGAGTGAAGCCGAAAAGTTTCTACCTATTGCTAGACATGTTTATAAGTAAACTGTTATCAACACTCCCACGGTGAGTTGCGGCTAGGTTCAGTCAGGAAAGTGATATGATGGGAGGTACAAGTGCGTTCACATTTGAGGTTATATAAGGTTATGTTTTCTGACGATTGGGCTATTTAAGTCAGATCTCGTAATCGAAACATTTATTTTTGGGTGAAAAACAATTAATTCATAGTTTTACGAGGAAATCGTTAACAATCCGCTTCACGATTTGGGCAGGGATGAGTACCATCCATCTTCTTAATCTATTTTTTATTTTATTTTATTTTTTATTTTTATTTTTTCGATGTTTTGTTAATTAAGACAGTCACCTGTAGATGATGAACGAGTGGTTGTTTCCAGTACTGAAATCCATAGGAATAATACATAACGTTACATTTCAACAGAACGGTGCTCCATAACTTTTGCCATTGGCAGTTCGCAGATGCATAAACCAAGTTTTTCCAAACCATTGAAATCGCTCGTGTGTGAAAAAAAAAATGCTCCAAGACTCCCAGATCCCAATACACCGGACAATGCTTTCTGGGAAGTTGTGAAAGAAGAGATGTGAAAACGGCGATACGTCATTAAAGATGAGCTGAAAAATGGAGTTCGTGCAGCCTTCAAAACATACACTTGATTTGTTAAAGCGGATGGAGGAGTTGACACAGATGTTTTAGATGTAAAATGATGTTACAAATGTAAATAAAAATTGTTTAACAGAATAATAGATCTATTATATTTTCTTAATAAAGCTGTGGAGCATTGGGTAAAGATCTTTCGGCCTCGCTGTATATCAGAGGAAGAACGTTTTTGCTATTCAAGGTTCAGTCCGAAAATTGACTGAACCGATCTCCTGCATTTAGGGAGTCAGATATTAATGTTTCCATAATGAGAAGATTATGACAAAGAAAATATCCAATGAATGTTTTTCATTTAATTTCGCCATTTTGTTTGTGTTTTATTTTAAATATGTTAGACGACTTTCCTTATTTAAGTTATAGGTTTACATTACACTTAAATAAATACGCAAACGAACATGGAGACACAATCATACTTATAGTACGTATTTAAATGTTTTCTAAATAATACAACATTTTCATGATACCAGATATTCTTCCACGAAATAAACATCTAGTACCCTAAGGGAACTCCGGTAACTCTCGGAGGAAACATTTTTTATATTATCCGGAAAGAGATTGTAAAGCTTCAAATCAGAATAAGATAGCCATATTATTAAACTATAGAACCTACATCAAACTCTAAAAATTGTAATTTGTTTATGAAAACGGTAGAATTTTCTTCCGCATGTTATTATTGTGGTGTTGATTTACTTCAAAAATACTTTGGTTTAATTTTAAAAAACAAATTTTAAATTTTCATAAATATAAATACATGCTAAAGTTAAAATTTTATGTTTTCTGAAAAGAAATTTACACGATTGATTCAAATTAAAATTAAACTTTATTCACTTTATTCTTTTCTGAAGTCTAAAAATGTTGCTGGATTCAACGGAGTTTCCCCAGAAACCCACTCCATATCTCAGCCGAGAACGGACATAAGCAAAGTAAACAGGTTTAATAGTGTCCAAACATACAGTTAACGAAACCATTCGAAGAAACTTTATCCAATGATCCTGCATGGTTTGAAACATGATTTTTTCAATTTAAACTTTCATCCAAAACTCACAATTGCTGTTGTATCACGCTAAGTGTCAGATTTATATATTTGGTACGAAAGAACCATAACAATCGAACCTAATGAAATAACTCATTAAAGCAAATATTGTTCAATCCACAAAACCTTTCTAATAATCATAGCGTCATTATATGCGTTAGAACTTCCTGTGGACCCACCACTGTCTCCAATTCTAAGTCTATTGATTTCGTCAAATCTGCCAAATGTTATGATTAATAATACAAACCAGAGTGCCAAATGGAAAGTAAAAAAATTACGGTTCACGAATAATTGGCAAAGGAAATAAATCCTTGACTAAACTAATTAAAAATTCAATTTCAATCAAATACGATTTGAGCACTAGCAAATCAAGCTTAGGCTTTATTCAGATATTCATAAAAAATGATAAGGGAGGATACTTTTATATCAATTTATCTCCTTTAAGATATAAATGGGGGAACACTCTATAATAAGGAAAATTACATGTTTTTTTTTCTCTCATAGTATTATAGACATTTTTTTTTTAGTATTATTTTGGCATGTATTTTCAACTTTTATCTACTAGTGTAAATGAGTTGGAGGAGCTACATTTTGTTTGATTAACAATATAAAATGTAAATAGTTTAAAGTGCGACACTTGTTTATTTATATCTCCATGATAACATTTTAAAGTATTGTCTTGAGATAAAAAATTCGTCGAACTGTCACACTCAAACGTCAACGATAAAAATAGTAATTATATCAGTTTATAGTTGATTCAGAATTATATCTTATATGTAATTCATAATACTGATTGATGTAGTCAATACGTTATAACGGTTGTCAATAAAAAGAAACTCCATCGAAGACTTACCTATAGTGAGCATGGACAATAGCTAGTTATAAAGAGTTTTCACGTAAGTCTTGTGTTAGAACCCTCTCTTTCATCTTGGCTATCAGTTCTCCCTTGACCAACTATTGTTTTTTTCCGACCCTAACACTATTAGAGTATCGAAGGCTATGAGTATTTATTTTATATTACCACATAACATACCACGTTTTTAAAACGGACTAAAAAGTATAAAATAATTTTTCACGACCCTTCTACAATTTTGAGGGAGGATTGTTAGTGGTTATGGATATATTTGGAATACTTGGAGAGAAAAACGTGGGGCGCAGGCAATCTATGATAGTTAAGGCGAAGTAAATAAATTTAATTACAATGAATCTCATTTCCGAATCACTGAAATTAGCTGTGAATTCATCCGGATTGTCTACTTGTATTATTTACTGGCTGTGCCCAACGTTTTTCTCTCCAAGTATTCCAAATATATCCATAGCCACTAACAATCCTCTGTCAAAATTGTAGAGGGGTCACTTTTTTAAACACTCCGCTATTGAACTAGGATTATTAAACATGAACAATCTATCATTATCAAATAACTTATAAAATGTGATCATTCTGTACGGTATCTTAAATTGCAAATTTTTTTGAAACCATTTTTAGGACAATAATTCTATCTGTATTAATTACAAATTTCATAACATTTGCTTCGTTAAGCAAGCAAAGTGACAAATTGTTTCTTTTTTACAGTTTATCTGGTGCAAGTACACTACGTGGGCCATTTTTAAAAGTAAGAACCGTTTTTAAGTGGAGTAACAGCAATTTTATTTATGACCATAAATTGTATCAAAAACTTAAATATGAACATATTTTTACTTTTCTACATAGTCACCAAGAATATCTAAGCATTTGTTAAGTCGTGGCACTAGCTTTTGGATCCCCTCATCATAGAACTCTGCCGCCTGAGCATTTAACCAGTTAGTAACAGTTTCTTTCAACACGTCATCATTTTCAAATTGCTTTCCACCAAGATATACTTTGAGTTTAGGAAACACATGAAAGTCTGATGGTGCCAGGTCAGGGCTGTAGTAATGACCATCGTAAGTTGGCCAGTTGCGTCTTGGTCATTGCTGCAGCGTGAAGCCGACATTATCGTGAAGCAGCACGACGCCCTAGACAGAAGTCCCCGCCGGCAGTTTTGAATAGCGCACCTAAGCTTTGGTTAGTGTTTCGCAATATCTTTCAGCATTTATGGTCATTCCTCTTAGTAGAAAGTTACAATCGGCGGGTTTATTGAATAACATGGCGACAAACAAAAGCAGTGTTACGATAGAGCCAACAGTGGCAGAGACATGAAATCAACTGACTGCATAGTTGGGGACTGGGCAAGAGTGGCTAACCTTGAGGGGGCGTCACGTGACAGCCTGCGCGGTTGCTATACGCAAACGGTTCTTACTTAAAAAATGACCTCACTTATAAGCATAGGAAGATCAACTTTCCGCTATTTTGTCAAAAGTATAAAAAAAAATATTTAAAATTTAACGCATAAAATTTTTAAAATTTAAATAGTGAAGTGAGAGAAGCAACCCACTACCAAAACTATCAATTTACAGTAGTTTTCAAAAGAGATTCCATTTAAATAAAATATATTTTGTAAACACATTAGGCCTAATATTTTCCGAATCTAAATAATACATTGTAGTGCAAGTCGTCGATAGACCAAACTAAAAATATTAAATATCTTTTTTAAAGATTCATAATTGTGGATAATATGAGCGTGGTGTTGTCCATGGTTTGATTCCTTTATTATTAAATATTTTTGTATATTGTAGCTAATTACATTTAGCTAACAAGATTATTCTATCATTATATGTCCAAAAACATAAAAACACAATTAAAACGAAAAGAAATCAACCCTAGGATCGCTCCCCATCCCACGTATTCATTAGATGTAATTTTCTGTATATAAAAAAGGAAAAGTTATGTATATTTTAGCTTAATGCTAAGATAAGAGAATGAATTTTCTAAATTGTATAATTCGGCCGATATCATCAAAATTCTGTTTGGTTTAAAATATAAAATAAAATTTTAAAAACCGAAGGAAAATAAAGAAATGTCTAATGTAAATTCTTTTTCAAATAAATTTGTTTTATGTGTAAAATTAAAAACAAAATTTGATTGTTAAATATTATATTTTCTAAGGTCAATAACAATAGACCATTAAATTGTTCCACAAATAATTATAAAAAGGTATCGGGATTGGGAAAATGTAGTTGAAGTTTTTGTTTGAAGTCAAACCACATTAGACAGTGATCATTGTGCGTTAGTTTTAGTATTAAATCTGAGCTTACGTTTGCGTGATAGGCCTAATACTTAAACTAAGTAATTAAATAATATAATTCTTAATTATATTCTTCTTTTTTTGTAAATTTAACAGGCGTGACAACCTGGCTTCATCCCCTTCATACTTCTCTCCAAACCACCTTCCCACCTGGACTCTTTATATAAGATTAAACAGGAATAATACGGCATATTTTCCCTGCACTATATGTTCTATGCACTACATAAATAGAATAAATGACTGCAATTAGGAATATGTAAGCCAAATAGGTCATGTAATTAAGTTAACCAAAGCAAGTGTCGTAACATGTTTATCGTTTTACAACTGCAGCGTCCCATAGATGAGAGGGAATACTATTTACACGCTAAAGGTCAAGGTCACACTTGTTGATTCCAACTACAGTTGTCTATTTAGGCCAGTTTATGGCCAGAACACACGACTTGTAATTTCGGTGATTTTTTTTTAGTTGAGGTTTTATCGGTTTATTTTCTGTCGCCACCACTCAAAACACTATCCTCCGACTTAGCTCAGTTGTCCCGAGAAGTGACGTAATTCAAAGTGTATTTTGGTATTCAAGTAATCACTTGGAGCCGTATATTATTTTCCGAAAGAATGTCTTTAGAACCTTCGCATTTCACAAAGTACCACCGAATACTATTTATCACTGGGTAACTAGCGATTGGGAATTTTCGGAGAGAGGGAACAACCGTATTTTGTTTGGATTCTATCTAAGGAACTATGATTGTGTAGATTTTGGTCGAAGTATTTTAGGGGGCGATCAATTCATAAGTATAAATTAGCTTTCTTTTTTCGAGATTGTTTAAAATTAATAATATTTTCCTTTTACCAACCGTAAAATATTGGGGATGCGGCGTAGATGACATTGCGTAGTTTAACCTAAAACGGATCTCAACCGAGATATTTACTCACATCACCTGATGTCGGTTGTACGCAGGTTTTTACCTAATAGAATAGAACTAAATTCCTGAGCCTTCTCAAAAGTTCGCCTTCTACAGAGTTCGCTATTATAGGTGTACCACTGCGCCCCTTTGTGTCTCGCGCAGGTAGAACTGTGGTGGGAGTGGGAGAGCCCGAGTTAGGCCAGACATACCGGTCTCTGATTCATTGCGTAGGGCTTAATATTTTCTTTTTCAAACCTACTACAGCGCTAAAAAACTGTGAATGTGTATCGTTTATGTTCCTGACAACTACAATTAGTAAATTTAAATATTTTACAAAGTAAAAGACGTAAAAAGACATTAAATTGTAGGTTTTAAATTCCTTTATATTATGGCAAAAATGTAACAATTTATCCCCACCACCGCTCCAGTCCCCTCCAAGCCATCGCTCCTACATGCGTACGCCAACCACTCTCGAGGTAACGGTTCTGCGCAGGTTTCTTTCTGTCTGGTAGGTCTATAATACAAATTCTCACAAAGCTGGGTCAGCTACGTAGTGTAACTCTGAGCATGACCCGAAACTCGTTAAGTAAAATTGTCTAAAACCATGTTCAAAAGTCGTAGTGTTTTAATTTGTGCAGATACTCGTACAATTTTTAAACTTGCTGAAAACAATCTTAAAATTCTGCCCCGATGCCCAAAATTTACGTATTTTAAAGACCATTTGTGTCTTTCATAATTATTTTTACAATCGTAATGTCGGATTTTAAAAACCACTTTTAATTTTACGTAGAAAACCATTGTAAATTTTTTAATATATTTAAACAAATTTAAGAATACATTTTTTTGATTATTTATTACCATAAACGAAAAAACTAAAAACAAGAAAATCAGTTAATTATAATTTATTGATTATGTAACGCTAATACGTTTTTACCAATAAGTATTGAAGATACAATAATATTTCAAGTGAAAAATACACGACCTAGATCGGGAATCGAACCCATGACCTTTGTGAATTCCACCTTTTGTTGTTAGAGGACATTATACTTGCAGGCTTACCTTGATAGTTCGTCATAAAGACGGTTTTTCGTTGAACGTCGTAAATCTTAAAATATACACAAAAGTAATAAAACCAAGTCTTCAAAGGCTTTTCTTAACATTTCGGAGAATCATTTCCCAACCTTTCAAAGGACTATTCACTCCGAGACTAGCCTTTGTGCTCTTGCCACTTCTGTGCTAATTTCTAATTACTTGGTATAAAGTTGTGCAGTTTGCAATTCAGTTTAATATTACTTTGCAAAGGAAATGCAATTTTGAATCCTTATAATCTTGGTCAATTTTGTTCAACTTTAGAAAATTAAATTTATTGTTTTATATTGCAGATTGTCTAAGATCTTTTATTTTTTACGGAAGTAGGTGGTTTGATTTTAATTGTTTGACAATGCAGATGTATTCCTAACTGCTCGAAGGTTTTAAGGAGTTATATATAGGAAGATTAGGAAAGGTTTGTTGATGAGATTTGCAAGACATATCAATCAACCAAATTTACAAACTATCGAATTTTGTAAAACATTTTGTGAAATATAATTTATTGTGAAACTTTTAACTGTTTTTTGGTACGTTCCAACGTTCGGTTCTGTTAGGATGCATATTATTTAAAGAAAAGTGGTTTTGTAAAAAAGCAACATGTATTTGAACGACCACTTGTTCTGGAAGCGGTTAACATGCTAAATAAACAGTGCTAAAAGTTGTACAATTTTTCTCATACACCTTTCCACAAAATGAAATAGCCTTCTACCCAAAAATATATTTAGTTGCCATCTGCCCATAAATGTTTTGAAAGCAAAAATGTAAATTTCTCTATTACTGCGTTGGTATTTCTTGGGAGATAAGATGGTATAGAACCATATCAACTTTTTTTATTTTTGTTGGTTAAAACTTTTATATAATTAGATAGAACTTTACTATCTTCGTTTGTGCTATAAGGTCGTCTTGAGGCTAAAATCAATTTTAAAATAACAGAGGTCAAGGTACGTTTTCGGTTTTTGGCAAATAATTTTTGAACGGTAATTTTCTTGAGATTTGGCACATTGTTCTGGGACAAAATTTAAACTAAATCAAGACGACAGATTTCCAGAAATAGGTATTTTTGATAACATTCATGAACCATTTAGAGCCGATTTTAGGGTTTTTTTTTCTTATGGTCACTCCCAAATTTTGAGTCATGAAAACCATTAAAAATCTATTGCGATATGACCATAAAATATACTCAAATTCCAAATTTGATCAAAATTCTTCTTTTGTCTACAGACGACAAACATTGCAAAAACTATTTTTGGAAATTTCAGAAACAGATGTTTTTGAGAAAAACTCGTCATCGTATTTATATTGTGTATATATAAGAAAGTAATAATGTGAAATTGTATTTATACTTTGTCAAGTCCAGGTTGGCGGGTGAACCAGGGACTACCTGAGGCCACCCCTATAATCCCTCGCCGCGTCCGCTGCCTAGGCGATGAGTCACCTACTGGCTGTGTTTATACAAAGGTACACTTTCTTAACAGAATAATAATTTAACATGTTTTAAAGTATATTTGAAATCTAATAAAAAAGTTATGAAAAATAATACCAAACTCGACCTAGGTATTAGAACATTTAATACGAACTTTAAGAATTGTTTACATTGTGACTGACTTTTTATTTAGACAATTTAGAAGGCAAGTTTTAAGCTGTAATGAATATTAAAAGCTTTACTTAGCTCAGACCGCTTTAGGTTTAATTGTTAATAAACTATTGTGTAGTATTGTATTTTTATTGTTGTGTAGGATTTGTATTGTATAGTATTATATTCCATTGTATATAGCATATTGTGTATATAACTTTTTCTCCGATTGTTATTGTAATTTGTATTAAACACATTATATCTCAGTAAAAGATTTACTGTTATTAACAAATTCTACGTTCAATTTACTTTTACCCAAACAGTAAAGCTTTTTAATATTAATTACAGCTCAAAACTTGCCTTCTAAATTGTCTAAACAAAAAGTCGCAGTCACAATGTAAACACTTCTTAATAAAGTTCGTATTAAATGTTCTAATACCTAGGTCGAGTTTGGTATCATTTTTCATAACTTTTTGATTAGATTTCAAATATACTTTTAAACATGTTAAATTATTATTATATTGTGAAACATCTAGCAGTCATTTTGTAAAAGTTCTTGTCAATAAATTCCACCAATTCGGAAATTCTGTCAAAATCACGATTACAAAAATATTTGAGTCAGATTAGGTTTTGATCGGATAAATATTACTCGTATATTTTTTAAACGTGGTCTAATATAAAACCTGTATGAACGACCATTATATTTTTGTTCTGCAGGTTGTAAAAGATGATAAAAACCTTCCCTTGGATCCAGGCCCGTTTTAAACCCTTTTAGCGCCCCTGGGCAAATTAAAGAGATGCCCCCCGAATAATTCATCTTTGCCAGTTTTGGTTCGGGAGGGATTTCTCCCTTAACTCCACCGAACTCCTTTTATTTGGTGAGTCGGTAAGTCTTTCCATTATCCACCACCTATGGACCCGCCGTGTCCCGGACTGGCAACCGGCTACTGTAAAAACTTGCTAGTATTATTACTGCAGTTACAGGCGTAGGTGTTATGATTGACGTCACAACATAACTACCTTGTATTTTACAGTATCACGGACCACCCACCCACCCTAAAAAATAGTTCTTAATTTTATTATTGCAAACGTTTAACTTATTTCTATACATAACCATAGCTCATTTTATTTCAACTGTATGTTCACTTTTTAATTGAGTCTTGTAAAACAACTTTAATACTTCAACCATAATATCTCTTATTTCCTTTATACTTTCTTTCTCTTATTACTATACTTTATATATATTTATACATATTCCTCATACTTTCTCCTTATATCCTATTTACATTATTGCTTTTTTTCTACTGATCTTTGATGTAGCAAAACTATCAATTATATCTTTGAAGTCAAGCTTCATTGTAATGTCACTCTGCGTACATAACAGCATTAAGCTATTCAGCTTTTCGTCTTTTATTGTAGAACGATTTTCAGATTTTATTCTTTTCAAGGCCGAAAAGCTCCTCTTAGTTGTGCAATTTGTGATTGGCACTGTTAAGTAAATTCGAATAGCTACCACCAAGTTTGGGAATGTACTTTCTAGGCTGTGTTTTTTTTATATATTCGTAGCACTCCCTTATTTTTGTGATGTTTTCAGCTTCCATATAAAATTTAAAATGTAGACACTCTTGCACAAAGTCTTCCTTGTAAATGTCATTGGAGTAACATTGAGCTACCCTTTGAGACTGCTCTCTTATATCGTCATTCTGCTTTCTCTAAGAGAGCTGAAAATTTCAAATCGTTGTGTTTCAGTAAGATTTGTCAAATCGAGGCCTTACATTGAATGAATTTATACGAACGAGGTGATTTTTGCGATGCGCAGGTAAAGAGGGGGCAAAATGAGTTTTCTGTTTCGGACGCTATTTTCTAACCGATAAGCATGGAAATGTTACCAAATTGTTCAGAAAGATCTGAAGAATGGTTCTGCTACCTTAAATTTTGATTTTTCAGCTCTATAATTTTTTATAGTTTTTAAATTTATAAACTTTTATTGACATATACTGCCTTAATACTGGTCAATTTAAAAAAAAAATATGACCCAAAACCCTTGCTCCCCTTGTACGTATGCGCCCCTGTGCAAGTGCCCATGTTGCCCAGTTATAGAATCGGGCCTGCTTGGATCAAACTGCCAAGATTAATCACACATGGTAAAATTTCTTTAAGGAGGATAAGTTTTTTAACTTTGAAACAGTTTAAGGCTAGACCTCAGTGTAGACACTTTGTATACCGAACTCCTGAAATATTTCGGGACAAAACTTGTGTGATAAATTTAGAGACACTAAGAGATATCTAACATCAAAGATGCAGAGAGTGGGTTACAGGGATCATTATTCGATCTTAATAGTGTTTTGTGTTAGTCTCATTGAGTCATGTACCTTTATACAGTTTCTATGAATTTGTAAAATTGTAAACAACTGATGATGTAACACTGTCTTGTATCAACGTAGATATTGTTGTGGAAGTTGTACGAGTTTTATTTATATATTTTTTTTTAAATCACCACAACCGTAGTACCAAACGTTTAAAATTATTTTATAGTCCTAGTGCTAGTAAATGTTGATTTCCTAATATAAAAATTGTAATTTTATGATCTTTCTCATGAAAATTGTAGGCATATTTCGTTAGTAAACGCCCTAGAAGTTCGTAATGTTGATCCGATTTTGTTCAGATTTGCTATTAAGGCGTTTTTTTTTCGAATTTTTGGACGAATTCAGAAAAGTAGTTAGTAAATTGCAAAATGGAGGCTGATTTTCAAATTTAAACAATGGTTTTTTTCGGAAATAACAGTTTTAAAATTCATATTAGATTATTTAGAGCAAATTTACATTATATTGTCGCCCAAGCGAGTTTTATAAGATAAAATAATAAGAGTAATTCATTTAAAACATATTCAAAATTATAAAAAAATTAAGAATAATATTGATTTTAAATATTTTATTAGAATTATACTAGTACCCAGATTTTTGTACCATTTCGATCAAATTTACCACATAAATTAGGTTTTACTATTCCATGAATACTATAGAGAAAAAAAGACAGCAACATTTTAAAATGGCTACCGTTTGAAACAGTTTGGTGGCAGTTATTTTTATCTAGATCCTACATAAAATTGCAATAAGTCAATGTGTGTACGGTAACTAATATATTAAGTTTGCGGTCTGTAAAACAAGTGGATACTTAAAACTCAAACAAAGAAATCGCTTCCTGTCGTTGTCAGCATATCAGTATTTTATAATATTATGTTTTCAGATTTATAATTAAGAACAAGCTCAGATTATTCTTGTATTTATGCCATAGATTCATACAATTGTTATTGACACGTTTTCTTTTTGTTTACAGGTGAGTATCAATTTTATCCTCAACTGCAAGTCATGTCAGAGGCTCAGGTAATAAGCTTATAGCCTGTTGTTGTAAAGTTTTGTCCTCTACGAGTTTTTGTTAAAAGTTTCTTTATATAAGTTCCAGCCCTTTACTCTTCGTGGGTTGTAACGTCACAGAAGAAGAGTAAGAAGTAGAACAAATTTAACAGAAATTCACACGAAAATATTAAAAATACATAATTACCCGTTTTTTATAAATACTATTGTACCAACGATCATTGATAATAATTCTAAAATTTAGATTAGTTAGTTATGATTAAAATGTGTGAACTTCCATGAATGAAAATGTATATTAACTGTGTTAGACTAGTAAAATGTTACACTGCTATGTGACTTTTTCATTCGATATAAGAAAGACTACTAATGAGAATAAAGAGGAAGGAATTTCTTTAACATGAACGTCATGTAGAAAGAAGAAGAAAACAAAACATAATACTGAGTTAAAATAAAAGTAACTTGGAACATTTAGTAAGATGGAAGTGACAGATATAGCCGTATTTTGTAAATACATGTAGATCCATAATCTTTTCCCATATACTAGTTTTCTTTAAAACGAAGTGTAAATGAAACTGTTTTCATAAAAAAACTGATCTAATTATTTTGCAATTATACGAGTACCATAAAAGGGAAGTTATAATAAAATACCAGATTTCTTTATTTTGCCTTGAGATCGCAAAGTTAGGTTGCAGTCATTTTCCGCTACGATTCTAAGGGTTCTACTCGAGCTGATATTATACCGAATGATTTTTTCTAAATTCCCCACCCTAATTAGTTTTTAACTGAAAAAGGTATTCAAATAAAGTTCATAGTAAATCTGTTTAGCTATACGGGAAGCTGAAAAAAACATTTGTACAAAATCCAAAACCACCCCCTTCACTCCAACAACCCCAAACTCTACAACTTGTTTGTGTACCGATGGCTTGTGATATAAAAAAATAAAGCACAGGGAAAAATATGAATTTTGGCTGTAATAAAATAAAAATCTGCCTATACGTTCGCTCTCAACGTTTACAAATACAATTATATATTTTTTCGTTAAACTACATTAAAGTCTTGATTGGAAGTAATGAATAAAATCCAAACTGCTTTGTAAACCGTACTAGAAAAGGTAGAAGGATGTACAATATCGAAAACTATCCCATTCACCTCCAATCAATCCCCAACTTCAAATTTTGTTGAAGTGCATAACAAGCAGTGAGTTTTGGTAGGTAAAATTTCAAAAAATCAGCCTATGGGTTCATCAAATATGATTTGAAAAATAATTTTGGAAGAACTGTACAAAAACTACGTAAAAACAAAAGCAAATTGTTTAATGACGAACCAGTTCGTACTGTACCTTTTAAAATGAAACAAAACTAGTAATAATAACAGGTGTTATTTTAACAAAAATCATAAGAAATGTTCAAAATATTCGCCATCTCTCTTCAAGCAATAAAAGTGTCACTTTTCTAAATCCAATTTGACTTTTTGTAATGTTTCTTGAAGTTTCGCTCTACACTCAGGAAAAATTCTGTTTTACATGTCTTTTAGATTAACTGGAAGGGGTACACAACTGATTTTAAATGGCCTCACACAAAAATCCATTTTTGTTAAATCTGGTGACCTCGCGGCCACTCATATCTCCTCCTCTGCCTATCTATCTGTTTGGAAAATGATCATTAACTAATTTAACTAAAAAATATAATATTTTATTTTTAAATGTAGCGAGCGATCTCATATACCGATTTTTATTTTATTGCAGTAAATACTCTTATTTTTACCTGCCCACAAAATTTGATATATCACAAGCTATTGGTATCAATTACAATTTTTACAGTTGGGGGTTGTTTGGGGTTAAGGGGGTAGTTTTGGGTTTTGTACAAACTTTTTTTAAGTTCCCCTTATGGCTAAACAGATTCACATTAAAAATTATTTGAATACTTTTTTCGGTTTAAAAAATAATTAGGGTGGGGAATTTTGCAAAAAATCATCCGGTATAATGTATGTGAGGTTCTTTTCGATATCTCGATGACCTCACAATATCTCACACTCGCAAAGAATATGTTTGCCGATTCGGTTCCTTAATAGTAGAACCGACAGACGTTTCATTCTACTAACACCATTATTTGTATGTAGTAATTCATTGGGCATTGTCTGTAGTAAATCCTATCTGATTAGTGAGATATACTTTACCATTTGAACTGGATATTTCTGAACGAAAATCTATAACAAATCCCATAGTTTTTCCCCCCTATTGAGACATGGTTAATAAATAGGGTTACTTTCGCTGTTGAAATCTGCTTTAAGATAACGCACTTCAGCGTTTCAGGAGTTAACAAAGAATAGTTATACTGTAACTATGAAACCAACCGTGGTCATTTATGGTAGTTTTACATTTATTAATAAACGAAAATAAATTATGCAGTTTATCAACGCTTATTAAAGTATATTAAACTGTACACGTGTAAAATAATTTATGGGTAAGTAATAATTAATTGTTTAGATAATTATTTTACAATTAAAGATAATATTAAATTACGTTAACAACAATGTAGTCTAGGGTTATTTATTTAAAACAGAATATTAGGTTTACATTGGATTTATATTTTCTTCCTTTGTCTATTGTATTTTACAATAGTACATTCATATGCAAAACAATTAGAAGAAATAATTAATTTCTACTGTCTGTATTTAAAACTTGGATAAGTCTAGATATTAAATAATCGTTATTATCAATGATTGCATAAATTAGAAAATCGGTTTAAAAAGCGATACTCAATATTGTTATAATATTTCAAATTTTTGTAGATACTTTACCTCAATCAACACATTTTTGTTTTCCTGTATTCCATTGGATATACAAATTTCTTGTTTCGATAAATATATGTCTAAAAATTGAATCTATGTAATAAAACAGTTGTACTATGAAAGCGTATGAAAGTATTATTTTGTACACGTAACTGTCTTGATTTTTAAATGATCAGATTAGTTCCAGAACGAAAAGGATTAAGGGGATTATAAACTCAGCTCCATCCAGATTTAGTCTATTATACACTGAGCCGGTAAAGCTTAGCTTAGCAGAATAATCCTCTAACTCTTGGAGTTCAACATTAAATTGAACATCTAATAGATTTAATCTCTTGCCAATAAAAGGGAAATTCTAGGATTATTTGACCAGATCATTGAATAACTTGCGTAGTCTACATACAGGATCACCACGCCCTTGTCCTGTGCAAGTGCATTCTAATGTTGTGTTAAGTGACCCGTCTTTGGTATAGCAAGATAGGATTTCTTTAATAGTATTTTATTGTGACCGTTCCTTACCATAGATCTTATCCTAGCTAGCCTTCAACCTCTTCATTGTGCTCAATATAATTATATATCGAAATCTAACCCAATGTTATTTGGTTTTGTGGAATAGGGTAATGAGGTTTTTAGAGCTTTCATAAACCTCTTTGGGTTTTGATGTTTTAATTGCTGTCCGGCCGTGTTTTTAAATGTGAATCTACCCTAGCACCTGTCCTTCCACAGTGGAAAACAACAGTGTACTGCATTCTATCCGTCTGGGATTACAACCCGGGTGGATCAACTATGAGTTCCTCTATTCCTTCCATTTTCAATCGGTTTTCATCTTCTGACTCCATCACTCTTAAGTCTTCCTCCATGTTTTCGAGCCATCTCTCCCATGACCTTCGAACTTTAATTCTATCTCCTGGTCGCCAACATAAATCTTCTGTATGATGTTTCTTTTTCTCTATTTGTTCTTCATGGCCTAGTCACTTGAGTTGGACTTCTTTGACTATTTACATCAACGCAGGCTGCCCATACAACTCCTATATCTTAATTCTGTCCTTTTTCTCTGTAAACAAAACATTTTTCTTCAGATCTCTTTCTCCCAAGACTATTTAGTGTTCTCTAATTTTCCATTGTTATTGTCCAGGTGTTCGCTTCTCAAGTCACCACGGTTTCATGAGTGGTTAGCTTTGTTGTTTTAGACACTACCTTTGATCTGAATAGCCGTAGGAATGAAAAATAACCTCAGTTGGTAATGGTAGTCTTACTTTTATTTATGTATCAACGCTGTTATTGACAGTCAGTACCAATTTAAGTTATTCTCTAGTACTCAAAACTACAGTTGCCTTAGACTAAGAGTGTGTTTCGTGTAAGGGGGTGTCCTCCCTTCTACTTGCTTCCCTAGCCTGACTTGATGGTACAACCATAAATTCACTTGACTTATTCACACCGATAAAAGGAACGAAAGTAGGGTACGCGTTTACACAGTAGCATTTAAGGTCTATATTTTTATTGGGGTTGTATCGCTGAAAGCAAACGCAACAAACAAAGTGTGGGGGCCCCTCTATTCCTCTCCACCCCAGGCACATTCCAATCTCGAGGATACTGTATATTTATTGCCTTCAAGTCCTGTTTATTTACGTTTCTATATATGCACTTGGTTCAGTCCTTCTATTGTATTAAACTCTTCAATCATTCTTTGTTGGATCTTTACTCCAACTCTTTTATGTAGCAGTGTCATTTTAACAAATCTCATATGAGTTTTTCTGGAATACCAGTGTATAATATTAGATCCCCTGTTATAATACATGTTTCTCTTATCTGTTAGTTCCATCCTTATTTAGGAATCTAAAAATTTCGTCTGCTTCCATCTGATCTTTCCTTCAATCACGTCTTGATTGGAACGATACTAAATGATGGATATTTGTAGATGTGATTTTTGATAGAATTTTAAATCAATTTCCTATTAACATTTTACATTACATTGTAGGTTGAAAATATTTTGTCATATTTTTGTGCGGACTACTATGATATTACGAATGTTCTAAAATGTAATTTATTTTTTAAAGGAAATTCTTTTGATTATCTATCTATTTATATAAAAGTCAAAACCCACGGACTGATCACGAAATCTCTGGATCCAAGAAGCCTAGAGGTATGAATTTTGTAACATGGTTTGGGGCAGGTCTGTAGACGAGTACTAAGAAAGGGTTTTGAAAATGTTTCATTCCAAGGGTGTTTTTACTTCTAAAGCATATCTCTGGATCCAAAAAGCCTAGAGCTATAAATTTTTTAACATAGTTTGGGGTAGGTCTGTAGACGCGTCCTGAGAAAAGGTTTTGAAAATGTTCCACTCCAAGGGTGTTTTTACCTCTAAATCAAGTATTATATCTTTGTTTTTTATGGGTCCATTTTGATCAAAATTGGTGTGTTGTTGTATTTGGGCATAATTTATTTCCTTAGCACTACCATTGGGGTTGTACTAAAAAAAAAAATTCTTTATAAAACTATCCCAACCCAAATGAAACTGATGCCATCAACAAGTAATATATATACATTACTATATATCGTTTATGCTTACTATTCCATTTATACGTTTATTTCATTTATTATTATTTCATTTTACATTTATAACGAATTAAAATCCAACATTATTGCACTAATTAGTTTTCACAATTTATAAGATTATAGAAGTAGAAATAACGCTTCATATGGTGTAATTTTGCATATTTTCCTATACTTTTGCTCAGGTTTTTAATACACGGGCCGTGATTTGTATTGTTAACCAAATTACTAAGTGTTTGTATCATTATTCACACTATTTTAACCCCTTGGTAAAAATAAATGTAACGGCGAAAATTGTATTAGCTAAAAACAAAACACATCGTGTTTGGTATAAATCTTCCTATCTTTTTACCTACTCATCAAATATATTATGTAGAATTACAAATTATGAATCGGATAAAAAAAAAATGAATGTATTAGAGGTGCTAGTAGGTGATTCATCAAGGAAACAGCAGCGAGGAACTGCGAGAGCAGGGGGATTACCCGGGTCAAGCCCATGTTACTGTATACAGGGTGTAAACGATGTCAAATTATGCTCATGAATAGGAGCACATTTCATAGTTTCAGTTATTAAAGTTTGAAGGAAGAAAATTGCAATAACTGAATGCTCTATTTTATAAATTCCCTTATATAAAGTACAGTGTATATAAATCGTGGCAGCCTTCTAAGTTAAGATTTCCACCATTAAGTACAGTCGCTATAAAATAAAAGAGTCACATGAAAGTCTATGAACTGCAATTCACATTACCTAATGCTAATGTCCTGAATCTGATTACTGTCAGTTAAGTAAGATTTGCAGTTTGTTTGTGGTCTATTGTCTTCTTCTGTATAAATATTTAGGAGGCAATACATTTAAACTCGGCGAGAATGTAATGAAGATACTTTCTGTGTCTTATTGAATTTGAATTAGATGCAAAGTACATGTGCTTTTTGGGTATATTGCTGAAAGATGGGATCCACACTAATATATATTGCATGAACCAGGTGCTCACAAAGGTAATGAGTGATTTTTTTAAAAAACCGCGTTTTGGATAATGTGTAGGACTTTATGGTATAAACATGTTTTAGTATGAGGAGCTAACTTTAGTATAAAGGGGAATCTTTTACTTCCAAAGTGGACTTTTTGGGGGGGGTAATTGAAAAAAGTTAGATGGTAAATTCCATTGAATGATAAATAATTCTAAAGGGAATAACGAGTAGAGCAAACCACGTAAACTGAGTCGCTATGTTGGTTACATAAAATGGCGTCCGATATAATTGTTTTATACTATTCGTATTTACCCAGTATACGAAATATAGCGTAAGTTTGGAATTGAAAAAATTAGTTCACGTTTCATGGTCTCATGAAACTGAAAAGATGATTTTGACACGCCGTCCATCCGTCTATGTTATCGTTTGTATGTAAGCACGATGCAATTTGGAATAGTGTGCTCATATAAAAGCCTTTTGGAATTCATAAAAATTGATTCAAAAGTAAAAATGGAGGCCGTTTTAAACAGTTTTAATTCACCTGGTGTTTCAGACCACATGGACACTATCTGTAGCGCCTAAACGAAACCAGATAAAAATTTCCTTCCAATTAGAACCCCCCTTTTTCGAACGGAAAGAATTCAGGAAAATTATTTTCGGCGCTCCTCAATGACCTAAAAGGGCACTTTTGGGGGGCAGGGTGGTGTTTTTGGAAAATTTTCAAATAGAAATATAGGTCGTGTGATACTTCATTTTAAAGTTCTCTCTTTTCTGAACATTTTGGAGCAAAAAAAATTGTTATCTTTTCATTACTGTACAGGGTGTCACGAAATATATTTTTTAAAGTTTTTAGCGGGAAATGTGACTGCCAGCTCCCTAACAAAGATAGGGCAACCAATTTTTTTCGTAGTTTTATAAGAACACACCCTTTCAGGAGATATGGGGTAGTATGGACTTCTATGTAGTTTTCAAATTTTTAATAAATTTAAAACTTTAATAACTTTTATAGAGCAAAAAGTAAAAAAATTCAAATAGCAACCTAGATTGAAAATTGTACCATTTGAGAGACTTTTTGAAAACAAACATTTTTGTATTGAAAGTTTGGTTCTATTTTTCACCATTGAATAATTATAAAAAAATGGTGCAAGATCAAAAAAATATATATATTTCGTCACACCCTGTACAGTAATGAAAAGATAATTTTTTTGCTCCAAAATGTTCAGAAAAGAGAGACCTTTAAAATGAGGTATCACACGACCTATGTTTCTATTTGAACATTTTCCAAAAACACCACCCTGCCCCCCAAAAGTGCCCTTTTGGGTCATTGAGGAGCGTCGAAAATAATTTCCTGAATTCTTTGGGGTCGAAAAAGGGGGGTTCTAATTGGAAGAAAATTTTTATCTGGTTTCGTTTAAGCGCTACAGATAGTGTCCATGTGGTCTGAAACACCCGGTATTCAACTTAAACACGCAATGAATTAGGCATTTACAGATTTCAATACTGCATGTAATGGTACCAACCATATTGAATCTCTATGATGACAAATCGCGAAATTATTGTCCTGACCTTCTGTGAGAAAATGTAATATTCCTAAAGGAACGAGATCCAAGTTACGAATGGGGGCTGGTTCACATATGTACAGCTTCGAGGCCCGTTACATCAATAAAACCTGATATAAACAATTTCGATGTTCAGAAAGCCTGTGTGACAACGGTTTTAATCCCGATTTACATTGAGGACATGTTTATGGTACAAGCGGCGTAGTTGACATCATTATTTAAATATTAGTATTTTGTTTTCAAAGAAGATGGATTATGGTCATTCATTAACAATGCAATTTTTGCCAGTAAAATATTTTTGGTTTTCGAAGCCCACCGTACAAAGACGATTTTGTTTTTAGAGATGTAGGTGCTCAAGTGGAATTACATGTCGTGTTGAACCTCATTGGAAAACTCATTAAGGTAGAAAACTTTTGAAAATCTGATAGCGACTCATATCGTCAATTTCACATTATAAGCCGCCATTTTAAATTGGAGTAACTATACTAAATCTTATTTGTATTTTCCCCCTGTGTAAACAATGAGTTGCAACACGACATGTTTACTCAACTATTACTTGAGCAATCCTGCTCACAGTTTTTATTTTCATTTAGACCATGTCCTCAAAATGCGATTTTCTGTTAATTAGTTGCTCCCTCTGTGATAAAATACCATTAAAGCTAATCAAAATAATAAGAGGTACTATATGAAATTTCTAACGGGTGTCATTTTTAATAGGAATAATATAGCGACTTCGGATTTGACGGTAATTTATCGACTCGTTATTCCTTTGAAAACAAGTTGATGGGTCCATCTTAGAACTTTCCTAGCTCCATTTTACAATGTAGCCTACTACAGATTCTCTAAATGTAATGCAAAGTTGGTTTATTGGGCCTTGTAGGAAATGTTAAATTGTAATGCTAAATGAAGAGTTTCACTCAGTATGACATTTTGTTACAAACTAGCGGGCCTGGAAGCTGTACATATGGAGGAGCCTCTCCAATCGCTACGCTCGTGTTGTATGTCGAAAATCACCTTTTCGGTTTCAAAAGAGTTTGAAATAAAAGAAGGACTAAGCCAAGGGGATAAATCAAGAAGAGTTGAAAGCATTATAGTTTTGAGTACAAGAGAATATCTTGGATCAGTACTGACTGACAATAACAGTGTTAATACAGAAATAAAAGTAAGATTACCAGTACCAACAGATGTTATTTTTCATTCCTAAAGCTATTAAGATCAACGTCAGTGTCTAAAGCAAGGAAGCTAACCATTCCCAAAAACAATGGTGACCTTTGAACACAACGGAAAATTAGAGAAGTCTACAGACTTCGGAAAAATAGATCTATAGGAAAATATTTGGACCGACTTTCAATAACGGTGTACGGAGGAAACAATTAAGAGTTAATAGTTGTATGGCCAGCCTGGATTGATGAAAATAAATAAAGAAGTTGAACTCAAGTGACTAGCCCATGAAGAACAAGTAGAAAAAAGAAACATCATATAGTAGATTTATGTTGGGAGACCAGCAGGTAGAAGGAAATTTCGAAGATCAGGGGAGAGATGGTTCGAGAAGATGGAGGAAGACCTAAGACTAATGGGGGTCAGAAGATTAAAATGGATCTTTCATTATGAAAGGCATGAAAGAACTCATGATTGAGGCTAAGCTCCACCAGATGAACAGGATAAGATTGCGGAACACTACTGTTGGTTCTCTGACTGTGAAGGACAGGTGCTGGGGTAGAACATTTAATTCATTCACATTTAAAGACACGATCAGACAGCAATTAAAACATCTCAAAACCCAAATTTGTTTGTCAACGCCTTAAAACCTCATTACTCTATCCTTGAAAAACAAAATAACGTTGCGTTAGATTCCGAGACACAATGATATTGAGCACAAGGAAGAGGTTGAAGACTAGCTAAGGTAAGATCTTATATTTAGATCCAAAGGATCTGAACCAGCAGTAGAGGTGTCAATGTGCAAGTCTGGGGACAATCGAAAGGTGAATAAAATAAAAACATCAACAAAAATGGGATGTTCTGGGTAGGAACGCTAAAAGAAATATAATCAAGAAATCCTATCTGCTTTAGTCAGTGGGATCTCAATGAAACTAAGTAAAGAGAATGCACTTGCACAGGACAAGGGCTAGGTGATCCTGTATGTAGACTACGCAAGTTATTCTCTCCTCTTTACGTTGGTTGTAGCATCACAGAAGGAGAAAACACAAAAATAGTTAAAATGGATAATTACCCGTTTTTCACAAAGACTATTAAGTAGCCAACGATCATAAGTAGGGGTTTTATTGGACTAATCTATTTATTAAACACAAATAGTTAGTTATGATATAAATGCGTGAACTTCAAAGCTACATCCATGAATGAAAAAGTATATTAACACTGTACTAAACTGCTGTGTGACTTTTTATACGCCATAATAATAAAGACAAGAAAGGAATACTAATGTGAATAAAGAGGAAGGAATTTCATCAACATGAACTTCACGTAGAAGGACGAGGACAAAACATAATACTGACTTAAAATAAAAGCAATTCGGAACATTTGTAAGGATGGAAGTGACATAATATATGATTTTTAAATGGATAATCATGCGTTGTGAATGGATTCATAATCTTTCTCACATACAAGTTTCCTTTGATTTGAAGACATCTGTGTCATAATCTGTTTTCATAAAACAATTATAATGTAGTGATACGAATATCAAAAAGTCATAATAAAATAAACCAGACTTATTATTTTTTCTTGAAATCGCTACGTCCAAAATGAGAAATTCAAGATGGAGTGGAAAATCGTCATAAGATTTCAACAAGGAGTGATCCTTCAGCAAAAGCAGATTTCAACAGCGAAAGTAACCCTTTTTGTTAAACATTGTCAGTAGGGGAAAAAGCTATGGGATTTCTTATAGATTTTCGTTCAGAAATATCCGGTTAAAATTCTAAAGTATATCTCACTAGGCAGACAGGATTTACTGCAGACAATAGGTGAGATAACTGTTGGACAATGACAAATGAATTACTACATACAAATAATGGTGTTAGTAGAATGAAACATCTGTCGTTTCTACTACTATGGAACCGAATCTGCAAATATCTTTTCTGCGAATGTGAGGTATTAATTTCATGTAGATACAGTGCACTTGGAAAAGCCTTTGAAGGGTAGGAAGTCTTAAGAGACGCAGATTCCAAGCTCCTCGAGATATCGAAAGGAAAGTAGAAATAATTTGGAGGGAATTCTAGTCAAGATATATATATCAATATCAGCTGCAATAGTGTAACTCAGTAGAACAAGTTTGTTTAAAATAGTTATTACAAACTAGTGGGTTTCGGTATGTGGAGGAGCCTCCAACTTTGATGCTCGTGTCGGTGACTAGGTCCGGTCGGATCTCGTAACTTTACGGATATCACATTTTGTTGAGCTGTCGTGTTTGAAATTACATTCGCTATTTGTCATCGTTGAGATGTACTGTAGTGTTATACCATTACATACGAAAAGGAAATTTGTAAATTTTTATCTAATTTAGTGTGCTACGAGATTTGAACAAAATACTGTTTAAAATCATTGTCATTTATTTTCAGGGTTTTATATCAAAAAAATATAGTCCCCTATTTCAAATTTTATCTTAATTTTTGTGGCTACTCCCTTGTTACGAGATGACGGACAGACAGCATGTCGAAAATCACCTGTCCCGTTTCTCAAGGGCATGAAACGTGAAAATTGGTAAAAGAACAGAGGTTGAAAATTTTGACGATTACCAAACTAACTCTATACTTCGTATATTGTTTAAGTAATAATAGAGGTACAGGACTATGTTAAATTTCTAACGGATGTCATTTTAGTTAGGAACAGGTGTATAGCTTGGAGGGAGGGTGGTATGGCTTGGGAAATTGTTCGTAATACACTGTCACTAACTCACTCGCTTCTTCCACCACTAAAAAGTGACGGGAACCTGTTTTCCCGATGAAGGTCAAGCGCCACTACATACCAAATGACCTCTAGGATATTCTACTCGGTATAATGTATCTCTCGACAAGGGTTACCATTTAAAATTTGTGAGGGGGAGGGGGACTTTTAGTAGACTGGATAAAATTATTCATATGGGAAGGATAGTTTTACATTTTTAAATTTTCTATTGCAACGGCTGAAAGTTCTTCTTTATAAATTCCCTTATTAGTGTACAACGTGTGTAAATTGTGACAGTATAAGTTTCATTATTAAGTACAGTAGCTAAAAAATAAAACAGCAACTAGAAAGTCTTTGACCTGCAAATCCCATTACCAAATGCTAATGTTCCGAATCTCATTATTGTCAGTTAGATATTTACAATTTGTTTTTAGTCTGTTTTCTTCTTGTAGTTGGTATAAATATTTAGGAGGCAATAAATAGGCTAGATTTAAACTGGCGAGAATTTAATAAGGGGGCCGTCTTTCTTATTGAATTTGGATTAGGTACAAAGTACTTATACGTTATTCTTAGCTGAAAAGGAAAGTATCTCAATGCATATTGCATGTACATTCTGTACGTTTTGTAATAAATGTCCTTATGCGTTGTAACAAAATTGCGATTTTTCAAGAATGTTTAAACTAAAGTTTTTTTAATGTTTGTTATAGTCTGTATATACCTCTAACTATATACAGTATCTTTATAAATAAATTATTGAGCTTGATTTGTGACATAAATATTAGATAGAAAAAAACTCGAACAGAATTATAAATAAATTATTTTTTTTTATAAGATCTTGTGTTCGAGTTTTTTTCCATCTCTATATCTTTATATATATATATATATATATATATATATATATTTAATATGTCATTTTTTTCAGCAATTATTTTCTGACGATGGAAGGTCCAAATGACTCAAAATGGTGTAGTTTAGTTTGGGGTAGATATTTTTTGAGTTGATTAGATTTTATTTAACATTGCTTAATGGGTAGGTGGAAATAGGCGTAGGTCTGAAAATTGTTATTAATATAATGATTTTGATGGAAGTTATAATATATATATTGAAGGTTTGAGTAAAAATTTGATAGCAGTTTGGATGTATAGACTAGTCCTTTTTTTCATAATTCTTATCAGGTCTGTCTCGACCAACTCTTGATCTTTATTGACCCTGACGTTATTAGAGTATTCGAAGACTAGGCGTCTTTAATTTACGTTTTTTCTTCCTTTTTTTAAAAAGGTGATGAAGATCACTGAATTGTTTTTCGCTTTAAACAACTAGGAAGAAAAAAAATCTCTATATGTTGTACCACTCAATTTAACAGAACAATTTGAAAACATTTTTGTGGATCGATTATTATTATTTTTAAAAATTAGAATATAAGAACAGTATCTAAATGAGAAAGACATTAAAGATTTTATATCAATGTTTTGTAAATAAAACAATATTAACATTTTCTTCACTTTATATTCTGCTATAAATGTGGCTTTTATGTCATATGTATCAAGTTTAGATATATAATTCGTTATGAAATGACAAAGATAAAGGGGGAAAAGTACCATTGAATAATTAAGTATTCGATGTCATACAAAAACCTCATATTTCTTTTTTGTATTGTAAATACAGTTCCTTAGGAGAAAGTTTTTACTCTAGTTTTGTCATATGAAAGAGAAAATACATATCAATATGACAACAGAAAGTATGTAGTGATAATCCTACAGTACCAGTTGGTTAATCTAATCATATCTAGACTTTACGGTTATTAAATGAATCAGCTGTTAATTTTTAAAAGTTTTTTGTTATGGTGTCGTATGTTGAAGTGGTGTACACATTCAAGAAACATAAACTAAGTTATATTCTTAGTTTATTACACAATATGGTTAGAAGTCGTGTCGAAAATTAAAAATCTGTCTTCATTACGATCGACACGTGTCGAGTTTAAATGATGTAAGGAAATTTGTAAGTATTGGTCTAATAGTTTTCGAGATACAGCATTAGTTAAAACGTGATTTCGTTCTTTCTACTAAAACTGCAATATTATAGCAATCATGTTTATAAGAAGGTTGAAAAAGACAGTAATTTGTTTAATGTTTTCCCTTCATCCTGTTGACGTAATGAAGACCTAATGACGCGAGGGAGTCGTAAGGCTTATAGTCCTGTGCCACAGAGTAAGTTTATTTGAGACGTACCATACGAAAATACGTGATCAAATTTATAATGTAGGCCTAGCCTTTACTGTAGCGGAATATAACAGATCTTCTCTCGGGTTCTAGATTCGACATTTTGTATAACTTGATACATTTTAGTTTCAAACCTATCTAAATCCATAAATATTAATATTACTATCAGCACAGGAAAATTTTTAACAATATTTCCTCGGAGATTTCAAATTAAAACACCTCGGAGATTTTTTCGCTAGAAAGTGTAGGTCTTTTGGTGTGTAGAATGAAATACAAAAATCTTGATATGTGTACACCGAGACAAGTTTTTACTTTTTAAAAGGGTCAAAGTTTAATAATCGGATGTTTTGTCAACTCCATAAATGTTAAAGATACACGGATTCATTAATAATCAAATAAAAGAGCATAAATTTTACATTCTACACCAAAAAAGGGAATTTCTAAAGTTTTGTTACAAATAAATATTGAGCTTGACTTGTGAGACAATATTAGATGGAAAAAACAAAACAACAGTTATAGTTTATTTATTGTAGCTCATGTATCACTGAGGATGGCGACTTTGTCGTTGAAACGCGTTTGATTAAGTAAACGTAATTTTTGTGAGATGTTGTGTTCGTGTTTTTTCTTTCATCTAAACTTTTGTTACTGTAATAATTTTCCAGAAAACACGATTGAATACCGAACAATCTCGCGGCTATAAGAGTAGAATGTCAGGACTAAAAGAATCTTGAATTCAGAGAGAATTCTTGATTAACATTTTTCAAGGAGTTATGCCGATTTTTGTGTGTATACCTCTCTGATTTATAGATTCTTTTAGTGAGAGCGTTTTATAATCTCACTCTCTTATAAAATGATTAGATTTGACCAATTTTACGACACGACTTTTTTTTGCAGAAATACATGGTCTCCCATGTGCTAATTAATGTGTCTCATTTTTTATATTTACGGAGTTAAAAAAACCCACATTTTGTTTTGACCCCATTAAAAAGAGACCAAATCCACATGTAAAGTTTTTAATTTTATTCTACATCCAAAGCAAACAGTAGACTACTTGTTTGCCGAAAAAGTATTATTTTTTATAATTTTCAGCAAAACAATTTAGGAGGGATTTTTAGTGTGAGCACAACATTTTTGACAACTGTAATATATTGAGTTATTATATTTTCCACTGAATCGATTTAGAATTCGGGTGTTATATCAAAGAGGGTGGTCAGAAATGTTGCTTTTTTTGTCGGCTAGGTGTTATTAGATTTTATCCAAATAAGTGAAGAGATAGAGATAATAGAAGTTGGTCAGCATTTTGATTATATGTCCGATTTTAATGATACTCTCAGAGTCTTACTTTTGAGTACTGGTGTGGCTATCCCGAAGTCCTTAGGTGGATACAATTTTCATCATGTAGGTTAGACTCCTCTCTTTCACCTTCCTTATCAAGTCTTACTTGACCAAGTCTTGTTCTCTCCCCACCAGACTCTATATAGAGGGCGAGAAGGGTTTTCATTACTCTTCTTCTTCTTCTTCTTCTTCTTCTTCTTCTTCTTCTTCTTTTTTTTAAAGTGATTTTAACCGAGAGATTTTACGCTTAAAAAAAATGGTAGTTACAGTATTTAAATATTTTGAAGATACGGGTTCATATTTATCATAAGTATATATATTTTCACATATACGTAGTGCAGAGAATACTACATTTTTACGCAATAAAATTTTGGTAAATCGTATGGCTAGCAGTGCAGGTACGTAGAGAAAATAAATTAAAAACCCTAATGACTTATGAGCCTTACAAAATATATACGTCTAAAGATTATGTTTATCCTTGGTTCTGGTGCCTTCATAATATTTCTTTTAAATATCCTATCATTATAGGTATAAACCTAAACACAGCACTTACTGGTATCCAACTCACTAACACCAGGTTTTGAACTACCTTCAGGAACACTCCGTTATTAATGTTGTTTATTTAGATTATACACCAGATAGGAATAATCAAATCTCTACTTAATGCAGTAATCAAATAATTTTGTTAAACGAGCGTTCTGACTCATTGCCTATAAATCCGCGACGTAAGTAATTAACAAAAGATAACATAAACAATCTAAACAAATATTGCCCTCTCTCTCCCAACCACCGAAATACAAGTTCTGTTTAATCTGTCGCCATTATTCATTCTGCTGTTATCTTTCTCTAACAAACGGTTTAGATTGTCCTGCTACATTGTCGCAACTTTACTTCAAAGAACATGAAGTTGGTTACAACGCCATAGTTTACATTTCTGGGTATATAACTCATAGCAGAGGACGTAATTCAATGCTCATAAAGAGTATGTACGATTTAAAAACATTTTCCTAGGAACAATTTTATAGCTTGTGTAAGTAAAAACAAGCCATCATCTTATGAAAAAAAGAGCATAAAACAAAGACCACTAACCTTTGAATACTTTAATAGCGTATGGGTCAGAAGAAAACGAGAGATATCTGATAGGAAAGATGAAAAGAGAGGGATCTAACCCAAGAGTAACCTGAAGGTTCTTCAGGACTGCTGCCACGCCCGTACTCAATATTAGTGAGCCTCCTGAGGACTTCCTAGGAACATATAAACAATTAATACATATATATGAGAGTTGACACTTTTTTTTTTAAACCAGATCATTAAAAAAATAATAGTCCGAAATTAAGCAATATAAACAAAGTTTAATGTTATGTTCGCTAAAACAAAGTTCAAATGGGTTTATAAATCATAGATTCTTTATGTTGGAAGGGAGAGGACTCTTCCCACCCCTCTTCCTAAAAGGATAAATGGTTTCAAAGGTGAAGTTTGGAAGTACTCGTAGGAAAATTTTTTTTAAAGCCAAACTGTTCTTTGAAACAAACTAAGGAATATTCTATTAATTTTTTTTTCATCCCTTTTATGTTCTGGTAAAAAAGAAATATATTGAAATTAAGTATCTTAAAATCAGCTTTAACAATTTAAACCAAATTTTGACGAAATGTAGATATTTTTAATCAAAACCATTATGGCAAGCCGGAAGTAAAATCAAAATTGCAGTTCATGAGTAATTTGGAGCCGGACGAGTTCATATAGTTTTGGCCCTATTCTATATATTCTATATATTATAGGGACAGTTAAATTTTAAAGTGGAAGTCTTTTAACTGGTCTATTGCCAACATATTAATTTCTTCGTCAAATAAACATACATATTCGTAATCAGAATAGTTTCTAGTTTTATTTGATACCCACACCTAATATTTCCAAAAGTAAATTTTTCAACCCTATTGTTTTTGCCTCTTACTTATTTATCCCTAGGCCATTTGTTTGATACAAAGATATAAATGCGTAGCTTAAAATATCGTCTGTCTGTGTAACCGGGTTGCGACTTATAGACAGACAGAGAGACATACGCGTGAAATTATAAGTGTCCTTGGTTTTACCTAAGGACACTAATAAAGAGAAATCAATGGAAATGCAATGGCTTTTAAAGTTTGTCTCGCATCTTACAAAAACTACTTTTAAAACTTTTACACTATAAAGGTCATTGTGTGCTTAAATTACGTTGCATTCGTCATACAAAAACTATAATACATGATTTCGCACTGCAATTTCATTTCAAATCCAGATTTTCGGGTAACGCCGTGTTAAAGTTACAGGGGGGGGGAGGGGCATGATTTATGACAAATCAGAATAACATCTACTTTTGTTTGATATCGAACACATATTAGTAAAATGTAAGTTTTTAAATTAGATAGTTTTTGACTTTAAATTACCACTAGGTAATTTTTTTTTTGTTACCGCTATTTTTCCTATATGTGGAACAAGTATATAAATTAAAAATTTGAAATATATAGGATTTATCGTTTTGTTTGTGTAGACTGGTTGCGACTTACATTCAGACAGACAGACGTGTGAAATTGTAAAGAACCTTGGTTAAAAATGGAGAAAAAAAATCCCTGAAATGTGATAAAAATTTACCTATACTATATCAAAAATGATCGAATTCAGTCTAAGCCTTTAGACCATTGCTAAAATGTACGTCACTGTATGACCCGCTTTGTTGCTCTCAAAAGAATAAAGTCGAGAAAATCTCAAAATCTATGTCAATATATAGTATTATATATAAACGAGTAAGTAGAAACAACAATTTACAAACGTTATTGACAAAATCAGCCACTGCTTTAATAATGAGTGGAAAATAATTTAATACTAGTTTTATATCACTAGAAATCTCTTTGTACCTATTGTGGTTAATTCATTTAACAAACTGTCAAGCTGATGTACCAAACGAAACCACAGAAATCCCTTGATATACAACCTGAAATATAAACTATGACTTCGGTAGAGTAACCACAACCAACTTCTGTGTTCTTTGTGGCAAGGTTTCCTTCCATTGTAGCAGGACATTGTAAATGTTTGTTAGAGAAAGATAACAACAGTTTATTGAGGGAGAAATGAATTGATCAAAAGTAAGAATTCAAGAAACTCACAAACTTATGATTTATCAATTGGTCCTAGCCAATAGTAATTTTTTTGGCTTATTGTCTACATGTTACATCTTTTATATAAATATTCTCAGAAGCCACTAATATAAGTAAAAATACGTAAAGTAACGGAAATAAAACCCACCCACCTCAGAACACTAGAGGTCATTTGGTATGTAGTGGCGCTTGACCTTCATCGGGCAAACAGGTTCCCGACACTTTTTATTGGTGGGGGGGGGAAGCGAGTGAGTTAGTGTTCTGCTGTCCTTTCGTATGTGTATTACGAACAACTTTCCCACTCCAAGCCAGATTGCCCTCCCTCCAAACTCCACCACATAACAAATGAGCTATCAAACTTTATCTCTGTGTTAAATAATATTCAATATAAATATTTTGAGAAGATTTCGGCTAATATTTCTAGTTTTACCGGCTCATAATTTGGTTATAAAAACTGGACTTTCGATTTTAATAAAAGTCCGACATTTGTATTTGTTTTTGATTTTCATCAACTTTTGTTTAAAGAAGCATGTGACAGAATTTAATTACAATTATACATACATTAAATTTCACAAATAAAGAACATACGATTAACACACACTTCAAATTTAATAATTCAATACCTAAAAGACACATGCACAATAACAGCAAAAAACAAATTTCCTTGTCCGAACACCAAAAAACTACGATATGGGTACTCCTGCAAGTGACAGAATAAAAAAAAAAAAACACTTTGTATGAGGTAACATCCGGGTGAACTCTGGAAACTCTCAAAATAATCTTTTGTGTGTTAATATTCAACGAATAGGATGCTCTCATTCTCCATATTTTTCTCTGCGTATAAGGACGGATGTAGATTTAACAGCGATGAAAATATCTCTTGAAAAAAATTATTTAAATTTAGGTTTAATGTAAAAATCGAATATTGAATTTTTTTGTTGAAAACTCATAAAGACATAAATGTCAGAAATATTCGTACGTTGTTCTATGCGATACAATTATAATTAGAAAGTGTAATTTTTCACTGAATATACCCCTATCTTGTAAAATTGTAAAAATTTATAAGTATTGAAACTAATTAATTAATCTCCCTCAGAGCTCACTCTAGTGAGTACAGGTGTGGCAAACCCAAGGAATCCTTGCTTGATCTACACTTTTTTTTTCATATAGTCTTGGGTTAGATCTCTCTATTTCAAATTTACTATGAGATTTCTTTTGAAATCTCTTTGTTTTCTTCTGATTCTGACGCTGAGTATTCGAGAGTTAGGGGGGGGGGGGTCTTTATGTTATGTTCTTTTTGTCGGTTTTTAATAAGGCGATGATGTCCGAGAGGTTTTTGTCTTTAAACAACATGGAATTTTTTATTTAACGGACCAAAGCGAATATATCTGACAAAAACAAAACAGAATATAATATACAGGATGTCCCGGAACTCTCTGGAACATTTCTAAAAAAAATGTTCCTTAGGTCGAGACAAACATATTTCACAATATAAACATGAGTCTCCGGTGACTATTTTTCCGACTGTCGGTCTGTATGTGTTTTTTTTACAAAGGATTTTATAACTCGAGATTTATTTAAGATAGAACCTTAAAATTTGGTATATATATATGTAACAGGTAAAATATGTGTATAAAATTTCGTTGCTGGAAATAAATCCATTTCAAAATGGCGGCCGTTTAAATGTTTTAGTGTCAAATTCCACGAAAACCGTTTTTTATATAACATTATTAAGATAGGTAAAAGATGCACAATTAAAAGACAAATCGAATGACACCTTATTTACTACAATCGAATAATAAACAATCAAGTTGTGACAATTCTTGCAAATTAATGTAATTTCCATACTACCACAATACATACCTAAAACATTGTTTAATCATTGTATGGAAATTACATTAATTTGCAAGAATTGTGTAATATATAATACCAATTAATTATTATATATAATTAATATATAACCTGGTGTATCTGGTAATATATATATATATATATATATATATATATATATATATATATATATATATATATATAATGAATATGGAAAAACAAATGTATTATATTTATTACAGAATATATTACAAACAGTACTAATAATTTGATTTTAAAGTAATTTGATAATGATGGAGTGTTTATATTATAAATATAGATTTGCCATTATTTCTGTACACAGAATGGTCATAAAGTATCCCCCTCTACTTTCACCTCAGTTTTCGTAATGTCGATTGGAATTTAAGTTTGTCTATATGATGTGTTAAAATATTCAGCCGCCATATTGGATTTTAGTCAATTTGTTAATTATGATACACTATTTAACATTGTTTTATTTTTTTGATAAAGCTCACCATTTCCAGTTCTTCACGAATAACTATAGTAAATGTATGAAATTTAATTTTTTTTTCATATACAGCATGTTTAATGTTTTAATTGTCTGAGATGCATGTTACTGCACTAGACTTTAGATTTTTACCTCAGTGGAAAACTGTAAAACTAATATTACAACATAGAACAAATTAAAAATGGTTTTAAACATGAAACCAAGCCACTCATTATTAATGATAAATCAAGTTGTACAATCCATACTGACTTATTTCAGTAGATGTTCAAACTGCGATTCCATGTCATCTTGGCAGTAGTAGATGCGGATTATGAAAGAAATTCTTCATAAACACGTTTGGCGGTTATTTTGTTACATTCTCATCTAAACATCCTCAATGTCTCGAACTTCAGTTTTGTAAAACTGTTGATTTTAGGTGTCCCATAGAAAAAAAAAATCTAGAGGCGTTATAGCCTGGGATCAATTTTGGACTGAAAGGTTTCTAATAAAGTTTGTTTAAACTTGCTTCCGAATCGGGATGGGTGGTGAAAAGAATAGTAGAGGGGGACAGTGTTGTCAGTTTGTGCAACTGCATAGACGCATGAATAACGGAATGTGGTAACGTTCCGGAAATGTGTCAACGTTGGTTTGTCCTCAAGGAGAAAGTTTGCTTTGTATTGGCTCCACTGTGACGCGCCCCCAACCCCTCCCTCGAACAAAATTGTGAGTGAATTCGGAAGCAGGTTAAAAAAGATTGGTCGACGAGGTCATATGGAATGGTCTCCAAGTCCCAGAATTTAACGCCTCATTTGATGGGGAAGATAAAAGTTAGTCATCTAACCCAAGACTAGTAAAAAAAGTGTAGCTACAGCTAGGTTCCCTCGGTATGTGTGTCAAAAGGTGTTTCTTATTCCTTGCCTTCTGGGTTTTCCAAACAAGTTTGTATTTAGTCTTAGGGTATTTAATTTGACAGTTATGCCCCAACTTTGGCCCTAGCTTCTTTTCTTAGATAGTTTTAGTTTTCAACGTGACTGTGTTGGCTTTTTTCACTTTTCTCGTGATTTAGGTTTATCAATTGCTAACGGCGGTTGATTTATACTCTCGAAACGTCATGTATTAGCTTTTAATAAATGTTCAAGTAAAATATATCAATGATACTATTTTTAGAGCTTTGGAGAATAGTTAAGTTGTTTTATAAATGCAAATTGTTTCTCGTTATTTGTGAACCAGATACATTTGGATTTCGTCATCATAATTTTCTTTTTTCTCATCCTTATTTTCACATTCGCTATCGGAAGTAATATTTCGGAATATATTCTATCTGGGAGGATTAATTTTCATCAATAAATATTTGTGAATTCAAACGGGTTTGCAATATTACTGAAAAGCCAGTGACCTTTAGACCTAATAAAAGTATCGTTTGGAATACACACTTAAACATTTTATCATTATTAATAAATAAAAATATAGAAACGAATATGCACGATTTTCGCTAAGAAAGAGGATATACATATTAAATATTAAAAATTCACAAACTTTTTTAAATGGTTGATTCTATAAAGACAGCTTTTACGTCCTTTTATACAGTTTTTTTTAATAGTACAGGCGCCTCACTAAAGAAGTGAATTAATTTAAATTTTTGGTTTCTCTTGAGATCCAGAAATGTGAAGTATGGCTTTGGTAGGGTTACCACAACCAACTCTTCTTTGTGGTAAAGTAAAGTTTCGACAATGCAGTACAGTAGGACATTCTAAACATTGTTTACAAGAAAGTTAAAAGAGAAATGATTAAAGGCGACAGATTAAACAGAAAGTTCTCTCTTTGTGGTTGGGCGAGAGAGATTGTTTGTGTTATTTTGTCTAATGCCTAAGTTGTGGATTTATATGCAATAATCCTCGTCCATCAAAGTTATTTGCTTATCGTATTAGATAGTCCATCGTAAAGCCTCTGTAATAAAAATAACGATATTAATCACAGAGTGAAGTGTTATTGAAGGTATTTTCCGTGAATTTTGTGTTCGTGAGTCCGATACTAATACTGTCTATATACTGTAATATCATTCAAAACAAATATGGAAATCATTTGAGCAGGACCTTAGAACCAATGAGAAACGTAATATACCTCTTTAGACTTAAATCTCTTTTTTCTAACATGCCTACAATTTATTGATATTTCATGGAATATTTTCCTAAATAATTTATGAAAATCCATTTGCTATTTCCATAACTAAATAACACGATTGTGTTCCCTGTTAATCTAGTATCTTTTTCTGTTATTGCGGATTTCTGTTTATATTCTTGTCATGAGAAAAACGTTTAGAAGTAGAGTTATGTGAGACATAGATAGTTGTGACATAGTTCATAATAATTTGTGAAGCTCTAATTTATAACCTATTCCAGTTTAGTTGTCAGTGTCGTCAAAACGAATATCTGTGCACATGAGTTCTTTTTAAACTTTAAACAAATCGCACTAGTTGTTTATTAAGCACGAATGAAAATTTTATTGTTTTTATAAAAATGATTTTCCAAAATTTTATTTAAAAAAAAGTATTTTCGTCATACTGCTTCAAAAATAGCTTTTTTCAATACATGCATTGAGATGCTAAAGTTGTTCTTTTTAGTCCTAGGATCTAAAAACATCGGCTGAGGTCGAGGTCATCAGCTGTTACAGTATGCTCAAGGTCTGGGGTAGAGAGGTTACGATTTTACAAGGAATGTGTCTGGGGTGGAGAGGAAAATAGGCGCCCCCACACTTTGCGTTTGCTTTCAGCCGTACAACCCCAATAAAAAAATTAGACCTTAAATTCTTCTGTGTAAACACGTACCCTACTTTCCTTTCTTTTATCGGTGTAATTAAGAATAAAACGTTTACAAAAGTCTGTCACGTAGTTGTAACTTTAGGAATTAAATGTAGCTAAGCAGTAATTTGTGTACCTAGTTTTCTTGGAATGGGTTTTACCTTAAGTCAGGAAGCAAGTAGAAGGGAGGACACGCCCCTTACACCAGACACAATCCTAGTCTAAGACTACTGTACTTCGTTTACACGAATTAATTAACGATTGTAAAGCATCTATGAAAACAACCGCTACTCTTGATGGGTAAATAACCGTTAAAACAGCTGTTACCATCGATTTGAAGGCAAATAGGATATAACATTTTAGATTTTGTGAAATTGTTTTCTTTTATTATTTGCAGTATAACGAAAAATATAGTTCATCACTAGGACCAAAAGAAGCTTTTCGATCCTCGCTCATTTAAACTTGAGCTTGTATCGAAAAGCTTCACTTTTGGTCCTAGTGATGAAATATACTATTTGTTATTGATTGTACTTTCGATTAATTATTAATATAAAGTTCATCGACTTTGCTATCACTATCATTCGTGGTATTGGATACATAGGGTTCTACCATTTCGTCAACAATATCATCTGATTTGTAGATCCTTCTTCTACTCTGTTAATAACATGTCTGATACAACTTTGTATAATATCTTCAGATACTCCGGTTACCGCTTCTATCATTTACCTTTTTACTTCATCGTCTTAAATCTTGTATAAGTCTTCAATCTGTGACAATATTAGGTCTATTGAATTAAATTTGCAACGCTATGATAGAATACTTAAAAGTAGAGTAGCCTACTGTATTCTTAGCCACCAGTAATAAATTTGTCGTCCTTGTAGCTGCTAAGTCTTAAAGTTGTAACCTTATATAATATTCTTCAAATTCAATATTTTTTCTCGAACCATTTCTTCAGTTTTTTAGAAGCGTAGTTATAAATCCATTCACATAACAATGTGACAAATAATGATTCTGCTTACTTTCCTTTTCGGATCTTTCAAACCAATAAAAGTTTATAGAAGCACCTTTAATTGTTTGATATCCAACCAAACCTTACTACACGGTTTGCCTACATTCACCCAAGTCTCACCGACGTAGAAAATACTTTCCCCTCTTAATGTAACATAGTAGGGTCTAAACAGAAACCAAAAGAATTAGGAAATAAACATCATTTAATAAATCCGTAATATGTAAACACATTAAAAAAAGCGAGCGCGAATCATGTGGTGATCAGAAAGAGGGAATGACGCGAGAGCAAGCTAAGCAGCAGTCAGTCCCTCCCTGGGGCGGGTACGGGTTGGTCACTCACGACAGCCATGATATTCCTTTTTTTTTTTTTTTTTTTTTTTTTTTTTTTTAATTTTAAATTCAAATGAATTGTCGTAGGTTTCCTTCTCTTAAGATTTAAATTTTAATAATTATGTTAAATCGTTTTGTAATTTTGTAATTAGATTTGTTTTTGATAAAAAGTAATTTTGATTCAAACTGCGTTGTTCTTGACTTTGCGCCTGAAAAATCACGATCGTCGATCCAACCTGACAGATTTTCGGTCGACGTGATCACTCAACCTGCCAGCAGGGAATTCCTGGATCCATCTCGAGGGGTTTCCGGCTGTAAAACAGCAGGTGGCGTCACATTAACAATTTCCCTCAGATACATCGAACTATTTCGTCGCTTTCAATTCAAATAATTTTCCGTTTCCTTTTTATATATAACCTTTAACTTTAAATCGGTTGTTAATAATCGATATAATGCCGAAAGAGATAAATCAGACGATCTTAATATATTCAAAAACTTTATTCAGTAGAAAGTTTATCCAAAAACAGATTTGTGAAATTTAACTCTATGTCGGTTTTAGTTGCAGTGCCCAACGAGTTGCTGATAATGTCGATTTCGTTTCTCTGCCACTAAATTGAAACTAGTGGTTTTTTTCTCTAGTCTGTTTTTTTCCTTATTGTTTAAAGGTGAAAATCTTTTTGGTTATCATCGTCTTATAAAAAAAGGAACAAAAGAACATAAAATAAAGATCTCTAAACCTTGGATATTCTAATCGAGTTAGGGTCAGAAAAAAACAAGAGTTGGTAGACCTGATAGGAAAGATGAAAGAGTGGGATCTAACCCAAGACAACTTGAGGAAAGATCCATTGTCATGTTGTGTACTCGCTATGAGTTAGCCCCCAAGGGTTTTAATTATTCTGTAAACAGTTTTGTCAGATACGCGATGTTGCTACTTTTTCTACAATATAGGATGTAATTTAATTAAGATGTTCAATGTTATAATTTTTGAACGCAATTCAATTCCACTTTATAATCGACTAAATCACCATATAATATATAAAAATAGCTATCTAAGCATGGTAACTACTTAAATATGTTATAAAAAAGCTAAGAAATTCTAGTACGAAAAATAAAAAATAAAAATTAAACTCATTAACACAATCATAAACGCTGAAATATACAACACTTAACTAGTTAAAGAACCCGTAGAAATATACAACAGAAGTTAGAATATAACAGAGGTTAAGTACGAAAAACGTACAAGTGTCAATGGTTACTAGTAAAATGAACGTTATAAGAACTGTAATTAGCTGTTGCTGTTACGCATTCCACAACACTGAAAACTAAAGTTAAAATAAATTCATTGAAGGCTCTGTTAGGCCTATGAAGTTTGACGATATATCTGAGAGTGATATATTTGTTTTTATTTGACCCTATGCTCACTTTTATATTCTTTCCTTTATTACGGCTACATTTACAGTAAAATTTTAATTGAAATCTGTTCAGCAGATATCCAAACAAATATAGATATGAATTGTCCCTGATGCGACATTCTCTACTCTCCAATAAACAATGACAAATTATTGAGATGAGATAACAGCCAAAATATATTAGTAATTTGCCCTCCAAACCATTTTAGTCACCTTACAAAATCATTTTTAATAACCCTGTGTCTGTTCTTACGATTTCCGTCATCAATCTACAGCTTCTTTGACATTAGGACCTAAGCGTTCCCCTATCAACTTAGGTCTCATACTGTCCTTGATATTTGATTTTATACCTGTTAAGATGCTGCATGTTCTTCTTCTCCAGTCCCTTATGCTGTTAGGCGTTGGAATAGCACCTTGCCGATCACCGTCTCCATTGGTGTCTCTCCTCACAAAGTCTCCTCATATCTACCTAGTTTCTGCCCTAATCACTCTATCCCGTACTCCCATGTGTTCCTAGCTAGGTATGTTGTTGCCATTCCTTCCGCTTATCATAATCTGCTTTTCCTTTTGTTGACCCTTCCATGGACTATTCATGTTTAAACCATTTAACTGTTTTTGTCATCTGCAATGTCCATGATCAACTTTCTTTTGTCAACTTTACTCCGTATCTTTTCATTTCTCAGCCGATCAATTCTTGTTATACCTGCTAATCTTCTCAAATATTTCATTTTCGTTGCTTGCATTTTGCTCAAATATCCATTCAGAAGCGGAAGGCTCCTCAGTTCCTTACAACGTTATAGTACCACTGAATTGTACAACTGTAGTTCTGATTTCGTACATTATGTACAACGTTATTGGTATTGGTACTACCACTGAATTGTACAACTGTAATTCTGATTTCGTACATTCTGTACAACGTTATTGGTACTACTACTGAATTGTACAACTGTAATTTTGTTTTCGTACATTCTGTAGAACGTTATTGGTACTACCACTGAATTGTACAACTGTAATTCTGATTTCGTACATTCTGTACAACATTATTGGTATTGGTTCTACCACTGAATTGTACAACTGTAATTCTGATTTCGTACATTCTGTACAACGTTATTGGTACTACCACTGAATTGTACAACTGTAATTTTGTTTTCGTACATTCTGTACAACGTTATTGGTACTACCACTGAATTGTACAACTGTAATTTTGTTTTCGTACATTCTGTACAACGTTATTGGTACTACCGCTGAATTGTACAACTGTAATTTTGTTTTCGTACATTCTGTATAACGTTATTGGTACTACCACTGAATTGTACAACTGTAATTTTGATTTCGTACATTCTGTATAACGTTATTGGTACTACCACTGAATTGTACAACTCTAGTTTTGATTTCGTACATTCTGTACAACGTTATTGGTACTACCACTGAATTGTACAACTCTAGTTTTGATTTCGTACATTCTGTACAACGTTATTGGTACTACCGCTGAATTGTACAACTGTAATTTTGTTTTCGTACATTCGGTACAACGTTATTGGTACTACCGCTGAATTGTACAACTGTTATTTTGTTTTCTTACATTATGTACAACGTTATTGGTACTACCGCTGAATTGTACAACTGTAATTTTGTTTTCGTACATTCTGTACAACGTTATTGGTACTACCGCTGAATTGTACAACTGTAATTTTGTTTTCGTACATTCTGTACAACGTTATTGGTACTACCGCTGAATTGTACAACTGTAATTTTGTTTTCGTACATTCGGTACAACGTTATTGGTACTACCGCTGAATTGTACAACTGTAATTTTGTTTTCGTACATTCTGTACAACGTTATTGGTACTACCGCTGAATTGTACAACTGTAATTTTGTTTTCGTACATTCTGTACAACGTTATTGGTACTACCGCTGAATTGTACAACTGTAATTTTGTTTTCGTACATTCTGTACAACGTTATTGGTAATACCACTGAATTGTACAACTGTAATTTTCATTTCGTACATTCTGCACAACGTTATTGGTACTACCAATAAATTGTACAAATGTAATTTTGTTTTCGTTCTCATTTTTTCCGACTGTTACATTGCTGATTTAATAATACCTGACATTCGTAATTACAGACAGACTCATTAGAGCCTTCCCATTAAAGATTATTAACTTGTCATTATACAATATTTAAAAGCACATTACTCCTGATTTCGTATATACCCAATAGTTTTTATGCATTAATAAATATCATCCATCTAGTGAGATTATTTTCAATGATGGCTGTAAAGTCGATAATTTAGTCGGCAGTGCATTTGTCTTATATACGGTTGACCCTCAGTTTCAAACTAAACTATCTGGAATATTTAAGGCCCTCAATACTCCTTCCTATGCTCCCGTTTACTACTTTGTAAACTTTGACTCCAAAATTACCCTTTTCTCTAACCAGGATATGTATTCCCCAACCCTTTAGATAAGGACATTCACAGACTTCTGTGAGTATGTCTTTGTATCGAGTTGCGGTTCATATTGAAATAAGTGGAAACAGCTGAGCGGACAGTACAGGTAAAGAAGCTACACTTATATCACCATCTTCTCAAAGTATATATTTCCGACTTCATATCCGTGGCTAAAAATTGTCTCTTTCTCCAGTGAGGGGAAGAATGGCTAGATACAAATAATTGACTCTATACATCCATGGACGTCTTCTATCCGGGTAAGTCGCCGAAAAGATGTGATGGTTGCCATGTCAAAGTGTTTTCACAGTGAGACACATATTTTGGACTGTGTTAGAATGAAACATCTACGAAAGATATTTGTATTCTAAAATTCAATTTGTGGGATGTTGGGAGACGATGTTAGTATCCGGGTATTTATTGGCTTTCCTTTGTCGTCTACATCTTTATAACAGAATATAATGTTGCATACATTCTTTACAGTCCTGTTATACTTTTTCTAATTTAAGTTTGTTTACTAGTTATAGGTCTAGTAGCCTATTATTGTGTTTGTGTTGTTAATATGTAAAAATAATTTTTAGGTTTAAGAGTTTAGCCGATGAAACCTGTACGAGTTTTTAAAGGACAACAGAATACAACCCTTCTTATTCCCCGGACTGTGTTTGCACCAATTCTGGTTAATTCCATTCAAACATTTCACAAAGTATCAAGTTTATTCACTAAACAAAACCACTGAAATCTATGACTTTTGTAGACACAACCTACCTTCTTTGAAGTGAAATGTCGATTATACGATAGGACATTCTAAATGTTTGTTAGAAAAAAGTAACAGGAGTTTGAATAATGGCAACAGATTAAACAGAAATTTGTGTTTTGGTGAGAGGTAGGATAGTATTTGTTTGCATTACTTTAGTAATTGCCTACTTACTTGATTTATGGTCAATAATCCTCCAAAATAACCTACATTCTGTCCTTCGTCAGTGCAGTACTCTACTCCCCAAACAAATGTTGATTATATTTAGCATAGCCATATTTCGATCATATCACGAAGTGTATACAATATGTTTTCGTCATACTGCTTTAAAAACAGCTGTTTTCAATACATGCATTGAGATGCTAAAGTTGTTCTTATTAGTCTTAAGACCTAAAAACATCAGCTGAGGTCGAGGTCATCAGCTGTTACTTCGTTTATATGAATTAATTAACTATTATAAAGCATCTATAAAAACAACCGATACTCTCAATTGTAAATAACCGTTAAAACAGCTGTTAGGTTATTTGAAGGTAAATAGGTTATAACATTTTAGTTTTTGTGAAATTGTTTTCTTATATTATTTGCAGTATAACGAAAAATACAGTTCATCACTTGAACCAAAAGAAGCTCATTTTCGGATTAGATCCTTGCTCATTTAAACATGAGCTTGTCTCGACAAGCTTCACTTTTGGTTCTAGTGATGAATATACTATTTTAATACCTTTAAATTTAGACTATAACGATTATGATCAAATTTTGCAAATATTTTACCCAACCAAAATTATTGAATATCATTTCACCCAAAATGTTTTTTTTTAATGATTTCAATTACAAATCGTTCTTTTACATTTTGTTTAACAAATTGCTTTGTATTATACATTTTCATATTTCGTAAAAATTAAATTAAATTCGCTTATGTCCGTGTTTTAAATTAGCTTTTGTTTTGTGGCAGCTCCCCCCCCCCCCCTAGGTTTTGAACTTGATTGGTAGACCTACGACTATTTGGTTGTGTAAGAGGGTCGTGCACCTTTTAATTGTTTTTCGTTCGGAACTCCGCGAGTTAAATTTGAAGCTGTAAAGACACTAAAAGCTTGCCAAATAGTCAGTTCTATGTTTAGAACTCTCTGCTTGAGATGGGTTCCTGAACTTGTTTTATTGTTATTACTCTGAACATTTGTCTACTTTTATGCGGGAATAAAAATAAAAATGTCTCCAGTTCTGCACTGCAGACTACCAGCAAAGCGTAGTTTTCATGTGTAAGGGATGTTTTATTACAAGAAGTAACTCAAAACAATATTTTATTTTAGATTCTCACATCATACGTAGTAGAGAAAGTTCTGTGATGGTTCAAAAGATTGATGTTAAGTTTTACGTTACGTGGTTCTCTGAGAAATGGGGATTTAGTCCGTCTGTCTATTGATAGCTAAATGATGTATGTAGGCGTAAATAAATTAAAAATAAAACTTTTTCTTTTAGTCTGGGTTCATTAATCTTCATAGTTGAACAAAATTTGAACAATAAAATTATATTTTATTTTGAACAATTTCATCTTGTTAAAATATAATGTGGATGATTTTTGTTAACCTATAACTTCGAACTGGGATCTTTGGAAAATCGGCGACCAATATGTTTGTTTCAGTAGTGAATTTTAACAAAACTTATCAAAATTACTAGAGCCTTTAACTGTGGTCAAAATATCAAATACTCACATATCAAATTTGATCATAAGTGGTTCACTTGTTTGGGTAGTAGAATACTGTAAAAACAATGTTATCCTTGTTGTTTAATGACGAATTACCTCTCTGCCATCATCGCCGTATAAAAAAGGAAGAAATGAACACAAAATAAAAACTCCTAGTCCAAGAATACTCTAATAACACAAGAGTCAAGAATTGGTCAAGATAGACCATATAGGAGAGATGAAAGAGAGGGATCTAACCCGCGACCAGATGAAAGAGCTGTATACCCAGTTTGGTTTCCTCAGAATGCCACGCCCGTATTCATAATAGTAATCCCCTGAAGGACAGAGAAACAGACATACCTGTTGAATCATTAAAAATATCGCAGCTGGAAAAAAGAATTTACTGTTAATTTTACTCATTGGGTCATTCATCAATACAAATTCTAATCTACTTCCAGATGAGCTAGAAACTTGAAATTTGACAAACGTCTAGCTTTTTAGTCTGTAATAACTGAAGGGAAAATTTCAAAAAGTTAACAATATTATTTTTAAGAAAAATTCAAAAAGGCGGACGGAACTTTAAAGTTGGTGTAAACCTTTTTTTTTTAGAGGTTTATTGTTTCTATACTGTAAGACCTATAAAAAAAAAAAAAAAAAAAAAAAAAAAAAATTAATAATTGCACCAGCAGTTACAGATTTGGCGAGATCTACAAGTTTGTTTCTATTACTTTTGTCTCCATCGGTTATACTTTAAATAGAGCTAGATTTTTGATTTTACGTACATTTTGTACATTTACCACAAATTATTTAATAGAATAGTTAGAATCACCAAATTTGGCACATTTATATCGATGTGCTAATATACCTGTCAAGTCCTATACGTTTGTAAAAAATAAATAAATAATGTGTGGAAATTATTATGTTTTGATCTAGAACTTTGATCATGTGACTCTGTCAAAACTTCCTAGTTTATCAAACTCACTGGGGCATTGAAGTAAAGTGAGTCTGAATTATTATCAGTAATTCAAAATATTATATCAAGAAACATTAAATATTGATTTTCCGTAAATTTTCAAAAACAAAATAATAATAATAATAATAATAATAATCAGTGTGTGTTTGTAGTTAATCAGCACCAACATGAATATCCTATGTAAAAAAAAAAAAAAAAAAAAAAAAATGCTTCAATATCTGTAGACAGACTGACATTTTTAGAAACTGGTGTTTTTTTTTTTAATCCACAAATAAAACAATTTAAAGCAACAAGAAAATAACACAATTTGTTAAATTGAATAACACAATATAAACAATTGAATAAATTACATTATATTATATAAACAAAATAGGTACGAAATATACACACAAAATTATAGAAAAATTAAATGATATCTAAATCACGTGCTTCTATAAAATGTACGTTCATCATACTGCACCGAAAGCAGCTGTTTTCGATAATAGCTGAGAGCAACGAAAGTTATCGTTTCCCAATATCAAATTTAAAGCAAGGGGAAACCGATCAGCTGTCATTCCATTACTCTAATTTAGTTTCGTGTTTGCACACCAGGAGCACTAATGTTTCTTTCCAATTCATTGGTGCCTTTGAAATTAGCTGATCTTAAATAATTAACAATAGAATTGTCAAAACAAATAGCCAAATTTTACTGTTGTATTTACTGCTACAAATGTTTCTAATATACCAGATAAGTTATTGGAAAAAGCTTCAGACATATCACTAAATCATACTACCAGAGAAATCTCGCGATAGATATGAAGAGGATTATAGTAATTTTTTATTTCGTTTTGCCTATTGTGTGTTTTTTTTACATCATGATGAAAAGTATCGTTAATAATTCGTACCGAAGTGCTTTTCCGATGCTTGATCGCATTTCCGTAAAATACGATCGCGCACTGGAAAATGTCACTTTCGGTACTAGTAATGAAATACACTATTTTTAACACGTTTCCAGAAAAAGTTAAAAACAGATATTCTTATGAGAGTTTTATTCAGAGCTCATTGAGATGTTACCTCATAGACAGTGCTTTTTACTCTGTGGAATAATACCTTGGCGTTTCCAGTAGTACCCTAACACAGTTTGTTGTTGTCAAGGCAGAATGATTTGTTTTGTTTTGTTATTATATGTTTTTGTCGTGTATAGTTTATATGTGGATTTTAATATATGTAAACTTTTAATTATGTTATAACGTGTCACAAATTTGATGAAACAAATATAAAATGCATCATTCCAAAAACAACTTTTTTGTGCTCAGGAAATCTCAAAACGAATAACTACACGAAAAACGCATCACAAAACTTTCTTATAATACCTATATGTTGAGAAAGTAAAACGGAATAAAATTATGTTATTTGTTATACAACAATGTTTACTGTAGTTAACATATTTTTTGAATAGTTTCAAAAAATTATGATTGATTTGTTGTTGTTATTAATCAAGGTTATTTAGAGCTATAAATACTTAAAAAATCAACAATTGTATATATAAGTCTAATTTAAATGACTGTGGTGATCAATAAAAAATACTAATCTAGAAAAATAAGACAAATATCATAAACCTTTTAATAAATTTACTTCGAGTAATATCCGTCTGACATGACATTTAAAATATCTTGTTAGTAAGTACAGTATGTTATAATAAAATATGTAGGCCTATTAGAAGTTGTTTTCATTTCCTAAATATTTGTTATGGGCCCACAGTTGACGTAAATCAAGTGTTATCTATAGTTCAGACCAGACGACTGCCCTATTGACCCAGTTATGTTGTTTACATTTATTTGTGAAAACCCTCGACATGAGATTGTCAGTTATCATAATTATGTTTTGACACCTCAAGCGACAAACTAGACATGTCTAGGTGTCATGTTTCCGGTGTTTATGTTTGTCGGTTTGTAATTAGTGAAAGTGTCAGGGAAGACTGGAATGTATTGAAAGTGTTGCTACTTATATTAAGACAACAATATTACATTTTTTGAAATTAAATATTTTTGCTTTGTTTAGTAATATTATTTTCTTTACTTTGTGTAATGGGTTTGCCAATAAACTTTACTTTAGAGATAAATCTGTTGAACCATAGTTTATTAATTGTCTCTCCAGCAAGGGATTTCTTTTCACCTCCTGGTTGGAATCTGTTGGTTGTCCTTTAAGCACATTCGGGTTCCCTGTCGATCAGATACTGTATGGGTTGTCTCTTCAGTATGGCATTTCTTTACACCTCCTGTCTAGGATCTGTAGGTTGTCCTTCAAGAACGGAATTTCCTTAGATATCTTGACTGGGATCGGTTGGTTGTCCCTCCAGTTCTTTCACAATTCCTGTCGATCCGATGCTCTATGGTTGTCGCTTCAGTATGTCGTTTCTTTACACCTCCTGTCTAGGATCTGTAGGTTGTCCTTCAAGAACGGAATTTCCTTAGATATCTTGACTGGGATCGGTTGGTTGTCCCTCCAGTTCTTTCACAATTCCTGTCGATCCGATGGTCTATGGTTGTCTCTTCGGTATGGCATTTCTTTACACCTCCTGTCTAGGATCTGTAGGTTGTCCTTCAAGAACGGAATTTCCTTAGATATCTTGACTGGGATCGGTTGGTTGTCCCTCCAGTTCTTTCACAATTCCTGTCGATCCGATGGTCTATGGTTGTCTCTTCAGTATGTCATTTCTTTACACCTCCTGTCTAGGATCTGTAGGTTGTCCTTCAAGAACGGAATTTCCTTAGATATCTTGACTGGGATCGGTTGGTTGTCCCTCCAGTTCTTTCACAATTCCTGTCGATCCGATGGTCTATGGTTGTCTCTTCGGTATGGCATTTCTTTACACCTCCTGTCTAGGATCTGTAGGTTGTCCTTCAAGAACGGAATTTCCTTAGATATCTTGACTGGGATCGGTTGGTTGTCCCTCCAGTTCTTTCACAATTCCTGTCGATCCGATGGTCTATGGTTGTCTCTTCAGTATGTCATTTCTTTACACCTCCTGTCTAGGATCTGTAGGTTGTCCTTCAAGAACGGAATTTTCTTAGATATCTTGACTGGGATCGGTTGGTTGTCCCTCCAGTTCTTTCACAATTTCTGTCGATCCGATGGTCTATGGTTGTCTCTTCGGTATGGCATTTCTTTACACCTCCTGTCTCGGATCTGTAGGTTGTCCTTCAAGAACGGAATTTCCTTAGATATCTTGACTGGGATCGGTTGGTTGTCCCTCCAGTTCTTTCACAATTCCTGTCGATCCGATGGTCTATGGTTGTCTCTTCGGTATGGCATTTCTTTACACCTCCTGTCTAGGATCTGTAGGTTGTCCTTCAAGAACGGAATTTCCTTAGATATCTTGACTGGGATCGGTTGGTTGTCCCTCCAGTTCTTTCACAATTCCTGTCGATCCGATGGTCTATGGTTGTCTCTTCAGTATGTCATTTCTTTACACCTCCTGTCTAGGATCTGTAGGTTGTCCTTCAAGAACGGAATTTCCTTAGATATCTTGACTGGGATCGGTTGGTTGTCCCTCCAGTTCTTTCACAATTCCTGTCGATCCGATGGTCTATGGTTGTCTCTTCAGTATGGCATTTCTTTACACCTCCTGTCTAGGATCTGTAGGTTGTCCTTCAAGAACGGAATTTTCTTAGATATCTTGACTGGGATCGGTTGGTTGTCCCTCCAGTTCTTTCACAATTTCTGTCGATCCGATGCTCTATGGTTGTCGCTTCAGTATGTCGTTTCTTTACACCTCCTGTCTAGGATCTGTAGGTTGTCCTTCAAGAACGGAATTTTCTTAGATATCTTGACTGGGATCGGTTGGTTGTCCCTCCAGTTCTTTCACAATTTCTGTCGATCCGATGCTCTATGGTTGTCTCTTCAGTATGTCATTTCTTTACACCTCCTGTTTAGGATCTGTAGGTTGTCCTTCAAGAACGGAATTTCCTTAGATATCTTGACTGGGATCGGTTGGTTGTCCCTCCAGTTCTTTCACAATTTCTGTCGATCCGATGCTCTATGGTTGTCTCTTCAGTATGTCATTTCTTTACACCTCCTGTTTAGGATCTGTAGGTTGTCCTTCAAGAACGGAATTTTCTTAGATATCTTGACTGGGATCGGTTGGTTGTCCCTCCAGTTCTTTCACAATTTCTGTCGATCCGATGCTCTATGGTTGTCTCTTCAGTATGTCATTTCTTTACACCTCCTGTTTAGGATCTGTAGGTTGTCCTTCAAGAACGGAATTTCCTTAGATATCCTGACTGGGATCTCCAGTTTGTTCACGATTCCTGTCGACTCGTGGTCTGTTGGTTGTTCCTCCAGCACGAGATTCTTATATAACTCCTGACTGGGATCTGTTGGTTGTCTCTCCAGCGCAGGATTCTTATATACCTCCTGACTAGGATCTGTTGGTTAGCCTTCCAATATATTCGACCCTAGGTCTGGTAGTTGTCCCTCCAACATGGGATTTCTTTCGCCTCCTAACTGGGATTTTTTGTATGTCCCTCTAAGCACATTCAGAGTCCCTGGTCTCTTGTTTGTCTCTCCAAATGATTCTTTAATTAGTAATTGTCGTTCCAATTAATTTATGTTTTTTGCCTGACCCGTCGTCTGTTCGATGTTCTTCCAGTACGGGATTCCTTCCTCCTCCTTTGCACTATCTCAAAACTAGTGGTTGTACGAAGATATTTGTCTGTATTTTGTCCGTGCATTGACATAGTTTTAACGGGTAGTCCATATTTCATTAAATTTAGTTTGAGGGCATTTTTTGACAGTTAATCCTATTTTTTCTCTCTTTCTTTTTTTATATTTCAAAATTTGAGTCTTAATATCATAAAGACCAAAACGCACAGTTTTCTTAAATATACTCAAATGATTTTGATCAATTTTGTCAAATTTCTTAAGGACTCTTACCAAACACGCACACCTTTCTCTCTGAAAAAGGCAGGCTCGGAAGTTATTTGTAAAAAAGGCAGTGAACTATAGTCTTGAAATTAGTTCTATTTTGATCAAAAGTTTGTGAAAAACGTAGGTTTTTGACGAGAACAATATGACAAAACGTACGTAGTTTCAATCTTTTCAACACAATTTACATAAATACCGGTAAATGAAACTCCATTATAAAACTGACAATCATATCAACAAGACTCGTCTAGAGATTAGACCGTGGTGGCTCTCATTAAGTAATGTAGAAATTAATTACAGCACAGTACGACTTTAAGGTCACGGGCTAAACTGCTCGAAAAGGGAGCAAAAATGTTTTAACGTATAAAAAAAAAAAAAGAAAAAAAGTTACTACATCTTTGTTGTGTTGCCTTTATTTATTTGACCAATATATGTCCTTGAGTCAACTTGGTTGTTTTCCATCCTTTTGTTGTTGTTGTTCAAATAAGTTCTACTGACCTAGGGATTCGTAATCTCGTAAGTAAATAGTTTAGTTGTTATTGTGATAGCTTAGGGATAGTTCATTAGCCCTGGGTCCATTGTTTTATTTTACTAACTCTAGTTTCAAACACTTCTAAACACTTCTTTGATTGTATAAAATAGAATATATAAAGCCTAAACTGCTAAATTGTTTATGTTTTATCACTTGATAACGAGAGTTGATTGACACTCTTGAAACGTTGCGTATTATTTGTATACACAAATGATGGTAAAAATCCGAACAAACTATAACAATAATATGAATAATCAATCATTTAATCCTTTATCGATTGCTTTCCCTATACTTGAATAAAAAAAAAAAACTACATACAAACTGGTGTTTTTTCTAAATTAAAAGCAAAATAAAATAACGTTCAGAACGAGTGCTCTATCATTGCTTAGTGTTTGCCAAGTTCTTCAAACTCTGTACAATGCAATTTAAGTGTTTGCATTATGTCTGTGCAATCTATGACACCTTTTGTTTAGAGAATTTAAATAAGATTACGCTACATAATATGTTTACATTACACCCTCGTGCTGAGTTAAAAAATGAATTTACAGATATTTTTGTTTGTTTTGCTTTTAATTTCACACTATAATTAATGCGGAATTGACAGAATTTGTTTCCCAGTTAACGTGTTAAAAATTTTGTAGTAGAAGAAAAGTTCAACGTTCATTTTTTTGAATAATTTAAATGTTCATTTTGTGTTCTCGCATTATAAATATACGATATAAATCGAGGTACTTATTGAGGAGCAGAAATGCGAGACTCAGCTAGACTAAAACTAACATTTCGAAGAAAAGGGAATTGATTGCTGTAAGCGGGCTAAGACAAACCCAGACCATGAACATTGAATAAATTATTCATATCGTACAACTCACAATAGTGTCGCTACCAGCTTTAATGAGTGGAAACTGTGAGTCTTACCCACTTAATATCAACTATCACACTAACTACCCTAATTGTTACTTCTGGTAAGGATGCACAGATACAAGGTCTGTTCGGATTACATTATAAAATTATGGCACTTACTGGATAATGGAACTTTAGTTCCATTCAAAGTATCTTTGAACTCACACGTTTAAGCTAATGTCTCTCAAACTGTCTCTACAAAGTCCTCATCATCAGCTATCTCATCGTGTTCTCTTTAATTACATCTATAGTTTGAAATTACTTTTCTTTTAAAGGTGATTGTAGTATTGGGGGAATTAGGGAACCAAAGCTGTAAGAGGGCTATGGCACCTGGGTGATTCCATATTATGCAATGAACCCTTAACGAGAGGTGATGAAATTGTTAGGCACATTGTTGCAGTGAAACTGACAGTCATCACTTGCCCTGAGGCATTGCATAACTCCCTTCCGGAAAATATCGATCCCTTGTTAACTGTCTGTACTGGAGAAGTAACACCGCTTCGACGTTTCTTCTGGTAGTAAACCAGGGGACTTTCATTGGGAACAATGAACTTTTGTTTCGGGCTCAGAGTCATTCATGGACGATTCATCTCTAGTTTGAAGACATGATGCCATTGTTAGCGGTTTGAAACTACTCCTCAGCAACTGCGGCGTGAAATTCTTTGTGTTCTCTTAACAGAAGCCACGTTACAATTTTTTCCGTCACACGTTTCCCTGTAAAAATATTCGAACTTGTCGGTTTTCCAGATCATCTTTAATTTTCGCAGGTTATTTGTTGATTTTCGTAAATTGCACCTCGTACTCCTGTCGAAGGTCTTCTGGAAGGTGGAATGCTTTCAACAGATTCCTAGTTATTTGTATTTCAGTTAAATCTGGGTTTCATTAATTGCAAGTCGAATAGTTTCTGCTGAAAAATGTTAAATTTTTAGTAAAATTTTTCCAAATTCGCTGGTCTACTCTCTCGATCATTATGATAAAGACGGTTACAAAGTACATATACTTTTTCTAAGGCGTCTAGTAGCCAACTAGTATTCATTGTGTCAATAGACTATTCAATCATGTGCAGAAAGGTTTCCTCTAATTGGTTTCCAAGTTACAGATAGGAAATTCTTGTGATATTGAAAATGGATGGAGACTTTTGGACAGACCTTTTATATAAAATTTAATAGGCCAGGTAAATGTTAATGATTGAAGTATATTTCTTACTTCCATTGTAGTTCTTGTCACCTCAGTTCTATATTCCCAATATGTAAATGCTACAAAAGCTATTTACATATTCCAAGTATTTGACATTTTATTATAAAAGATACTTTCTTTCGTGTTTAACGATTTAAAACGAAACAGGGATTCAGTAATGTAAATCCTAAAGTCAAATTGCTTTTGCATGAGAATTGTAGATGATTCCTGAATTATTCAGTTTAATTCCATATTTGAGGAGAACGATTTTCCATTTATAAAGCCTGGACGTGTTTTTAAAATATTTTGTGTGTAATACTCTGCATCGACGTTTAGTCCCTCTTCTCCGAAAATATCTTTTATACAGTGTGTCCGACGAAGGTATTTAGATTTTTAAACAACCACCAAGTACATATGCGTCTACCAAAGTGTAAGATTTCTTACAAGTATACCAACAAATTTTTACGCTGATATCTGCAATAGAAATAAAATGGCGGCTGTTGACAGCGATTTATGGTTTAAACGATAGCAAGCAATAAAATATCTTTTTATTCTTTTATAGGCGAAGTAAAATTACCGTTTAGTGAAACAATATAAGATATAATTCAACAACATAAGTCGTAGGACTATAGATATAACAATAATAGTATATTTCATCACTAGGACCAAAAGTGAAGCTTTTCGATACAAGCTCAAGTTTAAATGAGCGAGGATCTAAAAGCTTCTTTTGGTCCAAGTGTTGAACTATATTTTTCGTTATACTGCAAACAATATAAGAAAAAAATTTCATAAAACTAAAATGTTATAACCTATTTACCTTGAAATCGACGTAAAAGCAGTTTTATCGGTTATTTACAATCGAGATTATCGGTTGTTTTTATAGATGCTTTACAATCTTAATTAATTCGTATAAATGAAGTAACAGCTGATGACCTCGACCTCAGCTGATGTTTTTTAGATCCTAGGACTAAAAATAACAACTTTAGCATCTCAATGCATGTATTGAAAACCGTCGTTTTTGAAGCAGTATGACGAAAAAGTTAGTAGGGTTAGGGTGCAGATTTTGTAGCTACGCAAAATACGCTGATGTAGAACGTTATGTTATTTATTTTGAAAATAGGTCACTTTAAAAATTAACCGACTTTTGTGCTTAACGCTTTGTCTTATGCAAAACCAAGCGTTCACGTTAAATTGGAGCTAAATCAGACTAAAATTGGCACCTCTAGACCGTTTACTAACTAAATCATACAATATTTACAGTGAGCTAAGAATTAATTGTGTAGTATTTTATCTGTAGACATTTTGTGGTTTCAAATGACCGTGTTTCCAAGGAGTTCTCAATAACTAAAACTTACTATATCAGAACTCTAAATAGGAATGTTTAGTCAAAGTCTTTAAAAATGCAGTATCTAGTTGATATCGCAAATTTGTTTCATGTTTTGGGCAAAGTTGTCGGACTCTTAAAACTCTTTTATTCAAGGGACGCGCTGCTTGTTAATTCGAACTTGGGAATCGCCAAGGCTGCTCAGGTTCGAGTTCGTATTTCCCCCATCGTCAATAATCTAAAGCTCATACGTTGTAAAAGTTTAAAAAAGAAAGGATGAAATCAAAAATTAAGACTTGCAAATAAGTATTCAAAAATATACAAATGTTCAAATTGGGCTTTCTCATGAACTAGACCACCAAAGTAAAACGCCGTTTAGTGAAACAACACAAGATATAATTCTGTGTGTCGGTCGTTGCACTATAGATAGATACCAAACTATTAGTCTGAAGTTTAAAATATGTTGCCATTTATAACTTCATTTTTGTGCAGCTTAATGGTTTACGTTTGTTTGTAATCAATTGTTATCTGTGCATTGTTTTTTTTTTAATCTTACCAATATTTTATATTTTTGTATGTTCTTTTAATATGACAATGTTGTTTTTTGTTGATACCGTATTTTTTTTTCGTTATTTCGTATGAGGTTTCAGTTCAAAAAAAGGAAACAGAGTGTTTTGCTTTTTTTCCAATGTTTGTACCCAATTATGTTTGTTATGTATATATTTTCAGTTAGCACATGTTAGATAACATTTTCGTTATTAACGGTTTTATCAGTCAGATAAATATATTTCAACATTCTTTCTTTAATATTCTACTTTTCTTTTATTCACATTATTTTTTCTTTACGTTTTAACAATGGCTTATTTGGAGTCGTTTCAATCAAATTTTACGAACATTCACATCCAGTAGGATTACTTAACAATTAAAAAAACTTAAGAAAGTCGCTTTGTATGAAACAGTTTGCAGTGGGTGAGTCACTAATTAGGCAGCTTGTCTGGAGCAGGAAGTCTGTGAGTGTGCGGCTTGAGAAAGGGTTTTGCCAGGTAGCCAGCAGTCTTCGTTCGCTTTACAAACTATAGGCCTCTAAAATCCATTAAAATTCTAAATTCCACGTTTATGTTTATTACATTTCGATTACATATTAAAATCTTACAATACAACACTTGAAATGTAAATTACTTTTAAACCGGATGGATTGCTTTCGGTGTCAGAATTGTCTGCACCTTAATTTGTACAAAAGTAGAACATAAATTAATTGACAAACAAGACTTTTTAAAACGGGTTAGCCTTGAACAAATTCTTGTTAACGAGTTGGTTGTCCACTTGGACGTGGAAGCAACTAAATCAATATAAAATCACGTAATAATACAATTATTCATTGTGTGAACATAATTTTAATTGGGTGGGCATATTATGAATACTCAATGCCGATGACTTATTAATTAAAACAAATGTCTAATCTGTGACAATAATCGTGCTGCTACCATAATTTTAAAAGTTATTATGAAGTCTAATTGATGTTTATTACCCACACATCAAATTGCTGGTGATTAGATGAAGTCAGTGGCGGCGATAAGGGCCCGCAGGGCCCGAGAGCTGGGGGGGCCCGTGACCCTTGACCGGGATTTTTCGGGAAAAATTTACCGGGACCCGGACCCGCGACGGGCCTTGCCACACGGGCCTCCCTATCATAACAATATTTTTATGAGTATTGCCAAGAAATTACTAAAATAAGGTAAAATGTCTTCAGACAAGATTGTGCATCGTGCATCTAAAATGGCAATAACCATTATTTTTAAGAGAGCAGTATTTATTATTTAATGTCATGATACGAAGTATGTGTATTGTTTACCGTTGGCCGATAAGTAATGCAGCTATCGCTACGTCGCGTCGCGCATCGCGGTGACTCACCGGCGCCGGCCGGCGAAAAGATAAACATCCGGTTCGGAAGGGGAAGATTAAAATTAAAAAATAGCATCAGGTATCAGGTCAACAAATAAACTTTCATATTGGTGATTTGTTTCTTGTAGTCGAATTTCGGAACGGTACGGTCGGTTTATTGCGTGCGTTCTAAGGGAGAGGGGGGGCGGTTCTTATCGCCGCCACTGGATGAAGTTAAGTTGAATTCTGTTGATTTTACAGTTTTAGCTTACTAGCTTTCATACAGGACGTTGTTTGAGAAGACAATTTTAGAATAATTTTACCTCTGTCCATCCAGAAACTGACTCGAGATTGAAACAACTACATTTTTATTACTCGCTAAGTTTATTGAATCTAATGGTAAAGGGAAATAATTAACGTTGAAACAGTATAGTAAGGGTCTTTAGCTGATAGGTCTTTTTAGGCAACTAGTTGAGATTTATAGAATCTAACATGTATATATTTCACGGAATACATATTGTGAATGAACCCACTAATAATGAAGGAACTGAGAAGGTTAAGAGATGTTGATAGCGGGACAGTGATCTGAGGAGGTAAAGGATGGTTGAACTACCGGAAAGGATAAAAAATAATGGCCTGTGATTTAAAAAACGAAAGAGCTGTGGTCATTTCCCCCAGAGAAAAAAATTTAGCATTTTCACAATAGATGCCATGGGAATAGCAGTGGAGAAAAAAGGGTGTGACCATACAAGTGTTAGTAAAACATAGGGGTCTATGTAATGGTAAAGGTTTAATAGATGTTAAAAATATTTGTTCTAACGTAAATGAACAAACATTTCTTAACCCTTCTCTGTTATTTAAACCTATTGTTTAGCACCACTCTTAGGTCATTTACCCTTTCTTTTAGGTCATTGAAGCTTTCCTTACCACATTGTCCTTAACAACCCCCTCACTTTCTTTATTATTAGTTGGTTTGTTCATGGTATGTACTGTATTCCGTATTCTATATAATGTTAGATACTTTAATTTTAAATTAGTTGTCTTACAGTCTTTGTTATGATGAAACACGTGTTTTCCAATAAAACATATTTTTGAAACTATCGATTGTTAATTATTTACTTTTAATAATAAAGTTTAACCAAGAACCTAGTCTTGTTACATTGAAGACTCTAATGGTCCTAAATGTTTTATGTTCAAATAAATCATTTACCTCATTGTCGTCGTATCGTCGATTTGTCCCTGGCGATATTCGATGTAGCTCAGGCATTGCATAAAGAGAACACGTTATAGTGTGGTAGGGCGTTTTTTTTTTTCATCTCTTATTCAGTCATTAGAAATATCCCAAAGTTCAAAAAATAAATTCATCATACAATCTGGTGGAATTTATAATACAAATTTATGTTTACATTTGAAAATGTTATTTCTTCAAAAGTAATTAATCCATTTTCGTAATTAATTTATTTACACCTTTTATATTTATACTGTCTTTTATATTAGTATACACATTGTCTGGTAAAGAAAGAATTGTGTCTAAGATATTTTCGATCCTTCTTTTACTTTCTTTTAACTCTGTAAATATGCAATTTATTGGAAATGTTTAAGACAATTATGAGAATAAGATTGTGTACAATTTCGCATTTATTTTTATATTTTTTACTACTTAAATTATATTCATTTTATAACAAATTAAAATTTAAGACTTTAAATTGTTTAATCAAATTGTTTGGAAAATGTTATAATCTTATTAGAGTCCTTACGGCTATAGTGTTACAAAAGAAGGTATATTTTGCTTTATTATTAATTAATTTTTTTTACATTTAAAATTAGCTAAATGACAAAAATGAGTGCCGTGAGTTGGTTGAAACAAAAATTTCGCAATCACGGTTTTCTGGAGTTCAGTAGGTTTTTTGTGATAAATCGAAAAATACTTTATTAGTCGGATATTTTTATACATTAAAAATAAATTAAATTACCACAACATACTTTTTAAACCTTTGAAGGTTAAAATACGATTTAAAAATTAATATTTTTATATAAAACCTTATGCATTTCTAGCGAATAATAATATTAAAAAATTACGTATTTAAATAAAAATTGTTAACATAACTTTTTATACGTAACCTAACCTACAACTTCGTCTGTTTTCCTTTCATTACTATGAAAACTGACTGCGATGTCGCTTTTTAAACAAACTGATCCTCTAAACGCAACGGATAAAAGTTGGTCTCTTGGGCCTTGTAGGAAGTGTGTACATAGATCAAGGGGTCTTATCAAGGGGCAAGTTTGTTATATGTTTTCCGAACCTCGTAATTGTGTATATCACTATTTTCTTGACGTTAGTTAGGCCCGGGTCTAACGAGCCTCGTAGATATATATATCACAAAGTCTCTACTCACTTCGCTCGTATCAAAGCCGAGCGAGCTTCGAAGTTGTAGATATATGATGGAACTTCGAATCGCTACGCTCTTGTCGATGACTCTGCCCTGCCGTATCTAGTCATACGAATTACACATTTTCTTCGCAGGTTAGGGCTCAAAATTACATTAAAAAAAATAAAAAAATACCTTCGTTATTTGTTGTAGAGAGGTGTGTTTGATATTACACGCGGAATTAAAATCAGAAAATTTTATCTAATTTTGTATGTTTATAGGTAAAAACACGAGTTATGAACAATAAATTCTTTAAAATGGCTGCTAGTCTGACATTTTCAATTAGATTTTTCTGAATTTCAATAGGGTTCTGTGCGAGAACACAATAATTCCTTATACAAGATTTTATGTTTCTATTTGTTGTTTCTATCGTGGTTAAGTACAGACGACAACGACGACAAACGGACAACATTTTGAAAATTACTTTCTCAGTTTCCTAAAGCACATGAAATGTAAAGATCAGTCAAAAAACGTAGGTAGAAATTTATACGATTATCAAACTTGTACTGTATATACTGTGTAAGTTAAACAATATGTGCGACATTATAGCCTACCTTTGTTCCACAAAAATGATATCTTGATAATTTCAATTAGATTAGTATTTTCGTGTAATTATTGAAAAACTGTTTGAAAGTATGTTAAACTTTGAATTTCGGTAAATTTTTAATTGTGGAAAAACAAAAACAAATTATAGATAACAAATTCTACAAATTTGATGCTGTGACGTTTTTTCCGTGCATATTTACAGATTTAAACGGGGAGGGTTTACGGACGGATCGTTTGATATATATACAATATACATACGAAATTACGCGTGAACAACTGTTTATTAGTTTATATGTCATATCTTGATACTTTATGTCAAACCTAACCTAATACAATTTAAGTCGACTGAATATCCACGAAGTGTTCCTAAAATATGTTGTGTTGAGAGGAGTGTGTATAAACAATGTTTTGTTAACAGACAGCGGGAGGCAACTCTCATATCACATGTCGAATCACGTGTATAGTGATTGGATGACATCATTACTGCCTGCTGCAATTCCAATTATCGTGGCATTCTAGCCTAGCAATTATTTTGTTTCAGATTTTCTTGACTAATCGGTTTCATTTTCTCATTATATATAAGGAGAAAGTGTTGTAATTGTGGAAAATTGGGTGTTGACATTTTCGTGGATAGCCTGTTAGTTTTAATTTCCACGTAAAAGTATTACTAGTGACTCAAATTTTGGAGTATAAAGTGGCCAAAAACATTGCACTAAGTTTTTCATACACACATCTACAAAACCAAAAACAAGTTGACGGGCACCAACAACTTACCCAACAACATAATACGAGCAGATCTTCCAAATGTAATGCCTAAAAGTTGGTTTTGTAGGCCTTGTGGGAAATGTTAAATTGTATTGGTAGATCAAGGGGGGGTATCCAATAGGGTAAGTTTATTTTAAACATTTGTGACCCAAAACAAATTTTGAGGCATTACGTCTTATACGAGATGTCCCACGAAGAAACCGTGAAACTTTTAGGATATATTCTACTGGTAAAAATAAAGAAAAACGTTCAGATGAACATATGTCCTAAAATGATTAATTGTCTATCTCGCAGCCTTTTTGTGTTTTGAACCAAAAAAATTCATATCTTTCGAACGGCATATGATACAGAAATTGAAAATTTACATCATGATACTTAGGGCTATAAAGACCCAATTAGAGAAAAATATCCACTGATTTACTTTACTCATTTCAAAATGGCGTCCATTTAAAATGTTTATCTTTGAATATCTCAGACAAAAAGGTTACCTCTTTTAAGGACAAATAAAATGTTAAAAAAATATTTTAATGTGTACGTTAAAGGATAATCGAGTTATCGACAAAAAACTGAAAACATAAGTTTTCAGTCTGAAATATGCGAAATAGCTTAGAACGAAAATTTTCTGTGAGTTCTGCAATATTTTATTTAATTCTAAGTTGATTGTTGTAAATAAAGACTGTAAAAATTAAATATACAAATGTTAGTTTAAACATAACAAAAATAGGCAGACAATTTGAATTATTTTGGACTTAATCCATTCTTTGTAATATCGAAAAACAAGAACATAAAATAATATGAAAATATGTTAACATATTAAATGATAAATGGCTTTCTGTATTATGTCAGGATCGTTCCGTATAAATTCAACTGGATTGTAAATTTTAATGAGTAACTCTTCTTTTGTGTTCAATTTCTTTTGGTATTCTATCGTTTTAATATGCCTCCAAATGAAGTAATCTATTGGCGTCAAATCAGATGATCATGGTGGCCAGTAGATTGGTCCTCCACGTCCAATCCAGTTCAAGAAATTAGCATTCAAATGATTTCTAGTTACTAAAGAAAAATTTGGAAATGAATCTTGTAAAGGTACATCCTCTAAAAGAGCCGCAAAGGTACATCTCCAAACGAACAGCAAGTTATTTTTCAAAAAATATAACTATTCATATCCTGTAAAGCCTTCATTCAATACAAATGGATGTGTGACATTCATAGTGGTGTAAGTCGAAATTTTTGTTAAATTGAGTTAACTATGTTTTTCTACCGCTAAATGCATTATTTGTTTAATTTCATAGTGAAGTAAATTATAATTCCATCTGCTGACAAGAGATGGCAGCTCTTGTTAAACATACTTAACAAAAGACTTGTTTAGAATCATATTTGTGTAAGCGTGAGTTACACCATTCTGTTCCTAAACAGTTTGCCGAATTGTATTAAAACGTTGTAAACAATGTAGTATTCAAGAGTAAAAGAGCTACAATAAAAAATGAAGTAATGAGTTATTTATTTGATGGTGATGATGATGATAGCAATAAGGATAAAGATTGGGTTTATCCAGAGAATGATACCTCAGATAAATATTTACTTAATATAGTGTTTATGTAGTCAGTTTATTGTGATAAATATTTGTAAGTTAGGAATTAATTGTTACTATAAGCTGATAGTGGAGTATTTTTATATCTTTCAAAAATAAAACAAGACACTATTTTGTTTATCAATAATATTAATATTCATGATGCTAGACTACTAATTTTGGAAGACGGAAATGATTTAGAACACGTCGTTTAAACCTCGGAAACCTCAAAAGAATGAGTCTAAAAGAGTTAGGTACTGCAAAGAAACTACGAAACTCAGGTAAATCTGATAACTTCACCACGGCCGGGAATTAGTTACCCGACTAGTTTCCCATCACTCACACGGAAAAACTGTAAAATACACACGCCGACCAAACATCTCAATTCCCCAGCCTTAAACGGATTTGCTTCAGCCAATATCACCTTACACGTCCCGTACTCGCAACTTGTCTCTGATTGGCCGACAGCTTAACGTCGATCGCGAGGACGCCTAAAATTCCGCGTCTACAAACAATAGCGCTCCGCAACACCAATCCAAACCAATATCAACTACCTCGTCTCTGATGGGTTCGTATCACGTAGAACTTATACAATGGACAATTCATTGTTGAAGGTAAGCTTCAAACTGCGAGAGCTGAAAGTTGTATAAGTATCGTCAAAAAGCACCAAAAAATCACTTCATCTGCACACTCCAGTGGGAGGACTCTTCACCTGTATCCTCCAGGGAGATACTACTTCACCTGTACTATAACAACACCTCATCACCTCTCCGAGAAGTCACCCCGTGGCCTCCCGTAAGGGAAATCAAACGGAGAAATCCGGGCAACGGCAGCAACCTGCTCCCCGCAAGGCTTCCTGAAAAGGAAATTATAGGTGCTTTGGCGCCGGCAATAGTGGGTGGACACAACTCTGTCGATGCCAAAGACGAATAAAGAGCGGCGAATTGTCCAGGAGGCAGTCCCGAAATAACCGGACTACAGCTGAAATTGCTTACTGGTAAAAAGGATGAAGATTTTCTTTGTGAAGGGCGCGCTAACACTTTTTGTAGACACACCAGTGCAATACGAAATTCTCCTAGTACAATTGTCTGGGCTATGCTGAATCGTAAAATGTTCTTCATTAACTCGATGATTTACTAGGGGTTCAACAGAAATGATTTTATGATAGAAATATTAGTTTTGTATGTAAATACTGATACACTGAAGAAGTAGTTTTCATACTGCGAATCCACCTTTATGGTGGATATTTCCTGATACTCATGTCGAGCAGCTTAAGCATTTCCGTTTCAAAATCCACAAGCAAAAATTATATCAGGGTATTTTTCGATAGAAAATTTTAACTTATTTGTATTATACTTTATACAAACATATTTAAACAAAGAACACAGTTTTAATTGTTAATCAGCTATTAGTATTGCCAACCTATAAAATGAAAAATTCTTAAAAATAATTCTTATATTACATTTCAATAGATTTTAAGAGGGTATTATTTAGTTTTATTTGTTTATTGATTAGACGCTGCAAAAACATTGTTTTATGAAAATTTGTATTTTTGAAATTATTTTCAGTAAATAATTGTTTTTTCCGATATTACAAACAAAAACAAAAGTTTATGAAGTAAAAAATAAAATGATTTTCTGCCTATTTTGCCTTAATAAAAACCGAATTAATTTTAAAAAATTGTATTGAATTTTTAGAGATTTTATGTAGGGCTACAGTAGTCCATTCAGAATTAAATAAAAATTGTAGAACTCACAGAAAAGTTTCGTTCTTGGTTTTGTTGACCACTACCAAACAATTATGTTTTCAGTTTTTGTCGATAACTAGAATATCCTTTAACGTTCAGAAAAAAACCAAAAAAAAAAAAAAAAACTATTTATCTTTAAAAGAGGAAACTTTTAGTTTCTTGTATATTTTGTAAGCTATTACCGTATTTCGAAATTTTCGTTGTTAAACATTTTAAATGGCCGCCATTTTGAAATGAGTGTTGGAAATAAGTTGATACTTTTTCTCAGATAGGGCCTTTATATCACTAAGTTACATGTAAAATTTCAACTCTGTATCTTTCGTCGTTCAAAACACAAAAAGGTTAAGACACCCGTTGTAACAGCTGAATGGCTTATTATCATTGTTTTTATAGAACAGACATTTTTTGGGGGCGTTATCGTTCAGTCCGTTTTGTTTGGATCATTCGTGGCTACATTTTAGAAAAAAATGATCGAAATCGTTAGAATCAATTTTGAAGAAAGCGGAGTTTTAATCTCATGATAGCTTTGAGTGATCTAAAAATATGTTCAAAAATTTGATTAAAATCTGTCCATTCATTTGGGCTGTACCGCACATACACGGACGAAATACGAACACAATTCCCAAAACCACTCTTTTAGGTTGAGACATCAAATCTTCCGTCGGACACTTAAAATCGATTGACACATCACATTACTTTCTCTACTCTACGTATTTGTGCTTAGGTAAAAACAACAAAAGAAATTCTTGTCCTAGCAAAATTATATATATATATATATATATATATATATATATATATATATATATATATATATATATATAACATTTCATATTCAACATTGAAGTCATACATACCGTTAGAAAGGAACCTAATGATCGCCCAAAGCTATCCGAGATATATGTGTCAACAGTTCTGTCTATGCAGCATTCTAGAACAATAGTTTCAAACAATTAAAACTCGGAACACAATGCAAACAATAGCATTTGTCGGAAATATATAATTTGAAACAAATGTACTGAGTATGAGGAGACAGTATGATGTACAAAAGTTCAAACCATCATTGTTTTGGAAGACTTTTTTTGTTAGTCTACCTGTTTGTGTTGACTTAGAACGCAGACATGTGTGACTGAAGTTATGTAGTCAAGAACGTATTTTAAAGCTGTGATAATTTGTATAGCGGTTGGCCTACCTGAAAACGAAACATTCAGGTGTTTCGAAACAAAATACAGAAATATTTTGGATGATTTCAAATTTGATACAATTTTGTTCGTACTTGATTCCGTGATTACTGCACTGAAAAATGTCACACATTTATGAAAATTCGATTTTTTGAACATTATTTTACAAGTTTGATGTAATGTGTATAGAAATCTATGGTAATTCTTTCTTGGATTTATCCTTTTGAGTGGCTATATTGAGCCCAAAAAATTTACCGATTTTGATCAAATTTGGGTGAAATTTAAAGATTTATGACACAAGACAATGTGATAAAGTTTTAAGTAAAAGAATGATGTAGTGCCATCTCATCCCAGTGCTATCTCATCCAACATCCAATTTCCTAGAAAAAAGTGCCATCTCGTCTAGTGCAGTTTTACACTGTTGATTAACCTAACCTAACCTAACCTAACGGCAACTTTGAATATTTTCAGATTTTATTTGTAATTTATGTCAAATAATTCTGTTAATATACAAGTGGCTTCATATTCTACAAACCTTGAGGAGGAACATTAGAACAGACTGTTGTTGAACTGCGCAACCTGGAGCCTAGGTAAGGAGCACCCGCAAGAAGATTAGTTTTCTCCCTGTATTACATACAAGGCGAGTTTTAACATGATTGTACATGATTTATAGCATTTTTTATATAAAACTCAAAGAGCATTTAGAGGGGTTAAAATAGTATGAAGCTAGAAAATATGAAAGACCCGAAATTTTATAAATAATAAGAATTTTATAAAATTATAAAGGTAGGCTATACAAACGTTCCAATAGTTTTTGTAGACCTGTCAAGTAAACAATAGCATAGGTTTTTGGACGAGATGGCACTAGTTGGCGGGTAAAGAATAAACCCCCTGCCCTACGTCCGTGGAATCTGGATGAGATGGCACTTGGATGAGATAGCACCTGGACGAGATGTCACGACACCAAAAGAATAACGTTTCGTGAGTCATTTGAGACATACAACCTTAAAAAACCCTTGACCGTTATTGGGTTAGTATTTCCCCGTGAAATTACGGAGACAAAACATTTTCTTTTTCTTGCCTTAGCACATTGTATGCAAACATTAACTTTAGCACATTGATTTAGGTTTTAAATTTTCATATTTCTTTTAAATTTGATTGAATTCGCTTACAGGTATATTCCAGATTTGGCTCATGGTTCATTTTCAATATTCACCGATAACTTCCGGTTTCAATACCCAGTTATAACGTAAATTGTTATATATTTTGACAAACACTATTACTTGTCATCAAGTTGAAATCACTGTTAAGTTACGAAGTTACTAAGGCGTGACGGTCTCCAACATAGCCTCAGTTATTACACTTGCAGGTTACAAATTGTTCTACATTGTTCTATTTTTGTTCCATATTCAAATATTCAAGTACCGAAACTTGCAAGTTATCGGTGACATTACACTCGAGTCATTAGGTGAAGGCTACCAATCAATATAATTATCAAGCATTTTATATTCGTTCATGCATTATTTACAAATTTTTATTTAAAATGTTTAATTTAAAAATGTTTGATAACGGCGATGTATGTGAGGTTAGGTTAACACTACTTTTAAGCTGAAGTAGCTGATAACAACTGTTATCAACGAAATGATTGATGCTTTCTATGAATCACAACTTGGAGTTTTCTTCACAATTTTTGTATTCATGTGTCTAAAATTAAAAGTACAGTTGTTAGAAATTAGGTCTGAAGTGCTTTCTATAATTGTTTTTGGCTGTGCAGCTTGGATCACCATCATTCTGCTGTTTTATATCTGTGGTAGTCCTAGTTTTAAGATTGTGATCTCATGTCGTTCAGTCAGTTAATTAATCATCAAGGCAAAGCATCGTCGTTAGTAATTTAAAATAATTGGTGTGGCTATTTTATACTCTTACTTACTGAGGAAAACGTTCGATTTAAAAGTGTGTCACATTTGTGATATTTGACCAAAAATTTTTCACAACAAATATAGATTGATTTCTCCCAACTCAGTTTTTTTGATATATGAAAACATAAAAATTACATAAAATTTCAAAAATGAGGCCACACTATACCTAAAAACCGTTAGTAAAATTCACAGAATGTTATATTATAAAAGTACTCGCTTCGCTCCGGTGTTTCGCCGGGAACTCGCTTAATTAAACAAACTAGGGAGAGAGTGGTGGATTGACATTGAGGTTAAATTGTAGATCAAGACTTATAGGACATCTACAATCATCAAATTTAGCAGGCGTATTACTGGCATAAGCGTGCCTAATTTGATGATTCTTATTAACATTATTATTATTATTCAATTATCAACATTAACAAAATGTACCTAGCTCTATCTAAGGTATAACCGATGGTAATACGAAAAAGTCATAAAACCAACTTATATATCTCGCCAAATCCGTGATTGCTGGTGCATTCCGTTTTTTTTATAGATCTGGCCGTTTATCCACAACAGACCCAAACAATATCTTTTCAAGGTTGAAAATTAATTTTTTTTACTTTTTGAAGGTTTACTGTCGGTTACAGGTTAAAAGCTATATAAGTATGTTGAAGTTCAAGTTTCTAGCTCATGTGGAAATAGATTAGAATTTGTATAAATAGTAAGTGAGTCGTACAAGGGGTTGTATATACTGTATATTAGATTTGTCGGTAAACATTATTGAAATATAAGTTAAAATACATTGACTTTAATTTGTCACACAGGTTTGTATGTAGTAAAACAAATAACAGCTTTTGACAAATTTTAAAAAATGGGTCTCAAATAATCATGAAAGTTCATTTTTACGATAAAAACAGTTAGTTTGATATGCTACTGGAGTGTTTCCAAAAATCGATCAAATTATATAAGTTTGGATTAATCTCCAAACCGTCCAATGTTATTGGTATGGGAATAATAACATTACTTTCTTAAATTTAACTTTTTTTTGTGTTTTTTTCTTCTTCTTCTTTTTCTTTTTTAAAGTTACTATTTTCGTTGGATGGTGAATATTTTACGTTCACTTACAGTCTTGTAAGAAACAAACTTCAATAAAAACCAAGTAAATATAATATTTTGTATTTCTTTCTCACATAAAGAGAGTGAGAAAGTATATAAAGAAGTATGTAAAGAGAACGTATATACTAGGGTATTATACAGAAATATTTGTTTATAGTGTACTATAACCAAATGGGTTACTGTAACCAATTTTACTCAAATAAGGTACGTGGGCACATTCTCTCCCTCCCCCAAACCCAATTTCCAGCGTCTTTCTATAACTCAACATTGGGGACACCCCTCACCTAGTCAAAACATAATATTTTGATTTTCTCATGAAAATCAGCGGATTTTTAAATAAACTTTGTTCAATTTAACTCGTAAGTACTCAAGTAAAATCTATTGATCGCTATTAACAAAACAACAATAAATCATTAAAGGGCCTAATGTTCATCCACGTGTAATTCGTCACATAAGTTTGGTTCATGAACTTTCATACTACATTAAAATTTGATTGAAATAGCTAGGGCCTATTGAAATAGTTAGGGGCGATTGAATTAGGTATAGCCAATTAGAATAGTTAGCTAGGGCTGATTGAAATATCTATCAAGTGCTGATTGATTTAGGTAGGGTCGATATAAATAGCTAGGGCCAATTAAAATAGCTATATTGCCTGATGATGCCGCAAAGAAAAACAATTGTAGCTCATTTATATTATTAAAATAATTTTGAAACTTTAGCTTTATTTAATCCTTGACTATGGAGTTTCAACGAGAAATATTTGCTGTTGGCCTACATAAAAAAAAAAAATAAATAAATAAAAATTATAATATAAGCTTAAAATAAATTCAGCATTATGTTTTGTACAAGTAAAAGCTTAGGAAATATTTTATAACTCTCTGTTTTATAAATATAGAAGACTTATATTTCAGACGCTAAATTTAATCAGGTTTGAATTGATAATTAGTTTAATAGCGTTTAACCTAACCGTTAATATACTTCTGTGCAGTGTTTTGACCATTTAAAACTAAAAGAAATGGCTTTATTTTCTTCTAGTATGAAGAAACAAGAAATATTATAAAAAAACATTTTAGAACATAACTTGCACTAACTTTCTCCCATTTAAAATAAAAATATTTAAGAAATATCAATAAAATATTCATGGAATTGGTAAGTTTATGACTCAAACCATTGCGCCAAGCTACATGTAAAATGATACTTCAGTAGCCAGAAAATGGAAAAAAACAAAACAAATAAACAGTACATTTTTAACCAATAACTCCCAATTGTGAAATTAAAAGCAATACTTTTTGTTTAGGTACTTACGAGTTACATTCCAGCAAAATTTGATGGAAAGGTTTGGAGCCATTTTAAATAAATAAAAATTCTAAGTTTTGGTCTTTTGTTGAGATAGGTTTATTCCCAAATTTATAGTTATAAAAGAGGGGGGAAATCTAAACTCAGATAAGATAATAATATATCCATAAATACCATATTTTGACAAAATGATCATTCGTTTGGGAACTCACGGAAGTCATGGTGTATTTTTCCGTGATATTTCAACATTGATTTTCTTGACCAGTTATAATCTTTCTCTATAATATTACATATATGCATCATTTACTCTCATAGGCTTGACTGATGTCACCTGCCTCAAATTTAAAAATTGAGAAATTCTGACCTTGTTGCGATTGCACAGAGGATAAATAAAATAACAACATTGAGCAGTGTAATTATAGTGGAGTAAAACAAACATTTTATCTCTATAACATTGAGTATCAGCTCAAATGGTCACAAAATAACCTTCAGTCGAGACCATGCTAAAACAAACCCTCACGGTCCTAGCCGGATCTACACAGTTTTTATATAGTATTGGGTTAGATCCCTCTCTTTGACTTTCCTATCAGGTCTCTTTTGACGAAGTATTGTTCTCGTCCGACTCTGGCGCTTTTAGAGTATTCGAGTGTTAGTTCTTTTCTGATTTTTTTTTTTATATAATATGATCGAGAGGTTTTTCGCCTTCAAACAACAAGGAGAAAAGGAAACAAAAATACGTCAATACTTTCAATTTTCATTTATAATACTTTTTTTAAGCAATTTAAGTTCTTAATATTTTCTTTTGTTAGAGCTTTGACATTTTGTAACAACAACAATCTATGTTTGCGTAAGTAACCTAAAAACAAATCTAAATTTATAAGCCACAGTTAACAAACATCAGCTGAATAATAACTCGTACTATTATTTTATAAGTGAACTGTTAGAATTGTTTCCAATAATGTGGTGTGAGTTTATATTTCAAAACAGCCCACGCGACGATATGACTAAAATAACAGAACATTTTAGTGCTCTAGTACACGGCGTTTTATGAGTCCCATTTATGTTGTTTTCGTAACAGGTCTATTAAAAGTAAACTGCTCGTCCGAAATTGGTTCTGACCAGTCAATTATGGCTTGTCAATAATTGAAGGGCGGTTAAACAATTTCGTTTACCACGTTCTGTGGCTTAGAAGGGTCAGTCAGTTGTTGTTAATAGGCAATCATAGTAAGGAAGAGTAGGAAGTAAACCGACGAATTGTGGGTTTTAAATGAATACGTGATAATGCCTTACGATCTAATAGGGGATCGCTGTGCATTTTTGGTTAATCCTTGATCTACCTTTTAGAATAATTTTGTAACCTTATTTTCATAAATTCACCATACATTGAAAACAAATTAAAGCAATGACGTGTTGTATATTTTTTTACTCGGCATAATGCCTTCTTTATTTCATAAAGTAAACGAAATGTATTTATTTTTGTTACTCCAGAAAAATTAAAATTAAATTTTTTCCCCCCCTCATTACTGTTGAGACCTATGGTTCTTGGTGGAATTCCATGTTTAAAAATAATAAAACAATTATTTATTTTGTAAAATCCACTTTTAATTAGTCTAGCCGACCAATGGTTTCGCCTGCTAAGGCATTGACGAGGCTGTATTACAGACTGAAGAAAAAAGACAAAAACAGAAAACCTTAAAACTAGAGGGTGGGAGTTAGGGTACAATGAATGGAAGGTTGGGAAATATGAAGATTCCAGTTTTTCAAATCATTTAAGAATACATCAAGTGTCTGATTTTAATTCGAGTGTAGATTTTAAAATATTACATTTTGATAATAAAGGTAGGAAATTGAATGCTTTGGAGAGCTTAGAAATTAAAAGAATAAGATACTGTAACCCTAATTTAGTTTTAAATGACCAGTTAGATTTGTATAACTCTCCATTAGTAAAACCTTTAAAAGTTATTTGTACTTAGAACAATCAACTGGTTTTCCCAATATGTATTGTTCCTAGGGTCATTGCCCAGGCCGGGTATTTCCCAACCTTCCATTCATTGTATCCTAACTCCCACCCTCTAGTTTTAAGGTTTTCTGTTTTTGTCTTTTTTCTTCAGTCTGTAATACAGCCTCGTCAATGCCTTAGCAGGCGAAACCATTGGTCGGCTAGACTAATTAAAAGTGGATTTTACAAAATAAATAATTGTGTTTTATTATATTTTTTGTTTTTAGTGTCTTACCAAGACGTAACTCAGCTTTTACAGATACTATAGAAATTTCCTCCCTATATATACACAATTGTAAACTGAATAACACAATTTATAGTTTTGTAATTTATTTATAAAATGTAAAAAACAAACACTCGTAAGAAATAAAAGACTCATAGATATCAGTAGCAAAAAATAATTACAGTTTAAAAAAAATATATAAACCCCAACCTATAAAACTAATTTTTGGCATGTTGTATGTAACATGAAAGTCCGATTCTTTAGCTTTCGAACAATACCCAAAAATGATAGAATCTCTGAAAGATTGTGGAAATAATAAAAGATTCAACAAAGGCTTACTTGACCGTCTAAAAATAGGAATGGAAGTGAGAATGGGTTATGACCATCTTAAAATATATAGTGATACTTAGAATGGATTTCGACCGTCTAAAAATAGACGATGTTAACTGAGAATGGGTTTCGACTGTATAAAAATAGACAATGTCGTTGAGAATGGATTGTTTCTGTTTTAAATAAATAAACAGTGGCATTTAAAGAATGGACTGTGACAATTTGAAAATAGGCGGTAACATTTGGGTTCTAACCGTCTTAAACTGGACAGTAGAAGTCGGTTATGGGATGTGATCGTCTAAAAATAGGCAGTGGAAGTTGAGAATGGGTTGTGACTATCTTAAGATAGACAGTGGTAGTTGAGAATGGGTGTGAGTGTCTAATAATAGACAATGTCGTTGAGAATGGATTGTTTCTGTTTTAAATAAATAAACAGTGGCATTTAAAGAATGGACTGTGACAATTTGAAAATAGGCGGTAACATTTGGGTTCTAACCGTCTTAAACTGGACAGTAGAAGTCGGTTATGGGATGTGATCGTCTAAAAATAGGCAGTGGAAGTTGAGAATGGGTTGTGACTATCTTAAGATAGACAGTGGAAGTTGAGAATGGGTGTGAGTGTCTAATAATAGACAATGTCGTTGAGAATGGATTGTTTCTGTTTTAAATAAATAAACAGTGGCATTTAAAGAATGGACTGTGACAATTTGAAAATAGGCGGTAACATTTGGGTTCTAACCGTCTTAAACTGGACAGTAGAAGTCGGTTATGGGATGTGATCGTCTAAAAATAGACAATGTCGTTGAGAATGGATTGTTTCTGTTTTAAATAAATAAACAGTGGCATTTAAAGAATGGACTGTGACAATTTGAAAATAGGCGGTAACATTTGGGTTCTAACCGTCTTAAACTGGACAGTAGCAGTCGGTTATGGGATGTGATCGTCTAAAAATAGGGAGTGGAAGTTGAGAATGAGTTGTGACTATCTTAAGATAGACAGTTGTAGTTGAGAATGGGTGTGAGTGTCTAATAATAGACAATGTCGTTGAGAATGGGTTTTGACCGTTTGTTTTTTACCAGCTGGTTAAGCTAAGGGTTTGCAGACATTCACAGACTTGTCTCGACTGAACAGTGTAAGAACTCGTAGCTACCTAACTGTCTGAGATAATATAGATCTTTGTCTTCTATTAAACTCATAGTTCTATTGTATGTATTTCAGCTTGGAAGATTGAAGGAGTATAACAATTCTATGGTTAGCTAAAGCTAAAGCTAAAATAAAATCTTTGATCCCCACTTACCTAAGACCTACATGAGCATTGTATTTTTGTTTGTTTGTGAAAACGTACTTTTCGATCCAAGATAGAATAAGATTTCTCTCTCTCTCTCTCTCTCTCTCTCTCTCTCTCTCTCTCTCTCTCTCTCTCTCTCTCTCTCTCTCTCTCTCTCTCTCTCTCTCTCTCTCTCTCTCTCCCCCCTCTCTCGTACAGTATATTATGTAAAACATATAAGTTCAGTTGGACTACAGCATTTGAAAATTTATTTTTGTCCACATATATTATACAAGATTATGCAAGAGAATTCTTGATGTAAGTTCAGTTTAAACTATGGTATTTGAAGATGTTTAGTCCAGTTATATTATGCTGAATAATGCAAGAAACATCCACCTGTAACCTTATTAATAAAGCTGATAACAATCGTGGATTTAATTATGTTAGACAAATTTATTATTGTAGACTTAGTCGCGGGTTCCTGATGCCTAGCATGACACTTCACTAGTTAACTTTTTTTGTTTACTCACTCCATTAGGCCCTATCTCACTATTGCTCCGGACTTTAAGTTGGTTTACAATTTAAATACGTAAATTTTAAATTGTCCGAAAAATATAAATCTTGCTACATATTAGCTTGGCTGAAATTTTTCGTGTGTCACTGCAAGGTAGAAAAGATAGATAAGCTTGATTCTAAAAGGAATTATCTAGAAGAGATCAAGGTTTAACTCCAACATCTGCTGACAATTTACTCACGCTCAGGTCGGCGTCCATTTATCTACCGGTCCCTTCAATTGACGTCGGTAGATTTTCCAATCTTACAGCGAAGTCACGAAATTTGCCTAACCGTTCTTTATTAGGCTTATTTTAATTCTGTCGATATTACATGTAGCGATTTTTGAGATCCGCTACTGACGAAAACTCAAAATGAAGCCTGACCCTATTTTTGTACAAGTGGTAAAATAAATTTTCTAGAGATCTTGAGAATTTTACCAAAATTGAATTAAAATATTTAGAGGTAATTTGGTTAAAAGCAGAATATTGAGTTTAGTCTAACGGCTGCCCCCACCTTCGAACTTTTAGTTTGATTATTATAACGTACTTGAGGAAGTTTTCAGTAATTATTCAAGAATTGTGCATATTATTAGATTGGTTTGATTTGGATCAATAAACTTGGATTTCACCAAAATTTGATCGAAATCATTGGTGCAGTTACAAATTAACAATACATTAATGCGGGCTGTCATTTTGACCGTAATTTTCATTTAATTGCGGTATTGCATTATTCTTCACAAAAACTTAAAAAATTATGTACTCGTTAAACGGTAAAACTAAAATAATAATAAAATGGTATCGGCTGTTAAAGCATAAAAGGTTACATATTTTGAAACCGCACAAAATGTCCGAAATAACAAAAACCCCATTAATGAAAAACTCAAAACATAATATTATAATCCTAATACTATATAATAATTTGTTTAATGAAAAGCTTTATAGCATTGAGTTCTTTCTTTCACAAAATTTTATTATATGTATTCAATTCGAATAATTGATTTTAACATTAATGTTATGAGTGTTTTGTATGAACGATAATTACTTATGTTGTAACAAGTGTTACCGAGTAAAATAAATAAATAAATCTTCACATTTTATTTGATTTGAACGGAATGTTTAGGAGAAATTTCGTCCTTTATAACAACGTTATGACTATTTAAACAAACATTTTTACCAATAAATCACGAACCGGTATTTTTGAGAAGATGACAACTAATAGGTTTTGTTTGGATTCTTAGGCACTGTATTTTAAATAAATTTTATAAAAATCGTTTGTGCTCATTTTGAAAAAAAAAGTATTTACTTTGTGGTACCCCTAAAATTTGGAGTAACCAAATAAATTTTAAAATGTACCAAGGTATGGCCAACATATTCACACATACCAAATTTAATTAAAATCTACCTCGCTCTGAATTATAGAGCATTCGACAGACAGACAAACGAAAAACGACACTGTTTTTTGGATTCGAACTGAGCAAAAGAGTAAAGCCCTTTGCGTAAATCGTTTGTGATTAAAATCGAGTTTTTAAAGATGGCTGTTCAATTAAATTTTTTTTACATATTTCTGGTCCTTGATATTTTTTATTTGAAATTTTTCACTCCGGTTTTTATATCTATATTTCACTAAAATTCGAATAATCGGTAGAGTCGAATTTTAGAAATAACGTATTGTGTAATCGATAGCCTATATTACTTTCTTGCCGATCACTAAGGAACTGCTATTGTTGGGGGGAAGGCAACCAATAAGTTTTTTTGGTTCATTTTAAGTGAAGTTCAGAAGAACATGAAGTACATGAAGAACATGTACAATATTTTATCACAGTAGTTAGACCCGATTTTGAGAACATGCTACTTTTGTGTGTTTTTTTTTTTAACTTATGGAATCTATCCCCAAATTTTGAGATATCCATAACTTTTTTTTATACATGTGACAAACTAAAAATCCAAATGTGGCAACTTCCCTCCCGAAATTTTGAACTAAATTCGTGTAAGATTTTCTGATATATGAATGTGTTAAACAGGTTATGCATATTTTATTTTATTTTTGAGATAAGTACAGATTAGATGAAGTAATAAATAAATAAATAATAATACGTGTTCTAAACCAGCATTTATTTTATTTCATTGGTTTACATAATCTTCATTAGCACAGATTAATTAGTTCACACATTTGTTCAGGGTTCTTTCTTAAGTTTACAATGCCTAGTATAATAAAATCTTCAATCTTCGATACATCTAAACAGACGTCGTCAGGTAGAAACTTGAGGCACTCCACGCCTATGATGTACTGAAATAAATATCAGAGTATTTTAGTTTAATAATATTAAATAAAATTATTAAGGTATTGAACGATAGTCGAACCCTTGTGGTGCGTTGTTTTCCCGAGTTTTGAATTTCTCTGTCTTTATTAGTCTATCATCAGGCATAATTAAAAAGGTAAAGGAAAAACAAACAATCAAAAACCAGTCTCTGTGGTTCTCTTTTAGGTTACTAGTTTGATTCCAACTTAGTTCTAAGATGCTAGGCTATAATATTGATTCTTTTCATGTTTGTTGTTCTAGATTTTCACTTGATAACAAAGTTGATTCATCCACTCTAATCTTCAGTTTAGTTTTTCTGTAGACAAACTGTGGCAAATGTCCGAATAAGCCACAGATAATATGAAGATTCCATTATTATCCATTAATTTTAAAACAGAATTTCAAACATAAGAATTTGTGATCAGAAATCAGTCAAATGAAGAAATAAGGTTATTGATTGTAATGATAATAATTCCTCAAAATATAGATATTTCTTAAATTGTTTGGTTAACAGAAACAGTCATACCTTATCAAAAACTAACTTATTTTATATATTTGGCAACAAACAATAGAAATATTACATTTAGTCTCATAAATGAATAATTTAAATCTTTTGTGATCAACGAATTCTTCACTTTATATTAAGTGGGTTAATAACTTAAATTTTTTTTCCATATTATAATTTTGATATACATGAAAATTAAACAATACTAGACTATAAATTCCCACTGAAGTAATTATCAATTAATTATGCTACACTTAAAATATAAAATATGTTATTTAAAATTGACAAAATTTATAACATAATCAATACACAAATAAAAGAAATAAACACCAAGAAAAAGAAAAATATATAATCTTAAAAATGCATTTTATTAGAATTGTAGAGAAAAATAAGAGTCTCTAACGCTTACTCCCCGTTTAGGGGTTCCATTACAAGAAAAATGTATTACAAAACTAAAACTCAGAATTCTTTAGTAGTGGCAAACAAGATAATTTAACTTTCACCTTCAGATTTAATTTTTATATATAATATTACAAAGTTTGACACTTTAAAAATCATATTGAATAACTATCTAGAGCACAATGGAATCATTTTATACCCATGTATACACAATACACTTTATACATACATACCTGTAGACTTATACAAAATAGTCAGATCATGGACAAACATAAAGAAAATTTGAAAATGGAGTAAGTTTGTGCCGTACTCAGTTAGTATTTATAATAAACGGAACAGTTATAGATTAATAGCAAATAAATAAAATTCTAATAGTGTACTGCACAAATAAAATCTTAGATTATTACAAAATTTACAAAATATATTGTAGCAACCCTTTAATACTGTACTACAATTAATTAACATTGGATGTGTAATCCTGAAATCCTTATACATTGTCAACCCATCTTCAACATCTTTATGAAATGTGATTAGACTGTCGAACTAGGTACTTAATTCCTTCAAGTGCTTTGATTAAAAAAACTAAGAACCAAAATATCAAATGTTTATAATTATATTTACTCCTTTTTAAGCCATTTATTAAGCCATTTTCTAAAATCGTTATCAAATCATGGGCTTCTAGATATTAAATAAAATAGTTTTGAAGGTTATATATATTTCAAAAATGTAAAATGTTATATGCTATAAAGCAAGAGTCACAAGATTCGGGTCTAACTTAAAGAAAAATCCTAACAAATAATTTGTACTTGTTATTTCAATTGTCTTACCTTAATTGGTTTAGCGCTCTGTGCAAGATATTCCATCATGACCACACACGATCCACAATACTTGCGTATAAGTGCAGGTCCCTAAACAAAAACCAATAACATAATAAATAAAGTTGGGTAAAATTACCTCCTAAATATATACAAATATGCGTACATAGTGCGGGCACAACAGGCATGTTGCTTGATACAGTGTCTTGATAATAGCGAGCACGTTTTTGTTATTATTTAAAGGCAAAAACCTCTTTGTCGTCATTGCCTTATAAAAAATGGAATAAAAGAAAAGAAACTGGCCTTGAATACTTTAATAGCGTCAGGGTTGGAAGAGAACAACAGTTGTTCAAGAGAAATATGATAAGAAATATAAAAGAAAGGGATCTAACCCAAGGTTACCATAATAAAGGTGTAGATCAAAGGAACATATTAATTAAAAATCTTCCGTTTGACAATCAACTTATAACTTTAATAGCCTATTTATGCAACCATCAATTTAATTAAATGGAAAGAAAATATTGCACAATCTCACACTCGCAGCAACTAAAGTCTGTAATATTCGCATCTCCTCTATAACGTCTCTATTTTACTTAGGTACGAAAAACAATTTTTTCTTTTTTATTGGTTTTTTCCCTTATGATTTCTTATGTAAGATAAGAGCCATATGTTTATGTTTTATAACTTCTTAAACATTTTATTTGGATTATCGTATTTACATATTTAAATACAGTGGCCATTACATACCTTTCTTTATTTTTCAAGATATCAAATAACTTGTTTACGTTGTGCACCCAAAATAGCAAAAACAAGAGTTACGGACTATTTAACTTCTGAACTATGAGCTTTATATTAGGCTACTCATTTTGTGTATTTTGTAATCTCACTAGAGAACATTGACATTTTAAGATAATAGTGTACAAATGATAGTTTCTATATTTTGAAGAAACTAAGTGTTACCCGCGGTTTCGCACGCGAATATTTCAGATTCAACGTTGATTGTTAAATTAGCTACATAATATATATTATGGGAATCAAAATTAGCTCAACACTTTTGTTGAGTCTTTTTGTATTTACACATTTTACTCACAACTATATTAAAATTTATATACTACAACATTTTGGCTAAAAATCATGTTAATAACACTGATCAAAATGTTACACATTGGTCTAGAATAAAGCAGGTGGGTCTAATCAGCTGTTATATGTGAGTTAAACAATAAAATCAGGCCTACAGATTTATTTACACATTTGATCAGTCGGAAATAGCGCTGCAGATCAGAAGAACTCGTGATACTCTGATACAGAATTTTAAAGCTAAAATGTTTCTTTGGCACATATTACGTTTGTTAAACACGGAGTAGTAGTCTATTCATTCGTGATTATGTCCTGGGGTTGCGTGAATGTTACTTGCTACAGATTAATATTTTGTAATAATTCTTTTTAAGATATCAATATGAAACAAAGTCTAATACCCTGAATATCACCTGTACAATCTGTTAGTCGCAACAAAAATTCATCAGTAGTTCTGATTATAAGAGACTGCAATTCTTAAAATTTTAAATAACACTATTTTTGAGGACTACGATTTTGGAACGTGTTTGATAAAATATACTTGTAAATAAACAGGAAAAAAAGATTCACAAAATTCTCGCTCTCCCATCCTCAGATAAAAATCAACCAAATTTGTTAACAAAAATATCTTTTCACCTCAAACACTCGACATCAATGTTTCAACCCATCATATAACTTTCTTTATACGACGTATATGTGAGGAAGTGATATGTTCACTCCGTCAATATCACGTTTTAAAATGTAGTAATAGAATTTTTTGAAATATATCAAGTTATTTTGAAGTAGTAGATCATGAATTTATCACTAGTATGTGTCTAAACTTGAATCAGAATTGAATTTTATTGAATCTGTTATAAATAAATAGAATATAACAACCATTAAATAATAATTTAATTTATTGATTACCTTTGAATATAATCCTGCTCTAGGTCCTTCGGTTGCAGTAGTTGATCTGAAACAATATCAATAGAATGTAAATTTGCATCCGCTGATTGCAATAATATTTGTGGAGTTTTAAAAATTGCTAAAATAAGAGGTTATCATGAAATTTGGTACATTTTACGTATTATCTGGTGTGATTAAAAACGTTATTTTTCCAAAAACATTTTCATTTTATTTAAAAACATAATTATAATACCATTGTCGTTTATTTGGTTTTTCCGTTTATAAATGTAATAAACGGCGCAAAATAGCATTACACCAATATCACAATCAACTGAAAAAATTTAAAAAAATTATATTCCCCGTCATCTGCTCCGATATTGTTCTATTATTTAGTTTAAAAAAATTAAATCCAGTTTAATTGAAAATTAATTTATGAACTTTATTTTGCCCTTTGGTAAAAGAAACTAATTGTTTTCACTCTTTTAACGAGGTGGTGGATTTTTTAAATTGTATTATACATTATATAAGGTTTTTATGCGTGCAGTAAAACAATGTTCATTTCATATTTTACTGAATTAATATTGGTAGAGTTGTATAATATTTAATATTTTGTTTTATTATATATAATGTTTATTATATATTAATAAAATTTGTGTACATTTCTCTCTCGTTTAATAGATACAAAGGAACTTATTCTTAAGTATAAGCAATATATATATTTTAATGATATTATATAGTTTATAAAGATTTCGATGCTGGCAGTAAATGTTCATTTCATATTTTTCCAAATTATTGGTAGAGATTTAAAAACAAATTAAAAGTAATGATTTTGTTATGGTGTAGCTCTTTTTCTGATGTTTATCAATAACTTCGATAACTAATCGATTTGTTGAGTTTAGGTAAGTGTTACCATTATTATTGCTATAATCAACATAAATCCAAACATCTTAATTGCGAACTTATTAAAAAAAAGAAGTAATTATGGGAAACGACGACTAGAAAACGTTAATTCATTTTCTTAAAATATCCCGTCAGATGTTTACCTACAGTGAGACGATCCCTAGGTACACTAGATAGATCTACAGTTTTTTATGTAGTTTTGTGTTGGATTTCTCTCTTGACCAACTCTTGTTTTCTTTCGAACCTGTCGCTATTCGAGTCAATATTGTATGTAAGAAGGCGATGATGTCCGAGTTGTGTTTGGCCTTTAAACAACAACAATAATTCTTCAAAGTACTAAATACAATATTGTGTTATGTAATAACTTTTATTTTTATTGACAAGATAGAACAAATCATCTAAATAATCAAAAAGTTACAAAAAACATTTATCCCGAAATAGTTTGTTTGTACATAACAACACCTATATCTAAGGTCCGGATTTAAAAACGAAGTCATATTTTGTATACACGTTTAGATAACACTACTTAACTCATCTGTTAAACTTTCTAATTTTATATATGAAACCGCGTCATATTGGCGAAAATAATATATATTTAATCTCGTAATTTAAACTTAACTTTTATAAATACAATATATTTTGTTCTTTGAAACCTATAGAAACCTAAATTTCCTACGACTTAAAATAATAGTAAGAAAACTTACTTTTATAAGTTGGCTTTTCATTAAAAGGGCAAACTATACCAACTTGTATTTGCAAGTATTGTACTGTAATAGGTTAACAGTTTTTTTTAGATATTCAGGATAAATTGTTTCAAATTAATGCAGTTTTGAAATGGTTTTTTAGAAAATTATAATCTTTGATACCTATATACAGAAGTATTATACAAGCATCTATAAAATATATATTTCGGACTAGCAGGGTACCCCTCCTTCGTACGGGGTTGACGTATATTTGTATTGAGTGTTAAGGGAGTTTTAAAAACCAGTGGGGTGGTGCCCTGATGGAATTTCTAAATAAAAATAGACCTTCGTGTTAACCAGAGACACTTAGAATGTCCATGTACAATTTCAGCTCAATGGGTCCAGTAGTTTTTACGTGATTGAGTAACACACACCATTAGATTTTTATATAATAGTATAGATATACTATGTGGGAGTATTGAATACTAAAATAAAGTAAATTGTTCCCATAAACATATGTCCGAAAAGTTCCAATTTCCGTGTGAACCTTTGCCCGTGTTTTTTTAAAACTGTTTTGAATTTTGAAAAAGTGAGATATTTAGTCCATGTTTTGTATTCGTATTCGTTATACAACCTTTTACCAGTATATAAAAAATCACGACTTTATTATTTTTATTATCAAAATGAGAAACGTTTAAGCTTTTTAATGTTGCATTTCTCGAAAACCGTAGGTTTTACACAAAAATTACAAGAGGCAAAATTAATTGCCTTTTTAACAATTAACATGATAATATCATAATTTATATTACAAGTCAAAGAATAACACAGTTATTGAAAAGAAGTATTTTATGGTAACTCACTAATGCACCAATAAGTTATTGATTCCATACTATGACCAAACCATAACACACCCTATAACTATGGTTTAAGACCTGTAATAAAATAATGATAAAGTCTTGTTAATTATTATTTATTACAAATTTTTTTATACAACAGTTTTCGAGAAAGCTACATTTAACCATTTAAGCGGTCGCCATTTTTAAAATGTACAAAATAAAGTCTTGGTTTTTGGTATAAACATAAAAGGTTACCTACAAAAAGAATATATTTTTTCAAAGTTATAAATTTGTCATTAAAACAAACATAGGCCTATATATTAACTGATAGATAACTAAGTATTTTAAGGTCATTATGTTTTTAGAATTTTTTAATCTTTAATTTTAATACCCAGAATGCCCCTAATTATTCACCCAAATATCATTATAGCTTTTACTTCAAAATTGTTATGCAATACAAGATAACTTGTCACGGTACGGAAATATATATAGAAGTTCCTAACAAAGATATATCGTAAAATAGTTAATTTTCATTCTGTAGTCTATGTTATTTTAAAGTTTTAATACGTGAATCATTTTATTGGTTCTATATGATGTTTGAGCAAATAATGATAATTTAAGTTACCTCATTTACATTTATCTACTTACGTTGCACAGCTTGTTAGAGTAGCAAGGATGACTACTACCAGAAACACGAAAACTACTTTAGACTGCATTTTGTAGAACTGAATACAATGAACGTACAACCTGCGGTTTATAAAGGAATATTCTCGTTAACAAAATTAATTAAAAATTCAATAATCCAGATCATAGCTACTTAATTTGAATAATGGACAATTTTTCCAGTAATTATAGAAAGTTGTTAAAGTTTAATCAACTTTTTTTAAATTAAAATTCTTAATATAATTGCATAATATTTTAACTAGTATTGATGGGATTTCTTACTGTGCATTGTGTTAGATACTACTTTTATTAATTTTTTTTTTACATTTAGATATCAGAAATTCACTTTTTGAATGTACGCTTAAAACCATGTAATACTTACACTGTGATCATTTTGAGATCACTTGCAATAACCCATACGAAGGTTTAAGAACACGCAGACTTTGTTTGTCGAAAAGACAGTTAAAAAAATAAAATAATAATAATAAAAGGGTATTCACTGTTAAAAGATAAAAGGATACATATTTTGAAAGCGCACAAAATGACTGTTGTATCAAAAGCCCTATTAATAAATAGCACAAAATATAATGATATTGGCCTAAAATTATGTAATAATTTGTTTAATGAAAAACTTTATAGCACCTAGTTCTTTTCGTATAAGCTTTATTATATACATTCAATTCGAACTTTTGAGAAGATGACAACTAATAAGTTTTGTTTGGATTCTTTGGTATATAATAAATTTCACTGAAATTTCACCTAATATATTTCACTGAAATTTTATCAAAATCTATCGTTCTGATTTTGAGAAAATGGTAACTTTGTGTTTTTTTTGTGGAAATTGCCATATATATTTAAAAATGTACCAAGATATGGTCAACATATTCTCACACACCAAATTTGATTAAAATCGGTCCTCAAGTTTGGGTTATAGACCATGCGACAAACAGACGAGAAACCGACATCATTAAAAAAACAAACTGTTTTTGGACTCAGAAGTTCTCAAAATGTATATCTCCCTAAGAAACTCGGCATCGATTTTTTGGAGATTACATAAAATTTCCTTCACTATGGTAAGTAAAGCTGTGGTTTATACATTAACAGGATATCTTCATCATATTTGTAAACAAAAATAATAATAATAATATTTAAGCTAATTAAAAAGATATAAAACTATTACATATAGATTTAAGGTTATATAGATTTAAATATAACCTATTTAAAATTGTAAAGAAGTGTGTCAATGTGGCTTTTAAATTCTATAACTGGGGACAAGAGTAATGAAAGTAACCTTTTATTAAATTTATTATTAATCAAAAAGTTGAAATGGACACCAAGCTTTTAGCTAATGAATTTACCACTTATTTTCTAAGGTGGGATGTGTAATCTAAATTTGTTTAGAGCCAATGTTAAGAGATTATATTTTGTAAATGCTATAGTTTCTCTGAAAAAAATAAATAAATCCTCGGATATAGAATGCATTATTTCTAAGTTAGTTGAATCTTTATACAATAAACTTTTAGACTCATTATTATACATATTTAATTTTAGTTTTAGTTCGGATGTTTGGTGCTAAATTTAAAGAAGCTGTTGTTATCCCTGCACAAAAATGGCTGTTGTAAAAAACAAGTGCAGTAATTTGAGACCTATTTCTCTTGTCGCTATGTAAATGATCAGAAAGAAATTGTTATGTTATGTAAATTTTCATTTTTTAGTGTAAGTCAATATGGTTTTGATTGGAACAAGGTTTGATGATTGAATATCCGTTGTTAATTTTATGAAAAATATAAAATGATGGTTTAAATAAAGGTAACAATTATTATTGTTAATGGAGGACTTTTTAAATTATATGTCGTGTTAAATTTGTCTCGTTTGATCTCTTAGAGAGAAAAAAAAGTGTGACAATATTTAAATAGGAATTTAAAAAGGAATATTTTAAATAACATTATGATTGTTTTAGGTCCAAATTAATTATTATTCATGGTAACGACTTTTTAATACAAATGTTATAGGTAGGACTTCGTTTGCAGTTAACGCTACTCTTTATTATATAAAATATTTTTAGTGGTGTATTTTTGGAGAACGATTTACGAGTTGTCAAAAATTGGATAATTTTAAATGTATAAAAAACTAATTATATTAAATGTTCTCTCATTTAATATAACATAATTTAATACCCTGACATAAGTTGTATGTATTGTGTAAAGGGATCTGTTTTTAATCAGAGAAGAGTGGTTTTTAGGGATTCAGGGATTATCTGTTTGCCTAATCTAAACCAAATATCTTATCTACTTCAAACGCTATAATGTTTTTTATTTAGATACAAAATTTGCAGATTGCCTTAAAACGAAGTGGTTTTGGTCACATGTTCATAAGAACTTTTGTATTAATTTTTATGTAAGAAATCTGCTCTCGAAACTTGTCAGAGTATTTCAGAAAAATATCCTATATGTTGTCGCTGAACGTTTTTGAAAATGAGTGAAATATGTCTATAAATAAAAAAAAATCTAACTACCAAAAATGGTTATAACTTGTAAACTACTATACTATAAAAGGTTGATAGTTCCAATTAACATTCGAATCATAAACCATTTAACCACTGAAAAAATGTATATTGTCGAACATTTTAAGAACATTTTTTTCAATGCTATTGTGCGTAACATTTTTTTTCCATATGCCAACACTTTATAACTTGTTATAACTGTTATAACTTGGAACCTGTGAAATAATTTGCATCATACAAAGACTAAAACCAGATTCGATATACCTAATTATGGAAGAAAACCGATTAAAAATCGGGTACTCAGGTCTCGAGTTGTAAATTAAAAATTGAAAAACTGATTAAAGAGAGAACCCCTAGCTCATTGCGCGTGAAACTATCTCATTTACTGTGTAGCAGTAACGTTACAGTAGCGCTACCTATGATTCATCAGTTGAACGTTAGACAAAACGATTAACATGTTATACAGGGTGGCACAGAGAAACAGGAAAATTTGAAATGATTATCAAAGAATGAAACAAAATTACATTTCTTTATTTGAGCATCTACATTATGTTCTACAAGGCTTAAAGTTTAGTTACAAATCACTTTAAAAATAACATCGTTAAATGTTTTCCATTTTGTGAGTCGATTATGCAGACTTTGCATGGTGCGACACAATATTTCCTGTTCCGCTACAGACGAAAACTCAAAATGAAGACTGACCCTATTTTTGTAGAGGTGGTAAAATACATTTTCTATAGATCTTGAGAATTTTACCAAAATTTAATTAAAATATTTAAAGGTAATTTGATTAAAAACAGAATGTTGAGTTTAGTCTAACGACGGCCCCCACCTTCGAACTTTTAGTTTGATTATTATAACGTACTTGAGGAAGTTTTCAGTAATTATTCAAGAATTGTGCATATTATTACATTGGTTTGATTTGGATCAATAAACTTGGATTTCACCAAAACTTGATCGAAATCATTAGTGCAGTTCTACAATAACAACACAATAATGAGGCTGTGCATTATTTATTTTTATTTTTGAACCTATAAATCCGAAAATAGTAACTAGTAATGTCTTGGTTTCCTTTATTTTCGTTTAAGAATATTTTTTGTAAAAAAACACAGAGCCGTTTTTGAGATAAGCTTGATTGTTTTTTTTTCTTACGGGCGGCCACTACAAAGTATACTAATTTAAAATGTTTTTTTAATTAAAGTAAATATCCAATAATATTCTTCTAACAACACCAAAGACACTACTTTCAGCTCCATTTTATACAGTAATGAATGATATCGGCTGTTAAAGCATAAAGGTTACATATTTTGAAACTGCACAAAATGTCCGAAATAACAAAAACCCCATTAATGAAAAACTCAAAACATATTATTATAAGCCTAATACTATATAATAATTGTTTAATGAAACGCTTTATAGCATTGAGTTCTTTCTTTCGTATAATCTTTATTATATGTATTCAATTCGAATAATTGATTTTAACATTAATGTTATAAGTGTTTTTTATGAACGATAATTACTTATGTTGTAACAAGGGGTACCGAGTAAAATAAATTTAAAAAATCTATTGACAACAGTAAATATTATAAGTAAATAATCATTGCACAAAATTTCCCATTCATCATCAAAGCCAAATAAAAAATAAACTGACTGTCACCAAAAATATAAGTAGTCAATTATAAAGTGAAAATGAACGATGGCAGCTGTTTATGAAAACACTATTGAAATATGGGTGTAACTTATTTCCAGCTTTTAATGTAGAAGGGGAAGGTTCAGTTTTGTTTTGGCAATTATTTCTGAACCGTAACTTACTATTTTGTACTTGAGTTTGTGTAATTAATCTTCACATTAAATTTAATTTGAACGGAATGATTAGGAGAAATTTCGTCCTTTATAACAATGTTATGACTATTTAAACAAACGTTTTTACCAATAAATCACGAACCGGTATTTTTATCGGTAGAAGATGGCAACTGATAGGTTTTGTTTGGATTCTTAGGCACTGTATTTTAAATAAATTTTATAAAAATCGTTTGTGCTCATTTTGAAAAAAAAGTATTTACTTTGTGGTACCTCTAAAATTTGGAGTAACCAAATAAATTTTAAAATGTACCAAGGTATGGCCAACATATTCCCACATACCAAGTTTGATTAAAATCTGTCCTCGCTTTGAATTATAGAGCATTCGACAGACAGACAAACGACACTGTTTTTTGGATTCGAACTGAGCAAAAGAGTAAAGCCCTTTGCGTAAATCGTGTTTGGTTAAAATCGAGTTTTTATTGATAGCTGTTCAATTAAAATGTTTTTAAAATTATTTCTGAACCTTGATATTTTTTATTTGGGATTTTTCACACTGGTTTTTAATATCTGTATTTCACTAAAATTCGTATAAAATTGGTAGAGTCGAATTTTAGAAATAACGTATTGTGTAATCGATATATTACTTTCTTACCGATAACTAAGGAACTGCTATTGTTGGGGGGAAGGCAACCAATAAGTTTTTTTGGTTCATTTTAAGTGGTTCACATGTACAAAATTTGATCAGAGTAGTTAGACCCGATTTTGAGAACATGCTACTTTTGTGTTTTTTTTTTAAAACTTATGGAAGCTATCCCCAAATTTTGAGATATCGATAACTTCTTTTTATACATGTGACAAACTAAAAATCCATTTGTGGCAACTTCCCTCCCGAAATTTTTAACTAAATTCGTGTAAGATTTTCTGATACGTGTTCTACACCAGCATTTATTTTATTTCTTTGGTTCAAACAGACCACAGATTTGAATTAATCTACACATTCCTAAGGGTGTTAATTTTAAGTTTACAATGAATGTGTTAAACAGATTATGCATATTTTATTTTATTTTTGAGATAAGTACAGATTAGATGAAGTAATAAATAAATAATAATACATGTTCTAAACCAGCATTTATTTTATTTCATTGGTTTACATAATCTTCATTAGCACAGATTAATTAGTTCACACATTTGTTCAGGGTTCTTTCTTAAGTTTATAATGCCTTGTATAATAAAGTCTTCAATCTTTGATACGTCTTTACAGACGTCGTCAGGTAGAAACTTGAGGCACTCCACGCCTATGATGTACTGAAATAAATATCAGAGTATTTTAGTTTAATAATATTAAATAAAATTATTAAGGTATTGAACGATAGTCGAACCCTTGTGGTGCGTTGTTTTCCCGAGTTTTGAATATCTCTGTCTTTATTAGTCTATCATCAGGCATAATTAAAGAGGTAAAGGAAAAACAAACAATCAAAAAAACCAGCCTCTGTGGTTCTCTTTTAGGCTACTAGTTTGATTCCAACTTAGTTCTAAGATGCTAGGCTATAATATTGATTCTTTTCATGTTTGTTGTTCTAGATTTTCACTTCATAACAAAAGTTGATCCATCCACTCTAATCTTCACGTTTAGTTTTTCTGTAGACAAACTGTGGCAAATGTCCGAATAAGCCACAGATAATATGAAGATTCCATTATTATCCATTAATTTTAAAACAGAATTTCAAACATAAGAATTTGTGATCAGAAATCAGACAAATGAAGAAATAAGGTTATTGATTGTAATGATAATAATTCCTCAAAATATAGATATTTCTTAAATTGTTTGGTTAACAGAAACAGTCATACCTTATCAAAAACTAACTTATTTTATATATTTGGCAACAAACAATAGAAATATTACATTTAGTCTCATAAATGAATAATTTAAATCTTTTGTGATCAACGAATTCTTCACTTTATATTAAGTGGGTTAATAACTTAAATTTTTTTTCCATATTATAATTTTGATATACATGAAAATTAAACAATACTAGACTATAAATTCCAACTGAAGTAATTATCAATTAATTATGCTACACTTAAAATATAAAATATGTTATTTAAAATAGACAAAATTTATAACATAATCAGTACACAAATAAAAGAAATAAACATCAAGAAAAAGAAAAATATATAATCTTAAAAATGCATATAAACGGGGTCTCTAACGCTTACTCCCTGTTAGGGGTTCCATTACAAGAAAAATGTATTACAAAACTAAAACTCAGAATTCTTTAGTAGTGGCAAACATTAATCAAGATAATTTAACTTTCACCTTCAGATTTAATTTTTATATATAATATTACAAAGTTTATCACTTTAAAAATCATATTGAATAACTATCTAGAGCACAATGGATTCATTTTATACCCATGTATACACAATACACTTTATACATACATACCTGTAGACTTATACAAAATAGTCAGATCATGGATAAACATAAAGAAAATTTGAAAAATGGAGTAAGTTTGTGCCGTACTCAGTTAGTATTTATAATAAACGGAACAGTTATAGAGTAATAGCAAATAAATAAAATTCTAATAGTGTACTGCACAAATAAAATCTTAGTTTATTACAAAATTTACAAAATATATTGTAGCAACCCTTTAATACTGTACTACAATTAACATTGGATGTGTAATGTTCACATCCTTATACATTGTCAACCCATCTTTAACACCTTTATGAAATATGTTTAGGCTGTTCAAATACTTAATTTCTTCATGGGATTTGATTAAAAAAACTAAGAACCAAAATATCAAATGTTTATAATTATGTTTACTCCTAAGGCATTTTCTAAAATCGTTATCAAATCATGAGCTTCTAGATATTAAATAAAATAGTTTTGAAGGTTATATATATTTCAAAAATGTAAAATGTTAAATGCTATAAAGCAAGAGTCACAACATTCGGGTCTAACTTAAAGAAAAATCGTAACAAATAATTTGTACTTGTTATTTCAATTGTCTTACCTTAATTGGTATAGCGCTCTGTGCAAGAAATTCCATCATGACCATACACGATCCACAATACTTGCATCTATGTTGAGGTCCCTACACAAAAACCAATAACATAATAAATAAAGTTTGGTAAAATTATCTCCTAAATATATACAAATATGCATACATAGGGCGGGTACAACAGGACGATATGGTCTTTGATACAGTGCCTTGATAATAGAGAGCACGTTTTTGTTATTATTTAAAGGCGAAAACCTCTTTGTTGTCTTTGACTTATAATAATGGAACAAAAGAAAAGAAACTGGCCTTGAGTACTTTATTAGCGTCAGGGTTGGAAGAGAACAAGGGTTGTTCAAGAGAAATATGATAAGAAAAATAAAAAAAAGGATATAACCCAAGGTTACATTAATAAAGGTGTAGATCAAAGGAACATAATAATTATAAAACTTCCGTTTGACAATCAACTTATAACTTTAGACAGAGCCTATGTATGCAACCATCAATTTAAATAAATGTAAAGAAAATATTGCACAATCTCACACTCGCAACAAAAGTCTGTAATATTCTTCGAATCTCCTCTATAACGTCTCTATTTTTTTTCTTTTTTTCCCTTACGATTTCTTATGTAAGATAAGAGCCTTTTATCAAATTTTAGCTAATCATGAACATATTCGAACTCAGGAACATGGGCGAGTGGCGTATATAACTTCCTTTATCCCTGCATGAAATTGATTTAACCAATGTTATATCATTTTCACCCATTATTTGTGTAAAGGAAATGGCCATTACATACCTTTCTTTATTTTTCAAGATACAGTATCAAATAACTTGTTTTCGTTGTGCACCCAAAATAGCAAAAACAAGAGTTACGGACTATTTAACTTCAGAACTATGAGCTTTATATTAGGCTACTCATTTTTTGTATTTTGTAATCTCACTAGAGAACATTGACATTTTAAGATAATAGTGTACAAATGATAGTTTCTATATTTTGAAGAAACTAAGTGTTACCCGCGGCTTCGCACGCGAATATTTCAGATTCAACATTGATTGTTAAATTAGCTACATAATATATATTATGGGAATCAAAATTAGCTCAAAACACTTTTTGTGAATATTTGTATTTACAAATTTTACTCACAACTATATTAAAATATATATACTACAGCATTTTGGCCAAAATCATGTTAATAACACTGATCAAAATGTTACACATTGGTCTAGAATAAAGCAGGTGGGTCTAATCAGCTGTTATATGTGAGTTAAACAATAAAATCAGGCCTACAGATTTATTTACACATTTGATCAGTCGGAAATAGCGCTGCAGATCAGAAGAACTCGTGATACTCTGATACAGAATTTTAAAGCTAAAATGTTTCTTTGGCACATATTACGTTTGTTAAACACGGAGTAGTAGTCTATTCATTCGTGATTATGTCCTGGGGTTGCGTGAATGTTACTTGCTACAGATTAATATTTTGTAATAATTCTTTTTAAGATATCAATATGAAACAAAGTCTAATACCCTGAATATCACCTGTACAATCTGTTAGTCGCAACAAAAATTCAATCAGTAGTTCTGATTATACAGACTGCATTTCTTAAAATTTTTAAATGACAACATTTTTGAGGACTACGATTTTGGAACGTGTTTGATAAAATATACTTGTAAATAAACAGAAAAAAAAAAACATGCACAAATTTTCTCGCTCTCCCATCCTCAGATAAAAATCAACCAAATTTGTTACCAAAAATATCTTTTCACCTCAAACACTCGACATCAATGTTTCAACCCATCATATAACTTTCTTTATTCGAAGTATATGTTAGGAAGTTAAATGAACACTACGTCAATATCACGTTTTAAAAATTAGTAATAGAATTTTATGAAATATATCAAGTTATTTTGAAGTAGCAGATCATGAATTTATCACTAGTATGTGTCTAAACTTGAATCAGAATTGAATTTTATTGAATCTGTTATAAACAAATAGAATATAGCAACCAATAAATAATAATTAAAGTTATTGATTACCTTTGAAAATAATCCTGTTCTAGGTCCTTCGGTTGCAGTAGTTGATCTGAAACAATATCAATAGAATGTAAATTTGCATCCGCTGATTGCAATAATATTTGTGGAGTTTTAAAAATTGCTAAAATAAGAGGTTATCATGAAATTTGGTACATTTTACGTATTATCTGGTGTGATTAAAAACGTTATTTTTCCAAAAACATTTTCATTTTATTTAAAAACATAATTATAATACCATTGTCGTTTATTTGGTTTTTCCGTTTATAAAAGGTAATAAAAGGCGCAATAAAGCACACTTATCACTATCAACTGAAAAAATGTAAAACAATTATATTCCATGTCATCTGCTCCGAAATTGTTCTATTATTTAGTTTAAAAAAATTAAATCCAGTTTAATTGAAAATTAATTTATGAACTTTATTTTGACCTTTGTTAAAAAACTAATTGTTTTCACTCTTTTAAAGACGTGGTGGATTTTTTAAATTGTATTATAAATTATATAAGGTTTTTATGCTTGCAGTAAAATAATGTTCATTTCATATTTTACTGAATTAATATTGGTAGAGTTGTATAATATTTAATATTTAGTTTTATTATATATAATGTTTATGTATTAATAAAATTTGTGTACATTTCTCTCTCGTTTAATATATACAAAGGAACTTATTCTTAAGTATAAGCAATATATATTTTTTTAATGATATTATATAGTTTATAAAGATTTCAATGCTGGCAGTAAATGTTCATTTCATATTTTTCCAAATTATTGGTAGAGATTTAAAAACAAATTAAAAGTAATGATTTTGTTATGGTGTAGCTCTTTTTCTGATGTTTATCAATAACTTTAATCGATTTGTTGAGTTTAGGTAAGTGTTACCATTATTATTGCTATAATCACCATAAATCCAAACATCTTAATTGCGAACTTATTAAAAAAAAAAGAAGAAATTATGGGAAACGATGACTAGAAAACGTTAATTCATTTTATTAAAATATCCTGTCAGAAGTTCACCTAAAGTGAGACGATCCCTAGGTACACTAGATAGATCTACAGTTTTTTATGTAGTTTTGTGTTAGATTTCTCTCTTGACCACCTCTTGTTTTCTTTCGAAACTGTCGCTATTCGAGGGCTACGAGTCAATATTGTATATTAGAAGGCGATGATGTCCGAGTTGTGTTTGGCCATTAAACAACAACAAAAATTCTTCAAAGTACTAAATACAAAGTTGTGTTATGTAATAACTTTTATTTTTATTGACAAGATAGAACAAATCATCTAAATAATCAAAAAGTTACAAAAACCTTTATCCCGAAATGGTTTGTCTGTTTGTATATAACAACACCTACATCTAAGGTCCGGATTTAAAAACGAAGTCATATTTTGTATACACGTTTAGATAACACTACTTAACTCATCTGTTAAACTTTCTAATTTTATATATGAAACCGCGTCATATTGGCGAAAATAATAAATATTTAATCGCGTAATTTAAACTTAACTTTTATAAATATAATATATTTTGTTCTTTGAAACCTATAGAAACCTAAATTTCCTACGACTTAAAATAATAGTAAGAAAACTTACTTTTATAAGTTGGCTTTTCATTAAAAGGGCAAACTATATCAACTTGTATTTGCAAGTATTGTACTGTAATAGGTTAACAGTTTTTTTTTAGATATTCAGGATAAATTGTTTCAAATTAATGCAGTTTTGAAATGGTTTTTTAGAAAAAATATAATCTTTGATACCTATATACAGAAGTATTATACAAGCATCTATACAATATATATTTCGGACTAGCAGGGTACCCCTCCTTCGTACGGGGTTGACGTATATTTGTATTGAGTGTTAAGGGAGTTTTAAAAACCAGTGGGGTGGTGCCCTGATGGAATTTCTAAATAAAAATAGACCTTCGTGTTAACCAGAGACACTTAGAATGTCCATGTACAATTTCAGCTCAATGGGTCCAGTAGTTTTTACGTGATTGAGTAACACACACCATTAGATTTTTATATAATAGTATAGATATACTATGTGGGAGTATTGAATACTAAAATAAAGTAAATTGTTCCCATAAACATATGTCCGAAAAGTTCCAATTCCAATTTCCGCGTGAACCTTTGCGCGTGTTTTTTCAAAACCGTTTTCAATTTTGAAAAAGCGAGATATTTAGTCCATGTTTAGTATTCGTATTTGTTATACAACCTTTTACCAGTATATATATAAAATCACGACTTTATTATTTTTATTATCAAAATGAGAAACGTTTAAGCTTTTTAATGTTGCATTTCTCGAAAACCGTAGGTTTTACACAAAAATTACAAGAGGCAAAATTAATTGCCTTTTTAACAATTAACATGATAATATCATTATTTATATTACAAGTCAAAGAATAACCCAGTTATTGAAAAGAAGTATTTTATGGTAACTCACTAATGCACCAATAAGTTATTGATTCCATACTATGACCAAACCATAACACACCCTATAACTATGGTTTAAGACCTGTAATAAAATAATGATAAAGTCTTGTTAATTATTATTTATTACAAATTTTTTTATACAACAGTTTTCGAGAAAGCTACATTTAACCATTTAAGCGGTCGCCATTTTTAAAATGTACAAAATAAAGTCTTGGTTTTAGGTATAAACATAAAAGGTTACCTACAAAAAGAATATATTTTTTCAAAGTTATAAATTTGTCATTAAAACAAACATATATATTAACTGATAGAAAACTAAGTATTTTAAGGTCATTATGTTTTTAGAATTTTTTAATCTTTAATTTTAATACCCAGAATGCCCCTAATTATTCACCCAAATATCATTATAGCTTTTACTTCAAAATTGTTATGCAATACAAGATAACTTGTCACGGTACGGAAATATATATAGAAGTTCCTAACAAAGATATATCGTAAAATAGTTAATTTTCATTCTGTAGTCTATGTTATTTTAAAGTTTTAATACGTGAATTATTATATGATTGACATATTAGTTGTATATGATGTTTGAGCAAATAATGATAATTAAAGTTACCTCATTTACATTTATCTACTTACGTTGCACAGCTTGCTAAAGTAGCAAGGATGACTACTACCAGAAACACGAAAACTACTTTAGACTGCATTTTGTAGAACTGAATACAATGAACGTACAACCTGCGGTTTATAAAGGAATATTCTCGTTAAAAATTTAATTAGAAATTCAATAATCCTCTTCATAGTTACTTAATTTGAATAATGGACAATTTTTCCAGTAATTATAGAAAGTTGTTAAAGTTTAATCAACTTTTTAAATATTAAAATTTTTAATATAATTGCATAATATTTTACCTTGTATTGATGTTATTTCTTACATTTAGATATCAGACATTCACTTTTTGAATGTACGCTTAAAACCATATAATACTTACTCTGTGATCATTTTGAGATCAATTGCAATAACCCATAAGAAGGTTTAAGAACACGCAGACTTTGTTTGTCGAAAAGACAGTTAAAAAAATAAAATAATAATAATAAAAGGGTATTCACTGTTAAAAGATAAAAGGATACATATTTTGAAAGCGCACAAAATGACCTTTGTATCAAAAGCCCTATTAATAAATTAGCGCAAAATATAATGATATAGGCCTAAAATTATATAATAATTTGTTTAATGAAAAACTTTATAGCACTTAGTTCTTTTCGTATAAGCTTTATTATATACATTCAATTCGAACTTTTGAGAAGATGACAACTAATAAGTTTTGTTTGGATTATTTGTTAAGATATTTCAGTGAAATTTTATCAAAATCTTTTGTTCTGATTTTGAGAATATGGTAACTTTTTGTTTTTTTCTTGTGGAAGTTACTATATATATTTTAAAATGTACCAAGATATGGTCAACATATTCTCACACACTAAATTTGATTAAAATCGGTCCTCAAGTTTGAGTTATAGACCATACGACAAACAAACGAGAAACCGACATCATTAAAAAAAACACTGTTTTTGGACTCAGAAGTTCTCAAAATGTATATCTCCCTAAGAAAGTCGGCAACGATTTTTTGGAGATTACATAAAATTTCCTTCACTATGGTAAGTAAAGCTGTGGTTTGTAAATTAACAGGATATCTTCATAATATTTGTAAACAATAATAATAATAATAATATTAAGCTAATTAAAAAGATATAAAACTATTACATATAGATTTAAGGTATTACCTATTTAAAATTGTAAAGAAGGATGTCAATGTGACTTTTAAATTATATAACTGGGGATAAGATTAATGAAAGTCAAATTTATTATTAATCAAAAAGTTGAAATTGACCTCGAGCTTTTAGCTAATGAATTTAGCACTTATTTTCGAAGGTGGGATGTGTAATCGAAATTTGTTTAGAGCCAATGTTAAGAGATTATATTTTGTAAATACTATAGTTTCTCTGAAAAAAAAAAAAATCCTCGGATATAGAATGCATTATTACTAAGTTAGTTGAATCTTTATACAATAAACGTTTAGACTCATTATTATACATATTTAATTTTAGTTTTGGTTCGGATGTTTGGTGCTAAATTTAAAGAAGCTGTTGTTATCCCTGCACAAAAATGGCTGTTGTAAAAAACAAGTGCAGTAATTTGAGACCTATTTCTCTTGTCGCTATGTATATGATCAGAAAGAAATTGTTATGTTTGTAAGTCAAAATGGTTTTGATTGGAACAAGGTTTGATGATTGAATATCCGTTGTTAATGTTATGAAAAATATAAAATGATGGTTTAAATAAAGTTAACAGTTATTGTTAATGGAGGACTTTTTAATTATATGTCGTGTTAAATTTGTCTCGTTTGAACTTTTAGAGAGAAAAAAAGTTTGAAAATAAGGAATATTTTAAATAAAATTAGGATTGTTTTAGGTCCAAATTAATTATTATTCATGTTAACGACTTTTTAATGCAAATGTTTTAGGTAGATTGACTTTGTTTGCAGTTAACGCTACTCTTTATTATATAAAATATTTTTAGTCATGTATTTTTAGAGAATGATTTACGAGGTGTCAAATATTGGTTAAAATTAATTGGATAATTTTAAATGTATAAAAAACTAATTATATTAAATGTTCTCTCATTTAATATAACATAATTTAATACCCTGACATAAGTTGTATGTATTGTGTAAAGGGATCTGTTTTTAATCAGAGAAGAGTGGTTTTAAGGGATTCAGGGATTATCTGTTTGCCTAATCTAAACCAAATATCTTATCTACGTCGAAAGCTATAATGTTTTTTATTTAGATACAAAATTTACAGATTGCCTTAAAACGAAGTGGTTTTGGACACATGTTCATAAGAAATTTTGTATTAATTTTTATGTAAGAAAACCGCTCTCGGAACTTGTCAAAGTATTTCAGAAATATCCTGTATGTTGTCGCTGAACGTTTGTGAAAATGAGTGAAATATGTCTATAAATAAAAAATCTATCTACCAAAAATGGTTATAACTTGTAAAATACTATACTATAATAAGTTGATAGTTCCAATTAACATTCGAATCATAAACCATTTAACCACTGAAAAAATGTATATTATCGAAAAATTTTAAGAACAATTTTTCAATGTTATTGTGTGTAACATTCTTTTTTTTTTTTTTTTTCGTATGCCAACACATATTGTTATAACTTGGAACCTGTGAATTAGTTTACATCATACAAAGACTAAAACCAGACCAGATATACCTAAATATTGAAGAAAACCGATTAAAAATCGGGTACACAGTTCTCGAGTTGAAAATTAAAAATGAAAAACTGATCAAAGAGTGAACCCCTAGCTCTGTTCTGTGCGCGTGAAATTATCTCATTCACTGGTTAGCAGTAACGCTACAGTAGCGCTACCTATGATTCATCAGTTGAACGTTAGACAAAACGATTAACATGTTATACAGGGTGGCACAGAGAAACAGGAAAATTTGAAATGATTATCAAAGAATGAAACAAAATTACATTTCTTTATTTGAGCATCTACATTATGTTCTACAAGGCTTAAAGTTTAGTTACAAATCACTTTAAAAATAACATCGTTAAATGTTTTCCATTTTGTGAGTCGATTATGCAGACTATGCATGGTGCGACACAATATTTCCTGTTCCGCTACAGACGAAAACTCAAAATGAAGTCTGACCCTATTTTTGTAGAGGTGGTAAAATACATTTTCTATAGATCTTGAGAATTTTACCAAAATTTAATTAAAATATTTAAAGGTAATTTTAGTTTTCCCTTAATATTACATATAGGAAATAAATTGGAGTGAACATTGGTTAACATTTTTTTATAAAATATTTTTAACAATTTTTTTTTTTTACAAAAAAGCTTAAGTTTGTTTCGCTTATGTCATAAAACTTATTCTCCCAAAATTCATTTTAGTTATATGAGAGTTAATCTTGTAGCACATTATCACATTGAATAATGTAATAGGCATTATTCTTCACAAACTTTAAAAAAATTATATAGGCCTACTCATTAAACAGTAATTATGAAATAATAATAATAAAATGGTATCTGCTGAAATAGCATAAAAGGTTACATATTTTGAAACCGCACAAGATGTCCGAAGTAACAACAACTCAAAACATAATATTATAAGCCAAATACTATATAATAATTTGTTTAATGAAAAGCTTTATAGCATTGAGTTCTTTCTTTTGTATAATCTTTATTATATGTATTCAATTCGAATAATCGATTTTAACTTTAATGTTATGAGTGTTTGATATGAACGATAATTACTTATGTTGTAACAAGTGATACCGAGTAAAATAATTTAAAAAATTTATTGACAACAGTAAATAATCATTGCACAATATTTCCCATCAAAGTCAAATAAAAACAAAACTGACTGTCACCAAAAATATAAGTAGTCAATTATAAAGTGAAAATGAACGATGGCAGCTGTTTATGAAAACATTATTAAATAATGGGCGTAACTTATTTCCAGCTTTTAATGTAGGTGGGGAAGGTTCAGTTTTGTTTTGGCAATTATTTCTGAACCCACTTACGATTTTGTACACGAATTTGTGTAATTATATTAATCTTCACATTTTATTTGATTTGACCGGAATGGTTAGGAGAAATTTCGTCCTTTATAACAACGTTATGACTATTTAAACAAACTTTTTTACCAATAAATCACGAACCGGTATTTTTGAGAAGATGGCAACTGATAGGTTTTGTTTGGATTCTTAGGCACTGTATTTTAAATAAATTTTATAAAAATCGTTTTTGCTGATTTTGAAAAAAAGTATTAACTTTGTGGTACCGCTAAAATTTGGAGTAACCAAATAAATTTTAAAATGTACCAAGGTATGGCCAACATATTCCCACATACCAAGTTTGATTAAAATCTGTCCTCGCTTTGAATTATAGAGCATTCGACAGACAGACAAACGACAAACGAAACTGTTTTTTTTTTTTTTGGATTCGAACTGAGCAAAAGAGTAAAGCCCTTTGCGTAAATCGTATGTGATTAAAATCGAGTTTTTAAAGATGGCTGTTCAATTAAAAATTTTTTAAATTATTTCTGAACCTTGATTTTTTTTATTTGGGATTTTTCACACTGGTTTTTAATATCTATATTTCACTAAAATTCGAATAAAATCGGTAGAGTCGAATTTTAGAAATAACGTATTGTGTAATCGATATATTACTTTCTTACCGATAACTAAGGAACTGCTATTGTTGGGGGGAAGGCAACCAATAAGTTTTGTTTGGGACCTTTTAAGTGGTTCACATGGGGTAAATGTGATCACAACATTTTTTTGAGAACATGGTAGTTTTGTGTTTTTTTTTAACTTATGGAAGCTATCCCCAAATTTTGAGATATCCATAACTTCCTTTACAAACTAAACATCAAAATGTGGCAACTTCCCTCCCGAAATTTTGACCTAGATTCATGTAAGATTTTCTGATATATGAATGTGTTAAACAGGTTATGTATATTTTATTTTATTTTTGAGATAAGTACAGATTAGATGAAGTAATAAATAAATAATAATACGTGTTCTAAACCAGCATTTATTTTATTTCATTGGTTTACATAATCTTCAATAGCACAGTTTAATTAATTCACACATTTGATGAGGGTTCTTTTTTAAGTTTACAATGCCTAGTATAATAAAGTCTTCAATCTTTGATACGTCTTTACAGACATCGTCAGGTAGAACCTTGAGGCACTCCTCGCCTATGATGTTCTGAAATAAATATCAGAGTATTTTAGTTTAATAATATTAAATAAAATTATTAAGATATTGAACGATAGTCGAACCCGGTTGGTGCGTTGTTTTACGAACTTCTCTGTCTTTATTAGTCTATCATCAGGCATGAATAAGAGGTAAAGGAAAAACAAACAATCAAAAATACCAGCCTCTGTGGTTCTCTTTTAGGTTACTAGTTTGATTCCAACTTAGTTCTAAGATGCAAGGCTATAATATTGATTCTTTTCATGTTTGTTGTTCTAGATTTTCACTTGATAACAAAAGTTGATCCATCCACTCTAATCTTCACGTTTAGTTTTTATGTAGACAAACTGTGGCACATGTCCGAAAAAGCCACAGTTAATATGAAGATTCCATTATTATCCATTAATTTTAAAACAGAATTTCAAACATAAGAATTTGTGATCAGAAATCAGTCAAATGAAGAAATAAGGTTATTGATTGTAATGATAATAATTCCTCAAAATATAGATATTTCTTAAAATGTTTGGTTAACAGAAACAGTCATACCTTATCAAAAACTAACTTATCTTATATATTTGACAACAAATTATAGAAATATTCCATCTAGTCTCATAAATGAATAGTTTAAATCTTTTGTGATCAACGAATTCTTCACTTTATATTAAGTGGGTTAATATTTTTTTTCTTTTTTATAATTTATTTTCCATACTATAATTTTGATATACATGAAAATTAAACTATACTACACTATAAATTCCAACTGAAGTAATTATCAATTAATTATGCTACACTTAAAATATACAGTATGTTAGGGGTTCCATTACAAGAATAAATGTATTACAAAATTAAAATTCAGAATTCTTTAGTAGTGGCAAACATTAATCAAGATAATTTAACTTTCACCTTTGGATTTAATTTTATATATAATATTACAAAGTTTATCACTGTAAAAATCATATTGAATAACTATCTAGAGCACGATGGAATCATTATATGCCCTTGTATACACAATAAACTTTATACATACATACCTGTAGACTTATACATAATAGTCAAATCATGGACAAACACAAGAAAATTTGAAAATGGAGTAAGTTTGTGCCGTACTCAGTTAGTATTTATAATAAACGGAACAATGATAGAGTAATAACAAATAAATAAAATTCTAATAGTGTACTGCACAAATAAAATCTTAGATTATTACAAAATTTACAAAATATATTGTAGCAACCCTTTAATACTGTACTACAATTAACATTGGATGTGTAATGTTCACATCCTTATACATTGTCAACCCATCTTTAACATCTTTATGAAATATGTTTAGGCTGTTCAAATACTTAATTTCTTCATGGGATTTGATTAAAAAAACTAAGAACCAAAATATCAAATATTTATAATTGTTTTTACTCCTAAGCCATTTTCTAAAATCGTTATCAAATCATGAGCTTCTAGATATTAAATAAAATAGCTTTGAAGGTTATATATGTTTCATAAATGGAAAATGCCAAATGTTAAATGCAAGAGTGACAAGATTCGGCTCTAACTTAAAGAAAAATCGTAACAAATAATTTGTACAATTTATTTCAATTGTCTTACCTTAATTGGTTTAGCGCTTTGTGAAAGAAATTCCATCAAGACCTTACACGTTTCACAATACTTGAGTAAACTAACTCCCTAAACAAAAACCAAAAATAACATAATAAATAAACTTTGGTAAAATTATCTCCTAAATATATACAAATATGCATACATATTTTGGGCACAACAGGACGATATGGTCCTTGATACAGTGCCTTGATAATAGAGAGCACGTTTTTGTTATTATTTAAAGGCGAAAGCCTCTTTGTCGTTATCGCCTTATAAAAAATGGAATAAAAGAAATGAAGGGTTGGAAGAGAACAACAGTTGTTCAAGAGAAATATATGATAAGAAAAATAAAAGAAAATGATCTAACCCAAGGTTACAATAATAAAGGTGTAGATCAAAGAAACATAATAATTATAAATCTTCCGTTTGACAATCAACTTATAACTTTAGACATAGCAATGTCATCAATTTAAATAAATGCAAAGAAAATATTGCACAATCTCACACTCGCAACAAAAGTCTGTAATATTCTTCGAATCTCCTCTATAACGTCTCTATTTTTTTCTTTTTTTCCCTTACGATTTCTTATGTAAGATAAGAGCCTTTTATCAAATTTTAGCTAATCATGTTATATTCGAACTCAGGAACATGGGCGAGTGGCGTATATAACTTCCTTTATCCTTGCATGAAATTGATTTAACCAATGTTATATCATTTTCACCCATTATTTGTGTAAAGGAAATGGCCATTACATACCTTTCTTTATTTTTCAAGATACAGTATCAAATAACTTGTTTTCGTTGTGCACCCAAAATAGCAAAAACAAGAGTTACGGCCTATTTAACTTCAGAACTATGAGCTTTATATTAGGCTACTCATTTTGTGTATTTTGTAATCTCACTAGAGAACATTGACATTTTAAGATAATAGTGTACAAATGATAATTTCTATATTTTGAAGAAACTAAGTGTTACCCGCGGTTTCGCACGCGAATATTTCAGATTCAACATTGATTCTTAAATTAGCTACATAATATATATTATGGGAATCAAAATTAGCTCAAAACACTTTTTGTGAATATTTGTATTTACAAATTTTACTCACAACTATATTAAAATATATATACTACAGCATTTTGGCCAAAATCATGTTAATAACACTGATCAAAATGTTACACATTGGTCTAGAATAAAGCAGGTGGGTCTAATCAGCTGTTATATGTGAGTTAAACAATAAAATCAGGCCTACAGATTTATTTACACATTTGATCAGTCGGAAATAGCGCTGCAGATCAGAAGAACTCGTGATACTCTGATACAGAATTTTAAAGTTAAAATGTTTCTTTGGCACATATTACGTTTGTTAAACACGAAGTAGTAGTCTATTCATTCGTGATTATGTCCTGGGGGTGCGTGAATGTTGACTGCTACAGATTTATATTTTTTGTAATAATTCTTCTTAAGATATCCATATGAAACAATGTCTAAAACCTTCTTACTAAATACTACTATAAACTTGCAAAGTTTCATTGAGATCTATCCAGTAGATGCTGATATTAACTCGAACAAAGATCGATCTTTACGGGATGTCCTTATGGGAAAAATAGATATAGAAAAATTAACTGTCATAATTCAACTTTTAATTGAGATACCGAAAAAATTTCAACGTTAAAGCCATCTTGCGGGTTGAAACTTAGATGTTACTGAAATCGGTTTAATCATTTTTAAAGTTACGAGTACAAACATAGATCCCCCTTCCCCCTTGTAGATTTATTAGTATTGATTTCCATCTATTCATTTTATCTGTACATTTTGATATTTGATAAGACATATTAGGGCGATATTAGACGATTGCTAGGAACAGTTTCGTAGTAAAGTTTTAATGTTAAGGAATATATTAAATTAATGTTACAATCGGTTATTGATCTGTAAATAATACTCTATATTTGTTTGTTAGAGGTAAGAATTTTCTTCTTTTGTTTGCTGGACTCGTGAATTTAAGTAAGTTGTAAATATAAGTAATAGGAAAAGATGTTTTAAAGAAGTACTGATGTAATATTTGTGGTACTGCTTATCTCAATATAATAATGTTATATCAATTTCTTAGAAGTTTTGAATAAATTGTTATTGATATAAAAGGAATATATAGTTTATACTTAACCAGTATACGAAGTATAGGCCTCCGTTTTTAGGCTGATCTTCACGTTTGATACCTCAGAAAAACCAAAAAGTTTTTGTCGTCGTTTTTTGTAGATAATCATGATAAAAATTAAAATAGGAACATGGAATTCGGTGTAGATATTATAATGTGATGGTATAGAACATAAAGCCTTTCACAAACTCTAAATAAAAATGTCAAAATGGCGGCCATTTTATGTCTTGTGTTATCCAACACCTTAAATTAGCAGATTTCAATTCTCAATTTTTATATTTAGTATAATTTAGGATTAACCCCCCCCCGCTTTTTCCTGGAGGCAAATTCAACAAATTGTTGTAATTAATCATGAATTACTTCATAAAAACCGAGAGATATGCTTGACATTGTCAAATAAACTACAGGAATATTTGGAGGTTAAAATTATCAGAATTTACACAAATATTTTGGTTCTAAGCTAATCGTGGATGTTGTAGACAATTACTAAGATGTAATGTGTTATACTTTGAACTAAATGATGAATAAAAAAGTGTTTTCTTTGTTTTGTAGATAATAATAATTTTTTGTTTGTTTTAATGTTTTGTAAAGTTAACGGTTTCTCTGATGTTCGAAGTAAAAAGTATAAATAACTGGCATTTGGAAGAGTAAAGAAAAATGGTTGATTGCTTTTCTCAAATTGGGTGTTTATAAGTAGCATCCAAAATGTCATGTCCATGTCATTTACCGTTAAAAAGATATGATTTTTTAAACACAAAACAGCGGCTACATAGGAATATAACCATGTTTTGAAATATGTTATTATGAACTTTTTCTTTGGTTTTGATGTGAGGAATATGCTCCTGAAATTTGGAAACACCTTGTGTATCAACTCTACAATCTGTCAGTCGCAACAAACTTAACTGTCATCAGTAGTTTTGAATTATAGAGACTGCATTTCTTTAAATTTTCAAATGATAACATTTTTGATAAAATACACTTGTAAATTAACTGTAAAAAAAATTGCATACATTTTCTCCCTCTCCCATCCTCAGATAAAAAGCAACCAAATTTATTACCAAAAATATCTTTTCACTGAAATTTGAACGAATTTCAGTTTTTTATGTATTTAGTGTTTTTCCTTATGGCAGGTAACTGCGGGAGTCCCGAGATATGGCCTAGATAACGACTTTGTATCAAATTGAGCCACTAGTCAATGAAGCGACTTTAATGTTTCAACACTTCACATAACTTTCTTTATACGACGTAGCCTATATGTGAGGAAGTGATATGTTCACTCCGTCAATATCACGTTTTAAAAATTAGTAATAGAATTTTATGAAATATATCAAGTTATTTTGAAGTATTAGATCTTGAATTTATCACTAGTATGTGTCTAACTTGAATCAGAATTGAATTTTATTGAATCTGTTATAAATAAATAGAATATAGCAACCATTAAATAATAATAAATTTATTGATTACCCTTGAAAATAATCCTGCTCTAGATCCTTCGGTTGTACTTGATCTGAAACAATATCAATAGAATGTAAATTTGCATCCGCTGATTGCAATAATTTTGTGGAGGTTTAAAAATTGCAAAAATAAGAGGTTATCATGAAATTTGGTACATTTTACGTATTATCTGGTGTGATTAAAAACGTTATTTTTCCAAAAAAAATTTTTCGTTTTATTTAAAAACATAATTATAATACCATTGTCGTTTATTTGGTTTTTCCGTTTATAAATGTAATAAACGGTGCAAAATAGCACAACACCAATATCACAATCAACTGAAAAAAAAATTAAAACCTAAATATATATATATATATATATATATATATATATATATATATATTCGATGTCGTCTGCCCCGAAATTATTTAGTTAAAAAAATTAAATCCAGTTTAATTGCAAATTAATTTATGAACTTTATTTTGCTCTTTGTTAAACTATAGACTAAAGTATTTACTTACCTTTGAAAGATGCGGTGAATTGTTTTTATTGTTTTATATATTTAATAAGGTTTTTGATGCTTATAGTGAATTAATGTTTATTTCATATTTTACGGAATTAATACTGGTAGAGTTGTATAATATTTAATATTTAGTTTATATATATTATAAATATATGTAATAATAAAATATGTGTACATTTCCCTCTCGTATAATATATACAAAGGAACCAAAAATATTCTTAACTATAAGGAATATTTTTTTTAACGGTATTATATAGTTTATAAAGATTTCGATGCTGGCAGTAAATGTTCATTTCAATTTTTTCCAAATTATTGGTAGAGATTTAAAAACAAATTAAAAGTAATGATATTGATATGGCGTAGCTCTTTTCTCATGTTTATCAATAAATTTAATCGATTTGTTGCGTTGGGGTAAGTGTTACCATTACTATTTCTATAATAATTAAAAATCCAAACATCTTAATTGGGAACTTAAAATAAATAAATTAAAATTATGGGAAACAATGACTTAAAATGTTAATTAATTTTTTTTTTAATACCCGTCAGAAGTTTACCTATAGTGAGTAAAGGGGAAGCGATCCCAAGACCTGTAATAAAAATAATGATAAAGTCTTGGTAATTATTATTTATTAAAATTTTGTTTAATCAACAGTTTTCGAGAAAGCTACATTTTAAACCTTTTAAACGGGCGCCATTTTTAAAATGTACAAACTAAAGTCTTGGTTTTTGGTATAAACATAAAAGGTTACCAACAAAAAGTATTTATATTTTTAAAGTCATAAATTTCTCTTTAAAACAAACATATATATAGACTGATAGAAAATTAAGTATTTTAAGGTCATTATGTTTTTAGAATTTTTTAATCTTTATTTTTAGTACCCCAGATTTATTCACTCAAATATCAGTATAGTTTTTATTTCAAAATTGTTATGCAATACAAGATAACTTGTTATGGACCTAATAAAGATATAACTTATAATACTCAATTTTCATTCTGTAGTCAATGTGATTATAAAATTTTTATATTTGAATCATTTTATTAGTTCTATATGATGTGTGAGCAAATAATGATAATTAAAGTTACATCATTTACATTTATCTACTTACGTTGCACGGCTTGCTAGAGTAGCAAGGATGACTACTACCAGAAACACGAAAACTACTTTAGACTGCATTTTGTAGAACTGAATACAATGAACGTACAACCTGCGGTTTATAAAGGAATATTCTCGTTAACAAAATTAATTAAAATTTCGATATTCCAGGTCATAGCTACTTAATTCGATTAATGGTAAATTTTTCCAGTAATTATAGAAAGTTGTTAAAGTTTAATCAACTGTTTTTAAATTAAAATTGTCAAATATAATTGCATAATATTTTAACTAGTATTGAGGGGATTGCTTACTGTGCGTATCGTAGATATTACTTTAATTAAAATTTTGTTATCACATTTAGATATCAGAAATTCACTTTTTGAATGTACGCTTAAAATCATATAACACTTACACTGTGATCATTTTGAGATCACTATACATAACCCGTAAGAATGTTTAAGAGCACACAGACTTTGTCAAAAATACAGTTAAAAAATTAAATTAGTGATAAATAAAGGTTATTCCCTGTTAAAAGATAAAAGTATACATATTTTGAAACCGCACACAATGTCCGAAGTAACAAGAGCCCCATTAATAAATAGCAAAAAATATAATGATATATAGGCCTAATACTATATAATAATATGTTTAATGAAAAACTGCATAGCACCTAGTTCTTTTCGTATAAGCTCTATTATATACATTCAATTCGAACTTTTGACAAGATGCCGACTAATTTGTTTTGATTTTTTGGGAATATATTTCAGTGAAATTTTATCAAAATCATTAGTTCTGATTTTGAGAAAATGGTAACTTTGTGGTGTTTTTCTTGTGGAAGTAACCATATTTTAAAGTATACCAAGATATGGTCAACATATTCTCACATACCAAATTTGAATAAAATCGGTCCTCAAGTTTGAGTTATAGACCATACGGCAAACAGAAGAGAAACCGACATCATTAAAAAAAAACACTGTTTTTTGACTCAGAAGTTTTCAAAGTGTAGTCTTCATCTCCCTAAGAAACTCGGCATCGATTTTTTGGAGATTACATAAATTTTCCTTCACTATGGTAAGTAAAGCTGTGGTTTATACATTAACAGGATATCTTCATAATATTTGTAAACAATAATAATAATAATAATAATATTAAGCTAATTAAAAAGATATAAAACTATTACATATAGATTTAAGGTATTGCCTATTAAAAATTGTAAAGAAGGATGTCAATGTGACTTTTAAATTATATAACTGGGGAAAAGATTAATGAAAGTCAAATTTATTATTAATCAAAAAGTTGAAATTGACCTCGAGCTTTTAGCTAATGAATTTACCACTTATTTTCTAATGTGGGATGTGTAATCTAAATTTGTTTAGAGCCAATGTTAAGAGATTATATTTTGTAAATACTATAGTTTATCTGAAAAAAAAATTCTGTGATATAGAATGCATTATTTCTAAGTTAGTTGAATCTTTATACAATAAACTTCTAGACTCATTATTATACATATTTAATTTTAGGTTTATTCAGGATGTTTGGTGCTAAATTTAAAGAAGCTGTTGTTATCCCTGCACAAAAACGGCTGTTGTAAAAAACAAGTGCAGTAATTTGAGACCTATTATCTTGTCCCTATGTATATGATCAGAAAGAAATTGTTAAGTTTGTAAGTCAATATGGTTTTGATTGGAACAAGGTTTGATGATTGAATATCCATTGTTAATTTTATGAAAAATATAAAATGATGGTTTAAATAAAGGTAACAATTATTGTTAATGGATGACTTTTTAATTATATGTCGTGTTAAATTTAAGGAATATTTTAAATAAAATTAGGATTATTTTAGGTCCAAATTAATTATTATTCATGTTAACGACCTTTTTAATGCAAATTTTTTAGGTAGATTGACTTCGTTTGCAGTTAACGCTACTCTTTATTTTATAAAATATTTTTAGTGGTGTATTTTTGGAGAATGATTTACGAGTTGTCAAATATTGGTTTAAAAATATGGGATAATTTTAAATGTATAAAAAACTAATTATATTAAATTTTCTCTCAAGGAAAAACATAATTTAATACCCTGACATAAGTTATATGTAAAGGGATCTGTTTTTAATCAGAGAAGAGTGGTTTTAGGGGATTTAGGGATTATCTGTTTCCCTAATCTAAACCAAATATCTTATCTACTTCAAAAGCTATAATGTTTTTGTTTCAATATAAAATTTACAGCTTGCCTTAAAACGAAGTGGTTTTGGACATATGTTCATAAGAAATTTTGTATCAATTTTTATGTAAGAAAACCGCTCTCGAAACTTGTCAGAGTATTTCAGAAATATCCTATATGTCGTCGCTGTATGTTTTTGAAAATGAGTGAAATATGTCTATAATTAAAAAATCTAACTATCAAAAAATGGTTATAACTTGTAAACCATTACTACTATACTATAAAAAGTTGATAGTTCTAATTAACATTCGATTCATAAACCATTTAACCACTGAAAAATCTATATTTTATCAATTTTATTGTGCGTAACATTATTTTTTTTTTTCGTATGCCAACACATATTGTTATAACTTGGAACCTGTGAATTAGTTTGCATCATACAAAGACTAAAACCAGACCAGATATACCTAAGTAGGAATGAAAACTGATTAAAAATCCGGTACACAGTTCTCGAGTTGTAAATTTAAAAATGAAAAAATAACAGATCTGCGTTTAAGTAGAGTCGTAAGCAAAGAGTGAACCCCTAGCTCTGTTATGTGCGCGTGAAACTATCTCACTACAGTAGCGCTATCTATGATTTATCAGTTGAACGTTAGACAAAACCATTAACATGTTATATAGGGTGGCACAGAGAAACAGGAAAATTGAAATGATTATCAAAGAATGAAACAAAATTACATTTCTTTATTTGAGCATCTACATATGTTATACAAGGCTTAAAGTTTAGTTACAAATCACTTTAAAAATAACATCGTTAAATGTTTTCCATTTTGTCGAACACATTCTGAGAGTCGATTATGCATACTTTGCATGGTGCGACACGATATTTCCTGTTCCGCTACAGACGTAAACTCAAAATGAAGATTGACCCTGTTTTTGTAGAGGTGGTAAAATACATTTTTTACAGAACTTGAGAATTTTACCAAAATTGAATTAAAATATTTAAAGGTAATTTGGTTAAAAACAGAATGTTGAGTTTAGTCTAACGACGGCCCCCACCTTCGAACTTTTAGTTTGATTATTATAACGTACTTGAGGAAGTTTTTAGTAATTATTCAAGAATTGTGCATATTATTAGATTGGTTTGATTTGGATCAATAAACTTGGATTTCACCAAAACTTGATCGAAATCATTAGTGCAGTTCTACAATAACAACACAATAATGAGGTTGTGCATTATTTATTTTTATTTTTGAACCTATAAATCCGAAAATAGTAACTAGTAATGTCTTGGTTTCCTTTATTTTCGTTTAAGAATATTTTGTAAAAAATCATTATACCGTTTTTGAGATAAGCTTGATTGTTTTTTTTTTTCTTATGGACGGCCACTACAAAGTATACTAATTTAAAATATTATTAAAATTAAAGTAAAAATCCAATAATATTCTTCTAACAACACCTAAGACACAACTTTCAGCTCCATTTTATACAGTAACTTCAAGAATTGTATAATAATCTCTAGTTTATAACAAAAATATTACTAATAAATCTTTCACGTTGTGACAAATAATGGAACTACGCTTATCCATAGGCCTATATGTACAATTAAATAATAATAACAAAAATCATCGTTGTCAACCGTAAATGACAACTCAGTTTTCCCCTAATATTACATATAGGAGATAAATTGGAGTGAACATTGGGCAACATTTTCTTTATAAAATATTTTGAACAATTTTTTTTTTACATAAAAAAAGCTTAAGCTTGTTTCGCTTACGTCATAAAACTTGTTCTCCAAAAATTCATTTTCGTTATATGAGAGTTAATCTTGTAGCACATTATCACATTGAATAATGTAATAGGCATTATTCTCCACAAACTTTAACAAGTTATGTACTCATTAAACAGTAATTATGAAATAATAATAATAAAATGGTATCTGCTGATATAGCATAAAAAGTTACATATTTTGAAACCGCACAAGATGTCGGAAGTAACATCAACTCAAAACATAATATTATAAGCCTAATATTATATAATAATTTGTTTAATGAAAAGCTTTATAGCATTGAGTTCTTTCTTTCGTATAATCTTTATTATATGTATACGATTTTAACTTTAATGTTATGAGTGTTTGATATGAACGATAATTACTTATGTTGTAACAAGTGGTACCGTGTAAAATAAATTTAAAAAATCTATTGACAACAGTAAATAATCATTGCGCGAAATTAAAATTTCCCATTCGCCATCAAAGCCAAATAAAAATAAAACTGACTGTCACCAAAAATATAAGTAGTCAATTATAAAGTGAAAATGAACGATGGCAGCCGTTTATGAAAACATTATTTAAATATGGGCGTAGCTTATTTCCAGCTTTTAATGTAGGTGGGGAAGGTTCAGTTTTGTTTTGGCAATTATTTCTGAACCTAACTTACGATTTTCTACACGAATTTGTGTAATTAATCTTCACATCTTATTTGATTTGAACGGAATGTTTAGGAGAAATTTCGTCCTTTATAACAACGTTATGACTAGGCCTATTTAAACAAACTTTTATACCAATAAATCACCAAACGGTATTTTTATCGGTAGAAGATGGCAACTGATAGGTTTTGTTTGGATTCTTAGGCACTGTATTTTAAATAAATTTTATAAAAATTATTTGTGCTCATTTTGAAAAGAAAGTATTAACTTTGTGTTACCCCTAAAATTTGGAGTAACCAAATAAATTTTAAAATGTACCAAGGTATGGCCAGCATATTCCCACATAACAAATTTGATTAAAATCTGTCCTCACTTTGAATTATAGAGCATTCGACAGACAGACAAACGACAAACCGATATCATTAAAATGGATTCGAGGTTCTCAATTGTATATCTCCCTAAGAAACTCGACACTTTTTTTTTTTTTTTTTTTTTTTATGGTTTCATAAATGTCCCTACACTATGATAAGTAAAGATGTGGTTTTTAAATTAACATGATTCACTCTTATTATTGTAAAAGAAATACAAGTTATGTTTAAACTATTTAAAAAGATTTGAAACTATTAACTTATAGATATAAGGTATTTCCTATTTAAAATTGAAAAGGAGGATGATAATGAAATGAGGTTTAAAATTCTATAACTCAGCAAAAGAGTAAAGCCCTTTGCGTAAATAGTTTTTGATTAAAATTACAAAAGATGTTTTTGATTAAAATTATAAAAAGAGTTTTTAATGATGGCTGTTCAATTAAAAAAATTTAATTTATTTCTGAATCATATATTTTTTATTTGGAATATTGCACACAAGTTTAAATATCTGTATTTCACTAAAATTCGTATAAAATTGATAGAGTCGAATTTTTGAAATAACGTATTGTATAATCGATATATTACTTTCTTACCGATAACTAAGGAACTGATTTGTTTGAGGTAATAGCTTCTTATAGTTTTGTTTGGGCCCTTTTAAGTGGTTCACGTGTTGTAAATTTGATCGCAACATTTACTGTATATACAACATTTTTTGAGAACATGCTAGAGTTTTGTGTTTTTTCTTCCCTTTTAGAAGCTATCCCCAAATTTTGAGATATCGATAACTTCCTTTTTATACATGTGACAAACTAAAAATCAAACGAAATTTTGAACTAGTATCGTGTAAGATTTTCTGATATATGAATGTGTTAAACAGGTTATGTATATTTTATTTTATTTTTGAAATAAGTATATATTAGATGAAATAATTAATACGTGTTCTAAACCAGCATTTATTTTATTTCTTTGGTTCAATCAAACCAACAGATTTGAATTAATCTACACATTTTTAAGGGGGTTAATTTTAAGTTTACAATGCCTAGTATTATAAAGTCTTCAATCTTCGATACGTATTTACAGACATCGTCAGGTAGAACCTTGAGGCACTCCTCGCCTATGATGTTCTGAAATAAATATCAGAGTATTTTAGTTCAATAATATTAAATAAAATTATTAAGATTATGATGGATAGTTGAACCTGGTTGGCGCGTTGTTTTACGAACTTCTCGTCTTTATTAGTCTATCATCAGGCATCAATAAGAGGTAAAGGAAAAACAACCAATCAAAAATACCAGCCTCTTTGGTTCTCTTTTAGGTTAATAGTTTGATTCCAACTTAGTTTAAGATGCTAGGCTATAATATTGATTCTTCACTCTAATCTTCGCGTTTAGTTTTTCTGTAGACAAACTGTGGCAAATGTCCGAATAAGTCACAGTTAATATGAAGATTCCATTATTATCCATTAATTTTAAAACAGAATAATTTCAAACGTAAGAATTTGTGTCAACCCATCTTCAACACCTTTATGAAATGTGTTTAGACTGTTCAAATACTCAATTCTTTCACGTGATTTGATTAAAAAAACTAAGAACCAAAATAACAAATGTTAATAATTGTGTTTACTCCTAAGCCATTTTATAAAATCGTTATCAAATCATTTTGTACTTGTTATTTTAATTGTCTTACCTTAATTGGTTTAGTGCTTTGTGAAAGAAATTCCATCAAGACCTGACACGTTTCACAATAGTGTTTTCTAGATTCAGGTGCCTAAACAAAAACCAATAACATTATAAATAAACTTTGGTAAAATCATCTCCGTAATATGTAGAAATATATGTACTTAGGGAGGGCACGACAGGATGATATGGTGCTTGATACAGTGCCTTGATAATAGCGAGCACATTTTTGTTATAATTTAAAGGCGAAAAACTCTTTGTTGTCTTTGACTTATAAAAATGGAACAAAAGAAAAGAAACTGGCCTTGAATACTCTAATAGCGTCAGGGTAGGAAGAGAACAAGGGTTGTTCAAGAGAAATATGATAAGAAAAATAAAAGTAAGGGATCTAACCCAAATTTACATTAATAAAGGTGTAGATCAAAGGAACATAAAAATTATAAAACTTTAGTTTGACAGTCGTTCTTATAATTTTAAACATAGCCTATGTATGCAACCATCAATTTAATTAAATGAACAGAAAATATTGCACAATTATTTACGTTAATTGTTTACAATTATTCATTTTTTTTTTTCCCTATGATTTCTTATGCAAGATAAGAGCCTTTTATCAACTTTTAAACATTTTATTTGGATTATCGTATTTACATATTTAAATACAGTCTAAGTTAACTTTGTTTCTGACATAAGTCTTAGATGTAAATCATATTTTATTAGAGTTCATTTTCTTTCTTTACCAATTATTCCAGTATAGCGAATGTAAGTTATGGGATCTTTCATATAAATTACATAGACGATTTAAAAAAATAATTAATCATGAATAGGCATTTTCGGAAATATGGCGAACAAATACGTTTTGTTTCGGTCTTTAGGAGCTTTATTTGAGTTAAATTTGATCAAAATTGTACAACTCATTTTTATTTTAAATCAGATTTTTCCTCATGCGGTCACTAAATATCGTGGAAAAAAAGAAACCATGGTAAGATACTGAAATGTATATAACTTTCTTTATCCCTGTATGGAATTGTGTTAACCAATATTATATCATATTCACCCTTTATTTGTGTAAAGGAAGGCGCCATTACACACATTTAGTAATGTTTCAAGATATCAAATAACTTAATTGTTTACGTTTTGCACCCAAAATAGCAAAAGCAAGAGTTACGGACTATTTAACTTCTGAACTATATAGTAGGCTACTCATTTTGTGTATTTTGTAATTAAATAATTCTAAAATAATAATGGTTAATAAATAATCTTAATAAACACATACACGTTTTATATGATATAATTTCATAGTTTAAAGATGTGGCCGCAATATAACCATATATCAAATTTCATCAAAATTAGTTCACTCGTGTGGGATATAAAGAGACATAAAGCTCAGAGGAATTCAAAATGGATATTTCGCGAAGAATGTGACACAGATTTTCACTTCACACAATTTTTTCTATACTATATATATGTGAGAAAAGTAAAAATTTCTCTTTTTATTTAAATTTATAGATCCTATATAAAAATCAGATATTCATTACTACTGTTGGTCGTTTTCAACTATTTTAAATATCATTTTCCTCCTAATATATAAATATCACTAGCGAGCATTGACATTTTAAGATAATAGTGTAGAAATGATAGTTTCTATATTTTGAAGAAACTAAGTGTTAACCGCGGCTTGCCTTGCGAATATTTCAGATTCAACATTGATTGTTAAATTGGCTACATAATAAATATTATGGGAACCAAAATTAGCTCTACACTCTTGTTGAGACTTTTTGTATATACAAATTTTACTCACAAATCTAATAAAATATATAGATGCTGATATTAACGCGAACAAAGATCAACCTTTACGGGATTTCCTTATGGAAAAAATAAATAGGAAAACATTTTAACTGTCATAATTCAACTTTTAATTGAGATACCGAAAAAATTTCAACGTTAAAGCCATCTTGCGGGTTGAAACTTAGATGTTACTGAAATCTGTTTAATCATTTTTAAAGTTACGAGTTCAAACATAGACCCCCTTCCCCCTCGTAGATTTATTGGTATTGATTTCCATCTATTCATTTTATCTGTACATTTTGATATTTGATAAGACATACTAGTGCGATATTAGACGATTGCTAGGAACAGTTTCGTAGTAAAGTTTTAATGTTAAGTAATATATTAAATTAATGTTACAATCAGCTATTGATCTGTAAATAATACTCAGTATTTGTTTGTTACAGGTAAGAATTTTCTTCTTTGTTTGCTGAACTCGTGAATTTAAGTAAGTTGTAAATATAAGTAATAGGAAAAGATGTTTTAAAGAAGTACTGATGTAATATTTGTGGTACTGCTCATCTCAATATAATAATGTTATATCATTTTCTTAGACGTTTTGAATAAAATGTTATTGATATAAAAGTAAGATATAGTTTATACTTAACCAGTATACGAAGTATAGGCCTCCGTTTTAGGCTGATCTTCACGTTTGATACCTCAGAAAACCCAAAAAGTTTTTGTCGTCGTTTTTTGTAGATAATCATGATAAAAATTAAAATAGGAACATGGAATTCGGTGTAGATATTATAATGTGATGGTATAGAACCTAAAGCCTTTCAGAAACTCTAAATAAAAATGTCAAAATGTGGCCATTTTATGTCTTGTGTTATCCAACATCTTAAATTAGCAGATTTAAGTTCTCAATTTTGATATTTTGTATAATTTAGGATTGTTTTTATGAACATTTTGATTGGTTTTGATATAAGGAATAAGCTCCTGAATGATTGGAAACACTTTGTGTATCACCTGTACAATCTGTCAGTCGCAACAGTAGTTCTGATTATAGAGACTGCATTTCTTTAAAGTTTTAAATGACAACATTTTTGTTGAACCCTTACGATTTTGGAACGTGTTTGATAAAATACACTTGTAAATAAAAGGTAAAAAAATACATTCTATAAACTTTCTCCCTTGCCCATCCTTCAAAACCAGATAAAAAGCAACCAAATTTGTTATCAAAAATATCTTTTCAATGATATTTGAAATAATTAACAGCTCCGTGGCAGATTTTTAGGAAAGATAGCGAACAATACGTTTTGAGTCTGTAATTAAACGAAAATCCTATTTTATGTTTTTCCCTACGGCAGCTACCTGGGGGAGTTAACAGATAAAGGTCCCGAGAGAACGACTTTACCATCACATAACTTTCTTTATACGACGTATATGTATGGAAGTACTCAGTATCACATTTAAAAAATAGTAATATCAAGTAGCATATCATGAATTTATCACTAGTATGTGTCTAAACTTGAATTTCATTGGATCTGTTTATAAATAAATAGAATATAGCAACCATTAAATATTAATTTAATTTATTGATTACCCTAGAAAATAATCCTGCTTTAGGTCCTTCGATTGTTGTAGTTGATCTGAAACAATATCAATAGAATATAAATTTGTATCAGCTGTTTGCAATATTATTTGTGAAGTTTTAAAATTATTAAAATAACACAATCCACTGAAATAAAACTAACAAACAATATATATATATATATATATATATATATATATATATATATATATATATATATATTCATTCAATGTCGTCTACCCGGAAATTAAAATCCAGTTTAATTGCAAATTAATTTATGAACTTTATTTTGCTCTTTGTTAAACTATAGACTAAACAAGTAAAGGTATTTACTTACCTTTGAAAGATGCGGTGGATTGTTTTTATTGTTTTATATATTTAATAAGGTTTTTGATGCTTATAGTGAATTAACGTTTATTTCATATTTTTCCGTAATAATACTGGTAGAGTTGTATAATATTTAATATTTTAGTTTATATATATGTGTATTAATAAAATTTGTATACATTTCTCTGTCGTATAATATATACAAAGGAACCAAACATATTCTTAACTATAAGCAATATATTTGTTTTATGGTATTATATAGTTTATATAGATTTTGATGCTGGCATTAAATGTTCATTTCATATTGAATTATTGGTAGAGATTTAAAAACAAATTAAAAGTAATGATATTGTTATGGCGTAGCTCTTTTTCTGATGTTTATCAATAACTTTAATAGATTTGTTGCGTTGGAGTAAGAATTACCATTACTATTTCTATAATAATTAAAAATCCAATTATCTTAATTGGGAACCTAATAGAAAATGTTAATTCATTTTTTTTTTCAATACCCGTCAGAAGTTTACCTATAGTGAGTAAAGGGGAAGCGATCCCAAGACCTGTAATAAAAATAATGATAAAGTCTTGTTAATTAACATTTATTAAAATTTTGTTTAATCAACAGTTTTCGAGAAAGCTACATTATTTAATCATTTAAACGGGCGCCATTTTTAAAATGTACAAAATAAAGTCTTGGTTTTTGGTATAAACATAAAAGGTTACCGACAAAACGTATATATTTTTTCAAAGTTATAAATTTGTCTTTAAAACACACATATATATTGACTGATAGAAAATTAAGTATTTTAAGGACATTGTGTTTTTATAATTTTTTAATTTTTTATAATCTTTAATTTTAATACCCAGAATGCCCCTAATTATTCACCCAAATATCATTATAGTTGTTACTTCAAAATTGTTATGCAATACAAGATAACTTGTCGCGGTACGAAAATAAATATAGAAGTTCCTAACAAAGATATATCGTAAAATAGTTAATTTTCATTCTGTAGTCTATGTGATTTTAAAATTTTAATACGTGAATCATTTTATTGGTTCTATATGATGTGTGAGCAAATAATGATAATTAAAGTTACATCATTTACATTTATCTACTTACGTTGCACGGCTTGTTAGAGTAGCAAGGATGACTACTACCAGAAACACGAAAACTACTTTGGACTGCATTTTGTAGAACTGAATACAATGAACGTACAACCTGCGGTTTATAAAGGAATATTCTCGTTAAAAATTTAATTAGAAATTCAATAATCCTCTTCATAGTTACTTAATTTGAATAATGGACAATTTTTCCAGTAATTATAGAAAGTTGTTAAAGTTTAATCTACTTTTTTTAAAATTAAAATTGTTAATATAATTGCATAAATTTTACCTTGTATTGATGGGATTGCTTACTGCGCATATGTTAGGTACTATTTTAATTAAAATGTTGTTTTCACATTTAGATATCAGAAATTCACTTTTTCATTGGTATGCTAAAAACCATATAACACTTACACTGTGATAATTTTGAGAACACTATACATAACTCATAAGAATGTTTAAGAGCACAAAGACTTTGTTTGTCCAAAAGACAGTTAAAAAAAATTAATAAAAGGGTATTCGCTGTTAAAAGATAAAAGGTTACATATTTTGAAATCGCACAAAATGTCCAAAGTAACAAAATTAATAAATTGCACAAAATATAATTTTATAATCCTAATACTATACAGGGTAATACTACTAAAGATGGTCACCATCGGGATCTCGGAAATTATCAGTTTCTTAAAATACTTTTTAAACACAAAGACCATATTTTTATTGCATTTTTTGGTAGAATAAATTTATGACACTTTTGTTGTTTGGTATTTTTCTCTATACGCAGCCGTTACGGAGCTACCGATTGACATGTGTAAAAACAACTATTACAATGATAATTTTAGTGTACCCATAAATCCAGGGAAGGTTCCCATTTTAAAGTTTTTCGAGAAACTGATAGTTTCCGAGAATCCAATAATTGTGGTCGTCTTGAGTTCATCACTCTGTATAATAATTTGTTTAATGAAAAACGTTATAGCACATAGATCTCACATACCAAATTTGATTAAAATCAGTCCTCACAGTCCATACGACAAACAAACGACAAATCGACATCATTAAGAAAACACTGTTTTTTGGACTCAGAAGTTTTCATATTTTCATATTTGTAAACAAAAATAAAAGTAATATTTAAGCTAATTAAAAGATTTATAACTATTACATATAGAAATAAGGTACAGTATTACCTATTTAAAATTGTAAAGAAGGATGTCAATGTGACTTTTAAATTATATAACTGGGGAAAAGATTAATGCAAGTCAAATTTATTATTAATCAAAAAGTTGAAATTGACCTCGAGCTTTTAGCTAATGAAGTTAGCACTTATTTTCTAAGGTGGGATGTGTAATCTAAATTTGTTTAGTGCCAATGTTAATAGATTATATTTTGTAAATACTATAGTTTCTTTGATTAAAGCAAATATTCGGATATAGAAAGCATTATTTCTAAGTTATTTGAATCTTTATATAATAAACTTTTAGACTTATTATTATACATATTTAATTTTAGGTTTAGTTCGGATGTTTGGTGCTAATTTTAAACAAGCTATTGTTATCCCTGCACAAAAATGGCTGTTGTAAAGAACAAGTGCAGTAATTTGAGACCTATTTCTCTTGTCATTATGTATATGATCAGAAAGAAATTGTTAAGTTTGTAAGTCAATATGGTTTTGATTGGAACAAGGTTTGATGATTGAATATCCGTTGTTAATTTTATGAAAAATATAAAATGATGGTTTAAATAAAGGTAACAATAATTGTTAATGGAGGAATTTTTAATTATATGTCGTGTTAAATTTAAGGAATATTTTAAATAAAATTAGGATTATTTTAGGTCCAAATTAATTATTATTCATGTTAACGACCTTTTTAATGCAAATGTTTTAGGTAGATTGACTTCGTTTGCAGTTAACGCTACTCTTTATTTTATAAAATATTTTTAGTGGTGTATTTTTGGAGAATGATTTACGAGTTGTCAAATATTGGTTTAAAAATATGGGATAATTTTAAATGTATAAAAAACTAATTATATTAAATTTTCTCTCAAGGAAAAACATAATTTAATACCCTGACATAAGTTATATGTAAAGGGATCTGTTTTTAATCAGAGAAGAGTGGTTTTAGAGGATTTAGGGATTATCTGTTTCCCTAATCTAAACCAAATATCTTATCTACTTCAAAAGCTATAATGTTTTTGTTTCAATATAAAATTTACAGCTTGCCTTAAAACGAAGTGGTTTTGGACACATCTTCATAAGAAATTTTGTATCAATTTTTATGTAAGAAAACCGCTCTCGAAACTTGTCAGAGTATTTCAGAAATATCCTATATCTCGTCGCTGTATGTTTTTGAAAATGAGTGACATATGTCTATAAATAAAAAATCTAACTATCAAAAAGTGGTTATAACTTGTAAACCATTACTACTATACTATAAAAAGTTGATAGTTCAAATTAACATTCGATTCATAAACCATTTAACCACTGAAAAATGTATATTTTATCAATTTTATTGTGCGTAACATTCTTTTTTTTTTTCCTATGCCAACACATATTGTTATAACTTGGAACCTGTGAATTAGTTTACATCATACAAAGACTAAAACCAGACCAGATATACCTAAATAGAAAAGAAAACTGATTAAAAATCCGGTACACAGTTCTCGAGTTGTAAATTTAAAAATGAAAAACTGACAGATCTGCTGGTTTAAGTAGAGTCGTAAGCAAAGAGTGAACCCCTAGCTCTGTTATGTGCGCGTGAAACTATCTTACTACAGTAGTGCTATCTATGATTTATCAGTTGAACGTTACACAAAACCATTAACATGTTATACAGGGTGGCACAGAGAAACAGGAAAATTTGAAATGATTATCAAAGAATGAAACAAAATTACATTTCTTTATTTGAGCATCTACATTATGTTCTACAAGGCTTAAAGTTTAGTTACAAATCACTTTAAAAATAACATCGTTAAATGTTTTCCATTTTGTGAGTCGATTATGCAGACTTTGCATGGTGCGACACAATATTTTCTGTTCCGCTACAGACAAAAACTCAAAATGAAGACTGACCCTATTTTTGTAGAGGTGGTAAAATACATTTTTTACAGAACTTGAGAATTTTACCAAAATTTAATTAAAATATTTAGAGGTAATTTGGTTAAAAACAGAATGTTGAGTTTAGTCTAACGACGGCCCCCACCTTCGAACTTTTAGTTTGATTATTATAACGTACTTGAGGAAGTTTTCAGTAAATATTCAAGAATTGTGCATGTTATTAGATTGGTTCGATTTGGATCAATAAACATGGATTTCACAAACACTTGATCGAAATCACTGGTGCAGTTCTACAATAACAACACAATAATGAGGCTGTGAATTATTTATTTTTATTTTTGAACCTATAAATCCAAAAATAGTAACTAGTAATGTCTTTTTTTCCTTTATTTTCGTTTAAGAATATTTTGTAAAAAATCATTATACCGTTTTTGAGATAAGCTTGATTGTTTTTTTTTCTTATGGACGGCCACTACAAAGTATACTAATTTAAAATATTATTAAAATTAAAGTAAAAATCCAATAATATTCTTCTAACAACACCTAAGACACAACTTTCAGCTCCATTTTATACAGTAACTTCAAGAATTGTATAATAATCTCTAGTTTATAACTTAAATATTACTAATAAATCTTTCACGTTGTGACAAATAATTTAACTACGCTTATCCATAGGCCTATGTACAATCAAATAATAATAACAAAAATCATCGTTGTCAACCGTAAATGACAACTCAGTTTTCCCCTAATATTACATATAGGAGATAAATTGGAGTGAACATTGGGCAACATTTTCTTTATAAAATATTTTGAACAATTTTTTTTTTACATAAATAAAAAGCTTAAGCTTGTTTCGCTTCTGCTGATATAGCATAAAAGGTTACATATTTTGAAACCGCACAAGATGTCGGAAGTAACATCAACTCAAAACATAATATTATATAATAATTTGTTTAATGAAAAGCTTTATAGCATTGAGTTCTTTCTTTCGTATAATCTTTATTATATGTATTCAATTAGAATAATCGATTTTAACTTTAATGTTATGAGTGTTTGATATGAACGATAATTACTTATGTTGTAACAAGTGGTAGCGAGTAAAATAAATTTAAAAAATCTATTGCGCGTAAATAATCATTGAAAATTTCCCATTCGCAAAATGAAAATTTCCCATTCGCCATCAAAGCCAAATAAAAATAAAACTGACTGTCACCAAAAATATAAGTAGTCAATTATAAAGTGAAAATGAACAATGGCAGCCGTTTATGAAAACATTATTTAAATATGGGCGTAACTTATTTCCAGCTTTTAATGTAGGAGGGGAAGGTTCAGTTTTGTTTTGGCAATTATTTCTGAACCGTAACTTACGATTTTGTACACGAATTTGTGTAATTAATCTTCACATCTTATTTGATTTAACGGAATGTTTAGGAGAAATTTCGTTCTTTATAACAAAGTTATGAATATTTAAACAAACTTTTTTACCAATAAATCACGAACCGGTATTTTTATCGGTAGAAGATGGCAACTGATAGGTTTTGTTTGGATTCTTAGGCACTGTATTTTAAATAAATTTTATAAAAATCATTTGTGCTGATTTTGAAAAAAAGTATTAACTTTGTGCTACCCCTAAAATTTGGAGTAACCAAATAAATTTTAAAATGTACCTAGGTAGGCCAACATATTCCCACATACCAAATTTGATTAAAATCTGTCCTCGCTTTGAATTATAGAGCATTCGACAGACAGACAAACGACAAACCGATATCATTAAAATGGATTCGAGGTTCTCAATTGTATATCTCCCTAAGAAACTCGACATTTTTTTTTTTTTTTTATGGTTTCATAAATGTCCCTACACTATGATAAGTAAAGATGTGGTTTTTAAATTAACATGATTCACTCTTATTATTGTAAAAGAAATACAAGTTATGTTTAAACTATTTAAAAAGATTTGAAACTATTAACTATAGATTTAAGGTATTTCCTATTTAAAATTGTAAAGGAGGATGATAATGAAATGAGGTTTAACATTCTATATCTTAACAAAAGAGTAATGCCCTTTGCGTAAATCGTTTTTGATTAAAATTGAGTTTTTAATGATGGCTGTTCAATTAAAAAAATTTAATTTATTTCTGAACCTTGATATTTTTTATTTGGAATATTGCACACAAGTTTAAATATTTATATTTCACTAAAATTTATATAAAATTGATAGAGTCGAATTTTAGAAATAACGTATTGTGTAATCGATATATTACTTTCTTACCGATAACTAAGGAACTGATTTGTTTGAGGGAATAGCTTCCTATAGTTTTGTTTGGGCCCTTTTAAGTGGTTCACGTGTTGTAAATTTGATCGTAACACATATATACAACATTTTTTGAGAACATGCTAGAGTTTTTTGTTTTTTCTTTCCTTTTTTTTCTGATATATGAATTTGTTAAACAGGTTATGTATATTTTATTTTATTTTTGAAATAAGTATATATTAGATAAAGTAATAAATACGTATTCTACACCAGCATTTATTTTATTTCTTTGGTTCAATCATACAAACAGATTTGAATTAATTCACACATTTGTTGAGGGTTCTTTTTTAAGTTTACAATGCCTTGTATAATAAAGTCTTCAATCTTCGATACGTCTTTACAGACATCGTCAGGTAGAACCTTGAGGCACTCCTCGCCTATGATGTTCTGAAATAAATATCAGAGTATTTTAGTTCAATAATATTAAATAAAATTATTAAGATTATGATGGATAGTTGAACCTGGTTGGCGCGTTGTTTTACGAACTTCTCGTCTTTATTAGTCTATCATCAGGCATCAATAAGAGGTAAAGGAAAAACAACCAATCAAAAATACCAGCCTCTTTGGTTCTCTTTTAGGTTAATAGTTTGATTCCAACTTAGTTTAAGATGCTAGGCTATAATATTGATTCTTCACTCTAATCTTCGCGTTTAGTTTTTCTGTAGACAAACTGTGGCAAATGTCCGAATAAGTCACAGTTAATATGAAGATTCCATTATTATCCATTAATTTTAAAACAGAAATTCAAACATAAGAATTTGTGATCAGAAATCAGTCAAATGAAGAAATAAGGTTATTGATTGTAGTAATAATAATTCCTCAAAATATGGATATTTCTTAAAATGTTTGATTAACAAAAACAGTCATAAGTTACCTTATAAAAATAACATACAGTATAATCTTATATATTTGACAACAAATAATAGAAATATTTCAATTTAGTCTCATAAATGAATAGTTTAAAACTATTGTGATCAACGAATTCTTCACTTTAGATTGAGTGGGTATTTACCCAATCAAAATTTTAAATTAAAATTTTTTTTATCTATAATAAAAATTCGGTATAAATGAAAATTAAACTAAACTAGATTATAAATTCCAACAGAAGTAGTTATCAATTATGCTACACTTAAAACACAAAATATGTTATATAAAAAGGACAATTAAATTTTAAAAAAGATAAGGAAAAAGAAATATATTTTTCTAAAAGAATGTATTTTCCCATAATTATGTAGAAAAATAAGGTCTCTAATGCTTACTTCCCGTTTAGGGGTTCCATTATAAGAAAAAAAGAATTACAAAACTAAAACTTAAGAATTCTTTAGTAGTGGCAAACATAATCAAGATAATTTTAATCTCCCCTTCGGATTTAATTTTATATATAATATTACAAAGTTTATCACTATAAAAATCATATTGAATAACTATCTAGAGCACAATGGAATCATTATATACCCTTGTATACACAATACACTTTATACATACATACCTGTAGACTTATACATAATAGTCAGATCATGGACAAACATAACAAAATTTGAAAATGGAGTATGTTTGTGCCGTACTCAGTTAGTATTTATAATAAAGGGAATAGTAATAAAGGCATAACATAATAAATAAAATTCTAAAAGAGCACTGCACAAATAAAATCTTAGATTATTACAAAATATATTGTAGCAATCCTTTAACAACTGTACTACTATTAACATTGGTTGTGTAATCCTCACATCCTTATACATTGTCAACCCATCTTCAACACCTTTATGAAATGTGTTTAGACTGTTCAAATACTTAATTCTTTCACGTGATTTGATTAAAAAAACTAAGAACCAAAATAACAAATGTTAATAATTGTGTTTACTCCTAAGCCATTTTATAAAATCGTTATCAAATCATTTTGTACTTGTTATTTTAATTGTCTTACCTTAATTGGTTTAGTGCTTTGTGAAAGAAATTCCATGAAGACCTGACACGTTTTACAATAGTGTTTTCTAGATTCAGGTGCCTAAACAAAAACCAATAACATTATAAATAAACTTTGGTAAAATCATCTCCGTAATATGTAGAAATATATGTACTTAGGGAGGGCACGACAGGATGATATGGTGCTTGATACAGTGCCTTGATAATAGCGAGCACATTTTTGTTATAATTTAAAGGCGAAAAACTCTTTGTTGTCTTTGACTTATAAAAATGGAACAACAGAAAAGAAACTGGCCTTGAATACTCTAATAGCGTCAGGGTAGGAAGAGAACAAGGGTTGTTCAAGAGAAATATGATAAGAAAAATAAAAGTAAGGGATCTAACCCAAATTTACATTAATAAAGGTGTAGATCAAAGGAACATAAAAATTATAAAACTTTAGTTTGACAGTCGTTCTTATAATTTTAAACATAGCCTATGTATGCAACCATCAATTTAATTAAATGAACAGAAAATATTGCACAATTATTTACGTTAATTGTTTACAATTATTCATTTTTTTATTTTTTCCCTATGATTTCTTATGCAAGATAAGAGCCTTTTATCAACTTTTAAACATTTTATTTGGATTATCGTATTTACATATTTAAATACAGTCTAAGTTAACTTGGTTTCTTGACATAAGTCTTAGATGTAAATCATATTTTATTAGAGTTCATTTTCTTTCTTTACCAATTATTCCCGAATCGTAATTTTCTGTTACTTCGATTTGACATACTCATGTGGGATATTTAATTATAATTTGAACAAAATCAGTATAGCGAATGTAAGTTATGGGATCTTTCATATAAATTACATAGACGATTAAAAAAATATAATTAATCATGAATAGGCATTTTCGGAAATATGGCGAACAAATACGTTTTGTTTCGGTCTTTAGGGGCTTTATTTGAGTAAAATTTGATCAAAATTGTACAACTCATTTTTTTTTTAAATCACGAGTTTTTCCTCAAGCGGTCACTAAATATCGTGGAAAAAAAGAAACAATGGTAAGATACTGAAATGTATATAACTTTCTTTATCCCTGTATGGAATTGTGTTTATTTGTGTAAAGGAAGGCGCCATTACACACATTTAATAATTTTTCAAGATATCAAATAACTTAATTGTTTACGTTTTGCACCCAAAATAACAAAAGCAAGAGTTACGGACTATTTAACTTCTGAACTATATAGTAGGCTACTCATTTTGTGTATTTTGTAATTGAATAATTCTAAAATAATAATGTTCAATAAATAATCTTAATAAACACATACACGTTTTATATGATATAATTTCATAGTATAAAGATGTGGCCGCAATATAACCATATATCAAATTTCATCAAAATTAGTTCACTCGTGTGGGATATAAAGAGACATAAAGCTCAGAGGAATTCAAAATGGATATTTCGCGAAGAATGTGACACAGATTTTCACTTCACACAATTTTTTCTATACTATATATATATATGTGAGAAAAGTAAAAATTTCCCTTTTTATTTAAATTTATAGATCCTATATAAAAATCAGATATTCATTACTACTGTTGGTCGTTTTCAACTATTTTAAATATCATTTTCCTCCTAATATATAAATATCACTAGCGAGCATTGACATTTTAAGATAATAGTGTAGAAATGATAGGTTCTATATTTTGAAGAAACTAAGTGTTAACCGTGGCTTGCCTTGCGAATATTTCAGATTCAACATTGATTGTTAAATTGGCTACATAATAAATATTATGGGAACCAAAATTAGCTCTACACTCTTGTTGAGACTTTTTGTATATACAAATTTTACTCACAACTGTAATAAAATATATAGATGCTGATATTAACGCGAACAAAGATCAACCTTTACGGGATTTTCTTATGGAAAAAAATAAATAGGAAAACATTTTAACTGTCATAATTCTACTTTTAATTGAGATACCGAAAAAATTTCAACGTTAAAGCCATCTTGCGAGTTGAAACTTAGATGTTGCTGAAATCGGTTTAATCATTTTTAAAGTTACGAGTACAAACATAGATCCCCCTTCCCCCTCGTAGATTTATTAGTATAGATTTCCATCTATTCATTTTATCTGTACATTTTGATATTTGATAAGACATATTAGTGCGATATTAGACGATTGCTAGGAACAGTTTCGTAGTAAAGTTTTAATGTTAAGTAATATATTAAATTAATGTTACAATCAGCTATTGATCTGTAAATAATACTCAGTATTTGTTTGTTACAGGTAAGAATTTTCTTCTTTGTTTGCTGAACTCGTGAATTTAAGTAAGTTGTAAATATAAGTGATAGGAAAAGATGTTTTAAAGATAACATTAAAGTACAGAAGTGATATGGTACTACTCATCTCTTTAATTTTTAAAAACAATTTTTTCTATATAATAAAGTTATATCAATTTCTTAGAAGTATTGAATAAATTTTATTGATATAAAAGGAAGATATAGTTTATACTTAACCAGTATACGAAGTATAGGCCTCCGTTTTAGGCTGATCTTTACGTTTGATACCTCAGAAAACCCAAAAAGTTTTTGTCGTCGTTTTTTGTAGATAATCATGATAAAAATTAAAATAGGAACATGGAATTCGGTGTAGATATTATAATGTGATGGTATAGAACATAAAGCCTTTCAGAGACTCTAAATAAAAATGTCAAAATGTGGCCATTTTATGTCTTGTGTTATCCAACATCTTAAATTAGCAGATTTAAGTTCTCAATTTTGATATTTTGTATAATTTAGGATTGTTTTTATGAACATTTTGATTGGTTTTGATATAAGGAATAAGCTCCTGAATGATTGGAAACACTTTGTGTATCACCTGTACAATCTGTCAGTCGCAACAGTAGTTCTGATTATAGAGACTGCATTTCTTTAAAGTTTTAAATGACAACATTTTTGTTGAACCCTTACGATTTTGGAACGTGTTTGATAAAATACACTTGTAAATAAAAGGTAAAAAAATACATTCTATAAACTTTCTCCCTTGCCCATCCTTCAAAACCAGATAAAAAGCAACCAAATTTGTTATCAAAAATATCTTTTCAATGATATTTGAAATAATTAACAGCTCCGTGGCAGATTTTTAGGAAAGATAGCGAACAATACGTTTTGAGTCTGTAATTAAACGAAAATCCTATTTTATGTTTTTCCCTACGGCAGCTACCTGGGGGAGTTAACAGATAAAGGTCCCGAGAGAACGACTTTACCATCACATAACTTTCTTTATACGACGTATATGTATGGAAGTACTCAGTATCACATTTAAAAAATAGTAATATCAAGTAGCATATCATGAATTTATCACTAGTATGTGTCTAAACTTGAATTTCATTGGATCTGTTTATAAATAAATAGAATATAGCAACCATTAAATATTAATTTAATTTATTGATTACCCTAGAAAATAATCCTGCTTTAGGTCCTTCGATTGTTGTAGTTGATCTGAAACAATATCAATAGAATATAAATTTGTATCAGCTGTTTGCAATATTATTTGTGAAGTTTTAAAATTATTAAAATAACACAATCCACTGAAATAAAACTAACAAACAATATATATATATATATATATATATATATATATATATATATATATATATATATATATATATATTCATTCAATGTCGTCTACCCGGAAATTAAAATCCAGTTTAATTGCAAATTAATTTATGAACTTTATTTTGCTCTTTGTTAAACTATAGACTAAACAAGTAAAGGTATTTACTTACCTTTGAAAGATGCGGTGGATTGTTTTTATTGTTTTATATATTTAATAAGGTTTTTGATGCTTATAGTGAATTAACGTTTATTTCATATTTTTCCGTAATAATACTGGTAGAGTTGTATAATATTTAATATTTTAGTTTATATATATGTGTATTAATAAAATTTGTATACATTTCTCTGTCGTATAATATATACAAAGGAACCAAACATATTCTTAACTATAAGCAATATATTTGTTTTATGGTATTATATAGTTTATATAGATTTTGATGCTGGCATTAAATGTTCATTTCATATTGAATTATTGGTAGAGATTTAAAAACAAATTAAAAGTAATGATATTGTTATGGCGTAGCTCTTTTTCTGATGTTTATCAATAACTTTAATAGATTTGTTGCGTTGGAGTAAGAATTACCATTACTATTTCTATAATAATTAAAAATCCAATTATCTTAATTGGGAACCTAATAGAAAATGTTAATTCATTTTTTTTTAATACCCGTCAGAAGTTTACCTATAGTGAGTAAAGGGGAAGCGATCCCAAGACCTGTAATAAAAATAATGATAAAGTCTTGTTAATTATCATTTATTAAAATTTTGTTTAATCTATAGTTTTCGAGAAAGCTACATTATTTAATCATTTAAACGGGCGCCATTTTTAAAATGTACAAAATAAAGTCTTGGTTTTTGGTATAAACATAAAAGGTTACATACAAAAAATATATATTTTTTCAAAGTTATAAATTTGTCTTTAAAACAAACATATATATTGACTGATAGAAAATTAAGTATTTTTAGGACATTATGTTTATAGAATTTTTAATCTTTAATTTTAATACCCAGAATGCCCCTAATTATTCACCCAAATATCATTATAGTTTTTACTTCAAAATTGTTATGCAATACAAGATACCTTGTCACGGTACGAAAATAAATATAGAAGTTCCTAACAAAGATATATCGTAAAATAGTTAATTTTCATTCTGTAGTCTATGTGATTTTAAAATTTTAATATGTGAATCATTTTATTAGTTCTATATGATGTTTGAGCAAATAATGATAATTTAAGGTAACTCATTTCCATTTATCTACTTACGTTGCACGGCTTGTTAGAGTAGCAAGGATGACTACTACCAGAAACACGAAAACTACTTTAGACTGCATTTTGTAGAACTGAATGCAATGAACGTACAACCTGCGGTTTATAAAGGAATATTCTCGTTAAAAATTTAATTAGAAATTCAATAATCCTCTTCATAGTTACTTAATTTGAATAATGGACAATTTTTCCAGTAATTATAGAAAGTTGTTAAAGTTTAATCTACTTTTTTAAAATTAAAATTGTTAATGTAATTGCATAACATTTTACCTTGTATTGATGGGATTGCTTACTGTGCATATCGTAGATATTACTTTAATTAAAATTTTGTTTTTACATTTTGATATCAGAAATTCACTTTTTCATTGGTATGCTAAAAACCATATAACACTTACACTGTGATAATTTTGAGAACACTATACATAACCCATAAGAATGTTTAAGAGCACACAGACTTTGTCCAAAAGACAGTTAAAAAAAAATTAATAAAAGGGTATTCGCTGTTAAAAGATAAAAGGATACATATTTTGAAATCGCACAAAATGTCCAAAGTAACAAAAGCACCATTAATAAATTGCACAAAATATAATTTTATAATCCTAATACTATACAGGGTAATACTACTAAAGATGGTCACCATCGGGATCTCGGAAATTATCAGTTTCTTAAAATACTTTTTAAACACAAAGACCATATTTTTATTGCATTTTTTGGTAGAACAAATTTATGACACTTTTGTTGTTTGGTATTTTTCTGTAGACGCAGCCGTTACGGAGCTACCGATTGACATGTGTAAAAACAACTATTACAATGATAATTTTAGTGTACCCATAAATCCAGGGAAGGTTCCCGTTTTAAAGTTTTTCGAGAAACTGATAGTTTCCGAGAATCCAATAATTGTGGTCGTCTTGAGTTCATCACTCTGTATAATAATTTGTTTAATGAAAAACGTTATAGCACATAGATCTTACATACCAAATTTGATTAAAATCAGTCCTCACGACCATACGACAAACAAACGACAAATCGACATCATTAAGAAAACACTGTTTTTTGGACTCAGAAGTTTTCAAAATGTAGTCTTCATCTCCCTCAGAAACTCGGCATCGATTTTTTGGAGATTACATAAATTTTCCTTCACTATGATAAGTAAAGCTGTGGTTTATACATTAACAGGATATCTTCATAATATTTGTAAACAAAAAAAAAGTGATATTATTTAAGCTAATTAAAAATATATAAAAGTATTACTTATAGATTTAAGGTACAGTATTACCTATTTAAAATTGTAAAGAAGGATCTCAATGTGGCTTTTAAATTCTATAACTGGGGAAAAGATTAATGAAAGTAACCTTTTATTAAATTTATTATTAATCAAAAAGTTGAAATTGACCCCGAGCTTTTAGCTGATGAATTTAGCACTTATTTTCTAAGGTGGGATGAGTAATCTAAATTTGTTTAGAGCCAATGTTAAGAGATTATATTTTGTAAATACTATAGTTTCTTTGATTAAAGGAAATCTTCGGATATAGAAAGCATTTCTAAGTTATTTGAATCTTTATATAATAAACTTTTAGACTTATTATTATACATATTTAATTTTAGTTCTAGTTAGAATGTTTGGTCCTAAATTTAAAGAAGCTGTTGTTATCCCTACACAAAAATATGGCTGTTAAAACAAATGCAGTAATTAGTGACCTATTTCTCTTGTCGCTATATTTATGAAAGATTTAGAAAAATTATCAGAAAGAAATTTTAAATTATATAAAATTTCATTTTTCACTGTAAGTCAATATGGTTTTGATTGGAACAAGGTTTGATGATTGAATATCCGTTGTTAATTTTATGAAAAATATAAAATGATGGTTTAAATAAAGGTAACAGTTATTGTTAATGGAGGACTTTTTAATTATATGTCGTGTTAAATTTTTCTCGTTTGAACTTTTAGAGAGATAAATGTGTGAAAATAAGGAATATTTCAAATAAAATTAGGATTATTTTAGGTCCAAATTAATTATTATTCATGTTAACGACCTTTTTAATGTAAATGTTAAAGGTAGATTGACTTCGTTTGCAGTTAACGCTACTCTTTATTTTATAAAATATTTGTAGTGATGTATTTTTGGAGAATGATTTACAAGTTGTCAAATATTGGTTTAAAAAAATTGGATTTAAATGTATAGTCTATAAATAAAAAAAAATCTAACTACCATAAATGGTTATAACTTGTAAACTACTATACTATAAAAAGTTGATAGTTCCAATTAACATTCGAATCATAAACCATTTAACCACTGAAAAAATGTATATTGTCGAAAATTTTAAGAACATTTTTTTCAATGTTATTGTGCGTAACATATTAATCTTTATTATATGTATTCAATTCGAATAATTGATTTTAACATTAATGTTATGAGTGTTTTATATGAACGATAATTACTTATGTTGTAACAAATGTTACCGAGTAAAATAAATAAATTAATCTATTGACAATAGTAAATAATCATTGCACAAAATTTCCCATTCGCCATCAAAGCCAAATAATAAAATGGTATCTGCTGAAATAGCATAAAAGGTTACTTATTTTAAAACCGTACAAGATTTCCGAAGTAACAACCACTCAAAAATAATATTATAAGCCTAATATTATATAATAATTTGTTTAATGAAAAGCTTTATAGCATTGAGTTCTTTCTTTCGTATAATCTTTATTATATGTATTCAATTAGAATAATCGATTTTAACTTTAATGTTATGAGTGTTTGATATGAACGATAATTACTTATATTGTAACAAGTGGTACTGAGTAAAATCTATTGCGCGTAAATAATCATTGCGCAAAATGAAAATTTCCCATTCGCCATCAAAGCCAAATAAAAATAAAACTGTCACCAAAAATATTAGTAGTCAATTATAAAGTGAAAATGAACGATGGCAGCTGTTTATGAAAACATTATTTAAATATGGGCGTAACTTATTTCCAGCTTTTAATGTAGGTGGGGAAGGTTCAGTTTTGTTTTGGCAATCATTTCTGAACCGTAACTTACGATTTTGTACTCGAGTTTGTGTAATTAATATTCACATTTTATTTAATTTAACGGAATGTTTAGGAGAAATTTCGTTCTTTATAACAAAGTTATGAATATTTAAACAAACTTTTTTACCAATAAATCACGAACCGGTATTTTTATCGGTAGAAGATGGCAACTGATAGGTTTTGTTTGGATTCTTAGGCACTGTATTTTAAATAAATTTTATAAAAATCATTTGTGCTGATTTTGAAAAAAAGTATTAACTTTGTGCTACCCCTAAAATTTGGAGTAACCAAATAAATTTTAAAATGTACCTAGGTAGGCCAACATATTCCCACATACCAAATTTGATTAAAATCTGTCCTCGCTTTGAATTATAGAGCATTCGACAGACAGACAAACGACAAACCGATATCATTAAAATGGATTCGAGGTTCTCAATTGTATATCTCCCTAAGAAACTCGACATTTTTTTTTTTTTTTTATGGTTTCATAAATGTCCCTACACTATGATAAGTAAAGATGTGGTTTTTAAATTAACATGATTCACTCTTATTATTGTAAAAGAAATACAAGTTATGTTTAAACTATTTAAAAAGATTTGAAACTATTAACTATAGATTTAAGGTATTTCCTATTTAAAATTGTAAAGGAGGATGATAATGAAATGAGGTTTAACATTCTATATCTTAACAAAAGAGTAATGCCCTTTGCGTAAATCGTTTTTGATTAAAATTGAGTTTTTAATGATGGCTGTTCAATTAAAAAAATTTAATTTATTTCTGAACCTTGATATTTTTTATTTGGAATATTGCACACAAGTTTAAATATTTATATTTCACTAAAATTTATATAAAATTGATAGAGTCGAATTTTAGAAATAACGTATTGTGTAATCGATATATTACTTTCTTACCGATAACTAAGGAACTGATTTGTTTGAGGGAATAGCTTCCTATAGTTTTGTTTGGGCCCTTTTAAGTGGTTCACGTGTTGTAAATTTGATCGTAACACATATATACAACATTTTTTGAGAACATGCTAGAGTTTTTTGTTTTTTCTTTCCTTTTTTTTCTGATATATGAATTTGTTAAACAGGTTATGTATATTTTATTTTATTTTTGAAATAAGTATATATTAGATGAAGTAATTAATACGTGTTCTACACCAGCATTTATTTTATTTCTCTGGTTCAAACAGACCACAGATTTGAATTAATCTACACATTCCTAAGGGGGTTAATTTTAAGTTTACAATGCCTAGTATAATAAAGTCTTCAATCTTCGATACGTCTTTACAGACATCGTCAGGAGAAATTACGACCTTTATTTTTCGTACGTTATGACTATTTAAACAAACTTTTTTACAAATTAATCACGAACAAGTATTTTTGAGAAGATGACAACTGATAGGTTTTGTTTGGATTCTTAGGCGATGTATTTTAGTTAAATTTTATAAAAATCGTTTATGCTGATTTTGAAAAAAGTATTAACTTTGTGGTACCCCTAAAATTTGGAGTAACCAAATAAATTTTAAAATGTACCAAGGTATGGCCAACATATTCCCACATACCAAGTTTGATTAAAATCTGTCCTCGCTTTGAATTATAGAGCATTCGACAGACAGACAAACGACAAACGACACTGTTTTTTTCTATTCGAACTGAGCAAAAGAGTAAAGGCCTTTTCGTAAATCGTGTTTGGTTAAAATCGAGTTTTTAATGATGGCTGTTCAATTAAATTTTTTTTTAAAATTATTTCTGAACCTTGATATTTTTTATTTGGGATTTTTCACACTGGTTTTAATATCTGTATTTCACTAAAATTCGTATAAAATCGGTAGAGTCGAATTTTAGAAATAACGTATTGTGTAATCGATATATTACTTTCTTACCTATAACATGTTACTTTTGTGTTTTTTTTTTAACTTATGGAAGTTATCCCCAAATTTTGAGATATCCATAACTTCCTTTTTATACATGTGACAAACTAAAAATCCAAACGTAGCAACTTCCCTCCCGAAATTTTAAACTAGATTCGTGTAAGATTTTCTGATATATGAATGTGTTAACAGGTTATGTATATTTTATTTTATTTTTGAGATAAGTACAGATTAGATAAAGTAATAAATAAATAATAATACGTGTTCTAATCCAGCATTTATTTTATTTCATTGGTTTACATAATCTTCATTAGCACAGATTAATTAGTTCACACATTTGTTCAGGGTTCTTTCTTAAGTTTACAATGCCTAGTATAATAAAATCTTCAATCTTCGATACGTCTTTACAGACGTCGTCAGGTAGAAACTTGAGGCACTCCACGCCTATGATGTTCTGAAATAAATATCAGAGTATTTTAGTTTAATAATATTAAATAAAATTATTAAGGTATTGATCGATAGTCGAACCCTTGTGGTGCGTTGTTTTACGAACTTCTCTGTCTTTATTAGTCTATCATCAGGCATCAATAAGAGGTAAAGGAAAACAAACAATCAAAAATACCAGCCTCTGTGGTTCCCTTTTAGGTTACTAGTTTGATTCCAACTTAGTTCTAAGATGCTAGGCATATTAACTCTTTTCGTGTTTGTATTTCTAGATTTTCACTTGATAACAAAAATTGATTCATTCACTCTAATCTTCACGTTTAGTTTTTATGTAGACAAACTGTAGCAAATGTCCGAATAAGCCACAGTTAAAATGAAGATTCCATTATTATCCATTAATTTTAAAACATAATTTCAAACATAAGAATTTGTGATCAGAAATCAGTCAAATGAAGAAATAAGGTTATTGATTGTAATGATAATAATTCCTCAAAATATAGATATTTGTTAAAATGTTTAGTTAACAGAAACAGTCATACCTTATCAAAAACTAACATCTTATATATTTGACAACAAATAATAGAAATATTCCATTTAGTATCTTAAATGAATAGTTTAAATCTTTTGTGATCAACGAATTCTTCACTTTATATTAAGTGGGTTAATAATTTTTTTTCTTTTTTATAATTTATTTTCCATACTATAATTTTGATATACATGGAAATTAAACTATACTAGACTATAAATTCCAACTGAAGTAATTATCAATTAATTATGCTACACTTAAAATATAAAATATGTTAGGGGCTCTTTACAAGAATACATGTATTACAAAACTATAATTCAGAATTCTTTAGTAGTGGCAAACATTAATCAAGATAATTTAACTTTCACCTTCGGATTTAATTTTATATATAATATTACAAAGTTTATCACTGTAAAAATCATATTGAATAACTATCTAGAGCACAATGGAATCATTATATACCCATGTATACACACTACACTTTATACATACATACCTGTAGACTTATACAAAATAGTCAAATCATGGACAAACACAAGAAAATTTGAAAATGGAGTAAGTTTGTGCCGTACTCAGTTAGTATTTATAATAAAGGGAATAGTTATAAAGACATAACAAATAAATAACATTCTAAAAGTGTACTGCACAAATTTGATTAAAAAAACTAAGAACCGAAATATCAAATGTTTATAATTGTTTTTACTCCTAAGCCATTTTCTAAAATCATGAGCTTCCAAGTATTAAATAAAATAGTTTTGAAGGTTATATTTGTTTCATAAATGGAAAATGTTAAATGCAAGAGTCACAAGATTCGGGTCTAACTTAAAGAAAAATCGTAACAAATAATTTGTACTTGTTATTTCAATTGTCTTACCTTAATTGGTTTAACGCTTTGTGAAAGAAATTCCATAATGACCTTACACGCTGCACAATACTTGTATCTAATTGCAGCTTCCTAAACAAAAACCCATAACATAAAAAATAAACTTTGATAAAATTATCTCCTAAATATATACAAATATGCATACATAGGGTGGGCACAACAGGACGATTTGGTCCTTGATACAGTGTCTTGATAATAGCGAGCACGTTTTTGTTTTTATTTAAAGGCGAAAACCTCTTTGTCGTCATCGCCTTATAAAAAATTGAACAAAAGAATGGAAGGGTTGGAAGAGAACAAGAGTTGTTCAAGAGAAATATATGATAAGAAAAATAAAAGGAAGGGATCTAACCCAAGATTACATTAATAAAGGTGTAGATCAAAGAAACACAATAATTATAAAACTTCCGTTTGTCAATCAACCTATAGTTTTAGACATAGCCTATATATGAAACCATCAATTTAATTAAATGGAAAGAAAATATTGCACAATCTCACACTCGCAGCAACAAAAGTCTGTAATATTCTTCGCATCTCCTCTATAATGTCTCTATTTTACTTAGACATGAAAAACAATTTTTTTCTTTTTGATTGGTTTTTTCCCCTATGATTTCTTATGTAAGAGAAACAGTCTTTTATCAACTTTTAAACATTTTATTTGGATTATCGTATTTACATATTTAAATACAGTCTAACTTAACTTTGTTTCTGACATAAGTCTTAGATGTAAATCATATTTTATTAGAGTTCATTTTCTTTCTTTACCAATTATTCCCGAATCGCAATTTTCTGTTACTTCGATTTGACATACTCGTGTGGGATATTTCATTATAATTTGAACAAAATCATAATAGTGATTGTGAGTTATAGGATCTTTCATATTAATTGCATAAATGATTTAAACAATAATTAATCATGAATAGGCATTTTCGGAAAGAAGGGAAATAATATCAATACCATTTTTTTCTAAACACAATCCATCACCAATGTTCTAACCCATCACTTATGTAAAGGAAATGACCATCACTGGTGTTTTTGTTTCAACTTGAAGTGACGTCAAACACTAAACATCAAATTTTTGACTTGGCAGTGTAAAATAATAAGCCACGGCCCCCCTTGATTTTGTATAAATATATAGACTTTTTATATTAATAAGTAACAGGACTTAATTGTAAATAATGAACTAGGACCTATGCAAATTTCTATATTAATGTAAAATGTAATGTATAATGTTAAATGTAGGGTTAGTTCGATTATTTTATATCAGCTATATGTTAAATCTTAAAAAGTTAAATTGACACGTATCGTGTACTATCGCTTCGGCAGTGTAAAATGATAAGCCACGCCCCCCTTCAGTTTGTATATATATATGGGTTCTATGCAACGATGGATTCAGTTGTGGTTTGGTTGGTGTAGCTGGTGTATCACTGAAGGGGACGACCTTGTCGTTGAAACGCGTCTGATACTTAGGCGTATTTTTTTATGACAATTGTGATCTGTGTGTTTGTTATACTAAACATCAATTTTTCAACCCATCACATAACTTTCTTTATACGATTTATATATGAGAAAGTAAAAAAACCACACCGTCAATATCTTTTTAAAATTAGTAATGGATTAAAAAAAAAAAAAAAAAAAAAAAAAAAAAAAAAAAATGTATTAGCAGATCTTGAATTTGTCTAAGCGTGAGTCAAAATTTGATTGAATTGTTTTTTATTTCATTAAAAAAGTAAGGGTACATTAGGTTATTTTATTGTTTTTTCCACTTGGTTTTAAATACCTAGAATATAGCAACCATTGAATTGTTGATTACCTTTTCAAGCGAAAATCTTTCTCCTAAAGGTCCTTCGGTTGTTCTGAAACAATATCAATAGAAATGTAAATTTCCATCAGCTGTTTGTAATAATATGTTTGTAAGAAGTTTTACAAATTGTTATAATAAAAGGTTTTTACTGAAATTTCGTAAATTTTAGCTATTAGCTTGTGTGATTTCAAACATTATTTTTCCAAAAACGCCTAAAAATTTTCATTTTATTTAAATAGCATAATTGTATTACTATTGTTGTTTTTTGGATTTACCATTTACACATATAATAAAACGGCGCAAAAAGCATCACATCATCACAAACAACCGAAAAGGAAAACAAAAAATAATATTCCATGTCATTTGCCCCGAGATATTTTCTATTTGGTTATAAAATTAAATCCCGTTTATTTAATGACTAACATGATAATATCATTTGTCGTACAGGTTAAAGTATATCCCAGTTATTGTTAAAGAAGTATTTTATAGTAACTTATTAATGCACCTATAAGTTATTGATTACATACTATGACCAAACCATAACACATCCTATATTATGGTTTAAGACCTGTAATAATAAATGATAACGTCATGGTAATCATCATTTATTGATTTTTGTTAAAAACCCTTTTCGAGATATCTAAATTAAACCATTTAAACAATTGCCATTTAAAAAAATGTACAAAATAAAGTTTAGTTTTTGGTATACTAATAAAAGTTTACCTACAAAAAGTATATACGAAATCAAATTCATATGTCATCATTTTCAAAATTATAAATCTGTTAAAAAAAACATACAGATCAGCAGATAGAAAATTAAGTATTTTATGGACAAATGTTTGTAGGATATTTTAAATCTTTATTTTTCGTAACTCAAAACTTGGATGCTCATAGTTACTCACTCTGTATCTTAACAATTTGTAAAAAACAAAAAAGAATATGTGCTTGAAATTATTAGTATCGTTTTTGTTTTTAAATTTTTGTACTTTACAGTATGATTCATTATGAACATGCAATATTTTACGGTACGAAATTAAAGATATATGTAGTCTATATAAATTATAAAAACATATGTCCTAAAATACTTTTATTTTATATCTGTAGCCTGTGTGACTTTAATATTTATTATAGGAATCATTTTTTATGTGTAGGCAGACAATGATAATTAAAGTTACTTCATATACATTTATCTACGTACGTTGCACAGCTTGTTAGAGTAGCAAGGATGACTACTACCAGAAACATGAAAACTACTTTAGGCTGCATTTTGTAGAACTGAATACAATGAATGTACAACCTGCGGTTTATAAAGGAATATTCTCGTTAAAAAATTAATTAAAATTTCATTAATGCTCTTCATAGTTTCTTACTTTGAATAATGAACAATTTCTACAGTAATTATAGAAAGCTGTTAAAATTTAATTCAGTTTTTAGAAATTAAAATTGTTAATTTATAAATTATAAATCAAAAATTGTTTTTAAAGGTACAGTAATTTAAATAGATTATTATTAAATGAAGGTTAATGCATAAAATAATGGTTTTAATATATGTCACTGAATTTCGTAATTGAAATAAGAATTTTAACGAGTATTATTAAAAATAATTGGATGTACGTAATCTGAAAAGAAAATTCTTTACTGTTTTAGAAATACGAATTAACACATTGAAAAAGAATTTAATTTTAATGGCAAATATTCTAAAGTTGATTATATTTACAATATAATTGAATTACTATAGTATGGTTTGTAGTTAAATATCATATATACTATTCATATATTATATTCTAATTATATCATTAGATTCAAATAATAAAACCAAGAGCAGGAATTAAAACAGCAGTACAGTTTGTTTAACCTTAACTTGGTTGTGATGTAGTAACACACCTTTTCATTGGATGATGTGGGGTCAGCACATTGAATTCCCGTCCGGAATACCATCTTGTGTACTCAGGATTCGCTACCAATTATAGCTCTCTACATTAATTTTGGCTCAACAGCGTAATTTGTATAATAAAGTTTACGAACCATCCCAACCTCTCTACTATCCACCGTACGGTATCTTTATAAAAAAAAAGAAGTTAAAACTACTTTTGATAAATATTGGACGGATGTGTAGACAATAGAGAAGCAGATGAACAGAAATAGACGCACTGTTAAACCTTAATCTTTATTGGATAGTCGAGGCGCTTCAAATGAAACTAATTTCGCGAAAGTGCAAATAGTTATGAATAACCCTGTTGCAGGTTATTAATGTTTTAAGATTATATTACTCCTAATAAAGTCCAGAAGTGAAATAAATTGCAGCGGTATTTTCATAAACTCAAATTTTGGTTTGATTTTAACTTACTTGCTAAGCACAATAAAGTATTTTACAGTTTGAGAAATGAAAATGAGTTCAATGATCCTGTAATTTATAGATGCTATATTTGTTTTGAGATTGAGATAGTTTATAGTACTAGGTATGTAGGTGTATAAACAAAAAGAAAAATAATGGAAAGAGCATGTGACGAAACTAAAATCTTATTATTTTTTTAAAATTTCTATAAATTTTATGTATTTCGATTTACTTCTTGAATTTAAGTCGCGGTACTTTGGTTTGGTTAATTCCAAATTTCAATATGGAATATATAAAGATAACTATAATAGTATTAAAATATCTATCTGTGAATCCTGTTAGTTTCTTCATTAAGAACGTGATTTCGGGTTCCCTATCTTCCGGTCAAATCAATTAGAATTTTATCAAAACTGTCGACTAATGAGATCCTCGAAATTTATTTAAATGTTTCAGCAAAATACACAAACACTTAACACATATTCACATATAACGGGAATGACAGAAATTCATGGTGTGCAGGGTTCACTGCGATGTAGGGGTTTCTTACGATTGGGAATGGTGAACACGTTTTTTTATATTTTGGAAGTTTAATAACGTGTCGGACAGAATGTTGGACTGAAATTACATTTTTGAAATATAAAAATATGCAATAGTTTTGGGTAAGTACAAACAGAACCATTCAAACGGTTTCTTATAATAAAATAACTCGTGTTATGTTAAAAAATCTTTAAGGGAATCTATGTTCTGTTCCAGAATTTAACAATTTTGCCATTGAAACATTTCAAGTAATGTTGTGTAAGTTATTGGAAAAATATTACAAAGGTAAGGCAGGTATTTATACCTTACTAGGCAGTCATATTCCCAAAATCAATATTACTATTTTGTACAGGAGTTTAAGGCTCGGAACAGACAAGTGTGGAAAGATTGACAGTACAAAATTGTATTAAATACATGACATACTGAAACGATTTTGCGTTTCTAGAAAACAAAAAACTCCAAACTCACTTGCTTGAATTACATTTTTACGGAATTTATTAAATTTATTTTCTTTAGTTTATCTAGCTGAGATTTAATTTTTGTTTGTAAGAGACTCTTCTCAGGACGTTTCATTTGGAAGGGATTGAGTTTATTGAATTCTGTTTTGTTATCTTACATTCAATATTAAAATTGAGCACTTTATACATATAAACTGAAAACATACATTGTGTATATCAACACAATGAATTTAAGTCTGGTTCGTTAAATATGGTTCCAGATTTGTATATGTATATACGAGTATATAGTACAGTGGGTGTAAATGATCTGACTTTAATTTTTATTATCTGGTTTATCCCCATCATGAATATCGAAGAGGATATCAACTTTTGAGAATTTCAAAACCATTTCATTATTATTTTTGTTGGTTTTAATGTCTTACTGAAAGTGTGTTCGATCAACAGGTGACTGATTAAATGTTCTAGGTGCAATAAAAAATATTAATGTTTTAGTGAAAATTACATTAATGGTTTTAGAAATTTTAAAAGGATTTTCTTTTCTTACCTGGGATCTATAACTGTTAATACCACTTATATATACATTATCTTATTGGAAAAAATACGAAAATACGTTTTTTTAAATACAGCAATTGATTTTGGATTATCTTGATAACTCCACTACGTTTTACATCAAATTAAAATCACTGTTGTATCTCCAAGGAGCTTTAAAGCAAATAATACTTAAAAAAAGAGAGATATTTATAATAACGTTTTGTTAAACATCTAACCAAATAAACAGTACCCCAGAAAATGGACTGGACGAGGTGGCCCAGTGAAATTCAACAAGATCACCAGATTTGACGTCTTTGGTCTAAGCTCAAAGATATTGTTTATGCGATACGTCCGACAAGAGACGATATTTCTAATGTTACGACTAAAGAATGCAGTGCCATCAATTGTCGCTGTGGTGCAGCGGAGAGGAAATGTTACCTATGCTGGATAATGTTAACTTCCACCACAATAAAAGTTGAATTATATATTTGGAACGGCGTAAAATATTTTTACCACCTATAGATTCCAAAGGTAAACAAACTGTAGTAGATCAGTTTGGAATCGTATATAAAGGTAAGATTTTTTATTTGATTATAATTTCCTAAATTCAAGCTAAATATTGTGTGTGTTACTACAATAATTAGTTATAATTTTTAATCATTTGTAATTATTACATATTCAAAACATTTCTACAAAGTTCAAGAATAAATAATAGCTTAAAAACAAATTTCTCAGTTTTGACATTAATTTAGTTTAAAAAATAACAAAAAGGGGCGATAAACCGTGTGCTTGAGAATAACATCGTTTAGTGGTAGTAAATAAAATTTCAAAAGCCATAATTTTGTACGTTTATTATCACCATCTGGAAACAGGACAAAGGATGTCAAAATTTGTTTCTCCAAATTTATTCAGAAACCACTCCCACATCCAAAATATATCTTTTGTTGCACTGGGTTTTTGTAGGCGTTTCAGTTGAAATGAAATATCTAAACTGATTCATTTGTTCGCTCTACACGTTGCACGGGTGTTATGATACACTCTGTATATCAATACATATAACGGATCGTTGTTTTTATTTAGTTTAAGTACATAACTGATGGGCATATGTCTATTTGTCGTGTGCTTTGCCCAATGTAATTTAATGAGGACGTGTTATATCTACACTTTTGTCGATTGTTACATTTGTAGCAATGGAACTTGCTGTTAGAAGTAAGTGTGTTTTCAAACTAGGAAACATCAGTTTTCGTATAATATTGTTATTTTATTTATAAAAGACTATTACTCCCAATAAGATCGTTTCCTATCCATCAAAAAGGAAATAAAAACTAAGAATATCTCCGTAGCATTGTATTTTGAGAAAACCTATTTTGTTGACTGAATTAAAAGCACTGACCTTTAATCAGCAGTAACGTAAGGCACAGGAAAAAAATATCTTATTGAGAATATTTATGCAGACAAGACTAATACTTTGATTCACACTCTGTAAACCTTTCTACGTCCAGGATGTTTCTTTTTAAGGTGTAGCTGACCGCGCAGCATTTAATGTAACATTTAAATGTAGTACGTTCTGTTCAATATCTTACAATGTAAAATAAAACGCCAAATTTGTCTAGGCACGCTATTTTCTCCATCTTCAAAAAAAGGATAACACGACATGGCACTGCACACTGCACGGTAGCTTTGGCACTGTGTAGTGAACACTGGTGTAGCTGAGCAGGGGGTTCTCGTGCCAGTAACGGAAATTCTTCTCGTAACGTAATCATTTAGGTGAAAATGGTTTTCCAAAGTTTATCGATAAAGTTAGCATCTTCATTAGCTTAGTTCTTCACAAAATTGCTGATGTAACATAATCATTAGATTTTAATTTTTGAACAATCTGAATTTTGTAGGGATAAAATTTAAGGCGATGAAGCATTCTTTGCGGACTACAACGACCGAGCTGCAACGCCGAGAGTGTTGCAACGAGGACTTCTCAAAATAATATCTTGAAAGTGCAACTCGGGCGCGTACATCTTACCTCACACACCCACTTGGCTTTATTTTCAAGTCCGAATCAGTCTCGTCGAAGTTACTTTTTCACGCACTCATCTACAGAACAAAAAATAACAACTTTCGTCGCTAAATCATCAATGTGGTCTTTATTTTACTTTTAGGGGGGGGGGGGAAATAGTAAGTTTAAAATTTTTTTATTTGAGTGTTTCCCATATATATATATATATATATATATATATATATATATATATAGCAGTTTGTTCAAAATTGGTGTTTTTGTTTCCGCTGCACGTCGGTGAGGTAAATAGACGGACATCATTAAAAATGGTTTTTGTTTATTCAGATTTTTATCGAAATATCTCTTGCCAATGTTGAGATATTCGAACTTCTAGAACTCACCCAAGTGTCATTTCCTCTTTGTAACTCTTTCGAACCGAGATGTGAAGATTGCCACTACTATATATTATTCGGGTCCTTAGAACTAATATTTTGACAGTTTTATAAAAAATAACTGGTGCAAATACATTGCACTAATCAATCTCTAAAAACAAATAGAATTATTCGTCACAAAAACGTCAGTTCGCTAGTTTTGAATCAAAAAGTGATAAAAAATATTAGAAATTTCCCCCCTTTATTTAAATAACTAATTAAAATTGCTTAGTTTATTTCACTCGAATGTGATTAAAATCGAGATTTTAATGGCGGCGTTGAAGTTTCAATTAGTTTTTTCCAATTATTCCTGAACAGTAATATTTTTTATTTGCAACTTTGCACACATGTCTAAATATTCATATCTCCTTAACATTCTATTAAAATCGGTAGAGTAGAATTTTAAATATTAGGTATTGTGTACCCGATGGATTCCTTTCTTTAAGATAACTAACGAACCGGTATTTTGGGGGGAATGGCAACCAATAAATTTTGTTTGAGTCCTTAAGTACTACACATGAGCCAACATTAGATCACAAAAGTAATGCCGATTTTGAGAAAATGATAATTTTGTGTTTCTATTTTTATGGAAGCTAACCCTAAATTGTAGTTGTCCAAAAGTTGGAAATAACGACCAGAGATATGACCAAAATATGCCCACATTCTAAATTACCTACGCGTTTTAGAGTGTAATGACAGATAGTTCCCAAACAACAAACAGACATCATTGCAAAAGAAATATTTTTTGGATTCAAGGGACCTTAAAACGGATATCTCCTAAACACCCATCATCGCTTTTTGCTCATCATATAACTTTCTTTATACTACGTATAATCAAAATTTTGGTCTTGAAGCAAGTTTCCTCCCGAAATGTTTGTATATGAAAGTGTGAAAACGTTTGTGCACATTTTATTTCATTTTTCTGATAAGTAAATATTAGATGAAGTGATCAACAATTAATACGTGTTCTAAACCTGCATTTATTTTATTTCATTGGTTTACATAATCTGCATTAGCACAGATTAATTAATTCACACATTTGTTTAGGGCTCTTTTTTAAGTCGAAAAGGATTTTTATAATTATGTCTTCAATCTTCGCCACGTCAGTACAGATGTTGTTAGGTAGAAACTTGATGCAGACCTCATTTATGATGTCCTGAAATAAATATCAGAGTATTTTAGTTCAATAATATTAAATAAAATTATTAAGATATTGAAGGATAGTCGAACCAGGTTGGTGCGTTGTTTTCCCGTGTTACGAACTTCTCTGTCTTTGTCTATCATCAGGCATAAATAAGAGTTAAAGGAAAAACAAACAATCAAAAAACCAGCCTCTGTGGTTCTCTTTTAGGTTACTAGTTTGATTCCAACTTAGTTCGAAGATGCTAGGCTATAATATTGATTCTTTTCATGTTTGTTGTTCTAGATTTTCACTTGATATCAAAAGTTGATTCATCCACTCTAATCTTCAGTTTAGTTTTTATGTAGACAAACTGTGGCAAATGTTCGAATAAGCCACAGATAATATGAAGATTCCATTATTATCCATTAATTTTAAAACAGAATTTCAAACATAAGAATTTGTGATCAGAAATCAGTCAAATGAAGAAATAAGGTTATTGATTGTAATGATAATAATTCCTCAAAATATAGATATTTCTTAAAATGTTTGGTTAACAGAAAGAGCTTATACCTTATTAAAACTAACTTATCGTATATATTTGACATTAAATAATAGAAATGTTTCAATTTAGTCATAAAAAATAATTAAAAACTTCTGTGATCAACGAATTCTCCACTTTAGATTGAGTGCATTTTATATTTTACATTTTTTTTTTACTTTTAAATTTTTACTACAATGACATTTTGATATAAATGAAAATTAAACTAAACTAAACTATAAATTCTAACTGAATTAATTACTAATTATGCTACAATAATAAAACAGAATATATCTTGTATAAAATTGACAAAATTTATAACATAAGCAATTGACAAACAGAAGAATAAGAGATGAGGAAAACAAAAATTTTACTTATGAATGAATTTTACTAGAGTTATGGAGAAAAATAGGGCCTCTAGAACTTACTGCCCCTTTAGTGGTGGCAAACATTAATCAAGATAATTTAACTCTTACCTTCGGATTTAATTTTATATTTAATATTACAAAGTTTATCACTGCAAAAATCATATTGAATAAGTATCTAGAGCACAATGGAATCATTATATACCCATGTATACACAATAAACTTTATACATAGACACCTGTAGACTTATACAGTCCATAATAGTCAAATCATGACAAACATAAGGAAATCTTAAAATGGAGTAAGTTTGTGCCGTACTCAGTTAGTATTTATAATAAACGGAATAGTAATAAAGTAATAACAAAGGAATAAAAATCTAAAAGAGTACTGCACTAATAAAATACTGTACTACTATTAATATTGCATGTGCACTCTTCACATCCTTATACATTTTCAACTAATCTTTAACACTAATAAGCCTTTTTCTAACATCGGTATCAAAGTATGAGCTTCCAGTTATTAAATAAAACAGTTTTAGTATGTAATACATGTTTAATAAATGCAAAAAGATAAATGCCGGGTCTAGTTTTTTAAAACAATCCTAACAAATAATATTTACTTGATATTTTCTTTCTAATCCTTTGATAGTAATATTGTAATTGTTATTTTGATTGTCTTACCTTAATTAGATCAGTGTTATTCTCAAGAAATTTCACTATTCCTATACACGGTACACAATACTGCTTTACAAGTCCCTAAACAGAAACCAATAACATAATAAATAAACTTTGGTATAATCATCTCTTAAACATATACAAGTTATATATGCACATATAGGGTAGGTACAACAGGATGATATGGTGCTTGATACAGTACCTTGATAACCTTAATTGTTATATAAAGTCGAAAAACTCCTTGTCGTCATCGTCTTATAAAAAATGGAAGAAAAGAACCAAACGAAACTTGGAAGAGAAAAACAGTTGTTCAAGAGAAATCTGATAGGGAAATAAAAGGAAGGTATCTAACCCAAGGTTACAATAATAAAGGTGTAGATCAAAGAAACACAAAAATTAAAAATCTTTCGTTTGACAATCAACTTATAACTTTAGACATAGCCTATGTATGCAACCATCAATTTAATTAAATGGAGCGAAACTATTGCACAATCTCACACTCGCAGCAACAAAAGTCTGTAATATTCTTCGCATCTCCTCTATAATGTCTCTATTTTACTTAGACACGAAAAATAGTTTATATTTTTTGCTGGTGTTTTGCCTATAATTTCTTATGTAAGATAAGAGCCTTTTATAAACTTTTAAACAATTTATTTGGATTATCGTATTTACATATTTAAATAGAGTCTAAGTTAACTTTGTTTCTGACATAAGTCTTGGATGTAAATCATATTTTATTAGAGTTCATTTTCTTTCTTTACCAATTATTCCTGAATCGCAATTTTCTGTTACTTCGATTTGACATACTCATGTGGGATATTTTATCATAATTTGAACAAAATCATAACAGTGATTGTGAGTTATAGGATCTTTTATATTAATTGCATAAATGATTTAAAAAAATAATTAATCCTGAATAGGCACCTTCGGAAAGATTGGAAACATGAACAGCGATAGAATTCACTTTATATGTCACAAGATAAAAGAAAAACTTGGGAGGAAAAGGAAATCGCTATGGTGAAGAAGGAGAAATAAGTTTTTAATGTATTCTATTCAAAATATCCAAAGAGAAGTTTTAGAAGAAGGTTCAATGTTAAGTAGAAAATATGTGATATTCTAGTTTTACAAACATTGGAGAGTGGCATATTTTATCTATTTTTATCCCTCCATGGAATTGATAATATTATAAATTCATCTTTCTTCCAGATAATATTCACCTAAAGTTAATCAACACAAATTGCAACTCTCTTATATTTCATTAAATGGTTTAATGTCAAACTCAAAACTCTGAACTAATGAAGATTTATTAACATAAGCAATATCAATACCATTTTTTTTTGGAAACACAATCCATCACCAATGTTTTATCATTCACCCATCACTTATGTAAAGGAAATGACCATCACAGGTGTTTTTGTTTCAACTTGAAGTGACGTCAAACACTAAACATCAATTTTTCAACCCATCACATAACTTTCTTTATACGATGTATATGTGAGAAAGTAAAAAAACACTTCGTCAATATCGTTTTAGAATTAGTAATGGATTTTGAAAAAAAAATTGTAGTAACAGATCTTGAATTTGTCTAAACGTGAGTCAAAATGTGATTGAATTGTTTTTTATTTCATTAAAAAAGTAAGGGTACATTGGGTTATTTTATTGTTTTTTCCACTTGGTTTTAAATACCTAGAATATAGCAACCAATAAATTGTTGATTACCTGTCCAAGTGAAAATCTTTCTCCTAAAGGTCCTTCGGTTGTTCTGAAACAATATCAATAGAATGTAAATATCCATCAGCTGTTTGTAATAATATGTAAGAAGTATTACAAATTGTTATAATAAAAGGTTTTTCCTGAAATTTCTTTAATTTTAGCTATTAGCTTTTGTGGTTTCAAACATTATTATTCCAACACGCCTAAAATTTTTCATTTGATTTAAGTAGCATAATAATTGTATTAATTTTGTTGTTTTTTGGTTTTACCATTTATACATATAATAAAACGGCGGAAAAAGCATTACAACATCACAAGCAACCGAAAAGGAAAACAAAAAAAAAAATATTCCACGTCATTTGCCCCGAAATAGTTTATATTTGGTTATGAAAATATATCACGTTTATTTAATGACTAACATGATAATATCATAGTTTGTATTACAGGTCAAAGTATATCCCAGTTATTGTTAAAGAAGTATTTTATAGTAACTTATTATAAGTTATTGATTACATACTATGACCAAACCATAACACATTCTATATTATGTTTTAAGACCTGTAATAATAAATGATAACGTCATAGTAATCATCATTTATTAATTTTTGTTAAAAACTGTTTTTGAGATATCTAAATTAAACCATTTAAACAATTGCCATTAAAAAAAATGTACAATATAAAGTTTAGTTTTTGGTATACTAATAAAAGGTTACCAACAAAAAGTATATACGAAATCAAATTCATATGTCATCATTTTCAAAATTATAAATCTGTTAAAAAAAAACATACAGATCAACAGATAGAAAATTAAGTATTTTTTTTTTGGACAAATGTCCGTAGGCTTTTTTAAATCCTTCTTTTTCGTACCTCGAAATTTGGATGCTCATAATTACTCATTCTGTATCTTAACAATTTGTAAAAAAACAAAAAAGAATATGTGCTTGAAAATATAAGTATCGTTTTTTGTTTATTGTTTTTATATTGTTTACTTTACGGTATGATTTATTATGATCATGCATTATTTTACGGTACGAAATTAAAGATAGAAGTTTTATAAACATATGTCTTAAAATACTTTTATTTTCAGTCTTTATCCTGCGTGATTTTAAAATTTATTATGGTAATCATTTATTATATGTAGGCAGACAATGATAAATAAAACTACCTTTTTTACATTTAACTACTTACGTTGCACAGCTTGCTAGAGTAGCAAGGATGACTACTACCAGAAACACGAAAACTACTTTAGACTGCATTTTGTAGAACTGAATACAATGAACGTACAACCTGCGGTTTATAAAGGAATATTCTCGTTAAAAAATTAATTAAAATTTCATTAATGCTCTTCATAGTTTCTTACTTTGAATAATGAACAATTTCTACAGTAATTATAGAAAGCTGTTAAAATTTAATTCAGTTTTTAGAAATTAAAATTGTTAATTTATAAATTATAAATCAAAAATGGTTTTTAAAGGTAATTTAATTAGATTATTAGTAAATGAAGGTTAATGCTTAAAATAATGGTTTTAATTTATGTCACTGAATTTCGTAATTGAAATAGGAATTTTAACGAGTATTATTAAAAATAATTGGATGTACGTAATCTGAAAAGAAAATTCTTTACTGTTTTAGAAATACGAATTAAAACATTGAAAAAGAATTTAATTTTAATGGCAAATATTCTAAAGTTGATTATATTTACAATATAATTGAAATAATATGTATGGTTTGTAGATATCATTTATAGGCCTACTATTCATTTTATTATATTCTAATTATATCATTAGATTCAAATAATAAAACCAAGAGCAGGAATTAAAACAGCAGTACAGTTTGTTTAACCTTAACTTGGTTGTGATGTACTAACACGGCTTTTCATTGGATGATGTGGGGTCAGCACATTGAATTCCCGTCCGGAATACCATCCTGTGTACTTAGGATTCGCTACCAATTATAGCTCTCTACATTAATTTTGGCTCAACAGCGTAATTTGTATAATAAATTTACGAACCATCTCAACCTCTCTACTATCCGCCGTACGTTATCTTTATAAAAAAAAAAAGTTAAAACTACTTTTGATAAATATTGGACGGATGTGTAGACAATAGAGAAGCAGATGAACAGAAATAGACGCACTGTTAAACCTTAATCTTTATTGGATAGTCGAGGCGCTTCAAATGAAACTAATTTCGCGAAAGTGCAAATAGTTATGAATAACCTTGTTGCGGGTTTAAATGTTTTAAAATTATATTACTCCCAATAAAGTCCAGAAGTGAAATAAATTGCAGCGGTATTTTCATAAACTCAAATTTTGGTTTGATTTTAACTTACTTGCTAAGCACAATAAAGTATTTTACAGTTTGAGAAATGAAAATGAGTTCAATGATCCTGTAATTTATAAATGGGATAATTAATTGGAAAGATGCTATATTTGTTTTGAGATTAAGATAGTTTTAATTGCTATTTATGTAGGTGTATAAACAAAAAGAAAAATAACGGAAAGAGCATGTAACGAAACTAAAATCTTATTTTTTCTTTATTATTTCTATAAATTTTATCTATTTCGATTTACTTCTTGAATTAAGTCCCGGTACTTTGGTTTGGTTAATTCCAAATTTTAATATAGAATATATAAAGATAACTATAATAGTATTAAAATACCCGTAATCTATCTGTGAATCCTGTTAGTTTCTTCATAAGAACGTGATTTCGGGTTCCCTATCTTCCGGTCAAATAAATTAGAATTTTATCAAAACTGTCGACTAATGAGATCCTCGAAATTTATTTAAATGTTTCAGCAAAATACACAAACACTTAACACATATTCACATATAACGGGAATGACAGAAATTCATGGTGTGCAGGGTTCACTGCGATGTAGGGGTTTCTTACGATTGGGAATGGTGAACACTTTTTTTATATTTTGGAAGTTTAATAACGTGTCGAACAGAATGTTGGACTGAAATTACATTTTTGAAATATAAAAATATGCAATAGTTTTGGGTAAGTACAAACAGAACCATTCAAACGGTTTCTTATAATAAAATAACTCGTGTTATGTTAAAAAATCTTTAAGGGAATCTATGTTCTGTTCCAGAATTTAACAATTTTGCCATTGAAACATTTCAAGTAATGTTGTGTAAGTTATTGGAAAAATATTACAAAGGTAAGGCAGGTATTTATACCTTACTAGGCAGTCATATTCCCAAAATCAATATTACTATTTTGTACAGGAGTTTAAGGCTCGGAACAGACAAGTGTGGAAATATTGACAGTACAAAATTGTATTAAATGCATGACATACTGAAACCATTGGGCGTTTCTAGAAAACAAAAAACTCCAAACACACTTGCTTGAATTACATTATTACGGAATTTATTAAATTTATTTTCTTTAGTTTATCTAACTGAGATTTAATTATTGTTTGCAAGAGACTCTTCTCAGGACGTTTCATTTGGAAGGGATTGAGTTTATTGAATTCTGTATTGTTATCTTATATTCAATATTAAAATAGAGCACTTTATACATATAAACTGAAAACATACATGAGGATATATCAACACAATGAATTTCAGTCTGGTTCGTTAAATATGGTTCGAAGTTTAATATTTAATATTCTTCAATGCATAAATTCAAGTAAATATTAAATCTTACAAAAATTTTAAATTTAACTAAAAATGCAAAATAATGTGCTTAAAATTGCAAAAGAAACACTATTCTATGATGTAAATACACAAACCAATATTTTTTATTTAATCAGAAAATCTTGTAAATTTAGTATGACAAAGTTTAATTATAAATTAAGTTCATTTTTTTTTCACCAAAAATTTAAAAAAAATAGAAAAGGTTCTTAAATTTTCGAATTACTGATGAAAACTGTATCGGGTAGAGCCTACTATTGACAATTAAAGATACTTTCCGATCCTGTTTGGCGATTAAGTATCTTTGGAAATGGCAGCTATTTCTCCAAATCCAAGATGATGGAGCCTAGTTTCATCAAATTCGGTAGTCTGTTGATGTTAAAGTTGCATCGTATAGTCTTGTGGTCGAATAGGTTAATCTTCTTGTTGAAATCTTTTAAGTTGAATTTAGTTATTAGCAGTCTGAATCGGCTGGATTACTGAATTGTCGAGAATATTAAATTTAGTTATAATTTTTAAACGTTGAGTCTTACTCATTTTATCCTTTTCTAATTAACCATGTTGTAGTAATATGACATTTTATGCAGCCTTTCAAAAGTTTAGCGCGTTATTACTTAATAATATTAATAATAATTTAGTAATAATCCTAATCTTAATAATAAATTAGCAGATTTAAGGATACAATTTTTATTATTTGACAGAGTTACTTTTGGTGTATTTTTGTGGTAACGCTCAAAATTTATAAAACGCTCTATGTTTTACATTAAAGTGTCGTTTTAAATCGAGTGGAACACACCACTTTCGCTGGTAAAATAAATTGTAATTTTTCAGAAAATAGCATGTCTAGACAAATTTAAAGTTTTATTTTACATTGTAACATATTGAACAGAACGTACTACATTTAAATTTTGCAAGAAATGCTGCACGGTCAGCTGCACCTTAAAAAGAAACATCCTGGATGTAGAAAGGTTACAGAGTGTGAATCAAAGTACTAGTCTTTCTTGTCTGTATAAATATTCTTAATAAGATTTTTTTTTGCCTGTGCCCTACGTTACTGCTGATTAAAGGTCAGTGCTTTTAATTCAGTCAACAAAAAAGGTTTTCTCAAAATACAATGCTACGTAGATATTCTTAGTTTTACTGCCTTTTTGATGGATAGAAAACGATATTATTGTGAGTAATAGTCTTTTAAAAATAAAATAACAGAATTAGACGAAAACTGATGATATCCACCACAGGTAACATTTCCTCTCCATTGCACAGCAGCCACAATTGATGGCACTGCATTTTTTAGTCGTAGCATTATAAATATCTTCTCTTGTCGGACGTATCGCATAAACAATATCTTTGAGCTTAGTCCAAAGACGTCAAATCTGGTGATCTTGTTGAATTTCACTGGGCCACCTCGTCCAGTCCATTTTCTAGGGTACTGTTTATTTGGTTAGATGTTTAACAAAACGTTATTATAAATATCTCCTTTTTAAAAAGTATAGTTTGCTTTAAACCTCCTTGGGTATACAACAGTGATTTTAATTTGATGTAAAACGTAGTGGAGTTATCAAGGTAATTGTTGTACTCAAAAAACGCATTTTCGTATTTTTTCATTAAGATAATGTATATATATATATATATATATATATATATAGGGCCTATATATATATATATATATATATATATATATATATATATATTAATAGTTATAGATCCCAGGTTAGAAATGAAAAACATTTTCAAATTTCTAAAACAATTAATGTACCTAATTTTCACTAAAACATTGCTTTTTTTTATTGCACCTACAACATTTAATCAGTAACCTGATGATCGAACACACTTTCAAGTAAGACATTAAAACAAACAAAAATAATAATGAAATGGTTTTGAAATTCCCTAGAGTTGATTTCCTCTCTCTCTCTCTCTCTCTCTCTCTCTCTCTCTCTCTCTCTCTCTCTCTCTCTCTCTCTCTCTCTCTCTCTCTCTCTCTATATATATATATATATATATATATATATAGTAACGAAATAGAGGGCTCCCAAACGGTCAGTGCTCGGCAGGCTATAAATTGTAAACAGTTGAAAGGGTTGACAGCTTGAAAAACTATTCTAACATCAGTCACGGTTCTCAACGAGTCAAATAAACCATTCAAAAGTCAATGCCTTCACCCGAAATTATTTGAAAAGGACCAATGAAAGGAATTGCGTCAGTTCTGAAATAACGTAAAAGATTTAAAATAAGCCAATGAAGGAAGAGGATCGGAATAAAGCATTTGAAAATAAACATTATAAATAGGGGTGGAAGAGAAAAGCATGGGTTCTTTTTGGTTGTTAACTTATTGAAGGAGGGAGTTCTGGAGCAAGTGTTTCTGTAGTAGAAAAGAAATCGTTGTGAAAGATTTACCAAAATCAACCGTCAAAATTAAATATTACAGCGTCGTTTTGTACAAGTAAATATTAATAATCTTCGAAGTATAGTTAAAGGATAATCGTCGTTTATAAGTTTAAAAGAGTCGTCGTCATAAAAGTGTGTGAGTTATAGCGTCGTTATAAAAGTGTTTGAACAGGAATAATCGATTAAATTAAAAAGTAATCGTCGTCACAAAAGTGTGAAAAGCAAAGATGATTCGTCGAAAAAATTAAGGCAAATCGATCCATCTACTGGCAGTCTACACGGGAACCACGTTCAAGGAACCAGGAACATTGGAGCTGTAATAAAACTTCCAAGCCGATAAGTACAAATTAATAGACAATCTCAATTAAACAAACTACCACCAAATTCTATTTTATATTAAGAAATTATAGTCACCACTGAACCTAACGAGATATAAATAAATAATAAATTTCAGTTAGCCGGAGCATTTTATCAAAATAAATAAAAGTAAAAAAATTTAAAAGTAAAAATTTCTGATGCACTCTTATTTCTTTATTTTAGATTAAGACATTGTAGAATAAGTAACTTGTATTACACTATTTTCTTAGAATAAGTAGTAGATTAAGATGTTAATTGTATAATTATTATGTGCATCAAATTTGAATAATAGTTGGTTTTTTCTATTGTAAATGATTTTAAACTTAAATTTATAATTAAAGAAAAAGTTAAAAACCTACATGTTTCAAAGTATTTATTTTGATTAACATTGCCAAGAATTATGTGTGCGTATAAAAAAAATTAGTAAAATAAGAGTTGTTATAATATATATATTTAGTCATAACATCTTTTTCGCAACTCTCTGTTCAGACTTCGTTTAAGTCATAGACAATTCCTTTGCACACATGTTTAAATATTCATATTTACTTAACATTCTATTAAAATCGGTAGAGTGGAATTTCAAAATATTTCGTATTGTGTACCCGATGGATTACTTTCTTTAAGATAACTAACGAACCGGTATTTTGGGGGGAATGGCAACCAATAAATTTTGTTTGAGTTCACATGGCCAAAATTAGATTACAATAGTTGAAACCGATTTTGAGAAAATAATATATATATAGTTTTTTTTATGGAAGCTATCCCTAAGTTTTAGTTGTCCAAAAGTTGGAAATAACGACCAGAGATATGACCAAAATATGCCCACATTCTAAATTACCTACGCGTTTGAAGTGTAATGACAGATAGTTCCCAAACAACAAACAGACATCATTGCAAAAAAAAAATTTTTGGATTCAAGGGACCTTAAAACGGATATCTCCTAAACACCCATCATCGCTTTTTGCTCATCATATAACTTTCTTTATACTACGTATAATCAAAATATTGGTCTTGTGGCAAGTTCTCTTCCGAAATGTTTGTATATGAAAGTGTGAAAACGTTTGTGCACATTTTATTTCATTTTTCAGATAAGTAAATATTAGATGAAGTGATCAATAATTTTATTAATACGTGTTCTAAACCAGCATTTATTTTATTTCATTGGTTTACATAATCTTCATTAGCACAGATTAATTAATTTACAAATTTCTTGAGGGTTCATATTTAAGTCAAAAATAATTTTTATAACTATGTCTTCAATCTTCGTCACGTCAGTACAGATGTTGTTAGGTAGAAACTTGATGCAGACCTCATTTATGATGTCCTGAAATAAATATCAGAGTATTTTAGTTCAATAATATTAAATAAAATTATTAAGATATTGAAGGATAGTCGAACCCGGTTGGTGCGTTGTTTTCTCGTGTTACGAACTTCTTTGTCTTTGTCTATCACCAGGCATAAATAAGAGTTAAAGGAAAAACAAACAATTAAAAATACCAGCGTCTGTGGTTCTCTTTTAGGTTACTAATAAGATTCCAACTTAGTTCTATGATGCTAGGCCTTAATATTGACTCATTTTATGTTTGTTGTTCTAGATTTTAGTTTGATAACAAATATTGATCTGAATGGTTTAACTAATACCTTATCTAATAACTAAACAAATTCTAATTCTTTACGTTTAGTTATTATGTAGACAAATTGTGGCAAATGTCCGAATAAGCCACAGTTAATATGAAGATTCCAATAATTTTAAAACAGAATTTCAAACATAAGAATTTTTTATCAGAAATCAGTCAAATGAAGTAATTATGTACCTGATCGTAGTGATAATATTTCTTCAAAATATGGATATTTACAGGTATTAACAGAAAGAGTCCATACCTTATCAAAAACTAACATTATAATCTTTTATATTTGACGTAAAATAATATAAAAATTTTCAATTTAGTCATAAATAGTATATTTCATCACTAGGACCAAAAGTGAAGGTTTTCGATACATCCTCAAGTGTAACGTCCGAGGCGGAGCCGAGGCCGGGAAATAGAGGGAGGATCGAAAAGCTTCTTTTGGTCCAAGTGATGAACTATATTTTTCGTTATACTGCAAATATAAAAAAACAATTTCACAAAAACTAAAATGTTATAACCTATTTGCCTTAAAAATCCACGGTAACAGCTGTTTTAACGGTTATTTACAATCGAGAGTATCGGATGTTTTTTAGATGATTTAAAATCGTTAATTAATTCGTATATTAATTTTTTTATTGAAAATTAGTATTCCAGAATTTTTTCAATTTAGTCTCATAAAAGACTAGTTTAAATCTTTTCTGATCAACAAATTCTTAACTTTAGATTGGTTGGGTTATTATTTTTTAAAATTAATTTTATTTCAATTTTTTTTCGATAATACAATTTTGGTATAAATGAAAATTAAACTAAACTATACATACCAACTGAAGTAATTATCAATTATGCTACAATAGTAAAACACAAAATATGTTATATAAAATTGACAAATAGAAGAATAAGAGATAAGGAAAAACAAAAATAGTTTACTTAAGGAATGCATTTTACTAGAATTATTTAGAAAAATAGAGTCTCTAAGGCTTACTGCCCGTTTAGGGGTTCCATTAGCAAATGAATTACGAAACTAAAACTCAGAATTCTTTAGTAGTGGCAAACAATAATCAAGATAATTTAACTCTCACCTTCAGATTTAATTTTATATATAATATTACAAAGTTTATCACTTTAAAAAATCATATTGAATAAGTATCTAGAGCACTATGGAATCATTATATGCCCATGTATACACAATACACTTTATACATACATACCTGTAGACTTATACAAAATAGTCAGATCATGGACAAACATAAGGGAATTGGAAAATGGAGTAAGTTTGTGCCGTACTCAGTAAGTATTTATTATTAACGGAATAGTAATAAAGACATAACAAATAAACAAAATTCTCAAAGTGTACTGCACAAATAAAATCTTAGATTAAAACAAAATTTACAAAATATATTGTAGTAATCCTTTAATACAGTACTACTATTAACATTGGATGTGTAATCCTGAAATCCTTATACATTGTCAACCCATCTTCAACACCTTTATGAAATGTGTTTAGGCTGTTGAACTACCTAATTCCTTTAAGTATTTTGTTTTAAAAACCAAGAACCAAATATTAAATGTTTATAATTCCTATTTTACTTCTAAGCCTTTTTCTAAGATCGTTATCAAAACATGAGCTTCCAGTTATTAAATAAAATAGTTTTAGTATGTAATACATGTTTAATAAATGCAAAACGATAAATACCAAAAAGCACTAGGAAGAAGATCGGGTCTAGTTTTTTTAAAAACAATCCTAACAAATAATTTTTACTTGATATTTTCTTTCTAATCCTTTAATAATAACGTTGTAATTATTATTTTGATTGTCTTACCTTAATTAGATCAATGTTTTGCCCAAGAAATTGCACAATTTCTATACACTGTCCACAATACTTTTTTTCCTTAAACAGAAACCAATAACATAATAAATAAACTTTGGTATAATCATCGCTTAAACATATACAAAAGTAACATATGCACATATAGGGTGGGTACAACAGGATGGTATTGTGCTTGATACAGTGCCTTGATAATAGCGAGCAGGTTTTAATTTTCATATATAGTTGAAAAACTTCTTGTCGTCATCGTCTTATAAAAAATGGAAGAAATGATCAAACGAAACTTGGAAGAGAACAAGAGTTGTTCAAGAGAAATCTGACAGGGAAATAAAAGAAAAGGATCTAACCCAAGGTTACAATAATAAAGGTGTAGATCAAAGAAACACAATAATTATAAAACTTCCGTTTGACAATCAACTTATAACTTTAGACATAGCCTATGTATGCAACCATCAATTTAATTAAATGGAAAGAAAATATTGCACAATCTCACACTCGCAGCAACAAAAGTCTGTAATATTCTTCGCATCTCCTCTATAATGTCTCTATTTTACTTAGACATGAAAAACAATTTTTATTTTTTGATGGTGTTTTGCCTATAATTTCTTATGTAAGATAAGAGCCTTTTATAAACTTTTAAACATTTTATTTGGATTATTGTATTTACATATTTAAATACAGTCTAAGCTAACTTTGTTTCTGACGTAAGTCTTGGGTGTAGAGTTCATTCTCATTTAAGTAGAGTTCATTCTCATTCTTAACCAATTATCGCTATGAACAGCGATAGAATTCACAAGATATGTGAACAGCGATAGAATTCACATTCATTATATGTCACAAGATAAAAGAAAAACTTGGGAGGAAAAGGAAATTGCTATGGTGAAGAAAAAAAAAGTAGATTTTGATCCATTCTATTCAAAATATCCAAAGAGAAGTTTTAGAAGAAGGTTCAATGAAAAGTAGAAAATATGTGCTATTCTAGTTTTACAAACATTTTATTCCTCCATAGAATTGATAATATTATAAATTCGTCTTTCATACCAAGTTCATCCAAATGATATTCAGCTAAAGTTAATCAACTCTCTTATAATTCATTAAATGTACTAATGTCGAACTCAAAACTCTGAACTAATGAAGTCCTAATTAACATAAACAATATAAATACCATTTTTCTTTTTGGAAACACAATCCATCACCAATATTATATCATATTCACCCATCACTTGTGTAAAGGAAATGACCTTCACTGGTTTTTTTTGTTTCAACTGAAGTGACGTCCAACACTGGACATCAATTTTTCATCCCATCACATAACTTTTTTATACGACGTATATATATATATATCACGTTTTAAAAATTAGTAATAGATAGTAAAGTAGAAGGAAAAAAAAATATAAAAAATATAAAAAAAATAAATAAAAAAAAAAAATTTTTTTTAAAATACCTGTGCAAGTGAAGCTCTTACTCCTAAAGGTCCTTCGGTTGTTCTGAAACAATATCAATAGAATGTAAATGTGCATCAACTATTTGCATTAATATTTAAAAAGTTTTAAAAATTGTTATAATAACAGGTTTTCCTGAATTTTGGTACATTTTACATATTAGCTGGTGTGATTAAAAACGAAATTAAATCATTTAAACGACTGCTATTTAAAAAATGTACAACGTAAAGTCGTGGTTTTTGGTATTCTAATAAAAGGTTACCTACAAAAAGTATACGAAATCATATTCAATATCTCATCCATTTAGAAAATTATAAATTTGTTAAAAAAAACATACAGATTGACAGATAGAAAATTAAGTATATTATGGACATATGTTAAAGGTTAAAAAAAAAAAAAAATCTTATCTCGAAACTTGCATCTTGCACCTTGAAATCCCTAACCTTGTATCTTAACAATTTGTAAAAAACAAATAAGAATATGAGTTTGAAAATACAAGTATCTTTTTTTTTTCTTCAAGTTGTTGTGGTATACAGGATGATTTAAGACCTGTAATAATAAATGATAACGTCATGGTAATGATCGTTTATTTTTTTAAACTGTTTTCTAGATATCTAAATTAAACGACTGCCATTTAAAAATAAAATGTTGGTTTTTGGTATACTAATAAAAGGTTACCTACAAAAAGTATATACGAAATCAAATTCATATGTCATCCATTTTCAAAATTATATTTAGTTTTTTTCTGTATAAACAAAACATACAGATCAACAGATAGAAAATTAAGTATTTTATGTACAAATGTTTGTAGGATTTTTTAAATCTTTATTTTTCGTACCTCGAAATTTGGATGCTCATAATTACTCACTCTGTATCTTAACAATTTGTAAATAAATAAAAAAAGTGATTGAAAATATTAGTATCGTTTTTTTTTTCAAGTCCTAGTACTATACAGTATGATTCATTATCAATATGTAATATTTTACGGTACGAAAATAAAGATAGAAGTTTTTTTAAATATATATCCTAAAATACCTTATTTTCTGTCTGTAACCCATGTGATTTATATTTTTTTTATGGGAATAATTTACTATGTGTAGGATAAGACAATGATCATTAAAATTACCTCTTTTACATTTATCTACTTACTTTGCACAGCTTGCTAGAGTAGCAAGGATGACTACTACCAAAAACACGAAAACTACTTTAGACTGCATTTTGTAGAACTGTTGTAGAACTGAATACAACGAACGTACAACCTGCGGTTTATAAAGGAATATTCTCGTTAAAAAAAATAATTAAAATTTCATTAATCCTCTTTATAGTTACTTATTTTGAATAATTCCCAATTAGTCTAGTAATTATAGAAAGTAGTTAAAGTTTAATTAAGTTTTTGGAAATTAAATTTGGTAATTTCCAACGTTCTCTTGAAGAGATATTTTCTTTACACTTTCAAAACGTTACTAATTAAAACATTAAAAAAGAATTTAACTTTAAAAGCTATTATAAAGTTGATCATATTTACAATATAATTGAAATAATATGTATGGTTTGTAGTTAATTTATTTTTATATCATACCATACTATTCATATCATTACATTCAAATAATAAAAAAGCAGGAATTTAAAAAATGAATACTGATGGTTTAATCTTATCTACTACACGGCTAAATTACTATCCGGAATTCCATTCTGTGTAACCTGTGTTCGCTATCAGTTGTAATGCTGGCTCAACACCGTAATTTGTATAATAAATTATTTTAACAAACCAAACTCCTCTACTATCCGCTGCACGTTATCTTTAGAAAGTTAAAAAAAATATGTGCGATATAGGTTCAGTTGGAACAAAGTGTCTAAACTGTTTCGTTACCTCTCTATACATATTGCACGAGTAGTGTAATACGCCCAGTATAAATATCATAAGTACTACTACTTTCTTACAGCATAAAACAAAAATATCCGCGGGTTTTTTAGACTGATTTGTTTGTGGTTCAAATAATGACTAGCATATCTTAAAGTTTTTGTCTAATCTTGGAACAATGGTTTTCCCATTTAACAATAGCGAATCCTTTGATCCACGTTTCTGAAGTACTTAAATATTCAGTTTACGACAATACGTGCCTACGAAAACATTTGTCTCGCTTGTTATTGCTATTTATATACCTGTTTACGATTTTTAGAAAACACTAAAAATATAGTTTTATTTGCTGGACATAGTAAATTTCAGTAGCGTGTTTGTAAAACAAAAGAAAAGGTTGCAATATATTGATTTTTACTGATGGAAATGGCAGTGTAGGATGAGGATTGCAGCTTCCCCTTGCATCTATCAAAAATTTTAATGGACGGATCTAGTCCGAGAAGATACGAGTTTAATTTTTGCTGCTTAATGTGCTGCTCCACGAAGAAGACGTCGTTGAGTGTATTGGATTCATCTTCTGTTTTTATTTATACATCCTATATGCGAATTAATTCCAGTGCGTAAGGGATAAAACCATGGTGAGTAGAGGTAAAGAGGAGTGATGACTTAAAAAAAAACAACGTTGTCTCTCTACGAAATTGTTGGGTTGATCGTTACGAAAAGAGTCGAGCCCTTTACACACCCTATGTAAGAGGGTGTGTTTAGAAACCACGGTGTTAAGGTAGAGTTTAGGATCAGGAGCGAAGGAGAACGTTATTGATTGAAAGAGAACGGATATAAAGTTTTAGTTACTTACTCTACGAAGTTGTTGGGTGGATCGTTACGAAACGAGTCGAGCCCTTTGCACACCCTATGTAAGAGGGTGTGTTTAGAAACCACGGTGTTAAGGTAGAGTTTAGGATCATGAGCGAAGGAGAACGTTATTGATTGAAAGAGAACGGATATAAAGTTTTAGTTACTTACTCTACGAAGTTGTTGGGTGGATCGTTACGAAACGAGTCGAGCCCTTTGCACACCCTATGTAAGATAGTGTGTTTAGAAACCACGGTGTTAAGGTAGAGTTTAGGATCAGGAGCGAAGGAGAACGTTATTGATTGAAAGAGAACGGATATAAAGTTTTAGTTACTTACTCTACGAAGTTGTTGGGTGGATCGTTACGAAACGAGTCGAGCCCTTTGCACACCCTATGTAAGAGGGTGTGTTTAGAAACCACGGTGTTAAGGTAGAGTTTAGGATCAGGAGCGAAGGAGAACGTTATTGATTGAAAGAGAACGGATATAAAGTTTTAGTTACTTACTCTACGAAGTTGTTGGGTGGATCGTTACGAAACGAGTCGAGCCCTTTGCACACCCTATGTAAGAGGGTGTGTTTAGAAACCACGGTGTTAAGGTAGAGTTTAGGATCAGGAGCGAAGGAGAACGTTATTGATTGAAAGAGAACGGATATAAAGTTTTAGTTACTTACTCTACGAAGTTGTTGTGTGGATCGTTACGAAACGAGTCGAGACCTTTACACACCCTATGTAAGAGGGTGTGTTTAGAAACCACGGTGTTAAGGTAGAGTTTAGGATCAGGAGCGAAGGAGAACGTTATTGATTGAAAGAGAACGGATATAAAGTTTTAGTTACTTACTCTACGAAGTTGTTGGGTGGATCGTTACGAAACGAGTCGAGCCCTTTGCACACCCTATGTAAGAGGGTGTGTTTAGAAACCACGGTGTTAAGGTAGAGTTTAGGATCAGGAGCGAAGGAGAACGTTATTGAATGAAAGAGGAAGGATATACAGTTTTAGTTACATACTCTACAAAGTTTTTGGATGGATTGATTCGGAGACAAGTCGATAGGTTCATACTATATCTACAGAACTGATTCATGGAAAAAAGTAGTGTCAAGTAAGACGTCTGATATAGGCGTTGCTTGACATAGAACAGGTGAAGTTATTGGATTCATGTCATCTTTACAACCCGTGAGTCATCATCTAAAATTCAAGGCCTAGACTACACATAAAAATTATGTTGTAAAATTCAGTAGAGAATCATTCTGCGGCGTGTTGTAAATGATATAAACTCGAAATTTATTTCAACAATAAATGAATTATTTATCCGATAGGCACGAAAATCATATTAAATGTCAATGTTTTAGTGTATAGGTCTTCCCTGATCGCAACACTTCTTCTTTTGTTGTAATAAATCCAATTCTGTGGAATATCTGGAAGTTATTATTGTAAGTGAATTAAACTGGATTATGCATCTTAAATATCTGAAAAATAAATTGTTTAATATTCTGAAATTATTCTATTGTTTGAAAGATGTCGGTCCTCTAGTTTAGTTTATTTTGCAGTAAAATTGATTATAGTGTGTTCTGGGGAAGAAGAACAATTACCAAGGTGATCTAAATGCAATTGCTGTACTTAAAAAAAAACGGATTTTCGTATTTTTTCAAATAAATATATGTATATTTATAAAATAGTAATTGTTATAGATCCCAGATGCAAAATGCAAAACATTTAAAAATTCATAAAAAATTAATGTATTTTTCACTAAAACATGACATTTTATTTTATTGCGCCTAGAACATTCAGTCAGTCACCTGTAGATCGAAGACACAATTTCAGTAAAATATTTACAAAAAAATTAATGAAATGTTTTTGAAACTCTCTAAAGTGGATTTCCTTTTCGAAATTCAATGACGGGGATAAACTCAGATAATGAAAATTAAAGTCAGATCATTTACACCCACTGTACAATATCGTGTTTCAACTTAATGTAAAACTACAATATAATTTTTATGAAATCTTCACAAACAAATTATTAATTTAAATTTCTTGCATGTTTTTCAAATATATAAGTCATAACATCTTTTCCGCAACCCTCTGCTCAGGCTTCGCGTAAGTCCTTTGCGTAAATCGAATTTGATTGCAATTGAGATTTCAATGTCTGCATTCGATTTTCAATTATTTTCCCCCTATTATTCCTCAACCGTAATATTTTTTATTTGCAACTTTGCACATAGGTTTAATTATTAATATTTCCCTAACATTCTAATGAAATCGTTGAATCGAATTTTAAAAATTACCTATTGTGTACCGAAGGATTCCTTTCTACTGATACTTGGATGTTTTTTCAAACATTTGATATATTTATATTCATAACATCTTTTCTGCAACCCTCCGCTCAGGCTTCGCCTCACAGGTACCTTATTGTTGTTCTTCCTTTCAGGTTAAATTCTACTGTTCGAGACGACTTGGGTATATTTTCTTTTCTGGGAAAAAGTGTGGGAACATAATAACAATAAAGTCGATTCTATTTATTTTATTTTATATGATATAAGACTTCTTGTTATTTTATAGGAACAATGTCTCTTTGTCGTTTACTTCTGTTAAGAATTATTTTATATGTATATATATATATATATATATATATATATATATATACTATGTGTCCCAAAAGTCCCTCCCCCCTATTAATTTTTTTATTAATGGAAATAGACAGATTTGCTTTGGGGAAAGTTTTGATAACCAAAGGAGGAGTTTTTGAAGTATCAAAATTTTCAACCCTAGTAGTTTGGGGGTAAGTCAAGAATTTTAAATAGCAACCCCTATTGAGTGACACCTCATTTTAAAGGTCTTTTAAAAATAAGAATAATGGCCCAAACTAGAGGTCTCTAACTTCATCCTACTCGACATAGCGACCAATCGAATTGTGAATGTTAACCTACAAACTCCGGTTGTTTTTATTACATTACAAACTGCTCTATGTTGCTAAAATGATGGTAAGAGCCTTACCTTGTTTTTTTTAGCTCAGATTAAGTTCTCGAAATGGCTACCATTTACTTCTTGGCAGAAATAGATTCTGGACTCAAAAGCTTGTTGTACATTTTGTAACATTTCCGTTGTAATTATTAACGTAAAAGTACACCTTAGAGACCTCTAGTTTGTGCCATTATTCTTATTTAAATACGTTTAAAATGAGGTATCACTCAATAGGGGTTGCTATTTAAAATTCTTGACTTATTAACCCCTCCCCATTTTGGGGGTAAGGTTTGAAAATTTCGATACTTCAAAAAACTCCTCCGTTGGTTGTCTAAACTTTCCCCAAAGCAAATCTGTCTATTTACATTAACAAAATAATAATGGGGGTGGGTGGGAATTTTGTGACACTTGGTATATATTTCTCATGAGGAGCAATAGAACAAATAATTAAAATACAATAATATAAATTACAATGCGAAATATCAATTGTTGCAAAAGCGATTCGATATAGTATCGAAGTTAAAGCTTTGTTTTTATGATTTTTTGTGTGTTTTATTATTTTCCATAGATTAACGAATTATGTTCTTTTTATTGGCGGCTGTAAAAAATTTCATACGAATTGATTAAAACGACTTATATCAAAATATATGATAATTTTCTTTCAGAATTTATAGTGATCAACTATTTTAGTGAATTACTAAAAAAAAAAAAAAAAAAAAAATGGATATAGCAATATTTCTTGTACAGCGAAGGATATGTTGCTGTTTTGGGGAAACTATGTTGACGATGTATCCGCTTTCTTGTTTGAACTAGACTTTAATGTAAGGTTTTAAAAAAATATAAAATTACTTATTATATTATAAACTTGCGCAAATCCGGAGCTATATAATAAATTTAAACGATTGGATTCTAATTTAATGTATGAGGAGTGTTTGATTAATTATCATTCATCCCCCTAAGGATCGTGTCTTACCTAACACTAATCACACTCCCCGACTTGTAATCGGAAAGCTGTGATACGCAAAAGGGCAGGGGATGTATTAATTAACTCGGTAATAGCTTCATTCCATGGCACAATTATATCTCTTCAATGAATATGTTCCTATCTTAATTAGAAAATGTTGGCCTAGCCACTTGATTACATTTTTTGCATTAGCAGTAAACTTCACGTAATGTAAGTATTTAAATAAAAAAGCAATCATGACACGAGATTGTTTTACAATGGTTTAATTTATTTGACGCGTTTTTATTTGAACGGATTTTCTTCGGCTTGTTCACAGGTTTGCCTAAATGTTTGGTTTATCTAACATGCAAAATAGTCCCAAGTTATTGTTTTAGAAATGAATACACATATTGTTATTTTTCATACATAGCTCGGTGTTTAATTTAATAGCTTTTAAAATACTCCTCTAATTGTATTTTCTTAGTATACAATTGGGAAATTAGTTGTTAGGTTGGAAGTTTCATTAATAGTTTTCATCCTTACTATTTGTTAATTTCTCAAAACTGTGAAGTGTTAGAGACAATTATGAATTATAGGTCAAACAAATTTAAGAAAAATTTATTTTATTTTTCTTGAATTAAAAAAATTGGCTATGCAACAATGCATTATGTAGTGTCTTTGGAATAGATGGGCTTCGATTAAATATGGCTAAATGTTTTTCATGACTTTCTTTCTGCATGAATACAAGACATAAAATTCCTTAAATTCGGTTCTAATGAAATTAATCAAAATATAATTGGAAAAAAGCACCTAATATATATATATATATATATATATATATATATATATATATATATATATATATTGTTCGCCATATCAATTTAAGGTTATCAACTAATTGTGAAATACGAACATCGTCTTAATAGAAGATGAATAGGTCTCAGCGATTTTGATTTAATTTTAGCGATATTGTAAGGATATTTTGTTAATTAATTTCTACAAAAAACTGGATAACCATCGTGCATTATAATCAAATTACCAACATGGTAATTTATAGCCTACAAGTAACGATATCGCAAAATAAAACATTGACAGTATTCGGCCTATGTAATAACAAAACGAAATATTTTAATTACTACCAATAAATAGACTATGTTTAAAAAAATACTCGATATTTCATTCTACTAAATTGACCTTGTTTTATTTTGGAATGTAGCGTAGATCGTTAGACGTCTGAAAGCCTACGTATGGATTGACATGTCACAATCGACAACAACAATTGTCGATTTTTCTCTGGAATGTCGAGACGAAGCACAATATGTGAAGTCGGCAGCTGCACGGCATTGTATTTTATGTTTTTACTAATTGTGTAACAAGCAGGGTTGATATGTCGAGTCGATTATATGTCTTTAGCCTTAAACAATTTAATAAGCCAGTTGACAGTGGAACGCCGTCCTTTCAACACAACCTGACATTTCATTTATTGGTGGCGGCTTTACTACTCGTATACAAAACAAAAGTTCCCAAACCTCGCTTTTAGAAACAAATTAACTTGTGCTACGTTTGCAGTAATTTGGTTATTAGAAGAGTTTCTAATAATTACATTTTATCTAAACATATAAATAGATTATTAAAAATGACCGACTGTTATCGAATTACAAAATTAAAAACTATTCCTCTAATTGGTTAAAAGTTACAAAATAATATTCTTTAAGTATTAATAATAATTAGCACATATTAATTCAGTAGTACAAAAAGTACAATCACAACGTAGTCTTGCAATTGAAAGTAAGATGAAAAATATTACTGATAAAATTAGAACATCCCCGCAGGGGAAGTGTAATCTAGCTGCATCTTATAAGAGGAGATTGGCGTCCCTCACGGTTCCGCACTCATTTAACAATCACAACACAATCTTCATCAATATAGTCATTTTCATACAGTTCATGTACATTATACAGTTACCTACACTTCTGTGCTGTACAGTGTACATCTCTTTCTTAGGCAGATTTTCCTCACTTGGCAAACGAATGGGAAACTCTCCCATTCTTTCCAGATGTTAAAACTATTTATACGGTGCTCGTTCAAGTCTGTTACAAATAAATGTCTATGCTAATGTTTTGGGCTCATTATTTGCTACTTTCTCTCCATACCGTATTATTAAAGACTTTGTTTTTAATAATCCTTTGTCTGTTAAACGCGAATATCATCAGAACTGTTTAGACATTTGACATTAGAACTCTGCAGATCCTCGACAATTTGGGAATTGAACTTCTTTTACTGTACGATTATTCTCTTTGTTTTATTCCTCCATGGCTTATTAAAAATGGCACATTTTGATTTTTCATTGTTCATATTCATTAAGACTTTAATTTGTAAAAACGTTAGCTTTCGAAAAAAAAAAGAAAGAAAATAATGTACACCATAGTAAAGATTCTTACATACACGCACGAGTTGGAGAGAATTTAATAGATCATGATAATAAGTATCACATTCAGGAATAGGCGTTTCTTTCAATTTAGATATGTGTAAAAGGTTGTTGCTACGATTAACTCCTATTGTGGAGAGTTTAATAATATTCATTACGTTAATAGGATGAATTTAAAACTGAGGAATGTTTAATAACACTTTTGTTAATTCCAGCTATTTTTATCACCACAGTGTAATACAATTTATTTATCAGGCAGTTCTTTTAGTAATGTTGTATACAAAGTATAAACCATAAGACCTCGCACATTTCGGTCAAAAAACCGACACCTAAAATTCAAAATGTCTAATTTAATATATCATGATAACAGGACTTAGGAAGATAGGTTTTTTTCAACTTAAGGCTTCCACATGTTTAAGGTTGTTCCTAGGATTAACTCCGTTGTAGTTTATAAATCTACCAACCCACAAAAGTAATTTCGAGAATGTTGTTGTACATATCATGAAAGTTCGCTACTTTAGCTATTGAACATTAGCCAAAACAGTCGAATCTCATTGAAATTATGAAAATAGAAAATAGTTCAACCAAGACTTATTTGTCTGTCTACAAACAGACAATGGGATATGACATTGGATTGTGACCACCTAAAAATAGAAAATGGTGGTTGAAATGGTTGTGACCGATTGAAAGTAGACAATCATAGTTAAGAATGAGTTATGACCGTCTAAAAATAGACGATTCAGGAGTTAAATAGGCAGTTTAACATTTTTTTGGGGATTTTTACAATGATATATAAATAGGTGATGTGACCAGCACATGATATAACAAGTAACCAGCGTTGTTAAATTCTACGTTAAAAAAAAATCATAAATATTATTGGAACCTCACAATTAAACCAATATAGAATTGAAAATCTGTTTTTACCCTAGTTCGTGTTAAGTTTTTTCGTTTGTTTAAAAATTAATAAAATATATTATTTGTATACAAAACCTAACTTATATGATATCATTTTTCTCAGAAAGATGCGTATGTTAAGTGTCAAAAAATGAAGTTAACATTTTTCAGAAAAACCTGTATCATCCAAAATCAATAGCTTACCACCTTTAGATATTTTCAAGATATACAAAAATTTTGTATAATATTTGTGAATATATTTAGGGGAAAAAATTGTTACATTTTCAAAAAAAAAATGTTTTACGTAAAAAGGGGAAATGTTTTGCCTAACTTGAAAAAAAAAAAATCACCAACAACCTTTAGCAATTTTTTTAATATTATTTATAACGTTTTGTGGTGTTTTTTTATTTTATTTTATTTTATTTTTTTGCATGATTATGCATCTACGGAACATTAGCTTTCCAACACTATTTTTTTTATTGCCGTAGGACGAATATAAATGGGCGAAATGTTGAATTGAAAAAAACGTGATTTCTTATCACATAATTGCTAAAGCCGAGCGACTTAACACTTGAAGGGTTACAAAAAATAAATTTCGTGAAGTATAGTGAAATATATCTCACGATTTGTGTTTTTATTTAGTGGGGCCTATATAGGTATCATATAAACAGTTTTATAAACAGAAGTACAATTGTAACTTGATTCTCCGAAAGACACAACTTCTTATTTAAAAAAAGGTTAATACAAATTCAAGATCTGACTCTCTATTTTATTTTGGGGCTATTTGTGGGCAACATGTATAAACTGATGTAAAATTGGTAAATAATAATACTGCCCACAGTAGTACGGGTAATTTGGCATCATTTTTTCTTCACTCCATATTCAGAGTTTTAAATTATATATAATTTACGCAGGCGTGTGTTACTCTAATAAGTGCGTTAGGCCGTAATTTTTTTTGATTTTATTAAAATTTGGTATTTAGGCTCGATTTTTCAACACATTGGATAACAACGTTAACAGAAAAATCGATTAATGCTTTTCACAATGTCGGTCTTTTTCATATTACTAGAAAATTTTTTTAGGGCAATTTTTTAATCGTTTGTTATACAATGTCTAATGTTGTCTCGCTTTTAAATCTGTACCCACTGATGTCCAGACGTGTGTTCTACAATAAAAAAAAAATTGTAAAAAAGGTAATGTCAGAAGTGGAGGATAATATGAGTTCCAGTGATTATAAATTCTGTTATTCGTTGAAAAATGGTTGGGAAATATAATAAAGATTGCGATTGCTTGGAAGGGTTGTGTTTCTTTAGATTATTTTCCCATATTTTCTGTTACACTGTATTTGGTTTTGTGTAATTTCACAGACCTGTCACCGTGATTCTTACTGAGAATTGTGAGTTGCTTAGGTCTTTAACCAGAGAAGCCTTTTGGATTGTCTCAGCCTTACCCTGGACCCCAGTGTCCAGAAAGCAAACACTAACTCTTTCTTGCTCAGAATTATGAGTTGCTTAGCTTTTTTGCCAGAGAAAGCCTTTTGGATTGGTTGAATCCAGGATGTTGTCTCTAATAAGTGGATTTTTCTCCCGTTCACCGGCCTTCAAAAAATTGGATTAATAGGCTATTGGGTACTTTGAGAAATGGATCAGGCCCTATGAATTATATTACATGCCGATCTGCTTATCCTTTCTCGGCATTCATCCTTTTGTTTTTTGCCAGCTAGTTTAGGGTTTGCCGTAATTCCCAGACCAGCGTCGACAACAGTGTAAGAATTCAGAACAACCTAACTGTCTGCACAGCTGAGACCTTTTATTAAAGTTCGCTCTGACTCACAGTCATTTCCGATTAGAAGATTGACAGAGTTTTTCAACTTTATGATTAGCTAAAGCTAAAAAAATTCCTTTGATCCCTACTTACCTAAGAGCTACGTTAGCATTGTGCCACTGTCAGTCTTCTATATTATAACCAACTAACTGTGTAGTCAGCAATAATGATAATACGCACCAAGAATTCTTACTATACCAGTAACTGAATACAGAATCCTCACATTTTAATTAAATTAATTCAGTAAAGAATAAATGTTCTTTATGGAAGCCTTCATTTATTTGCGTCTATTACAAATTTTTATTAGCATAGACTGAATTGTTTACAAACTTTTTTGGGATCGTTTTTATTCTTCTTCATCACTTTGAAAAATTCACCTTCTATACGGAAAATGTGATTACAGATTTTTGGTTCCAAGTAATTATTGCATCCAACCTTGACGCCTACCTGAAACATTTATGAAATAGCAGTTTAGCTCGTGAATAGTAAAATCAATGGTGTGAAATCAATATTTGACATGAAACAGTTTACAATAATATGCATTTTCATCAACAAACGTGTTCTTTATTTAGAGGTAAAATAACTAAGCTTATAGTTCATGTAAATTATGTGTTCTTAAACCAATTTTTAAGTACAATGTATTATATATCTTTATACTAATGAAGGGAAGGACTTTATTTTAACCCTTGTTTGTCTTTCCCATCTTAAAAACGGTATATCTTATCTGAAGGGTTAACTAATTTTACAGACATGTAAGAACTAATAGACTTATACAGTTTCATATTACATTTGTTTTATCATATAAATTCCGTTTTTAGACATGTTTTTTATAAAAAAAGATTAAATTAAAATTTAATACCCAAAGGAGCAAAGAGGAAAGAGTAAGGTAAGTCAAGAAAAAATAAAAATTTGAAATATTACAAGACTATTTCGATCTGATTTTCTGATATATTTTAAAAGTTTAAAAACGACACGAATAAAATTAATAATTCATCCTATCTTTAATTGGGTAAACTTTTACTTTATCTTTCGCAATATTAAATAAAATATATTTCAAATTCATTTTTTATTTTATATGGAATTGAAGAATACAATTTTTTTTAGCAGAATTCAATTGTCTAGGTGTACTTTCAAACATGTACTCGGCTGTATATTCAATTAAAGTTTGATTTTCTCGCCATATTTGAGGACATTGTCTCTATCATCCCGCTAACCACTCCCAACAACGTTGGTGTCAGTAATTTTGCCAACAAAACGTGTACTGTGCTTGGCAGTTAGGTGGATGAATTATACGAACTTAGTCTGTAATGATGGTCCTACCAGATTTCACCGATTTTATTATAAGGAATGTTAGAGTCTGCTGGTTTCTTATTTTTTTACCAGCACCAGGTTTTAAAAAGTAAGGTTTGTACATATTTATTTTATACGAAACGACCATCAGAATATTTCATTTCACGGCAAAGTAAAATTATTGCCAACAGTTTTGTTACGCACGCGCAATAGTCTGATCAATAATCGATACTTGAACAATACTCATTTAATTGTGTAATATCTAGGTAGCTCGTCTTTTGTAATTACTTCAGAGGCAACAATTTACTAGACTTTACCTATTGTTAAAAGTGAATTCCACTTAAAATACTATTTTACATTTTCAAAGTTAGTTTTGTACTAACTTTAATTGTTTTAGAACTGCAAACACTATAACTGAAACAAAGTAAATATAATGTAAACCTGATTTTGAAGAGTAAATAGATAATTTGTATTCACTTAAATAGGAGAATGCTGTAGGCTTTGTTGTGTAACATAATATAAACGCTTACCGTGATTTGATATGCATCTAATTACCTTCCGTTATTATAAAGTAATTACCTAAACAATTAAAATTAAACCAAAAACATTTTACATGCACTTTTGTATTTTTTAATAAATGTCAATAAAATGTTTATTTTATATTTGTTTATAAATAAAAAGAATAAACTGCATGTCGTATGTGGAATGCTCTACAGTCTAAATGGGTGGGCCAATTTTAATCAAATTTGGTATACGGGCGTATCTCGGCACGTTTTTTTAATCTAAAATATTTCATTAGCTGCCATATATATATATATATATATATATATATATATATATATATATATAACAATTACGATTGTTTTAACGATTTTGATCAACCATTTCTCAAGTGGATCCAAAACTTATTGGTCACCATCTCTCAAAAAATGTCAGCTCGTAAGTTATCGGGTAGAGAAACAAAAACAAATCGTCGGTTGTTAGAAAAAAACGTAATTTTTCAAAATCAGCACTACCGATTAGAAAGAAACGTAATTTCTCAAAATCAGCACTGCCGATTAGAAAGAAACGTAATTTCTCAAAATCAGCACTACCAATAATTAGAAAAAAAACCTAATTTCTCTAAATCAGCAGTATCGATTAGAAAGAAACGTAATTTCTCAAAATCAGCACTACCGATTAGAAATTAACGTAATTTCTCAAAATCAGCACTACCGATTAGAAAGAAACGTAATTTCTCAAAATCAGCACTACCGATTAGAAAGAAACGTAATTTCTCAAAATCAGAACTACCAATAATTAGAAAAAACACCTAGATTAGAAAGAAACGTAATTTCTTAAAATCAGCACTACCGATTAGAAAGAAACGTAATTTCTCAAAATCAGCACTACCAATAATTAGTAAAAAAAAACCAATTTCTCTAAATCAGCAGTATCGATTAGAAAGAAACGTAATTTCTCAAAATCAGCACTACCGATTAGAAAGAAACGTAATTTCTCAAAATCAGCACTACCAATAATTAGAAAAAAAACCTAATTTCTCTAAATCAGCAGTATCGATTAGAAAGAAACGTAATTTCTCAAAATCAGCACTACCGATTAGAAATTAACGTAATTTCTCAAAATCAGCACTACCGATTAGAAAGAAACGTAATTTCTCAAAATCAGCACTACCGATTAGAAAGAAACGTAATTTCTCAAAATCAGAACTACCAATAATTAGAAAAAACACCTAGATTAGAAAGAAACGTAATTTCTTAAAATCAGCACTACCGATTAGAAAGAAACGTAATTTCTCAAAATCAGCACTACCAATAATTAGTAAAAAAAAAACCAATTTCTCTAAATCAGCAGTATCGATTAGAAAGAAACGTAATTTCTCAAAATCAGCACTACCGATTAGAAAGAAACGTAATTTCTCAAAATCAGCACTACCGATTAGAAAGAAACGTAATTTCTCAAAATCAGCACTACCGATTAGAAAGAAACGTAATTTCTCAAAATCAGAACTACCAATAATTAGAAAAAACACCTAGATTAGAAAGAAACGTAATTTCTTAAAATCAGCACTACCGATTAGAAAGAAACGTAATTTCTCAAAATCAGCACTACCAATTATTAGAAAAAAACCTAGATTAGAAAGAAACGTAATTTCTTAAAATCAGCACTACCGATTAGAAAGAAACGTAATTTCTCAAAATCAGCACTACCAATAATTAGAAAAAAAACCTAGATTAGAAAGAAACGTAATTTCTCAAAATCAGCACTACCGATTAGAAAGAAACGTAATTTCTCAAAATCAGCACTACCAATAATTAGAAAAAAAACCTAGATTAGAAAGAAAAGTAATTTCTCAAAATCAGCACTACCGATTAGAAAGAAACGTAATTTCTCAAAATCAGAACTACCAATAATTAGAAAAAAAACCTAGATTAGAAAGAAACGTAATTTCTTAAAATCAGCACTACCGATTAGAAAGAAACGTAATTTCTCAAAATCAGCACTACCAATAATAAGAAAAAAAAAACCTAGATTAGAAAGAAACGTAATTTCTCAAAATCAGCACTACCGATTAGAAAGAAATGTAATTTCTCAAAATCAGCACTACCGATTAGAAAGAAACGTAATTTCTCAAAATCAGAACTACCAATAATTAGAAAAAAAACCCAATTTCTCAAAATCAGCACTACCGATTAGAAATTAACGTAATTTCTCAAAATCAGCACTACCGATTAGAAAGAAACGTAATTTCTCAAAATCAGCACTACCGATTAGAAAGAAACGTAATTTCTCAAAATCAGAACTACCAATAATTAGAAAAAACACCTAGATTAGAAAGAAACGTAATTTCTTAAAATCAGCACTACCGATTAGAAAGAAACGTAATTTCTCAAAATCAGCACTACCAATAATTAGTAAAAAAAAACCAATTTCTCTAAATCAGCAGTATCGATTAGAAAGAAACGTAATTTCTCAAAATCAGCACTACCGATTAGAAAGAAACGTAATTTCTCAAAATCAGCACTACCAATAATTAGAAAAAAAACCTAATTTCTCTAAATCAGCAGTATCGATTAGAAAGAAACATAATTTCTCAAAATCAGCACTACCGATTAGAAATTAACGTAATTTCTCAAAATCAGCACTACCGATTAGAAAGAAACGTAATTTCTCAAAATCAGCACTACCGATTAGAAAGAAACGTAATTTCTCAAAATCAGAACTACCAATAATTAGAAAAAACACCTAGATTAGAAAGAAACGTAATTTCTTAAAATCAGCACTACCGATTAAAAAGAAACGTAATTTCTCAAAATCAGCACTACCAATAATTAGTAAAAAAAAACCAATTTCTCTAAATCAGCAGTATCGATTAGAAAGAAACGTAATTTCTCAAAATCAGCACTACCGATTAGAAAGAAACGTAATTTCTCAAAATCAGCACTACCGATTAGAAAGAAACGTAATTTCTCAAAATCAGAACTACCAATAATTAGAAAAAAAACCTAGATTAGAAAGAAACGTAATTTCTCAAAATCAGCACTACCGATTAGAAAGAAACGTAATTTCTCAAAATCAGCACTACCAATAATTAGAAAAAAAAACTAGATTAGAAAGAAACGTAATTTCTTAAAATCAGCACTACCGATTAGAAAGAAACGTAATTTCTCAAAATCAGCACTACCAATAATAAGAAAAAAAACCTAGATTAGAAAGAAACGTAATTTCTCAAAATCAGCACTACCGATTAGAAAGAAATGTAATTTCTCAAAATCAGCACTACCGATTAGAAAGAAACGTAATTTCTCAAAATCAGAACTACCAATAATTAGAAAAAAAACCCAATTTCTCTAAATCAGCAGTATCGATTAGAAAGAAACGTAATTTCTCAAAATCAGCACTACCGATTAGAAAGAAACGTAATTTCTCAAAATCAGCACTACCGATTAGAAAGAAACGTAATTTCTCAAAATCAACACTACCAATAATTAGAAAAAAAACCTAGATTAGAAAGAAACGTAATTTCTTAAAATCAGCACTACCGATTAGAAAGAAACGTAATTTCTCAAAATCAGCACTACCAATAATTAGGAAAATAAACCTAGATTAGAAAGAAACGTAATTTCTTAAAATCAGCACTACCGATTAGAAAGAAACGTAATTTCTCAAAATCAGCACTACCGATTAGAAAGAAACGTAATTTCTCAAAACCAGCACTACCGATTAGAAAGAAACGTAATTTCTCAAAATCAGCACTACCGATTAGAAAGAAACGTAATTTCTCTAAATCAGCACTACCGATTAGAAAGAAACGTAATTTCTCAAAATCAGCACTACCGATTAGAAAGAAACGTAAATTCTCAAAATCAGCACTACCGATTAGAAAGAAACGTAATTTCTCAAAATTAGCACTGCCGATTAAAAAGAAACGTAATTTCTCAAAATCAGCACTACCGATTAGAAAGAAACGTAATTTCTCTAAATCAGCGCTACCGATTAGAATGAAACGTAAATTCTCAAAATCAGCACTACCGATTAGAAAGAAACGTAATTTCTCAAAATCAGCACTGCCGATTAGAAAGAAACGTAATTTCTCAAAAACAGCATTACCGATTAGAAAGAAACGTAATTTCTCAAAATCAGCACTGCCGATTAGAAAAAAACGTGATTTCTCAAAAACAGCAATTCCGATTAGAAAAAACGTAATTTCTCAAAATCAGCACTATCGATTTTGTTAAAATTTAAGTGAAACGTGAAGATAAACTATCGAAAACCGTGAATAAAACGCAAGTAAAAAATATATTACGCTTCAGGAATAATAATTGGGTGAAAAAAAAAAAAAAATAAACTTCAGAGCACTATATAAACACTTTCGAAACACGGCGTCTACAGTTTATTTTCACTATTTGTTTGACAATTATGTAACTACCATGTTTTGAGAAGATTTGTTTTGCTTCGTTTTTATTTGGTTTAGGTGATGGGTGATGGAGAAAGTTTGTGTATTGTTTTGCATCATTTTAAGTTTTTTATTTTTGTAATGATATTTCTTTATTTTTATATCGAAAGATTTTTATGACTTACCTTAATTTTAAAAGCGTTTGTATTAGCATAGTCTATAAACTTCGTACATTGGTCACAAAATTTGGTTCCAAAGCTCATTTTCACCTAAACAGTAAAGAATAACATACAAAGAATAAATTGTGTTTACGTGGAATAACACACAGATCAAGTCTTAAAAATATGGGAATATGCAATAGCTAAAAAAAATAATATTTCCACAACCGTAAAATACATTGTGTATTTATAGTGTGTGAATAAATTAACTTTAGTTTAAATGTGATTTTTTTCTCTTCATAGTTTACATAGTTAAAAAGCGTTTTGTATAACAACTATGCAATCTATAAGAGGCGATAAAAACTAATCAGTATTTCACAATTTGTAATTTAAAAAAACAACATATAAACTATCTAAAGTAACTGGATCAACACATTTTTCATGTCGTCTTGTGTTATATCGCTCGCTTTCATCTTTCCTATCAGATCTCTCTTGACGAAATCTTATTCTTTTCTGATCCTGACGTTATTAGAGTATTTGAGCGGTAATGGTCTTTATTTTTGTCCCTTTCTTAATATTTTTCATACGCCGATGGGAATGACCGAGAGGTTAATCGCATTTAAACAAAAAATACTCTCAACTACGTGTATGCCAGAAAGTTAAAACCTGACGTCTGCTGGTTGATATTTGACGCGAAAAATATGTGGCAACCAGTGTCTAATTTCACAATATAATTCGCTATCAGTCCTAGCTTTCCACTTGATTCCACGATGCTGGGTTCACAACTTAACTTTTTGGTGCACGCAAACAGGGTAGAACGCAGGACTTTACACGCACAAAGTATAAGGCTGCTACTAGTCAACAGTGGCTTTGTTTTTATGCAACTAGGGCCAAAATGAAAATTAACCTTATTATAAAACTATGAACCATTTTAAAGAAAGATAATACCTTATTTTTTATTGGAAGCAAACCTTCAATTTTGTCAATTTTTACAGCCATTTTAAATTGCTCCCATTGTTGATTTTGATGAAACTTATAGTATTTTTATTTTTATAAGAAGCTCTATTTATATTAGACGTAGTTTTTTCAATTTGGATAAATAAATAGTTGACCACATGAATTATGAGTATAACTTATCTTGGTTTGCCACTTTGTAATAGAGAGATCCGAATATAGTAACCAATATAATTTAATCTAATTACCAATTTTCGAAATATATCTGCCTGTTGCTGTCTTCTATCCAGCTCAACCGTAACAGTCTTTCTGAAACAAACCATTAGAAATTAAACTGCATCAGTTTGTAAAATTACAATTATTTAACTAACATGGTTTAAAATAACAAGTAAATGAATATTTTTAGCAATAACTAATATGATTGAAAAATAAATAGTATTTTATCCAAAATAAACGTATATAGTTAGTATTTGTTAAGACATTGTTATTTTTTAAAGTTTTATTATCCATAATTATTTTTATATTTACAAAATATCATTTTTAAAAAGAAGTGTTTGAGTACTCAGTGGTTAAAGGATGATCGAGAGGTGGTTAAACAGCTAAAATTAACATTGTAAAACCATTACACACTTTTTCACACATCCATTTTACAAAACAAAATAAGTCAACAAATGAATTCGTATCCATCACATGTTGGTTTAGTTCTTAGTAAAATATAAAAATGAATCATTTACTAAAAACATCATTCAGTCTTATAACTAAACAAAATATTTTAAAAACCATTAAATATTTAAATAGAGATTAAACTTGCTTTGCAAGTCGAAAGAATTAACAGGTTTGAGAAAGTTATATAGTGAATTTCAGAAATACAATTATCGTATTTTGTAAGTACAGAGTACAAGGCTAAGGAACGAATCGTATTTGAATTTTGTTCTGGGATCGATGTTGTATAAAAAGTAATAATTGTATCGCGATGATTTTAGCATCAATCGATAGGGGAAGAATCGATAATGAAATATTGGTCAACGTCATTGGTTACAGCGTAATTTTATTAAACACAGCAACGTTTTGCCATCATTGTACGAGTTTAGCTGATACGGTTCACGGCCGAGTGTTCTGTGAGTATGACTCTGAGTTTAGCTGATACAGTTCACGGCCGAGTGTGCTGTGAGTATGACTCTGAGTTTAGCTGATACGGTTCACACCGAGTGTACGTTGAGTTTGACTGTGAGTTTAGCTGATACAGTTCACGGCCGAGTGTGCTGTGAGTATGACTCTGAGTTTAGCTGATACGGTTCACGGCCGAGTGTTCTGTGAGTATGACTCTGAGTTTAGTTGATACGGTTCACGGCCGAGTGTACGTTGAGTTTGACTGTGAGTATAGCTGATACGGTTCACAGCTGAGTGTGCTGTGAGTATGACTCTGAGTTTAGCTGATACGGTTCACACCGAGTGTACGTTGAGTTTGACTGTGAGTTTAGCTGATACAGTTCAAGGCCGAGTGTGCTGTGAGTATGACTCTGAGTTTAGCTGATACGGTTCACGGCCGAGTGTTCTGTGAGTATGACTCTGAGTTTAGTTGATACGGTTCACGGCCGAGTGTACGTTGAGTTTGACTGTGAGTATAGCTGATACGGTTCACAGCTGAGTGTGCTGAGAGTATGACTCTGAGTTTTGCTGATACGGTTTACGGCCGAGTGTACGTTGAGTTGGACTGTGAGTATAGCTGATACGGTTCACGGCTGAGTGTGCTGAGAGTATGACTCTGAGTTTTGCTGATACGGTTTACGGCCGAGTGTACGTTGAGTTTGACTGTGAGTATAGCTGATACGGTTCACGGCTGAGTGTGCTGAGAGTATGACTCTGAGTTTAGCTGATAGGGTTTACGGTAAAGTGTACGTTGAGTTTGACTGTGAATATAGCTGATACGGTTCACGGCTGAGTGTGCTGAGAGTATGACTGTGAGTTTTGCTGATACGGTTTACGGCCGAGTGTACGTTGAGTTTGACTCTGAGTTTAGCTGATACGGTTCACGGCTGAGTGTGCTGAGAGTATGACTCTGAGTTTAGCTGATACGGTTCACGGCCGAGTGTTCTGTGAGTATGACTCTGAGTTTAGCTGATACGGTTCACGGCTGAGTGTGCTGTGAGTATGACTCTGAGTTTAGCTGATACGGTTCACACCGAGTGTACGTTGAGTTTGACTGTGAGTTTAGCTGATACAATTCACGGCCGAGTGTGCTGTGAGTATGACTCTGAGTTTAGCTGATACGGTTCACGGCCGAGTGTTCTGTGAGTATGACTCTGAGTTTAGTTGATACGGTTCACGGCCGAGTGTACGTTGAGTTTGACTGTGAGTTTAGCTGATACAGTTCACGGCCGAGTGTGCTGTGAGTATGACTCTGAGTTTTGCTGATACGGTTTACGGCCGAGTGTACGTTGAGTTTGACTGTGAGTATAGCTGATACGGTTCACGGCTGAGTGTGCTGAGAGTATGACTCTGAGTTTTGCTGATACGGTTTACGGCCGAGTGTACGTTGAGTTTGACTGTGAGTATAGCTGATACGGTTCACGGCTGAGTGTGCTAAGAGTATGACTCTGAGTTTAGCTGATAGGGTTTACGGTAAAGTGTACGTTGAGTTTGACTGTGAATATAGCTGATACGGTTCACGGCTGAGCGTGCTGAGAGTATGACTCTGAGTTTTGCTGATACGGTTTACGGCCGAGTGTACGTCGAGTTTGACTCTGAGTTTAGCTGATACGGTTCACGGCTGAGTGTGCTGAGAGTATGACTGTGAGTTTTGCTGATACGGTTTACGGCCGAGTGTACGTTGAGTTTGACTCTGAGTTTAGCTGATACGGTTCACGGCTGAGTGTGCTGAGAGTATGACTCTGAGTTTAGCTGATACGGTTCACGGCCGAGTGTTCTGTGAGTATGACTCTGAGTTTAGCTGATACGGTTCACGGCTGAGTGTGCTGTGAGTATGACTCTGAGTTTAGCTGATACGGTTCACACCGAGTGTACGTTGAGTTTGACTGTGAGTTTAGCTGATACAATTCACGGCCGAGTGTGCTGTGAGTATGACTCTGAGTTTAGCTGATACGGTTCACGGCCGAGTGTTCTGTGAGTATGACTCTGAGTTTAGTTGATACGGTTCACGGCCGAGTGTACGTTGAGTTTGACTGTGAGTTTAGCTGATACAGTTCACGGCCGAGTGTGCTGTGAGTATGACTCTGAGTTTTGCTGATACGGTTTACGGCCGAGTGTACGTTGAGTTTGACTGTGAGTATAGCTGATACGGTTCACGGCTGAGTGTGCTGAGAGTATGACTCTGAGTTTTGCTGATACGGTTTACGGCCGAGTGTACGTTGAGTTTGACTGTGAGTATAGCTGATACGGTTCACGGCTGAGTGTGCTAAGAGTATGACTCTGAGTTTAGCTGATAGGGTTTACGGTAAAGTGTACGTTGAGTTTGACTGTGAATATAGCTGATACGGTTCACGGCTGAGCGTGCTGAGAGTATGACTCTGAGTTTTGCTGATACGGTTTACGGCCGAGTGTACGTCGAGTTTGACTCTGAGTTTAGCTGATACGGTTCACGGCTGAGTGTGCTGAGATTATGACTCTGAGTTTAGCTGATACGGTTTACGGCCGAGTGTACGTTGAGTTTGACTGTGAGTATAGCAGATACGGTTCACAGCTGAGTGTGCTGAGAGTATGACTCTGAGTTTTGCTGATACGGTTTACGGCCGAGTGTACGTTGAGTTTGACTGTGAGTATAGCTGATACGGTTCACGGCTGAGTGTGCTGAGAGTATGACTCTGAGTTTAGCTGTTAGGGTTTACGGTAAAGTGTACGTTGAGTTTGACTGTGAGTATAGCTGATACGGTTCACGGCTGAGTGTGCTGAGAGTATGACTCTGAGTTTAGCTGATACGGTTTACGGCCGAGTGTAAATTGAGTTTGACTGTGAGTATAGCTGATACGTTTCACGGCTGAGTGTGCTGAGAGTATGACTCTGAGTTTAGCTGATACGGTTTACGGCCGAGTGTGCTGTGAGTTTGACTCTGAGTTAAGCTGATACGGTTCACACCGAGTGTACGTTGAGTTTGACTGTGAGTATAGCTGATACGGTTCACGCCCTAGTGTGCTGAGAGTATGACTCTGAGTTTAGCTGATACGGTTCACGGCCGAGTGTACGTTGAGTTTGAGTCTGAGTCAAGCCGATATGGTTCACGCCCGAGTGTGCTGTGAGTTTGAGTCTGAGTTAAGCTGATACGGTTCACGGCCGAGTGTATGTTGAGTGACAGTTCAGTTTGACAGTGAGTTTAGTTGATACAGTTCACGGCCGAGTGTGCGTTGAGTTTGACTCTGTTATACTGCAGTTCCGTAATATTTTATTTATTTTACGTTTGCAGTATGTTTTTGTACAGTTACTTTACCTAATTACAAGGGTGGTTTCTATTTTGAATTCAAGTAATCTCTGTGAACTACTAAAAAACATAAGTGAATTATCAGATGTTGATATGGATAGATTTAACCATAACGTGTTGGACGATGAAACTTTTGCACTTGAAGTCTCCCCTTCGAGAATGTTATTTTATTTTGCCAAAATAACTTTTATAAACTAAGTATTTTTATGTTCATTACAAATAACTGCTTATTTTGTACATACGTTTTTTTTATCGTGTTTAGTGCTGGTTTTGTGCTTGGTTTCTTTGTACTTTTTAGTTCCCCCTTCCTGAAATATTAATAATTACAAAACATTTAATACAATGACATAAATATATTCCAAACAATGTTCACAACAAAAATCATATTCAACGTATTATATATAGTAGGTAGCTTAGAAAAATTGAAACACAATTTTAAATCCTAATTCATTTTTTGTTAATAAAGTACTAATTTTAATGTTATTGTATGTAAATTACCAGTACTTAACTATTTTTACTCATAGAAATTTCTTTTTTCTATTCGACATTTTTATGTAAAATGTATTGCTTTTGGTGTATGATATTAAGTTTTCGATAACGGCGCTATCGGTTTATTTTAAATTTTTGTACATTAGTTTGGTTTCATCCCCTTCATATTTTACCGAAATTCAGTAGCTACTAGTCCATTGTGATAAATTCAAATTTTATTGTTTGAAAACTCAAAATGAATCCCGACCATATTTAATAATAATTTTTGTAGACATTATTAAATATTTTTTGTTCCGATTTTTAGAACTTTAGCAAAATTCAATAATAATCTATAAATCTAATTTTGTTAAAATCAGAAAATTGAATAGTCTAATGATAGCCCCCATCCCCATATTTTAGCTTGATTATTATTTGATTTCTTATGTGCGTGTTGGAGGATGTTTGTAGGCCTACACCGTTTATTATTAGTAATTAATGAAGAACCGTATTGTTTTTTATCAGATTGGTTTCATTTGGCTCAATAACCTTCGATTTCACCAAAACTTGATCGAAATCCTTAATGCAGACTTTCATGAGGGCTTTCGGTTTTACTTTTATTTTTGAACCTATATCGATGTACCTGGTAACTAGTAATGATTTGGACTCCTTTACCGTCGTTTAAGAGTATTTTAATAAAAATCATTGAGCTGTTTTTGAGATAACAAGATTGTTGTTTTTTCTTATGAGCAGCCACTACAAAATATAACAGTTTAACATATTTCTTAAATTAAAAAACAATCCCTTGAAATCCGAAACAAATTTCGTCAGTCACTAGTGCTTATATCGACTTGTACTAGGTAGAGGCGGACAGAAATAAACACGTTGAACCCTTAATGTTTTCATTTAGTGCAAAGAATACTAATATTTTATTAGACAAAGTGAAAATTTTACCCTGCATTTTGTTGTTGTGGGATGCAAGTTCCTTCGGGGATGATGCTTGCCAGAGTAACAAGGAGGACTCCAACAACTCCTAGAGAAACAAGTTTAAGCTGCATTTTAAACTTGTATCGTACTGAAGATAATATCTCGTTTAATAAGCAATATTAACTAAAAATTTAATATTAGGATTTTGGCCATGGCTATTTATTTTGAATAATTGAAATAACCTAACGCTACTATTAGTTGATAAGTTTTAATTAAGTTTTTGGTAATTACATATTTTATTGTTCAAGAAAATGGTCACAGTCGTAAAATGAAATTAGTTTCATTTCCACAGAACAACAAAAAAAAAAATTAAAACAATTAAAACACAAAGAAAATTAAATAACTAAACAAAACCAAATGAAAAGAAAATAACAAAAACTCTGCTTACCGTAAAAAATGAATTTACTTTTAAATCATAATATTTATATTATTACTATTTAAAAAACAATTAGATCTGCGGAATACACACACATATACAAAAGGGCATACAGATGGTGTCTACTATGAGACTATTGTTGGAGGGGAAAATATATATTAAACGGTTTTGGTGTAATGTATACTGTTTTAATGCGTACTTCATGGTTTCATACTCCAATTCATAATGTAAATAAACATTTTTTTAAACCGGGTTATGTACGTTTCTATGTCTAACTCGGATAAAATAATTAACCATGAAGTAATAATATTCAAGTCCTCATAATAAATTTCAGTTAGTAATAAGATATTATTTTTCCAATCAAAAGAACCAATTTTTAAGAGTATTATAGCATAAAAGTTATGTAAATGAAACATAATACAGAGAGAACGGCGAGGAGCCGATGCGATGTAGAACCGACATTCCGTAAACAACATTGTGTACAACCGACAATACGATACGGCATACAGCCAACACGTCGGCGTCGTAGAACCGACGTTGCTGCACAGCCGACATTGGTTAGGTCGACGCTATGCACATTCGACGTTGCTACTTGAACCGACAACTGTGTTCAATCTACACGGCTTATGTCGCATGCGGTGAACAATCGACAAAGCGTACAACCGACAAGGGTGAAAATCGACTTTGCTTGTATCCCATTGGGCGTACAACTGGCACATCTAATAACCGATAACGATGTAGTATCGATACTGTGTACTACCAACAACTTAATAATGACAGTGAAGGTACGACGATTTTTCAATTGTCATTTGTATATAGTTTCAGTTCCAAAGTTATAATAATTACAAAAATATTACAGATACAAATGGTCTAGAATTACTTAAACCCTTCAAATTGACATCAGAATATTGAAAGATTTTGATCATCTAACGATTTCCATAACTCAGTTTCGAATTATTTTTTCATTAATTTTGATGTAATTTTCCAAGACTAACGATTCAAAATTATATTGGCTACATATTTTAACAGTTCTTAGACTTGTCACTTGTTAGTCGTAGTTGATACGTTTCGGAGTAGAAAACTACTTCATCTACGTTTCGGAGATACGTTTCCATCTTCAAAAACTACTTTTGTACTGTTTTATCTGCTTAGGAATACGTCTTATATAGGACAGTCTAAAATGAATGCTTCATCCGCCACTTAAACGCAAATAGTCGACAAGGCTAGGAATGACAAAATTGTACTAATTAGCATAATTGTGATAATAAATGTTCTGGTGATAGAAATTGCATTTCATTTTTTAAAATTTCGTTTGTAATTTGGTTTTACAATTTGACGAATTCGTTACCTTGGAAAAACGATATGAAAATTTCAAAATTTCGGCCGCATTTAAAAATAAATTGTCGATTATAATAATACATTCAACATCTCATAAATCTGTATCAAGTAATCCAAACATGTATTTTTACTATAAACAAATAAAGGAAGTTGTTATACGTAAATAAACAAATTCAACCTGAAACAAAATGAATAACTAAATTTTAATTATCGCTCAATATGATTGCAATAATAGTCACAAAATTTAAATTGCTTATCGCTTGAAACGGGTTTTCAGTAACTTTTTCTAATCGAAGACTTATATGAGCATGGAACAGCTCAGTTATGCAATTAAACGTTTGCACAAATTAATTAATAAAGAAATGGACAGGAACAATGGTGTTGTCGATTCCTCATACTATTCATTTGCTACCACAATGATCTCAAAACGGTAAATCACAATCACAATGCAATAAAACATTAAATTTGTATTATGGATGGTATTATGGCGACATTTCGAACCTAATCCTACAGTCTTCTTGGATCCCAATATAATTTATTAACATTATTTGACCTTCTCTGGTCTGCGCCAACTTAGGACATTCCAAGTGGTAGTTCCTTGTTCATAACTGAATTTGTTTTATGATGCAATGTACTCTCAACTAAATCTAAAATTTCCAATTTGCGTTGCCAAGCAGTCATGTCCCGGATTAATGCTGAATGCTGCCACTGCTTCTTTCCTAGCTTATCTTATTCTACCTTCATGGATCCTGGATTCCATTCCATATTTTTGACTGAGATGTTGTCATAGAACTTTTATGTTACCTCCCTCTTAATATTTGTTTTAGCGGATAGGAAACTCACAGTGGTTGTTTTATTTTCGACGTTGTGCACTTTTATTTAGCAAATTGGTCTGCCAATTCGTTTCCTAATATCTATATGACAGTGTACCCAATGTAAACAGATGTGTTTTCTCAATAATTGTAGTAAATGTATTATATTTTGGATATCGTTTACAGTATTGTCTTTTCGTTTTTTGTCGGATAATTTACTGACAAGATTACTGTCCTGGAATCCACCATAATTAACCACCCTCTGAAAGGATCTGGGTATGTGGAGAGCGAATTATATTGCTTGTATTTCGGTGTCAAAACTTTAAGAATATTTAAAGTCAGCAGTGTTTATCTTGTCCCTCTGAGATGTAGTGTGAGAAGTGTTTAGTTTATTCCTGAATGTTCTAAAAAAGAATCTCCCTGAACCAGCTTCTGTTTCATTATTCATTAAAGAACCGTCTACCACCAACCGTATATATCGCCATTTGCCAGTGGGTTACCTTTTTTATATTGTGAACAAGATAATTTGTTTGAACACTGAAGGAAGGCAATCGTTTTTCTTCACACCTTCGTTCAGGAGTAAGTTTCTCTCAAGTTGCAAATATTTTAAGCGGTTTTTAGGTAAACAGACTGCTTCAATTTTATATTATAGCGATGTCGGAATTCTTTTATTATTGATTGAGGACCTCTATAGGTTTTAAAGAGTCTGTGGTTGTAGCTTCTATTTTGCCCGGTTTGTATTGAGTTATTGAAAGATTATGTGTGTAAAGCTAAAGAGAATTTTCTAACCGCATCGCTACTAGCCTCTGGACATTGTTCTGCGATTCTTATAGTTTTTTTTTTAGTTTAGATTTGTGTGCGGTTATTACGACTTGCTGTCATATTTCAAGATTGGTTTTAAATGGGTTTATATGTTATTCAAATTATTCTATGTGCTTCCCCATTTTGCTCCCGCCAGACGTTTAAGTGGGTCTAACCTTGTGTTTCCCTTCTCAGTTGTGTTGGTCAGATGGAGATACACTCCAATTTATTTCATTTTACACTTTTTTATAACCTTTGCTATTGATATTTAGGTTGAATGTGGAGTTATTACGCAGAAGTAAGCAGAATTAGTGAACAGTTTTAGTATGAAATACTACACTATTGTACACACTGTGGCGAATTTAAAGATTAAAATCCCAATGCCACAATTCAATAAAACAATTTATGCATATTTATTTCCTTATGCATATTTCAGTAACATAGTTACCATCTACAGAGGTTACCTTTGTTTGTTTAATACTCTACCTCTGAGGATAGTAACTATGTTACTGAAATGTACTTAAGGAAATAAATCTTGATTTATTGAATTGTGGCATTGGTCGTTTGATATTAATCTTAACGTTTTAGTGTGGTTAAAATAATAAATTTGTTATTTATGGCAGCGAATAGTTTTTTGTCCTGTGAGGAGTGTACAGTATCTGTGATATTACTGACTGTTACCATTGAATTTACGTACAAAATAGATTAGATGTCTCTATGATATGGTTTGACGTTCAGACATTAGATGCGCTAGGGGTGTCATCAATAGTTTTTTGTCCTGTGAGGAGTGTACAGTAGCTGTGATATTACTCACTGTTACCATTGAATTTACGTACAAAATAGATTAGATGTCTCTATGAAATGGTTTGACGTTCAGACATTAGAGGCGCTAGGTGTGTCATCAATAGTGTTTTGTCCTGTGAGGAGTGTACAGTAGCTGTGATATTACTGACTGTTACCATTGAATTTACGTACAAAAGAGATTAGATGTCTCTATGAAATGGTTTGACGTTCAGACATTAGAGGCGCTAGAAGTGTCATCAATAGTGTTTTGTCCTGTGAGGAGTGTACAGTAGCTGTGATATTACTGACTGTTACCATTGAATTTACGTACAAAATAGATTAGATGTCTCTATGATATGGTTTGACGTTCAGACATTAGATGCGCTAGGGGTGTCATCAATAGTTTTTTGTCCTGTGAGGAGTGTACAGTAGCTGTGATATTACTGACTGTTACCATTGAATTTACGTACAAAATAGATTTGATGTCTCTATGATATGGTTTGACGTTCAGACATTAGACGCGCTAGGTGTGTCATCAATAGTGTTTTGTCCAGTGAGAAGTGTACAGTAGCTGTGATATTACTCACTGTTACCATTGAATTTAGGGGTGTTATCTAACGACCAATTTCTGGCAACTTCAAGGACATCATGCCGTGTTGAATGCTCCAACTCCTCCCACATTAGCGCATTCTAAACTAAACTCACAAAACTACAACTGTTGGCTTCATTTTTGAAACCTCAATATACAACATACCATGGGACTTCATAAATATTTAATTAACATATGAGCTAGTTGTGTTATACTAAAAAAATGTAGAAATGCACAAAACTTAACACCATAGATGTTGCCAGACTCGATACAGAGTTAGGCGATTTGGCTTGTTGATGTTATTTTGATGTTAAGTAGACAGACGCCAAGTTGTCCAATATGATAGACAAGGTGTAATTAGTCTTTACAGAGTTGTGTGATGGTTTGCCAATGTTGACATGACAGCATTGCATGCCTTGTAACAAGAATGCATACAAATGCTCGGCGCGTGGAAACGTGGATCTACGTAAGAAAAGAATTCCAAACATTATAATGTAAAATAAAATTTAACATATGTTACATATTCGCAGTATTCTAAAAAAATATAATTTTATAAGGATGATTGATACAGTTTATGCAGACATTTGCTGTAATTTGTGTATATGAAAACTAATACACGACGTTTCGAGATTGTGAATCAACTTCTTTATCAAGTGATAAACCTAGAAGAAGAGAAATGTGAAAAGAGCCAACATAGCCTTGTCGAGCGTAGAGCCATGTTGTAAAATAAAAATAATTGTCTATGAAAAGAACCCAGGACTAAAGATAGGCTTGAGCATTAAAAATAATAAGAGAAACATGAACAGAAAGAAACCACAACACAGAACTACATACTGTAGTACAGGAATTGGCAGCACCAAGTAGAATGAAAAGTATACTGGTCAATTAAATGAACAGGGGTTATATGGGGTGACCTTGTAATTACTTCTTGTGGAGATTTAACCGAACAAATTAAAACTTTATTTTTCAATTTTTATTATCGGAATTCGTAATGACCTTATTTCTACACTGGTTTGGCCAATAGGATTATCCGTTAGTTGTATATATATATATATATATATATATATATATATATATATATTATATATATTTGAAGCTTTAATTATTTTTCGTTTATATAAGTTTTCCCACCGATATATTATCTTTGCCTCTTTCCAATTTTATAATTTTTGGTCCAAATATGTCCGACCATTTTCGATTTATTTACTGGACCTAATCTTTTTATGTTCACTACTTCTTGTATTTAAAGAAAGTTTTGTCTCTGCAATGCACTGCTTTTCACATACATAATTAATAACAGGTTTTAGTTTTCTGAGTGACATTTTTAGGTTTGGTCCGAGACGTTGCCTAACAGTGTTTTGGATGTTGAAAATGGTATTTACTTTTTATTCTCTAGCATCTCGCCTACTTTTTCCATTTATCTCTACGAACGATTTAGTTTTATATGTTGCCTTATATATTTAAGGAGGGGGGGGGTCATTTTACGATTTAGGAGATAGCATGTTGTTTTATTTTATATTTGCTGAGCTTGTGGCCTGTGAATGTGGGGACTGTATGAATGGGTTTGAAATAAGGAATATGGATGTGATTATATGGAAGCGTGTTTCTATAACTAGGAATTATCTATATAGTTGGTTAAGGATGTATAATATTGTAGTGTAGTTAGTTCCTAAAATGAATAATATATGTCTAGTTTACTTTTTTTATATTTAATTCCAAAAGTAGCTTGTTTGATTTTTTCCTATATTTCTATGTATGTATATAATTTCTCTGTATGTTTGACAAGTTTGATTTTTTTTTTAAAGATGTAATTTTATTTTATTATTTGTTAATCGAGCTGGCTTTTCTGTTGCGTTTGTATGTTCTTCAGTTTTGTATTACCCTTTTTCTCCTTGTAGGACATCCTTGAACTGACATAGCTTAAGGGATTTCTAATTATTTCACCATAAGTTATTTGATTTTATTTGTTTGTGTTGGAATACAAAAAAAAAAAAAAAATAGACCAATTTTATTCAGTTAGTTTTATAGGTTATACGAATTTACCTTGTTGAAATCGACAACATTTTTTAATCTAATACACATAAGAAAAGTTGCACTTTTAAGCATTGATTTTCAAAACGATATTAAGTAATGATGCATTATTTTAAAAATAATGTAGGTTTTGTTTTGACAAAACTATCTTGTGTGACTTAATTTTTGTTAAACATTGTAATTATGATATCAACAAAATTTAACGTAAACAATGTCGTCAATTTTTATTTTTAAAAAAACGTAGAGCACTTAACCTTCAAAACACTAATCCTAACACTCCTACATCCCCTTCCTATATTGCTTACAAATCTACGCCCAAGCATACCACAATTGAGTAAAGTAATACAATTGTAATACTTTACAATTGTAAAGTAATACACACAACTTGACAAGATGTGATGGAGATTCTCGCTATTTGGCTTGTTGACTAGGTGTAAGATATTTTGGATGTTGAGTAGACAGACGCCAAGTTGTCCAATGTGATAGACAGGGGGTAATTAGTCTTTACGGAGCTGTGTGATGGTTTGCCAATATTGACATGTCAGCATTGCATGCTTGTAGTAGAGTACGCCGTCGATACGCTGAAATGATTGTTTGGAGTAGCTATTTATTGCCAACCTAGATATTTATGTACTGAACGTCCCAGAACAATTAAATATCTTTTTATACTGAGGAAAGTATAAAATTAGAATCTTATAAATATTTTCTAGTGTTAAAAAAATACTTTTTAAATTTTAAACCCCTCCCTCAAAATTGTGTTGTGGGATGCAATTTTAAAAATGTAAACCTCTATCGAGGGATACCTAGTTTTAAAAGGTTTTATTAGTGTTATACTTACAGTTATAGTTTTGTTTTTGTAGCTCATGCATCACTGAAGATGGCGACTTTGTCGTTGAAACGAGTTTGATTAAGTAAAGGTAATTTTTGTAAGATCTTGTGTTCGAGTTTTTCTATTTAAAAGGATTTGTTTACCTACTATTATATGATATATTGTATGTTTGTAAACATTATTTTTTTGAAAAAGGGTTGACAAATTTAGTTGAAATGGAATGAATCTACTTCGGGTGGAAGAATGCTATATAGCTAGGTCGACTTTTGGGAAACTTCTTTAGGGGGTTAACTAACAATATTGTTTTTTTTTCTACTAATTTTGAGGTTATATTTTAAATATTTTTCTTTTTCAGTCTAACTCTCTTACGTTTTTTACCGAGAACTTGTTTGGGCATCAGAATATTTATATTTTAAAACTACAATAGACGTTGTACATCAACAATGGCGAAAAATTATCCTCAGAAAAACACTTTTAAAATTTAAAAATTGACCGCCATTTTGAGTTTATATCGACCCATATAACAAAAATATTAAAATTTTTATCAAAATAGGTTAGTACAATTTATTTCTTGTTTTTTTGGTTTATTTTTGTTGTAAAGGATGCCATGGATTTTTGAAACCGCTATAAAATTCTTACCAGACGACATAAAAATTAAAAAAGATCAAATATTATATTTTTTTAATAAATATAAGTCGATACAGTATTTTTCAAGTTGTGGATTATATAATCCTTATTTTGGATTTGTCTGTATTGGAGGCTTCCACGTACAAACTGATCTCAAAAATAAAATTCAGCCCCTTCAAAAATATTAATATAATTTATTTTCATAAAATTCATTAATAAATAAGATTTTTAAAATATGTGGGTCATATTGGATATTACATAGGTAATGTAGACTGTGTTACATTCAAAATCATCTCAAATTCAAACTTACCGCCATATTAAACATATGGTTAAGACTAATCACCTTTGAAATCTCATTAACTTGAAACTAAAACGATTATTTGTAGTTTGTAAACGTCAATAGAATCGATTAGAAGTGGAGTATGTATAATAGCTATAGAATTTTTAAATGTAAAGAGTTCATTGCCATTGTTTGTAGTAAATTTTGTGGTAATCGGACACGTGCGATCACATATGAAACCAACTTCTAATTTGCTGATATTGTTACTATCAACTTGTTCAAGGTGTTAAATCGGCGCTCGTTTATACTCTTGAGTCGACAGGTTGTAATATGGAAGTTATCTAATAAAACTAGTTATTAGCGTGTCTATAACATGACGACAGAGTTATTCAATAGTCGCGGAGTTTTAGTTAAAGTAAAAAGTAAAAAACGTTGATGCAAAATATTTGTTCTGTGTGTCCGTACTTATAGAGTCTTTTACCAATTTTTTTTATGCCGTTGTTGGCGAAACCATGGTCGGCAAGACTCAAATAAATTGTAGAATTTACTAAATATTGTGTTTGTTTTTCATAAAAATGGAGTTCTACCAAGTACCATCGGTCAATAGTGTAAATCGTATAATTATTTTTATATTTATGATTTCCACCCTCCCATTCAGTATATGAGAAATGTAGGCTATTTCAGCTAATCTCTCCTCCTACTATCTGTATGTGATAATTTGTTAAAAGTGTTTTTGATTTTTCGTTGGGTTTTGAAGAAAAAAATAACATTGCTTCTTAAAATGTTGGTACACAACTACGGTATATCAATAGTGTGTTAAAAATCAAAACACGACGTTTCGGGAATAAGAATCAAATCCCGTTATCAAGTGATTAAAAACTAAAGAAACATGAAACTAGAAACTAAGCCTATGTAAGAAGTAAAATTAAATAAGAATACCACCAACCTTAATATCTAAGCATGCATCTCAGAGCTAAAACTGAGAAGTCAAAAAACACAATCTAGTTCTAGTTTCATGTTTCTTTAGTTTTTAGTCACTTGATAACGGGAATTGATTCTTATTCCCGAAACGTCGTGTTTTGATTTTTTAACACACAAATGATGGCAAATGTCCGAGAAATGTATAATAATAAAATTGAACTTCCATCATTAACAAATAACTTCAAACAGAGAATATATCAATAGATTCTATAGATTGGTGAAAACTACAAATCTATTCTGATGGCTATTCTGAGTCAGGCTCTAGACAAGATAAATCCTGACTCTATGATTTTTTCATAAATTTGGTCCTAGATTTAAAACGTATATTTTTATATGACGTCTACAACTTTAAAAGTAGAACCACAATGTGCTAGCAATATAACGCAAATGCACTACTGAAATTAATGTAAAGACATCTATTTGCAAACAAAATGGCACATTGTGATTGCAGAAGGAGAATCTAAATTGCTTTTCCTTTACCAAGTAATATTAAACTGAAATGTGAAATGAAAACTGCACAAATTTATACCAACTACTGTAATTGGTAATTAGTATAAAAGTGGCAAAAGTACAAAGGCTTGGAGAATAGTCCTTTGAAATGTTGGTAAATCCTTTGAAATGGTGGGCAACTCTTTTGCAGTGTTAAGAAACGCCTTTGGAATGTTCAGAAATCCTTTGAAGACTCGTCTTATTAATTTGTATTTATATTTTAAGAGTTATGACAGTCGAAGTATTACTGCAAATTTTTTATTTGTTTTTATCTAGTCTGCAAATATAAAGTCTACCCAAACAGTCACTGTCAAAATATAAATGACGAAACTAAACATGTTATATGGGTCGGGTACCTCCCTACGTTTTCTTGCAATTTTCGTCAAAGATTTCGGACCAAATGTCCATCATCTTGGATTTGAATCATTTAAAAAAAGGTAATATAGTCCTGTAAATCTTAATTAAATATTGTGCAATATTTCGCGAAGGGATGATCCAATTTGATTACTTTTTTCATTGAACGTTTTCTTTTATTTCCTTTGATTAAAGGTGTTACAAGGGGTAGGTTGCTATTTGAAATTTTTGGTTGAAAAGGGGGTGGAGGTGAGTTTTGGTTAAATTGATTTCACAAAATTAGTTCCTTTTGGGTGTATTAACGTTCCCTGTATCCGCACATTTATGTCGTTTTAATTTTTTTAATAAGATGCAAGTTTTTACAAAAATACCAGCTACATTCGTTTGGTCCTAAATTGATATAATGAAAATTGTTGAATTGAGTAGAAGAGGGGGGGGAGGCATACTTTTTAGTTACTCCTTAAGTAGAATTTTTTAGTAATTCTCTTCTTTTATGTCTAACATATTAATTATTCCCACCTTAAGTTAAACGAGGAAGGGATTTGGCAAGTTCACAAAATTCTTATCTTTGTAATTTATTTCGCACCAGTTTTTTAGAGGAGGATTAAAGTGATCAATATACATTCTGGAACTGAATTTGGCATTTTGTCAAACTGCTGAGCCTAATATGAATATAATAAGTTATCATTAATTTTAACAACTGCTAAAATAAAGGTAAACAAGTTATTGGGCCCCATCATAGTAGGCCTACCTACCTAGCCCCTTCATACACTGTAATAAAGTAGATCCTCTAAATTTATTGTCCAATAGTTGGTCTCTATAGTTTGTTAGAATTTTAAATTGTATCAAGGTAGAACAAGGGTCAGTTATATTTTTGTACTTTAAAAGGATGAGAAATTTATTTAGATAACTTATAGAATCGGTTTAGATACTATTTTAAAGCAAAATACATCAAGTTTAATTCATCTAGTGCCGTAGTACCAAATGCAGTCTCCTTAAGCTGGCAGTTGCTGTTTAAATCTCTACTTTCACTGGTGCTGAACGTGGTCGTTGTGTGGTTGGTCCACGTACCCAACTCCGCGACTACAGTAAGCATCTTCCAAGTAGGCTTTCAATTTATTATTGACACCAAAATTTGAGAGATTGGTTATTCTGTTCGACAATGATGACAAATCACCAGTTCGTCCGCGACTTCCTAATGCTACTGTGAATCAAGTAAGGTAAAGCCGTATGTTTGCATGTGTTTACAGAAGAAGTCATTTTGAAAACTGCGCAACTTTAAGACTATGAACTCTTTTTTAATATTGTTTAATTCAAATAATTTATATTGTTTTTAACATATGCATCACTGGAGCGTGTTCTGGATAGTGTAAAGTAAAGTTTTTTGTGCTCTCAGCAAATTTAAGCGCATAACCCGTTCTTTTTCCATGAGAAAACCATAAATGGTATATATCTGGATGTACTCACAGTTATTCCACAGTTAGACGAAGTTAAGAAGATGGATTTTTGCACTACTAAGACGAGGCTCCACCTCACTTTCGCTTAGAAGTCTGGAAATTCTTTAAAAATCCATTCCTAGGTCGGTAGATTGGTCGTGCAGTTGCATGGTCGCCTCGTTTACCAGATTCATTTGATATTTTCTTAAGCGGTTAAATTATAAAGTGCTTTTTAAAACACCCTGTTTAATCTCAGGTTTATTATTTTTGAAGGCAGTTGTCACATACGGGCGTGGTTATTCAAACTTTCTTAAATTTTGTTAGACTCTCATAAGGGATAATGTATTATGTTAAGTTTTACTGATAGGGGATGTTGTATTAATATGGTCATATTAATAATTCTTGAATTTTTTCTTTCTACTTGTTAGTTTCATACTAATTGTCTTCTATTTTAGAGCAACAAGTATGTGAATTATATAGAATATTTGTATGTTGCAGGTGAGAATACACTTTTTATTTGAGTCTGCTGTGCCTGTGTATAAGTAAGTTATAACTTAGGTTAAAAGGTGCATAATAAAAATATATTTTTGACAGGTAGACTGCCGCACTTTTTTGTCCCAAATTGAAAGAGATTTTTATTTCCCCAAATATTTTGATAACTTTGTGTAGAATAATGTAAATTATATTTGTGCACAGTGTTTACTTAAAACAACCATTCGCCTCCACAAAAAAATTAAGTACCAAGGGCAGGTACTCTTTTGTTGTAGCTAAGAAAATGTGCATGTAAGTTTGTATCCAGCATGTATTTTACAAAAAAGTATAAATTTTTATTAAATTTTCTAGAAATACGTATTACAATATTATGTAAATAATTGAGTTTAAAATTATAGAATAACAAATTTGCAAAAAAAGCGAATACCGAAAATGTTTCACATAAGAGAAAAAGTAACGCCCCGTAGATTTGAGTATTAGGTAATATTGTGGCTATTGTAATATATAATACACTTAATTATAAATTAATTTGGAAGTATTAATCTGGTATATATTAGTTATAGCTCTTTTAGTTTACTGTTACAAGTTCAACTTGTTTGTTTATAGTATAAAAAATCTGTTAGGGAACATGATTAGAAAATAACACAACTAATTGGTTCCTGGTCTACTTAAAACTAAAGTAATTATATAAACAAAGGTTATATTTAATCTAGATAGACCAGACCGGTAGATAGATGAAATAGTTGTGATATGGTAGAAGAAAATAATATAGGCGGAATTGAGATTTGGATAATGTTGGAAAGTTTAAAAATATGTTTGGTAAAAAAGGACTGTAAAGGTGTGGGTTTTGGTGGGAGAAATGGAAACTCCATATCAGTGCACTTAATCCATATGCCAAGCTAAATCCAGCGATGCCCACTGTGGCTGGGTGTTCATAAAAAGATAGCCCCCCATTAGTTTTTTTTAATAACCTGATGAACTGTCAAGTTTTGCTAACTTAAAAATTAAGACAAAAATCGAATGCGCTAAGATAATTTAATCATTGAATCAGTTATCCGATGCAGTGCTCAATTAAGTGATGAACTAAAACTTATTACACCATATAAATTTATCTACTAAAGAAATATTTTAAAAACTACTATATGAATACTATAAATAATGGTACTCATATGAAATCTACCTAAATATGCGTACTGGATATGATGTTCATGGCAAGCAACTTTTTAAAATTCAATTGCGAAAGAAATGTTACTTTCTCGTATATTGGGGGTCATACAAATTATCTCATAGAACGTGGATGTGTTTTAACAAGATTATTTATTTAACATTATTAGTTTAGAATATTCAATTACAAAATATACAAAAGTAGTAGCCTACTCTTAATCTCGTGGTTCATAAGTTCAATAGTCCTTAACTCTTGGCATGATTATGTTTACAACGTTTTTGTGCGGACAACCTAAATAAGGCTTAAAACTAAAAATGCAAACTTATAAATTAGGATATTTGATATCTTAAACACTAATGAAAGGTGTGTAATGGAAGTTGATAAGGAATTTTATTGTCTTGGTTATTTTTACAACGTTTTTGGGCGGACAACCTAAATAAGGCTTAAAATTGTAGAAATTTAATCGTATAAATTAGGATATTGGATATCTTAAAAACTAATGAAAGGTGTGTAATGGAAGTTGATAAGGAATTTTATTGTCTTGGTTATTTTTATAACGTTTTTGTGCGGACAACCTAGATAAGGCTTAAAATTGTAGAAATTTAATCGTATAAATAAGGATATTGGATATCTTAAAAACTAATGAAAGGTGTGTAATGGAAGTTGATAAGGAATTTTATTGTCTTGGTTATTTTTATAACGTTTTTGTGCGGACAACCTAGATAAGGCTTAAAATTGTAGAAATTTAATCGTATAAATTAGGATATTGGATATCTTAAAAACTAATGAAAGGTGTGTAATGGAAGTTGATAAGGAATTTTATTGTCTTGGTTATTTTTATAACGTTTTTGTGCGGACAACCTAAATAAGGCTTAAAATTGTAGAAATTTAATCGTATAAATTAGGATATTGGATATCTTAAAAACTAATGAAAGGTGTGTAATGGAAGTTGATAAGGAATTTTATTGTCTTGGTTATTGTTACAACGTTTTTGTGCGGACAACCTAAATAAGGCTTAAAACTAAAAATGCAAACTTATAAATTAGGATATTTGATATCTTAAAAACTAATGAAAGGTGTGTAATGGAAGTTGATAAGGAATTTTATTGTCTTGGTTATTGTTACAACGTTTTTGTGCGGACAACCTAAATAAGGCTTAAAACTAAAAATGCAAACTTATAAATTAGGATATTTGATATCTTAAAAACTAATGAAAGGTGTGTAATGGAAGTTGATAAGGAATTTTATTGTCTTGGTTATTGTTACAACGTTTTTGTGCGGACAACCTAAATAAGGCTTAAAACTAAAAATGCAAACTTATAAATTAGGATATTTGATATCTTAAACACTAATGAAAGGTGTGTAATGGAAGTTGATAAGGAATTTTATTGTCTTGGTTATTTTTACAACGTTTTTGGGCGGACAACCTAAATAAGGCTTAAAATTGTAGAAATTTAATCGTATAAATTAGGATATTGGATATCTTAAAAACTAATGAAAGGTGTGTAATGGAAGTTGATAAGGAATTTTATTGTCTTGGTTATTTTTATAACGTTTTTGTGCGGACAACCTAGATAAGGCTTAAAATTGTAGAAATTTAATCGTATAAATTAGGATATTGGATATCTTAAAAACTAATGAAAGGTGTGTAATGGAAGTTGATAAGGAATTTTATTGTCTTGGTTATTGTTACAACGTTTTTGTGCGGACAACCTAAATAAGGCTTAAAACTAAAAATGCAAACTTATAAATTAGGATATTTGATATCTTAAAAACTAATGAAAGGTGTGTAATGGAAGTTGATAAGGAATTTTATTGTCTTGGTTATTTTTATAACGTTTTTGGGTGGACAACCTAGATAAGACTTAAAATTGTAAAAATTTAATCGTATAAATAAGGATATTGGATATCTTAAAAACTAATGAAAGGTGTGTAATGGAAGTGAATAAGAAATTTTATTGTCTTGGTTATTGTTACAACGTTTTTGGGTGGACAACCTAGATAAGGCTTAAAATTGTAGAAATTTAATCGTATAAATAAGGATATTGGATATCTTAAAAACTAATGAAAGGTGTGTAATGGAAGTTGATAAGGAATTTTATTGTCTTGGTTATTTTTATAACGTTTTTGGGTGGACAACCTAGATAAGGCTTAAAATTGTAGAAATTTAATCGTATAAATAAGGATATTGGATATCTTAAAAACTAATGAAAGGTGTGTAATGGAAGTTGATAAGGAATTTTATTGTCTTGGTTATTTTTATAACGTTTTTGGGCGGACAACCTAAATAAGACTTAAAATTGTAGAAATTTAATCGTATAAATTAGGATATTGGATATCTTAAAAACTAATGAAAGGTGTGTAATGGAAGTTGATAAGGAATTTTATTGTCTTGGTTATTGTTACAACGTTTTTGTGCGGACAACCTAAATAAGGCTTAAAACTAAAAATGCAAACTTATAAATTAGGATATTTGATATCTTAAAAACTAATGAAAGGTGTGTAATGGAAGTTGATAAGGAATTTTATTGTCTTGGTTATTTTTATAACGTTTTTGGGTGGACAACCTAAATAAGACTTAAAATTGTAGAAATTTAATCGTATAAATAAGGATATTGGATATCTTAAAAACTAATGAAAGGTGTGTAATGGAAGTTGATAAGGAATTTTATTGTCTTGGTTATTTTTATAACGTTTTTGGGTGGACAACCTAAATAAGACTTAAAATTGTAGAAATTTAATCGTATAAATAAGGATATTGGATATCTTAAAAACTAATGAAAGGTGTGTAATGGAAGTTGATAAGGAATTTTATTGTCTTGGTTATTGTTACAACGTTTTTGTGCGGACAACCTAAATAAGGCTTAAAACTAAAAATGCAAACTTATAAATTAGGATATTTGATATCTTAAAAACTAATGAAAGGTGTGTAATGGAAGTTGATAAGGAATTTTATTGTCTTGGTTATTTTTATAACGTTTTTGGGTGGACAACCTAGATAAGACTTAAAATTGTAAAAATTTAATCGTATAAATAAGGATATTGGATATCTTAAAAACTAATGAAAGGTGTGTAATGGAAGTGAATAAGAAATTTTATTGTCTTGGTTATTGTTACAACGTTTTTGGGTGGACAACCTAGATAAGGCTTAAAATTGTAGAAATTTAATCGTATAAATAAGGATATTGGATATCTTAAAAACTAATGAAAGGTGTGTAATGGAAGTTGATAAGAAATTTTATTGTCTTGGTTATTGTTACAACGTTTTTGGGTGGACAACCTAGATAAGGCTTAAAATTGTAGAAATTTAATCGTATAAATAAGGATATTGGATATCTTAAAAACTAATGAAAGGTGTGTAATGGAAGTTGATAAGGAATTTTATTGTCTTGGTTATTTTTATAACGTTTTTGGGTGGACAACCTAAATAAGACTTAAAATTGTAGAAATTTAATCGTATAAATAAGGATATTGGATATCCTAAAAACTAATGAAAGGTGTGTAATGGAAGTTGATAAGGAATTTTATTGTCTTGGTTATTTTTATAACGTTTTTGGGCGGACAACCTAAATAAGACTTAAAATTGTAGAAATTTAATCGTATAAATAAGGATATTGGATATCTTAAAAACTAATGAAAGGTGTGTAATGGAAGTTGATAAGGAATTTTATTGTCTTGGTTATTTTTATAACGTTTTTGGGCGGACAACCTAGATAAGGCTTAAAATTGTAGAAATTTAATCGTATAAATTAGGATATTTGATATCTTAAAAACTAATGAAAGGTGTGTAATGGAAGTTGATAAGGAATTTTATTGTCTTGGTTATTTTTATAACGTTTTTGGGTGGACAACCTAGATAAGACTTAAAATTGTAAAAATTTAATCGTATAAATAAGGATATTGGATATCTTAAAAACTAATGAAAGGTGTGTAATGGAAGTGAATAAGAAATTTTATTGTCTTGGTTATTTTTATAACGTTTTTGGGTGGACAACCTAGATAAGGCTTAAAATTGTAGAAATTTAATCGTATAAATAAGGATATTGGATATCTTAAAAACTAATGAAAGGTGTGTAATGGAAGTTGATAAGGAATTTTATTGTCTTGGTTATTTTTATAACGTTTTTGGGTGGACAACCTAGATAAGACTTAAAATTGTAAAAATTTAATCGTATAAATAAGGATATTGGATATCTTAAAAACTAATGAAAGGTGTGTAATGGAAGTTGATAAGGAATTTTATTGTCTTGGTTATTTTTATAACGTTTTTGGGTGGACAACCTAGATAAGACTTAAAATTGTAAAAATTTAATCGTATAAATAAGGATATTGGATATCTTAAAAACTAATGAAAGGTGTGTAATGGAAGTTGATAAGGAATTTTATTGTCTTGGTTATTTTTATAACGTTTTTGGGTGGACAACCTAGATAAGACTTAAAATTGTAAAAATTTAATCGTATAAATAAGGATATTGGATATCTTAAAAACTAATGAAAGGTGTGTAATGGAAGTTGATAAGGAATTTTATTGTCTTGGTTATTTTGTATAACGTTTTTGGGTGGACAACCTAGATAAGACTTAAAATTGTAAAAATTTAATCGTATAAATAAGGATATTGGATATCTTAAAAACTAATGAAAGGTGTGTAATGGAAGTTGATAAGGAATTTTATTGTCTTGGTTATTTTTATAACGTTTTTGGGTGGACAACCTAGATAAGACTTAAAATTGTAAAAATTTAATCGTATAAATAAGGATATTGGATATCTTAAAAACTAATGAAAGGTGTGTAATGGAAGTTGATAAGGAATTTTATTGTCTTGGTTATTTTTATAACGTTTTTGGGTGGACAACCTAGATAAGACTTAAAATTGTAAAAATTTAATCGTATAAATAAGGATATTGGATATCTTAAAAACTAATGAAAGGTGTGTAATGGAAGTTGATAAGGAATTTTATTGTCTTGGTTATTTTTATAACGTTTTTGGGTGGACAACCTAGATAAGACTTAAAATTGTAAAAATTTAATCGTATAAATAAGGATATTGGATATCTTAAAAACTAATGAAAGGTGTGTAATGGAAGTTGATAAGGAATTTTATTGTCTTGGTTATTTTTATAACGTTTTTGGGTGGACAACCTAGATAAGACTTAAAATTGTAAAAATTTAATCGTATAAATAAGGATATTGGATATCTTAAAAACTAATGAAAGGTGTGTAATGGAAGTTGATAAGGAATTTTATTGTCTTGGTTATTGTTACAACGTTTTTGTGCGGACAACCTAAATAAGGCTTAAAACTAAAAATGCAAACTTATAAATTAGGATATTTGATATCTTAAAAACTAATGAAAGGTGTGTAATGGAAGTTGATAAGGAATTTTATTGTCTTGGTTATTTTTATAACGTTTTTGGGTGGACAACCTAAATAAGACTTAAAATTGTAGAAATTTAATCGTATAAATAAGGATATTGGATATCTTAAAAACTAATGAAAGGTGTGTAATGGAAGTTGATAAGGAATTTTATTGTCTTGGTTATTTTTATAACGTTTTTGGGCGGACAACCTAAATAAGACTTAAAATTGTAGAAATTTAATCGTATAAATAAGGATATTGGATATCTTAAAAACTAATGAAAGGTGTGTAATGGAAGTTGATAAGGAATTTTATTGTCTTGGTTATTTTTATAACGTTTTTGGGCGGACAACCTAGATAAGGCTTAAAATTGTAGAAATTTAATCGTATAAATTAGGATATTTGATATCTTAAAAACTAATGAAAGGTGTGTAATGGAAGTTGATAAGGAATTTTATTGTCTTGGTTATTTTTATAACGTTTTTGGGTGGACAACCTAGATAAGACTTAAAATTGTAAAAATTTAATCGTATAAATAAGGATATTGGATATCTTAAAAACTAATGAAAGGTGTGTAATGGAAGTGAATAAGAAATTTTATTGTCTTGGTTATTTTTATAACGTTTTTGGGTGGACAACCTAGATAAGGCTTAAAATTGTAGAAATTTAATCGTATAAATAAGGATATTGGATATCTTAAAAACTAATGAAAGGTGTGTAATGGAAGTTGATAAGGAATTTTATTGTCTTGGTTATTTTTATAACGTTTTTGGGTGGACAACCTAGATAAGACTTAAAATTGTAAAAATTTAATCGTATAAATAAGGATATTGGATATCTTAAAAACTAATGAAAGGTGTGTAATGGAAGTTGATAAGGAATTTTATTGTCTTGGTTATTGTTACAACGTTTTTGGGTGGACAACCTAGATAAGGCTTAAAATTGTAGAAATTTAATCGTATAAATAAGGATATTGGATATCTTAAAAACTAATGAAAGGTGTGTAATGGAAGTGAATAAGAAATTTTATTGTCTTGGTTATTGTTACAACGTTTTTGGGTGGACAACCTAGATAAGGCTTAAAATTGTAGAAATTTAATCGTATAAATAAGGATATTGGATATCTTAAAAACTAATGAAAGGTGTGTAATGGAAGTGAATAAGAAATTTTATTGTCTTGGTTATTTTTATAACGTTTTTGGGTGGACAACCTAGATAAGGCTTAAAATTGTAGAAATTTAATCGTATAAATAAGGATATTGGATATCTTAAAAACTAATGAAAGGTGTGTAATGGAAGTTGATAAGGAATTTTATTGTCTTGGTTATTTTTATAACGTTTTTGGGTGGACAACCTAGATAAGACTTAAAATTGTAAAAATTTAATCGTATAAATAAGGATATTGGATATCTTAAAAACTAATGAAAGGTGTGTAATGGAAGTTGATAAGGAATTTTATTGTCTTGGTTATTTTTATAACGTTTTTGGGTGGACAACCTAGATAAGACAAAATTGTAAAAATTTAATCGTATAAATAAGGATATTGGATATCTTAAAAACTAATGAAAGGTGTGTAATGGAAGTTGATAAGGAATTTTATTGTCTTGGTTATTTTTATAACGTACTTAAAATTGTAAAAATTTAATCGTATAAATAAGGATATTGGATATCTTAAAAACTAATGAAAGGTGTGTAATGGAAGTTGATAAGGAATTTTATTGTCTTGGTTATTTTGTATAACGTTTTTGGGTGGACAACCTAGATAAGACTTAAAATTGTAAAAATTTAATCGTATAAATAAGGATATTGGATATCTTAAAAACTAATGAAAGGTGTGTAATGGAAGTTGATAAGGAATTTTATTGTCTTGGTTATTTTTATAACGTTTTTGGGTGGACAACCTAGATAAGACTTAAAATTGTAAAAATTTAATCGTATAAATAAGGATATTGGATATCTTAAAAACTAATGAAAGGTGTGTAATGGAAGTTGATAAGGAATTTTATTGTCTTGGTTATTTTTATAACGTTTTTGGGTGGACAACCTAGATAAGACTTAAAATTGTAAAAATTTAATCGTATAAATAAGGATATTGGATATCTTAAAAACTAATGAAAGGTGTGTAATGGAAGTTGATAAGGAATTTTATTGTCTTGGTTATTTTTATAACGTTTTTGGGTGGACAACCTAGATAAGACTTAAAATTGTAAAAATTTAATCGTATAAATAAGGATATTGGATATCTTAAAAACTAATGAAAGGTGTGTAATGGAAGTTGATAAGGAATTTTATTGTCTTGGTTATTTTTATAACGTTTTTGGGTGGACAACCTAGATAAGACTTAAAATTGTAAAAATTTAATCGTATAAATAAGGATATTGGATATCTTAAAAACTAATGAAAGGTGTGTAATGGAAGTTGATAAGGAATTTTATTGTCTTGGTTATTGTTACAACGTTTTTGTGCGGACAACCTAAATAAGGCTTAAAACTAAAAATGCAAACTTATAAATTAGGATATTTGATATCTTAAAAACTAATGAAAGGAGTGTAATGGAAGTTGATAAGGAATTTTATTGTCTTGGTTATTTTTATAACGTTTTTGGGTGGACAACCTAAATAAGACTTAAAATTGTAGAAATTTAATCGTATAAATAAGGATATTGGATATCTTAAAAACTAATGAAAGGTGTGTAATGGAAGTTGATAAGGAATTTTATTGTCTTGGTTATTTTTATAACGTTTTTGGGCGGACAACCTAAATAAGACTTAAAATTGTAGAAATTTAATCGTATAAATAAGGATATTGGATATCTTAAAAACTAATGAAAGGTGTGTAATGGAAGTTGATAAGGAATTTTATTGTCTTGGTTATTTTTATAACGTTTTTGGGCGGACAACCTAGATAAGGCTTAAAATTGTAGAAATTTAATCGTATAAATTAGGATATTTGATATCTTAAAAACTAATGAAAGGTGTGTAATGGAAGTTGATAAGGAATTTTATTGTCTTGGTTATTTTTATAACGTTTTTGGGTGGACAACCTAGATAAGACTTAAAATTGTAAAAATTTAATCGTATAAATAAGGATATTGGATATCTTAAAAACTAATGAAAGGTGTGTAATGGAAGTGAATAAGAAATTTTATTGTCTTGGTTATTTTTATAACGTTTTTGGGTGGACAACCTAGATAAGGCTTAAAATTGTAGAAATTTAATCGTATAAATAAGGATATTGGATATCTTAAAAACTAATGAAAGGTGTGTAATAGAAGTTGATAAGGAATTTTATTGTCTTGGTTATTTTTATAACGTTTTTGGTTGGACAACCTAGATAAGACTTAAAATTGTAAAAATTTAATCGTATAAATAAGGATATTGGATATCTTAAAAACTAATGAAAGGTGTGTAATGGAAGTTGATAAGGAATTTTATTGTCTTGGTTATTTTTATAACGTTTTTGGGTGGACAACCTAGATAAGACTTAAAATTGTAAAAATTTAATCGTATAAATAAGGATATTGGATATCTTAAAAACTAATGAAAGGTGTGTAATGGAAGTTGATAAGGAATTTTATTGTCTTGGTTATTTTTATAACGTTTTTGGGTGGACAACCTAGATAAGACTTAAAATTGTAAAAATTTAATCGTATAAATAAGGATATTGGATATCTTAAAAACTAATGAAAGGTGTGTAATGGAAGTTGATAAGGAATTTTATTGTCTTGGTTATTTTTATAACGTTTTTGGGTGGACAACCTAGATAAGACTTAAAATTGTAAAAATTTAATCGTATAAATAAGGATATTGGATATCTTAAAAACTAATGAAAGGTGTGTAATGGAAGTTGATAAGGAATTTTATTGTCTTGGTTATTTTTATAACGTTTTTGGGTGGACAACCTAGATAAGACTTAAAATTGTAAAAATTTAATCGTATAAATAAGGATATTGGATATCTTAAAAACTAATGAAAGGTGTGTAATGGAAGTTGATAAGGAATTTTATTGTCTTGGTTATTTTTATAACGTTTTTGGGTGGACAACCTAGATAAGACTTAAAATTGTAAAAATTTATTCGTATAAATAAGGATATTGGATATCTTAAAAACTAATGAAAGGTGTGTAATGGAAGTTGATAAGGAATTTTATTGTCTTGGTTATTTTTATAACGTTTTTGGGTGGACAACCTAGATAAGACTTAAAATTGTAAAAATTTAATCGTATAAATAAGGATATTGGATATCTTAAAAACTAATGAAAGGTGTGTAATGGAAGTTGATAAGGAATTTTATTGTCTTGGTTATTTTTATAACGTTTTTGGGTGGACAACCTAGATAAGACTTAAAATTGTAAAAATTTAATCGTATAAATAAGGATATTGGATATCTTAAAAACTAATGAAAGGTGTGTAATGGAAGTTGATAAGGAATTTTATTGTCTTGGTTATTTTTATAACGTTTTTGGGTGGACAACCTAGATAAGACTTAAAATTGTAAAAATTTAATCGTATAAATAAGGATATTGGATATCTTAAAAACTAATGAAAGGTGTGTAATGGAAGTTGATAAGGAATTTTATTGTCTTGGTTATTTTTATAACGTTTTTGGGTGGACAACTTAGATAAGACTTAAAATTGTAAAAATTTAATCGTATAAATAAGGATATTGGATATCTTAAAAACTAATGAAAGGTGTGTAATGGAAGTTGATAAGGAATTTTATTGTCTTGGTTATTTTTATAACGTTTTTGGGTGGACAACCTAGATAAGACTTAAAATTGTAAAAATTTAATCGTATAAATAAGGATATTGGATATCTTAAAAACTAATGAAAGGTGTGTAATGGAAGTTGATAAGGAATTTTATTGTCTTGGTTATTTTTATAACGTTTTTGGGTGGACAACCTAGATAAGACTTAAAATTGTAAAAATTTAATCGTATAAATAAGGATATTGGATATCTTAAAAACTAATGAAAGGTGTGTAATGGAAGTTGATAAGGAATTTTATTGTCTTGGTTATTTTTATAACGTTTTTGGGTGGACAACCTACATAAGACTTAAAATTGTAAAAATTTAATCGTATAAATAAGGATATTGGATATCTTAAAAACTAATGAAAGGTGTGTAATGGAAGTGAATAAGAAATTTTATTGTCTTGGTTATTGTTACAACGTTTTTGGGTGGACAACCTAGATAAGGCTTAAAATTGTAGAAATTTAATCGTATAAATAAGGATATTGGATATCTTAAAAACTAATGAAAGGTGTGTAATGGAAGTTGATAAGGAATTTTATTGTCTTGGTTATTTTTATAACGTTTTTTTGTGGACAACCTAGATAAGACTTAAAATTGTAAAAAATTAATCGTATAAATAAGGATATTGGATATCTTAAAAACTAATGAAAGGTGTGTAATGGAAGTGAATAAGAAATTTTATTGTCTTGGTTATTGTTACAACGTTTTTGGGTGGACAACCTAGATAAGGCTTAAAATTGTAGAAATTTAATCGTATAAATAAGGATATTGGATATCTTAAAAACTAATGAAAGGTGTGTAATGGAAGTTGATAAGGAATTTTATTGTCTTGGTTATTTTTATAACGTTTTTGGGTGGACAACCTAGATAAGGCTTAAAATTGTAGAAATTTAATCGTATAAATAAGGATATTGGATATCTTAAAAACTAATGAAAGGTGTGTAATGGAAGTTGATAAGAAATTTTATTGTCTTGGTTATTTTTATAACGTTTTTGGGTGGACAACCTAGATAAGACTTAAAATTGTAGAAATTTAATCGTATAAATAAGGATATTGGATATCTTAAACACTAATGAAAGGTGTGTAATGGAAGTGAATAAGAAATTTTATTGTCTTGGTTATTTTTATAACGTTTTTGGGTGGACAACCTAGATAAGGCTTAAAATTGTAAAAAATTAATCGTATAAATAAGGATATTGGATATCTTAAAAACTAATGAAAGGTGTGTAATGGAAGTGAATAAGAAATTTTATTGTCTTGGTTATTGTTACAACGTTTTTGGGTGGACAACCTAGATAAGGCTTAAAATTGTAGAAATTTAATCGTATAAATAAGGATATTGGATATCTTAAAAACTAATGAAAGGTGTGTAATGGAAGTGAATAAGAAATTTTATTGTCTTGGTTATTGTTACAACGTTTTTGGGTGGACAACCTAGATAAGGCCTAAAATTGTAGAAATTTAATCGTATAAATAAGGATATTGGATATCTTAAAAACTAATGAAAGGTGTGTAATGGAAGTTGATAAGGAATTTTATTGTCTTGGTTATTTTTATAACGTTTTTGGGTGGACAACCTAGATAAGACTTAAAATTGTAAAAATTTAATCGTATAAATAAGGATATTGGATATCTTAAAAACTAATGAAAGGTGTGTAATGGAAGTTGATAAGGAATTTTATTGTCTTGGTTATTTTTATAACGTTTTTGGGTGGACAACCTAGATAAGACTTAAAATTGTAAAAATTTAATCGTATAAATAAGGATATTGGATATCTTAAAAACTAATGAAAGGTGTGTAATGGAAGTTGATAAGGAATTTTATTGTCTTGGTTATTTTTATAACGTTTTTGGGTGGACAACCTAGATAAGACTTAAAATTGTAAAAATTTAATCGTATAAATAAGGATATTGGATATCTTAAAAACTAATGAAAGGTGTGTAATGGAAGTTGATAAGGAATTTTATTGTCTTGGTTATTTTTATAACGTTTTTGGGTGGACAACCTAGATAAGACTTAAAATTGTAAAAATTTAATCGTATAAATAAGGATATTGGATATCTTAAAAACTAATGAAAGGTGTGTAATGGAAGTTGATAAGGAATTTTATTGTCTTGGTTATTTTTATAACGTTTTTGGGTGGACAACCTAGATAAGACTTAAAATTGTAAAAATTTAATCGTATAAATAAGGATATTGGATATCTTAAAAACTAATGAAAGGTGTGTAATGGAAGTTGATAAGGAATTTTATTGTCTTGGTTATTTTTATAACGTTTTTGGGTGGACAACCTAGATAAGACTTAAAATTGTAAAAATTTAATCGTATAAATAAGGATATTGGATATCTTAAAAACTAATGAAAGGTGTGTAATGGAAGTTGATAAGGAATTTTATTGTCTTGGTTATTTTTATAACGTTTTTGGGTGGACAACCTAGATAAGACTTAAAATTGTAAAAATTTAATCGTATAAATAAGGATATTGGATATCTTAAAAACTAATGAAAGGTGTGTAATGGAAGTTGATAAGGAATTTTATTGTCTTGGTTATTTTTATAACGTTTTTTTGTGGACAACCTAGATAAGACTTAAAATTGTAAAAAATTAATCGTATAAATAAGGATATTGGATATCTTAAAAACTAATGAAAGGTGTGTAATGGAAGTGAATAAGAAATTTTATTGTCTTGGTTATTGTTACAACGTTTTTGGGTGGACAACCTAGATAAGGCTTAAAATTGTAGAAATTTAATCTTATAAATAAGGATATTGGATATCTTAAAAACTAATGAAAGGTGTGTAATGGAAGTTGATAAGGAATTTTATTGTCTTGGTTATTTTTATAACGTTTTTGGGTGGACAACCTAGATAAGGCTTAAAATTGTAGAAATTTAATCGTATAAATAAGGATATTGGATATCTTAAAAACTAATGAAAGGTGTGTAATGGAAGTTGATAAGAAATTTTATTGTCTTGGTTATTTTTATAACGTTTTTGGGTGGACAACCTAGATAAGACTTAAAATTGTAGAAATTTAATCGTATAAATAAGGATATTGGATATCTTAAACACTAATGAAAGGTGTGTAATGGAAGTGAATAAGAAATTTTATTGTCTTGGTTATTTTTATAACGTTTTTGGGTGGACAACCTAGATAAGGCTTAAAATTGTAAAAAATTAATCGTATGAATAAGGATATTGGATATCTTAAAAACTAATGAAAGGTGTGTAATGGAAGTGAATAAGAAATTTTATTGTCTTGGTTATTGTTACAACGTTTTTGGGTGGACAACCTAGATAAGGCTTAAAATTGTAGAAATTTAATCGTATAAATAAGGATATTGGATATCTTAAAAACTAATGAAAGGTGTGTAATGGAAGTGAATAAGAAATTTTATTGTCTTGGTTATTGTTACAACGTTTTTGGGTGGACAACCTAGATAAGGCTTAAAATTGTAGAAATTTAATCGTATAAATAAGGATATTGGATATCTTAAAAACTAATGAAAGGTGTGTAATGGAAGTTGATAAGGAATTTTATTGTCTTGGTTATTTTTATAACGTTTTTGGGTGGACAACCTAGATAAGGCTTAAAATTGTAGAAATTTAATCGTATAAATAAGGATATTGGATATCTTAAAAACTAATGAAAGGTGTGTAATGGAAGTTGATAAGAAATTTTATTGTCTTGGTTATTTTTATAACGTTTTTGGGTGGACAACCTAGATAAGGCTTAAAATTGTAGAAATTTAATCGTATAAATAAGGATATTGGATATCTTAAAAACTAATGAAAGGTGTGTAATGGAAGTTGATAAGGAATTTTATTGTCTTGGTTATTTTTATAACGTTTTTGGGTGGACAACCTAGATAAGACTTAAAATTGTAAAAATTTAATCGTATAAATAAGGATATTGGATATCTTAAAAACTAATGAAAGGTGTGTAATGGAAGTGAATAAGAAATTTTATTGTCTTGGTTATTGTTACAACGTTTTTGGGTGGACAACCTAGATAAGGCTTAAAATTGTAGAAATTTAATCGTATAAATAAGGATATTGGATATCTTAAAAACTAATGAAAGGTGTGTAATGGAAGTTGATAAGGAATTTTATTGTCTTGGTTATTTTTATAAAGTTTTTGGGTGGACAACCTAGATAAGACTTAAAATTGTAAAAATTTAATCGTATAAATAAGGATATTGGATATCTTAAAAACTAATGAAAGGTGTGTAATGGAAGTTGATAAGGAATTTTATTGTCTTGGTTATTGTTACAACGTTTTTGTGCGGACAACCTAAATAAGGCTTAAAACTAAAAATGCAAACTTATAAATTAGGATATTTGATATCTTAAACACTAATGAAAGGTGTGTAATGGAAGTTGATAAGGAATTTTATTGTCTTGGTTATTTTTATAACGTTTTTGGGTGGACAACCTAGATAAGACTTAAAATTGTAAAAATTTAATCGTATAAATAAGGATATTGGATATCTTAAAAACTAATGAAAGGTGTGTAATGGAAGTGAATAAGAAATTTTATTGTCTTGGTTATTGTTACAACGTTTTTGGGTGGACAACCTAGATAAGGCTTAAAATTGTAGAAATTTAATCGTATAAATAAGGATATTGGATATCTTAAAAACTAATGAAAGGTGTGTAATGGAAGTTGATAAGGAATTTTATTGTCTTGGTTATTTTTATAACGTTTTTGGGTGGACAACCTAGATAAGACTTAAAATTGTAAAAAATTAATCGTATAAATAAGGATATTGGATATCTTAAAAACTAATGAAAGGTGTGTAATGGAAGTGAATAAGAAATTTTATTGTCTTGGTTATTGTTACAACGTTTTTGGGTGGACAACCTAGATAAGGCTTAAAATTGTAGAAATTTAATCGTATAAATAAGGATATTGGATATCTTAAAAACTAATGAAAGGTGTGTAATGGAAGTTGATAAGGAATTTTATTGTCTTGGTTATTTTTATAACGTTTTTGGGTGGACAACCTAGATAAGACTTAAAATTGTAGAAATTTAATCGTATAAATAAGGATATTGGATATCTTAAAAACTAATGAAAGGTGTGTAATGGAAGTGAATAAGAAATTTCATTGTCTTGGTTATTTTTATAACGTTTTTGGACGTACAACCTAAATAAGGCTTAAAATTGTAGAAATTTAATCGTATAAATTAGGATATTGGATATCTTAAAAACTAATGAAAGGTGTGTGATGGAAGTGGGTAAGAAATGAGTGAATATAATACAAAGTTAGTGATGAATTTTGTTTGGAAAAATTGGTACTGATATTGTTTATGTTACCGAAAGTTTTTTCATTCACAGTTTTTAGTTTGTTATATGGCCTTTAATGAATATTTGAGAGAGTTGAGTTATTTGTTGGTTAATTTTGATTGGATATAATCATGGACTCTAAAAATCTATTTAAAAACGTACCTTGTTGGTTCCGAAGGCATACAATAAACATATAAAATTCAAAATTTTGCGTCAGTACCATTAAATTAAAAACACATCTTACTATGTTCTCATATAGGTTCAAACCATTTAAATTTTACTTTGCTTACTTATTTATAAAGCTTTCAATAATATATTTTTCTAGACGGTAAAATTTAAGCTATTTTTCTCCACACTCGCCCATAAAATTAAATACTAGCAAAAAATAATATTCATCTTCCCCCAAAAATATTTATAATGCTAGGTTTACGTATGGGATAAAATGTATATATTACTAAGGGTTCGTTCAAACATTTGTTAGGTGAAATTTGAATTATAACTCCCTTTATTTAGAGCTTCTTTTAATTTAGGAATGTATTTAAAAAGACCCTAATATTGCTAGTTGTTCTATTAACTTATACTAAGCGTAAGTACTAATTAATGCAAAAAAAATTTTTAATGACAGCGGTCAAATTTCATTAATCATTCCAAAACCTTTCTTCTACTTGTAATTAATTGTGAACACAGGTTTAAGTAATTAATCTTCACATTTTACCAAATTCGGATCAGGGTATCGGATATCGGATATTTCCGTAAAACACAGACTTTATATATACTGTATTACGATTTAAAGTAAAAATCAACCTTAAGTGTTTTAATTTAAGGTCATTTGTCTAAACACTTACTAAAATTATTTCGACCAAATTTGAGTTACAATTCAGTGGACGGTTAAAAAATGTTCGGAATTATGGGTAAAGTCATAAAAATAAACAATAAATGCTGCAATTATGAAAGCTTAATTTTGTCATGATATGATGTATTAATAGGACAAATTTGTTGTAGTTTACTCTTCTATGGGCGTGTGTATTAGCCTAAATTTTATCATCTATCATTTGCTAATATGTTGGTTTTCCTAGCCTTCGAATACTTTAATAGCGTCAAGTTGGAAGAGAACAAGAGAGACCTGGTAGGAAAGATGAAAATGATTGATTACAAAGCTATATGAAGAAAGTTTTAGATACAGGTAAGTTCCTCATGTGGCGGTCCCGAGTATCTTAGCTGGATCTACACTTTTCTTCACATAGTCTGGGTTAGATCCCTCTCTTTCATCTTACCAATTAGATCTCGTGTTATCTTCCGACCCTAATTCTATTAGTGTATTCGAGGGCTAGTTGATCTTTTCTTTTTATGTTCTTTTCTTCTTTTTTTTTTATAACGCGAAACGTTTTTCATTTTTAAACAACAAGGAAAACACAAGTAGGTTATCGATTCCATTAATTAGCAAGCTATTTAGACATTTCTCAATTCCAGTGATGCGGAATGTAAAATGTCATTATGAAGTTGACAGAGGCAGGGCGGGGGTGTCAACTGCAGGTGACAGGTATTAATTAGCGTTATTTTATTACGTTTATTCGGAAATAATAACTTCAGTCTAGAAACAATTGATTTTAGTATTTTATTTTATTGTTGCATCTCTGAAACGAATGATCGGAATAGATTCGACACAATTTAAATTAACCTGACATTTGATCTTATCAAAAACACGTATAATAATGTAAACATCCAAGCATGTTGGTTGTAGTTCATGTTTGCAAACGAATATTTAAATGAAACAAGAGAAAGAAATCTTTTAAATTACTTAAAATATGAATAAATTATTAAACTAATTTTATTATTATTATTATTTTTACTTATAATAAAAACTCAAAAATTGGTACATAAATACACAACAGTGTTAATTTGTTAGGCGAGTTCTGTTTCCCCACAATATTTCAAACCACATTTCAATAAATAAACTTTCTAGTTGCGAGAATTTGTGTATATTTTTATTCTATCAAATCCATCTTACAAGTGAAGGTCAATGTTTGTTTATAATTTCATTTATTTAATTACCGTTTGTTCTATTTTATTTCGTACAGAGTTTATATTCAAAACGACTGCTAATGCACGGATATTCTGTTCTTCCATTTTATACAAAGTGCATTTTACGCCTTTCTTGAAAAGCAAAAAATAAGTTGTAGATAAAAGTAAACATTTTGTCTCTCTTAAAGGTAATGATGTGTTTACATGTTAAGAACAGCATTTGGTTTTACACGGTTTTTCCCCGTTATACTTTCACACATAAACCTAGTAAAGAGAAAGTTTGTGATGTCCTCTGACAATCAAAAATATGTCGTCCGTCGCCTGTGCAAACGAGTGGACCACAAATTGGGGATCGCTGTCACAAGGAAAAACTCACAATCGGCTCTAACGATTTTCATCAAATTTTGCTAAAATGTAGCCGCTATGAACGCAGTGTATTGTTCGCTATATCTCTCACTCAAAAAGAGAATAAAGTCTGTTCGTGAGTTATCGACAAAAAAAGGAATTGGGGGGGGGAAACTGTGGGCTGTTAAAAAGAGATAATTTCTAACAGTTTAGTTCAAATTTTAATGAAATATGAATATTAATGATTCAAACACGTTTTGAAAATTGTAAATAGAACAATATTTTTGTTCAGGAATAATGGGTAAAAACAACAATGAAACTCCTCATCTGATACAATATACTCAAAGAACACGTTTATAGTACAAGTGATGCAAGTTTAAGCCTTAATATATTTTCCAAAAACGGTGTTCATGGTTTAGTTTCACTTTTTGATTGAAAACCGTACTGACATTTTTGTTGGTGAATAGTTTTGGTTTGTTGTTATGTGGTTTTGGAATGAATGAGTGAGTAAGTTTCTCCAATGTTGTTGGGCTGTTTATTAATATTTATTTCATTAAAAACTTTTCATTTAAACATATTTAATTCAGCATGTAACATTCTCTCTGAATTATATTTGCTACACTGGGTTACGTGAGGAATTCAATAACAGATGCACTATCCATAATAATAAAATTAATTGAAAGATACAATTATAGATATAATTGTTTTTTATTTATCTATAGCACTACAGATGTAAACTAAATTTAACTCTAAACAAAAGCAGAACATGTAAAACTGCCAAAACAAACTTGCTATTAATAATGTCACCTGGTTGACAGTTGATTGACATACAAAAATAACTGAAACGATTTCTCATAAACCTGAGATTGGTTTATTTAATTGGCCACTGATAGGAGCTTTTACAGATTTAGTATTTTATCTCACCAAGTCCCGTATAATATTTCACCCAGAAGTCTACCAAACACCTCGAACTTCCTTCAAAATTGATAACTTCCCAGCCCATAAGAAAAACGTAGTAACCATTGTTTTTCTAGTTACAAAGCGTAAACAATGTTCGTTTCTAGATGCACGTACGCCACTTTCGTTTTTATAAATTTTTTAATCATAAACGGTGAACAAATATTACACTAACTTTCTCACAAATAAGCAATTTATCAAATAAAATACTAAACAAAAATAATTTTCATTTCTTTTTTTCCAAAAATGTGTATATACTACTTCTACGCGAAAAAAAAAAAATCATTACTTGGTAATCTCCCATCAAATTTTTGTGCAACTGTATAATAAAAAAAATATAATGATAATAATAAAAAATAATAAAAATAAATAAGTGCTTCCCTTCTTTCAAAAACTTATTCTAAACAGAAATTCTATTTGAATTTTCGTTTTTAGGGTTCATAGGTAAAAACCAAGGAACCTTATAATTTCAAGCGCGTGTCTGTTGGCTGTAAGTCGCACCTATTCTACACAGACAAGACGATAAATCCTATGTATTTCAAACTTTTCACTTATAATCTTAGTATTGTCCCCCATTTTGGAAAAAATATAGCGATAAAAAAAATTACCTTGGGGTAGTTAAGGGGCAAAAACTATCGAGTTGAAAAATTTAATTTTCGGATATATTGTGTGGAGTATTAAAAAACTAGAAGTTATTCTGATTACGAACATGTTTGTTTATTTGACGAAGAAATTATTATGTTGGTACTAGGCTTTATAAAAATCTTCTGCTTTATCTGTCCCTTAATTCCTATAAAAAACTCTACAATTTATTTGTAGTTAAAGGAGGAATCTCTCTCTCTCTCTCTCTCTCTCTCTCTCTCTCTCTCTCTCTCTCTCTCTCTCTCTCTCTCTCTCTCTCTCTCTCTCTCTCTCTCTCTCTCTCTCTCTCTCTCTCTCTCTCTCTCTCTCTCTCTCTCTCTCTCTCTCTCTCTCTCTCTCTCTCTCTCTCGATATGAATAGTTTTCGAGATATTCAAACTACATGAAATTCGCGTCCTGTCCAGTCAGCGTTTTTACCTGCAATTTTTATCGATGTAGGAAATTTACATGACAAAATTGTTTATACAGATTTACCTACAACGATTGTATATGTCCTCCAAAATCCATTGAATATCAGCTTAAAAGTGTCTCTGGATGAGTAATAAAAGCAGTAATTAGGTTTGGGGCTCTCAAGTGTTGATTTTACACGCTATGCTAGAGCTGAAACACGCAAAGTAGGATAGATCGGTATGCGCAAGAGGTTAGACAAACAAGTATGGTTGAATAGTTTGTTGCTGATAAATGTGGAAGAATACTTTTGGAAATATTTACTGAATTAAACTATGTTTGAGGATGGGACCTCAATGAGAAGTGAAGGGGTAGAGGTAATGGAGTGTAAAACATTGCACATTTCTCACATACTTAAATACGGACCAAATGTAAATTGCCATCTTCCCCCATAATTTTAGTTGAATACTTAGCCATTATTCCTAAACCATAATTAATTTTATTTGGGATTTTACACCCTGTTTTATTTCATTCAGCTTGTCATTTCACCAAAATTTGAATAAAATCAGTACAGCTGATATTGTAAAATCAGATGTTGCAAAATACAGCTCCATAGTAAATGTTTGGAATTATTTTTTTACCAATAACTCCCAAACCTGTATATTTGGGAAGATGTGACCAATAAGTTATTATTGGATTCTTACAGATTATATTCCAGCAAAATTTGATCATAATCGTTGAAACAGTTATTATAAGATTAAGTTTGGTCTTAAATCAGGTACTCCCAAATTTTGAGTTATCGAAACATAATGAAATAAAAAACCACGTGTTCAACTGGTGGGAGTGACGTTAATTTTTTAATACATACATAACGTTTTCTATTCTGTGGAAAAATGAAAATGGATTAGTAGTTAATTTATACATTATTTAAAAGTCTTCATTTAACCAGAGTCAGATTTTCTATATTAGATTCGAAATTTGTAATTGTTTTTCTCTCCCCTTCCCGTAATAAACGTTAGAAGGCTTTATTTCATTTCATCAGAATTCTGAGTGTGTTCATGTTAGACATGACTCTTATACTCTTCTTAGAATTTGATCTTACAATACAATATAGATAAAGAAATGAATGCTTGGACTTACTTTTATCAAGTTAAGCTGAAAATCAATCATTCAAAACTAGCAAGTTTTATGAAATGGGATTATACATCGCAAAATTATTGATCCCAATTGCAGAACATGAATACTTATAGAAAATACAATCGCTAATTCGGAAAAGTCTTTAAAAAATTGGTGAACATCAAATGTTTGTGTGTAAAAACAATATGATTTCCAAGAATAACATTTACATATTATTTGTCGTATAAAGTAATAATATCACTTTGGCATTATATAACATAGCCTGAGCGTGAACACCAGTCGTGTACCGCAATATCACTTAATTATGCAAAACTGTATAATTACACTAAGCAAATAAAGAAAAGCAATATATAGTTTAGAAGCCACACACGAACAGAAAAATATATAATAATAATAGTTGTATGTCACAAGGGAAAACGGTCGATTTTTATGTACTCGGATGTCACGCCCTTCCTAACACATTTAATATCGTTTAATCTAAAAAATATTGAATTATCAGTGATAGGTATATTTCGGAAAAAGGTTACACAATAAGAGTTAGTAAGTGAAAAACTTGTGAAGGTCTTTTCAACTAATTGAGTAAATACTGGCAATAGACTATAAATATATTAAGTTAGAATTTTTAAACACAAAATTAATAGATTTTTAATAAACTTCTGGTGAATTTTGTTCGGATTTTCACAGTACAATTTTCGTGACAAACGTATGGAGATGCCGATATGGATAAATAATCATAATCCTAAATTATTCCTCCTAGCAGCAGACAGACAATAAGCAAAACCTTCTTTCGAAAAGGTTACTTCACACTTTTTAAAACGAATATTAATTTGCTAAACTTATTGTTAATAAAATCATTGTTTTTCATCCAGTTCATTACGACTAAATATTGACCAAAGTTTACGGATTTAATTTTATCACAAGGACATTGGTTGTTTAACTCATTTCGAGACGAATGTAACTTAGTGTTTTTTAAAAAGATAATGGAATTTTATTTTCTTCCCCCCCCCTACTAACCCTATACGTGAAACGTATACATTCGAGGCCATTGAAACGTTTAAAAAAAGATTGCAGTGTTTTAAAAAAAAAATTATTTAACAACTACTATTAAAATTGTGATCGTAGAATGATTCTGGAAAATTCAGTGCCATATTAATAGTTTTAACATACGATGAGCTGTTAAACAAACATCTTATAAATTTTCGCACTTGATCTGGTTGCCGGTGCTAATATAAAAAGTCATTATTATTTTCAGAAATACATAGTATGAAAGAAAGTTATGAAATATGGTGAACCCCGTCACCCAGTGTTCATCAACTGCAGCCTCCACAGAGGACAGAAAGAACTTTTCATGTTCTTCTGAAGTCTTTCCTGTGACTTGCACTATTTCTCACTTACGTGATCTTTCTTGATCTATTCTATTCGTTCTCTTTCACTTTTAATTCTTCCTATTAATGTCTCCACACTTCCTCCTTTCTTTTGTTTTCAGTGCAACGCTACAGTGTAAAGTAATCCGTGGTGTTGGGATGAATGACAAAGAGGAAGAGTCTGTAGGATAGTTGATGACTTATCAGAGTATTTCCTCTTACCCGACTAAACGGGGCTTTGGCCGGGTGGAGCATACTTTCCATTGCTGCTCGTGGGAAAAACATGGAGATAGAAATAAAAATAATTATAAGATTGTCCGAGACGTCACCAAAACGTCACTATGAGTATCATGCTCTCCGTAATGACAATCAACACGGGGAATCCTTTGCTTCGTTGAGATTACCTCGACAACGCGGAGATAATAAACCTAGTAGGAAGAGGTCAACAGGCTTATTATAGGTGAATCACCCAACTAAGAGAAGAAGACAGCCCACGTATAAAGAAGAACACCAGTGTAAGAACTTCTGGATAACAGGAGATGATCGACACCATGCATCAGACTAAGTAGAGATAAACTGAAAATGTTGACAAAGTTTCTATCAGGATATTGTAGACTCAGGGAACATAAAACATAGGGAACATTAGTCGAATGCGGTGTAGTAATGCACAAAAGGGTTTGAAGTCTTGGGGATATCAGATTATTGTAGACGAGATACCTTGTATACTCTACACTTCCCCTCCATATTCTACACTTGCTAAAGGAGTTGGGGTTGGAGGGATACAATAGATCTCTAGACGCCGCAATGCATTTCACTCCCCCCCCCCCTAGATTACTACTACTACTACTGAAGTTATGAATTTATCAAATAAAACTGTTTCGAATTTTTTTGTAAAATTCCGTTTCGATGTTAACTGATAGGCTAGTAATTTTTATACTCAGTATTTATTATTATCTCAAATTTGAAGGAGTTTTTACGTGTTCAGGATTTAATTCGTATGTTTCCTATGAATATTCATGTTCCGCAATTCGCAATCAGATATTAGGATCATAATAATCCAATTCCACAAAATTGTTTATTAATTGATTTTTCGTTTGCCTTTGCCTTTATAAATCTAAGCCTAAACAAAGAAGCAATAATTTCTTTATCAGTGTCGTATAAAGTGTTAAATTAATTTGAGATTGTTTTTATTTTACGACGTCCCTAGGCCTTGAACACGTTTCAGATTTCTGAGGAAATAAAAAAAGTGCATAGCAACTTTTTTTTATGAATAGGGTGAGGAATAGTATTGTGAATGGGGTTCGAAATATCCCAAATTTGTCGCTGGTGAAATTATTTTTCTAAAATTACGTCTAAATCAACAACAATTTCTATTTTACTTTCTCTCATGTACGTAGTGTAGAGAAAGTTATGTGATGGGTAAAAGAATCAATATACATGTTTTTATTTTTTCCTTTTTTTTCTCGAAAATATTCATTTTTAAGTCTTCTGAAGGCAAGAAAGTAGTTTTTTGTTTAAATGATGTCGTCACTTGCCATTGCAGTGCTCCACGGCTAAATGGTAATGCTTTTGATAAAATTTGGTATGTGGACCATATATATTTTATCCATATCTCTCATGGTGCTGCTTTTTCATAACTCAACATTTAACGGTATATGTTATACTAAAGTTCACAATTCTAATTGACTATAAATCAGCTTTAAAGAATTTACTAAATATTTTTTTAAATGTACAGAGCAAAAGTTTTTGGTCACCATCCCCAAAAATGCCTGTTCAGGAGTTATCAACAAAAACCCGAAAAATCGTTCCTGGAACTGTTTTATAAAATACATGGGTTAATTTCATAATCGATTCTACCGATTTCGATCAAATTGTGTTAAAATATGAAGATCAATTTCTTAAACCAGTGTGTTAGATGCAATTAGGTAAAATAAAATTGCGGTTCAGGAATAATTCGTCTTTTTGGAACCAATTTTATAATATAATGTCGCTAGAGGTAAAATATATGATTAAATAAATACAATTCACGAACAAGCTAAAATTGTGGATACTTTTTTGATTCCTGTAAAACTGGAAAACGGTGTACACAATTTTAAAATAATAGTTCAGACTTTTTCTCAGTTGAAGTTTGTCTGAGTGAATGAACGGTTCTTATATAGTACGATGTGTTTGAATATTGAAGTGGAATTTTCGTATGAGCAGTGTGACCCAACAAATAGTATAATTGAAATTTTGTTTTATATACTTTTGTTTTTTCTTTTGTATAAAGTTGAAAAACATTTTATTGGCTTATATTGTGTTTGGTAATTGAAATAACTGTCGGTCCGTGTGTGTTGTCTAGCTCCAGTACAGGTTCATGGTCTTAATCCCCTTCTATGTCCGTGTATATTTTTCACAGGATTGCAAAGTATGTTTTTTTATTATTATATATTCTGATTTTGTTAAAGTTTTATTTATTGTATAACAAGTATTTTCAATTTTCCTTATGTAGTAGTTTGCAAAGAACAATTTCTTTATGTTAATATTCTCTTTTGTAAAACTGTTAAAAATCAAATAGATTTTACCCTTATAACAAAAGTTTAGGGTCTATTTAAATATATAAATAAAATTGATTTTAATTACATTTCAAAGTATTATTTTAAATAAAAAATAGTTAGGAGGTCCTTCTAAAAACCTTTAAATGTAAAATTCCTTGTTATTTCATTTGTTCCTTTATGGGCCATGGATACAAACTCATCTGTCATAACAAATACATTGAGTAAAATGAAGTAAAAATCGCTTCTTTTTATTTTCCTTCTCACGTATGAAGTGGTGTGAAAGACATTATCAGAGAGACGGTGATAAAAATTAGTTTATGTTAATACAGTACTGGTTTTGTTGGTGGAGTGAAATGTTTATTTGATTATTATTGTTTAGATTTACAGGATAGCGAGATGTTTTGTAAGTTTCAGTAGCTCAACTAAACACGAGCTTTGCTCTGATTAATGATAATGTTACTTTCCAAGGGATTTGTGCTGAATGACGTTTAAACATTGTTGGGATAAGCGAGTGGTTACAAGATGATTATGCTGTGTATTTATTATACAGTACTATGTTCTGTTCCTACTACTGTACTACCTTGTAATATTCCCCGCTGTGCTACGTACAACATTATTTCTCCTTCGAATTTGTTTACTGATAAAATGTTACTCAATAAAAGGTATAATATTGTAATTCATGTAATGTAATATACCAAGTTCCGTATAGACACTTCCTGTTAACCTATATTGGAAAAACCTCCATCTCTTACAGATTAGAATTACTTATCCATATTTCATTGTTGTCTGTAAAAACAGAGACGTATACATTTTCATGCAATTAAAGATAACCAATTTTTATTTAAAGGCATACTAAAACTTAATAATTCTGAAAAAAGGAAAATAATAGGTTGTGAATAGCCCTTGGCTAAAGAAGAATAACTTGTTCTAAAATCTAAATACTCTTTTGGGTCCTTCATTTATTTTCTTTTTCAACCTTTTTGGCAAATAAAGAAAAACTTGTTTTTTAATATCTGCTGTTATTTTAAATGTTTCATTATTATTTATTTATTTTGTTAATAGGCAATTTTAACTCTATTTTCTGTTATGACCAATTATTTAAAATCAATCATTTCAATTGGTATACTTTTATTATTTATCTTATCTGTCTTATATACGAGAAGAAATGTACGTCAGAGTTAAAAAATGTAGAATCTGTTTTGTACGAATAAGAATACAAAAAACAGAATTGGGATACACCTATTAGTCAAATTGAAGTACCTTTTGTATTCAACGCAATTTTGCAAGCTCATAAGGATAAGTAAAAGTGTTCTATTGTAAATCTATATTTTTCATTTCAGTATTTTATATAAAATCACAATCTATAATCATACCATTTTTGTGTTCTTTATAATGTGGTATATTTTACGAGATAGTGGCTCTTAAAAGTTGTTAAAATTATAGACTTTTCAACCTTAGAACCAAAATTTATAATGTGAAAGGGTAAAATCGTCCTCAAACTATTGATTAATTAAATTAACACACTTTTTTTTTTCTTTTTTTTTTTTTTTTATGATTTAAGATCCTATTACACAATTGAGATTACAAATTTTTAACCAGATTGGTTATTTTATTATTTCAAAATTTTCGATTAAAAGCTGAGTATTATATATATATATATATATATATATATATATATATATATATACACACACACACACAGTAATTTACCTTAGTCTATAACAATCCTTTATTAATGAAGCTACGGAGGTTTCAACTAAGAATTATGATTACTGAGTATTTTGTTTCTAGGTCTGAAAATGTAATAATCATAACAAGAGAGCTTCTATTTTCTAAATGATTGTATAAGTATATTCCCTTGTTTAAAGATAAAAAGCCTCTCGGTCATCACCGCCTTACAAAAAATTAAGAAAGAAGTTAAAGAAAAAGACTCCTAGCTTTCAGATACTCTAAGAGCTTCAGTGTCAAAAGGGAACAAGAGTTGATCAAGAGAGACCTGATAGGGATATAACTCAAAACTACATGAAAAAAAGTGTTGATCTAGCTAGGTTTTCTCGGGATTACCACGCCCGTACTCACTATAGTGAGCCCCTGAGGGTTATATACCAGGAGTCAAAAAAGTCCCGGGATAGTTAAGTAATTTTTAACTTTAAAAGATAGATAGCTCAAATTTTGCAAATGTTTGTTGGTATAAAAACACCATATTTTGGTATTATAAGGTACATTCAATTCTACCTTATAGAAGTTGGGGGGGGGGGGGAACTGAAAATTTTCAAATATAAAGTCCTATCGTGTAATACATCATTTTAAAAGTCTTATTTAACTGTAACTGAGCAAATTAGTGGTCGCTATTTTACTCTAATTCAAAATGGCGACCGGTCAAATATTCAAATTTGTTATTATAGTTTAAAATTTTAGATCCAAAAAATGAAATTTTACTTTAAGTTAAAGTTTTAGGGTAACGCAACTTCCTGGTCAAACTTGAAAAAAAATAACAGTGAAACTTTTACTATTATAACACAAGACCTTTAAATTGAGGCATTACTCAATGAGAATTTACATTTGTTAATTTCTTGCCCCTCAAAAACACTATTTGGGGATAGGATATAATTTACTTTATGATGCCAAAATATGGCGTTCTTACACAAAAACATTTCCACCAATTAAAGTTTAAAAGTTACTTAACCGTTCTAAAACGTTTTTGACACCTGGTATACAATTAATTTACGTTTGAAAATTTTGACTTTTGTATATTTAGAATGTGTACAAAAAGGTAATTTAATTTCACCTATAGTTGTAGCTTATTTTTCCTCCAATTCCTAGTTCTTGTTATTCTACTGTTGTTCCTTCAAAAAGTTATCAAACCGTTTCCACACTTCCCTAACACTCTGTATATAACAGATATATTTACCAACTATTAATATATGTTACTGATTCTCGAAACCTGCTCTGCATTTCGTGACGGGTATTGTTTATAGAATATCAAATCCGAAATTATAATTTTAGTTTTAACTTTGTTATTTTACGTCATAGAGTATTTGTTGCCATATATGAAAGGTGCAAATTTTGACGTTCAATTATTCAAACAAAAGACTTTTGACAGCGAAATTTTTCAAGTATCCTGAAATCTAATTAGTCTCTACAATATTTTGTAACCGCTGTCGTGTTTGTGTACAGAACACGATGACAACGGCAACTTAACTGGCGTCGTGATGGAAATTATTTCTATCTGCTTTCTCTCATATACGGAAAAAATACATGTAATGCGGGAAAAATGCAATGTTTAGTATTTCATGTAAATTTATATTTAATGAATACCCTATGAGTCGAAATTAGTGTTTTTTAGAATGATGTCTGATTCTCGTTTGTACTTTGTTGTATAGGACAAATTGATGAACAGATATAATCCAAATTGGTATTTTAACATCGAGCAATATATATATTTAGTTTAAGGTGAAACCATGGAACCTTATAATTTCACGCGCGGGTTTGTCGGTCTGTCTATATGAAAGTCACAACAAGTCTACACAAACAATCCTGTATATTTCATACTATGTATTTATATTATTTTGTATTGTTTCACACATACAAAAAATTTAGCGTTAAGAAAAAAACCTTGTAGTTAAAGGGCAAAAATTATCGATTTAAAAATTATTTCTTGGAAATATTTTTTCTGGGTTATCAAATAAATTAGAAGTCATTCTGATTACGAATATGTATGTTTATTTAAAGAAAAACAATATATTGGCGCTAGGCTAGATGTAAAGTGTCAGATATCATACCCCCCCCAAACTTAAATACGGGGTGACCTACAAAATTGAAGAAAAATTATTTGTATTTCAAAATTAAATTACAGTCCCAAATCATACATTATAGTTTATTGTATGATGAATACAACTTTCTTTAACCACAAAATGTGAAATGCGTAACGTTTGCTTTTTATAAGCAATTTTTGTGTGATCCGAGACAAACAATTCAATAGTCATTAAAAGATTGATTCCATTTTAATTCATTTATTTTATTAGGGTCCGTAGGTAAATACAAGACACTTATAATTTCACACGCGTGTCTGTATAAATTACAACCCGTCTACACTGACAAAACTACTACATCTTTCAAACTTTGGATTGATATTTTTTGTATTTTCCCACATATAGGAAAAATATAGTGGTAACAACGACAAAAATAATCTTGGACAAAAACTAAGTTGTAAAGAACAAAAACTATCGATTTGAAAAATTGTTTTTTGGATAATATGTTTTGTTACCTATCAAATAAAACTAGAAGTTATTCTGGTTACAAATATCTAAGTTTATTTGACCAAGAAAACAATATGTTGGCGTTTCGCTGCTTAAAAACTTCAAATTTATAAAAAATAACTTTTCGTATGTGTATATGTACATCGTGTGTTTTTAGCCAACGCTTAACCATTTTATTTCCCATCAATTTCACTAAACTGTTATCTTCAAGGACACACATACAGCACATAATTTGAAATGCTATGCTCCAATAATGCCGATTAGCGAGTGAAAGGTGTAAAAACGAAAATGAATAATACTGTCGTAAATGTTATTATGTCTCAAAATCTGTGAAAGAAATTTCAATAAAATTTTAATAAATGCGCAGATATATCTCAAACTAATGTTATAACTAGCAGGTAAAAGAAAATAACTGATCTTAAGTTATTTGGAAAAACCGAAATGAACCGAGTTAATTTTACGATAACTATATTAATTTTCACTCCAGTATGACACTATAATTCTTTCCAATTTTATTTTACATATGTAGGACATACTTCCCGCGTAGACTCTTTTTATAAATTGATGAAGTTTTTTTTAAACTAGCGGTGTGTTTAATAGGATCATTCACACATTGCTCTGATAATGTGAAATCAAACCTATTAGTTTTGTAGGTCTAACTTGTTATCAGTTAGAGGTCATATGTTATCAATCAGGGTGTGAATAACCTTACAATTAAAGTTAATTGCATTTAACAGCAGACGATTACGTTGTGAAGTTGATAATAATATTTTTGATAGTAATTTTTTTGGAGTATCTGTTCGAGTTTTTGTATTTTAAGTATCAAATTCAACTGATATATATTAAAAAATAGGTCAAATCGTTCGATTATATTGTTGTCATATATACCGTATGTTCACTAATCGAAATTTTTAGCAGGTAAATAAAAAACACTAACTTTTTTGCATCCCGATTTAGTTCTCTTATTTATAATGGCGGTTCATAATATGAAAATGACGTTTGTGTTTCTCTATATATCTGGTTCCAGTGATTTCTACGTTAAATGATCGTTATAATGCGATGTGCAGCATTACTTATTTCATTAAATTCTATTAAAGTCCACCATCCCCCCCACCCCAATCAATCTTCCACTCTGGATCACGAATCCTCAATGACTACATTGTGAATGATTCTTTTCTTATTTAGCTGCCTTCTTTTGTTCAAACACTTTTAAACCGTATAAACACGTCCATGATACTTACCCGACTCCATCGTACAATATAACATAAGCAGGTCCTATATATGTAAAACCCAAAAAGTTGAACGATTGTATTTGTAGACAAGCGGTGTAACAATATCGTAGACTCGCTTCGCTCGTGTTGGTGGTGTCTCTGAACTAGCGAATCACAAGCTGTACATCTGTAAAGAAGCCTCCATTCGCTATGCTCTTGTTCTGTCGGATCTCGTAATTATACAGATTTACTTTAGAGGTCACGATTCGAAATTACATTTTACTGAATAACATAGCTATTTTTCATCGTAGAGAAAAATTGGTGCAATTTACAAGCAGAATTAAAATCTGCAAATACTTAACTAATTTAGTGTTTCATACTATATATGAACAAGAAACTTTAAAATGGCCGCCATTTTGGTATTTTTAATTAGATCATTCTGAATTTTAACAGGGTTTAAAAAAAAACGGTTTTTTACATACACACTGTAATCCTCCATACCAAATTTGATGTTTCTATCTTACTTTTTGTGGTCACTCTAGAGCGTACGTAGAGACGTGACAGTCTTGTCGAAAATCAATTTTTCTGTTTCCAGAGGCTTTGAAACGAGAAGAGCAATCTAAAAACGGAATTAGAAATGTTGACGATACTTACCCTATACTGTATGTATATAAAGTAGTCTAAATAATAGTACTGTATTGTTCTAATCTAAATTACGGAATTAATGTCATTATTAAATGATTCCCATTACAATCTCTAAGTACATTCTAAAACACTGGGTTTTTCTATATTTGTCGGTCATTGGATATAAGAGCTATTTGCCGTTAGCTGTAGTTAAAGTTGATCCCCAGTAAAATTATTTATCACAATGAACTACGAATACTGTATTTATTCTTCTTTGTTGGTAGCATGTTTATGGGGGCTGTAAATTCTTATCAAAGTAAACGACTCTGTTCATTTTAACACACACTGCCGTCGCCTGTATTTCTTCAGTACAGTATTTTAATTCCTACAAGCGAGATTTACCCTCTGGTACAAAAATGCCAATATAGCGACCATCATTTCACGCTGTTTTTCTCTCCACCCTGTAAAATTACTGGATAGAATTATCATTTAATAAATTTGATTTACTCCCAAAAATCCAATTTATGAGGATGGATGGTAAGAGACGGGTTGGGTCTATATGCCAAAGTTAGCGTCTTTAAAGTTTCCTCAAATCCTGGTTTTTACTCGTTTAAAATGTAGTGGTGGAGTTGAAGGTGATTGTGGTGTTCGTTTATTTGATTAAAGAACGACCTTTTTAAAGTTTTTCCTAAATTTCAATTATTTGGATTTTTAAGATTTCCTTTGTTAATTTTCACTTTTTAACGATACATGACGATCAATACTTTTATTTGAATATCTAACCAAATATTTGACCAAAATTGATTAGGTAATTTTGACAAAATTGAAATTTTCAGTTTTGGTATTTTACCAGGCACTTTAAGTTATTTAAAACAATTAAAACATCCCTTGAAGTAATGCCAGTAGTTATATACCCACTCACCAAAACAATTCTCTCAGTTCACTGCACTAAATAGAGACAACATCACTACAAACGACTAACAAAAGTTCTAAATCTGATACTTCTATATATTTTTCCCCCCATTGTATAAATGTCTCTACTATTACGTGTTTGTAAACTGCTATTAGTAACTAATGGAAAGGTACTAATGGATGTAGCAAAATAAGGTCCGATCGTGCATATAGATTATAAAGAAAAATATTCTAAAAGGCATGAATAGTTATTACCTACGAATTCATCTCTCTGCGACAATGTTATCAGTGTGATAATGAGAACAGATTGGCCATTGTCAAGAGTACTATTCACTGTTTTCAAGTGTGAATTCGTATACAGTATTTAAAACCCAAGAAGTAAACCAATGCATTTTAAATTGGTATTCTGCTCAGACTCATTTCCAATAAATGGTTCAAAAACCTTTCACAAACTTTCTAACTCAACCATCTCAAAAACCATATAAAAATCACCAAAAACTAATCGTCATCAAAAATATCAGTTCAGCACTTGTCAAGCAAAAAGTAAAAATAAACTGTGGACTAACCCGAAGCTACACGAAGGAAGGTGTTTCCTTCGAGATTGAGGTTCGCCCCTAGTCACTATAATTGAGCCTCTGAGGGTCGTCATAAACATGTCCTCAACGTAAATCGTATTTGATTAAAAATCAAATGTTTAATGACTATATGGTTCTATTTTGTTTTATCCCATTTATTTTTCCGTATTTTTTTTTTTTTACTTCGATTTTGGACACGGGTTTACCCCTTCCTCTTTTCTTCTTCTTATTTTCATTTTATGTTTTGACAATTTGGGTTTTTATTAGTAATTATTACTAACCCATTATATGAAGTATGTATAAGTTTGATAATCGCATAAAAATGTTGATTTTCGTTTTTTGAACGTTCTTCATGTTTCATGGCCTTAGGAAACCGTTATAGGATCCGTCCGTCGTTGTCGTCAATTAAGAATAAATGAATAAAAATGTCACAACGGAGCTCATTTAAAACAGTTTTTACTCATATATTTTGTGTTATTCAACTTATATTAAATTATAAAAAATTGCTTTTTTCAATTCTGCGTGAAATCTCACCAGAAAATGTGATATTCGTTTACGAGATTCTGCAGAGCCAAGTCACCGAGTCGTGCGTTGCGAGTAGACATTTTAATATATACACGTCTAGAGTATTTAGTTAACGTCAAGAATGTAGTGATTTAGGAGGTTCAGAAAATCAAACTCAACCCCTCCCCCTTTGATCTACCAATAAAGTTTAACATTTCCTACAAGGCCCAAGAAACCAACTTTTTGGAATTACATTTAAAGGCTCTTGATTATATTGTATAGTAGTATCACGATAAGTTCATCAACTTCTCTTTTCATTGTAAAAATCATATAGAACATCATTGGATACATATTTTATAGCATAAAATGTCCCATTGGACACCTATTATTAGATGTTTTTATCACAGAAAAAGCTATTTCAAATTTGATAATCGACTGCTGTATTGATATTTTATGAACAGATTTTTCTGGTTAACGAATTTTTCCAACGTTTTCTACATACCATAAAAATGACGGAAGCTTGAGTGTTTACTTACATTCACATATTTCATTTGTTAATTGAATGTCTCAAATACAAAGCACAACATAAACGTTAGTAAGTAAAACTCTACTCTACAAACAAAATAATAAAAATAGTATTACAATAAATTAGATTGAAAGAAGCATGGAATTAAAATAAATGCACTTATCTTTATACTACTAAGAGAATAATTGAGCTCAAACGGGTGAATGAACCCGATAAGAACATAAAAAAATACAAAGGTAAATTAAAAAACACAAAACTAACACTGGAATGAACTCTAGAGTGTAGACATCAAAGATATCAGGATACAATAACACTCTTTTCAGTCAATTCTGTCTCAATTCTCAACTCTACTTTATTGGGCCAATCGAAACCTACTTACGCACTTCCAAGAATCAGAGACCAAATAAATTTAAAAAAAAATTTCTATCTGCTATATTTCGTTTTATATTTTAAGTTTTATTTTTATTTTATTTTCTCAATTTGGAATTTAATTATATTTTTAGAAAAATTTCACCCTGGCTCTGTTTATATTCGTTATATATGGTAGTATAAGAAGCTTTTTTTCTTCTTCTTTTTTTCTTCTTTTTTTTCTTTTTTTTTCCTCTCTTTAGATTAGGCCTACATATTTTACCTCACTTATTTTAATTAATATTAATTAGAATTTTTGTAACGAAACTATTTTTGATTAGATATTACTTAAAATTTATTTATTAATCAAAACTAAACAACATTGAATTTCTAAATTCAAAATTTTATAATTTATTTATTAACAAACCTTTAATTTTTATCTTTCCTACCATTATGTATATGCAATTTATTTTATATTTATTTAGTTATACAAATTCTGATATTATTACATATTGATACAGATTTCATAATTTTTAAAACCTCCTAAAATTTTTTAATTTATTGACTAACTTTTTTAGTTTAACTGCAAGAAACTTATCCTATACCTTACATAACATATTGTTATCCTCAGTGATTTAAATTTACATATACTGTACGTAATATTGATAGTTTTACATATTAAAATATTTTGATAAACTAATTTGGAGGAATTCAATTTAAAAACAAATTTTTGACTTATATTTCCTAAAATGTACATTTGACTTTAATTTTATGTTGGGTACATTATATATATATATATATATATATATATATATATATATATCCTCATTATAATTACTATAGTTTCCAACACTTTTAATTTATAATTATCGCTATTTAAAATTCCAGATCATTCCTGATGTCCATTTTGAACTATAACTTTCTCATTAATAATGATTAAACGCTATTTTTATGTATTTGTTGTATGTTAGTGCTATCACTCTATTATCAAAGGAAATTAAAATATTCAAATTTTTATTATTTTGTTCTTTTATAACATTAAATTTCTATATTAAACTTGTAGCCTATAGCTTTGTTGATGAAAGACAACCTTGTTCTTTGCTTTTTTACCATGATCACATCTCATTTTAGGCTCGTCAGAAGCTTTCTTTTTATATTTCCCTTTTACTGTATTTCCATGGATACGTACCAGTCCGTCTCAGAACCATGTTTACCAATTTCAAAGAGTTATTTTGACATAATTTCTTATATAGGTTGAAACAGAACAAGAATGGAAATCACGCAAATATCTACGATTGTCATTGTGGCAGTATCCTGGAGGTGTGACGGTAGAAGGGCCCGTCGAGAGCATAAACACTTTTATATTTTGCTGTGTTATTTCTAAAATTTGTAATAATAAATCAAAATCATCAAGAATAATAATGTAAAACGAATTAGAAATACTTCGGTGAAGAATCAGAATCAAAACAAAGATGAATCATCAGTTATTGTTTTTTAAACTTTTATTTTGTTCAGTGTAGTAACAACTTTTGTAACAAAAAAATTATCTTTTCTTATCATAAAATGGATACATACAATATTTCACGTTTACGACATGAAGTGCTAAAATATATATTTTTTGGATTTTATCTCAAAACGCACAGAACACGACTTAATAGTCTAATAATAATTTTTCTATCGCTAATGTATGGAGTCTGGTGTATGGTATGTAATGATAAAATCATTTGTTTTTAACCTTTATATTCTGTCTGCGATAACAGATATTTAACAAAAGTACAGTCAGAAAGACAAATGACCATAACATCGAAGTAATTAAATGGGAAATATTTCATTTGTTCTCCCAAAAATCACCCGTAGCTAATTGCAGTTTCGTACCCGAAAACACTAGATCACCCTATTTTAATAAAATCTTACGGCCCGTTTCAAGATAAAATTACTGGTTTTATAGTATTACATGTATATAATTACAGGATGTATATGTACAGTAAGTTTAATGTGATGGAAATTTATTCTTCAGTAGACACGGTATAGAGATTTCCCCTGAGGTGAATAACGATAGATGCAACTTCTATGTTATAAACTCGCTAATACTAAGATTTCAGATGACATAATGTGATAACACGTCAGGTTAATTACTCTGATTAAATTAGATATTTCTATATAAACAATGAGTCAAGTTACCAACAAATCCCTAGTGCGATAATGTAATCAGTTCTACTGAAAATGTCATCAACAATGAACATTACCTTTGATGGTATAAAATGTTTTGTTTCTAATTCTGTAACGAGTGTCTTATATTTTAATTTCATATAGTGTGTATTGATAATTTAGATGGGAACCAATACGTTTTGTTCGAACTTAGATTTAACAAATTTTTCGATCAAAATCGTTTGAGCTGATTTTGAAAAAAAAAAAAAACTCTTGATTTTGTGAGAGATGGACTGTTTATAGAATTCTATTAAAAAATACGAATCTCAATTAGGCAGCAGTTTACATACGAGTGGAAGACTTTTTTTCAGAACATATGTCAAAATTAATAAAATTGGCCTTTTAAACTTTAAATTAATTAAATTACAAGGCAGAATTAATTGCTGGTTCTCGTGTGACAGTCTTTTAGTTTTGTCAATCGGCAAAAAAAGGAATATATTTATTTTTGTGTCTCTTGTTCAAACTTTCTACCCTTGATGCAAGAGGTAAAAATAAAGAAAAAAAAGTTCATCTCTCTTCTACGCCAAGCAACATTACGAGTGAAACCACTCTGCCAGAATTTGGTTTGTTCAATAAATTTACTGTGGGTTGTTTCCTCTCCACTAAGGTAATTGGAGAGCTTTGCAAATATTTAGCCCTACATGAAATATGTTTGGCTTCTCTGCAAGGTTTTACTCGCTATTTTTTGTCGTCTTTAATATTCGTTTTAGATGACTAAAATCAAGGGTTGATTTAGGGATCAATTTGTAGAGGAGCGGGGGAGAGTGAAGCGGGCTTTGTACGCAGGATAATTTGTGTACCTGCAAAACTATTAACTTATTTTCTTTAATAATATTGCATTTTAAAAGGTATGTAGAGCTAAAGTTGTTGTATATTCTGTTAGAACTTACTCATGATTAATACAATTTCTAGTCATTCCTAGATTTGTCGTTTTATTACTATTGTTATAATTATTATTATAATAAAAATTTGTACATTAATAATAATAAATTCGTGGTTTTTTAAACTAAATCCTTGAATATCTCTAAATATAAAGTTGACTCTATAATCATTTCTATAAAAGTGGTCTGTAAATCTTCCCTTTCTAACTACTATATTTCTGCTTCTATGTGGGGTCAGATATGGAGGAAGAGAGTAATGACGAATTTTTTAATTTCATACACTTAGAAAAGGGAACCACCTTATTAAGGAAATTAATGTGTATTAATCTTTGCATGTTACAATTGGTTTATTTAATAGCTTCGTACCACAATAAAGTTTAAAACACAATGAAATCGAGGCTTTTTGTATTCTCGATAAATATCATAAAACTTATGTACGTTTAAAAGTTCGGTAAGACCTTTCATTTAATTTTGTCATTTGTATATATTTCGATATGGTTATTTTAATCTTTCTTAAATTGGATTTGTGGTAATTTTTTTGAACATAAACTGTCAATATGACACATTATTTTAAAGGTCCTTTAATTTATGTCCGGTTTAATATATATATATATATATATATATATATATATATATATATATATATATATATATATATATATATATATATACTGTTTATTCCAAAGTATAACCAAGGTACAGATGAATGTAAAATCCAAAATTTCACTTATTTTAGGCCTGCATTTTGATATGGTAAGAGTAAACACCCGTTATGCCGAAATGATTTTGTTTTAAAAAAGATCTATACACTGTGAGCTATGTTTATTATGAAAATCCACCCACAGAGTCCCACTTGTAGCGATCTGGTTCTACATCTTTCTTCATATAGTCTTGTTTTGGATCCTTCTCATTCATCTTTTCTATCGTCTCTCTTGACCAACACCTGTTCTCTCCCGACTCTGATCCTATTAGATTATTCGAGGGCTAGGGGTTTTAATGTTCTTTTATGAGGAGAAATGACTGAGAGGGGGGAAAAGACAGTATGAAAAACATGATAATCTTTAGAAACCGATTACGGTGTAATATGCCCCTTTGGCGCCTTGAATTTAGAAGCCCTTCACATGAAAATTAGTGAGGAAAATTTTATCACAAGTTACTAGCACAAAGCGTTTGCCTACAATACATTTGAGATGTGTGGTCTGAACTATTCTGAATTCCCTAGGCACTATTTGTGTTTTGAGATGGTGAGGTAACGGTTAAACTCCTCAGTTCTGTTTAAACGTCTACACTATAGATTTGGTTAGGTTAGGTTAGGTTAGGTTATATATTATATATTATTATTATTAGGTTTATACTTTTTTGAAATAAGTTCTGAAATACTTTTAAAAATATATGAGGGGCAAACGTTGCTATTACTACATAAATAATTAATAATAGCCGTCAATTCAGTCACATTTGGCGAAATGTTATTTTTATTGACTTTTTCACAAATACGAAGTATAAACAAGAAAGTTTCGTGTTGGGTCAACAAATCGAAGTCGAATTTTCCTTGGAAATATCAATTTTGAATTCCTTGAACTCAAATGTATTCCTAGGGGATTTAAACGTCGAGAATTATCAAACAAGCAATATTTCAATTTTCATAAATAACTCATCTTTCCTTTTTACGTAATTGAGAGTAAAAAAAGTAACAAATATACTTCGATCTGCTTAGATATTTTTAGCAGCCCTCGTGAATTTATTTTCCTTCTAAATGCATTTAGAATCCATTAGTTAGGTGTTCCGTAATCTGACTTGGTGAGTCAATCAAGTAGTCTAAATGTGAACTCATTCCCATTAAACATTTTCAGCTTTCCGTCTCTCACGTTGAGGGTAGAATAAAAACATAGCTATAAAGGTAGAATATAACGCTCTTCTATTTCTGAAATAAAAAGGTTTTCTTCTTACACCTCTTTAGAATTTCATCTGTAACTTTTTCAAACATAAAAATTAACTTTTATTTGACTTTTTTACTGAATACATTGAGCAAAAGAAAAGTATGAATTAAGTTCTTTGTTAATCAGACGAATTATTTTTTTTTCGTCATAGAAACATAAGTTACTCGTCCTTTATTGTTGTGTTCCTTTTAAACAGAATCATGGTAAATGTTCATTCCTAATCCTGCTAAACTCTATTATTCTAATACAATGATATTTAATCAAAACGCGTTATAAAAACCACTATTAAAACTAAAGAGTTAACTATTTTGAATCTGTCAAAGCATACCTCCTTCACAGGGTACGGAAATGGTATTAATTTTATTAGTAGAAGTAAGGGTATATTGAAATTACAAAGTGTAGTTTTTTGTAGAACCTATAAAGAAAGTTGTATTTTACGTAATTACATCCTCGGTGTACCTATGAAGGATTCTTGGGTTTCGGGCCAACCTATTTCCAGTCTTCTTGGTACTCTAATACAATGTATATCTTTCTGTCGTCTTCATCCAACCACTTTTTCCTTATTTTTCTTCTGATCGTTTTTTCGGATGCATAGAATATTTTCTTCTTCTTTCTTCTGATATTCTTTTCAAATAACCAATCCACTTTATACTGTTATTTTTTAAAGTAGTCTATAGATAGATACTTTGCACATTTTTGCCAGGTCTTCATTCCGACTTATTCTCCTTCATCATTTTCTCTATACACCCTTCTCAAAAATCGTCTTTCCTATATCTGCAATAGTTTTGTCTCTTTATTGATACAGTGGGCCATACCTCTGATCTATACGTAAAAATAGCTCATTTCCGCCTTATAAATTCGTATTTTTTGTAAACGTCGATGTTTTTGATTTCAAGAAGTGTTGGATTGCTAATTGTGTTAAGTTACCTACCTTTATTCTATCCTGTTTCTTTTGAGCTACCAAATGTATTTTTATTAGCGAACATAGGTATTCAACTGCGTTAGTTCATTATGTTTATTTACTTCCAATTCTATTGTATCATTGGCTCACTTTAATCGAGTACGGACTAGGCAATCCGATGCGTACAGATTTTTTCACATTATATCCTTCTCTTTTATCTTTCCTATCAAGTCTCTTTGAGACTTTGTTTCTCTTTAGTTGACTCCTTGTACTTTACCTACCTTGATGCGATTAAGTATTCGAGGGCTAGGGGTTTTTATTTTATGTACTCTTCTTCCATTTTTTATAAGGCGATGATGACCGAGAGGTTTTTTTCTTTAAACAGTATGGAAAAAATGAAAAAAAAAAGTCTTTTCATCATAAACATAGGCTTTCTTTTTTCAAGTTTATTTCAAGGTCTACACGTACTTAACATTTACGTAAACTTTTATTATGCAGTTCTTTCTACAAGTGAATTTGGGACACATACGTCTTATCGGTTTGTTCATCTGCTCATACCAATCTATACACCAAGACCCTTGCTAATAAGATGTTTGTTTCAAAAGTTTAATTTATGTTTATAAACAAGTTGTGTGTGTGTTTGTAATTTACATTTTGTTTGACTCTAGGAGACGTTAACCTCTTAAAAGCGGTTCATGTATATCGACGGCTTGGTGACCGAAGATTCATTGGCATTCTAGATCTTTTCTCTTATTAGTGTTTTTAAGTGTAGCTGTCACGACAGAAATTTCGTCGTGAGTTCGACGGTTTTACTATCGTACCGTTGGTATGGCGTCAAGGAATTCCTTGTGTGTGTGTGTGTGTGTGTGTGTGTGTGTGTGTGCGTGTGTGCGTGAGCGTGTTCCAGTGGCACTGAGTACTGAGCCATTGCGCCACTGGCCGTGAGAATGTCATCGTGTTGTGTGCACTTATAAATAAAGTATTACAAAATGTGTTTATAGGTAAATAAATTATAATGAGCAATGAATTCAAGTACGAATCGGTAACACTAATAGAGTTAGTTGAATAAAAACCATCCGTTTGGGATAAGACAGTGGAAAATTACAAAAAAAAACAGTCTAATGAAGCAGAAAGCTTAGGAGAAAGCTCTACGTTTCTCGAGGACTAGTATAGCGAAATGCCTAAATAAAAATTTCTCATTTAAATTTTTTCCAAAATGATTTTTTTTTATATAAAATAATCAAAATCTTTTCCTCGATATCAACATACGCACGTTTATAGTCAGACTACACAATAGCTAGTAGTACAAAAGAATAGTAATTTTTATAATTGAAATCCATAGATTTATTTCTAGGAAAAGATAATACTCCAATGTGGTTGCTGTCACCTGCTCCTCTGCATCTAGGAAAGTTTGATTTCCCTCGGAAAGTAACTTCTAACTTTCTTCACTCAGTTCTGGAAGATAATCCGCTTTAAATATTTCCCCTATGCTATACAGACAAGAGGTACAATTTTAGATATTGTTGTAATACCGATGTTATAGTAGTGCATGTCCGTCATTTTCACTGGCAAGAAACCTGAAATTAAATAAACTACTTAGACATGCTGTAAAGCATTTAAGACGTCAAATCTGATGCAGTAAAATAATGGGGAAAATCATTTGGTAACAAAGAGTCCAGTTTAAAAACAATATAAAACATTTCAGGAGAAATTGTTTCTGCAAAGTGAACTGACATAAGTGATGGATTTGTAAAATCTTTCATTGTTACAAGTGAGCAAGGTGTTAAAAGGTTAGGTATCACGATCATTTAGAATTCTTATTGTAAATCAATGAAAGGGATAACAGTACTTCGAATATAATATGTCGAAGCAACAATAAGAAAGACGACAATGGAGGACAAGACCGAACCAGAAGAAAAGGTTTCGAGACCGCTTGATCTCGTTGAAAATGAAATTCGTGAAGTGATAAAAGAAAAAAAAGAAGAGAAACAGAATGACGACAACCATCTGTATTTCAAATAATTTTTACTGTTAACAAAATGTAATGACAATGAAAAATACAGTTACGCCTTAAGTTAATACAAAATATTTAAAAAAAAAACTCGAAGCTTAAGAGATTCAATCACGGTATTCACATTTAAATAATTCTTCTTATCCTCCTTTTTATCCCCATTTCTCACTTCCCCTTTTCCCCCTCCTTTAATTGCCTGGATGAGAATGGACGTTTTGCAAATAATGAAATTATTGGAGGTCAGAATACTACGTGAATTATACGCTTTCATACTCACAGATATAAGTGATAACAGTTCAATCCCTTTCTGCTTGAAATCTGATGAAACTTAATTTTCGTATGATATAAATTATCTGTTTTTATCTTTTGTACAATTTCTTAATTTATAAAACTTAAGTTTATTTTTACTGCAATTAGACAATGTTAATTTGATAGAAATTTTTTTCCTCAAAATATGATACTGTAGTGGTATAAGGACTAATGTATATAATTTGCTACAACAGCAATCAATGTGTATAGTTTACAAAGTCTATAGTTTACGTATTCTGACTACGACAGAATTGCAAACGTGGCAAAATTTTACAATAGGCCCAGATAATATATTACAGGTGTAAGTGCATTTATAAAATAACTTACCTGCAGGCATTTCCACTGGTGGTATTTGCAATCTATTTGTGCTGCAATGGATAATATTATGTCTAGAATGTAGTAGAAAATGCTCTTCAGAAATAGTTGTAAAATGTTTGCCCATCGTCTGCTAATTTATAAAAAAATGTGTGGAATCTTCCTACCAACTACCTCGAGCGTAGTAGTGGATGTCTACAAAATCTTTGTGTTATATTTCGTTTGATTCTTAAATATAATAAACACATTTATTCGCTACCATTTTTACCGAGAACAAAACACTGAATAGTACACTGTAAACCCCCTCGCACTGAAATTAAATGTGCCATTATCGTCGAATCTCGTAAATTGTAACTACAATTTCGGAACGAGCAAAAAATCGTCACGGTACATTTAATGTTACGCTGACGTGCCGTCGTTACACATAAAACCGCCGTACAATTTACATTTAAAGTGTACTTAGTTTTCACTGTGAGTATCAAAGCTGAGGTGACGCCGGGAATAAACAATTTGAATTTAAAAAGCTTCATTTGAATTACATGTAGTATTTGCATTATTAGTATAATACAATCTTTTTTCATATATCTCCGATTTTAGTAGATTTGGATACATTTTTGCTTCCTTAACTTATCTGTAATGATGTAGGTGGTTAACAAGGAACTTTTCATTTACTCATGTGAATGAACTTCGAGTAATTTAGGCCCAATTTTGCCTGAGCGAACCGAGGCATCTAGTTCGATCATTTGGCATTTGGGTAATGTTTGTTACATTTATAACCAAACGCGTCTATCGATAGTTATGAAATTTAGGAACGAAGTTCTTTACAATTACATTGGACGATATAAGTAACATTTTCGTTTCTGTTTTAAATAGAAGCGCCCCCCCCCCCCCAAAAATAGTCCTGCACAGTTCCAAGGTATGGACACGGGTACTTCTATAAGGAATACCAGTACACGCTCCAAAGTATGAGATATAATAGTGTGTATCATGCATAACGAGCAGGCAAGAAAAAATTAATTTAAATTGTTTTCTAAAACGCCAAAAAATTTAAAAAACTTTCTCTCACATCTTTTCGAGTTCATTACATGGTTTGCTAGATTATTACTATTTACATAACAGTTTCTGTTTTGTTCTTCCTGATTTCCTACAACCCTAACTGGTATTATATGGTAAAATATTAGCAATAACCGGGATCGTTTTCTCTTTCCATGAGAAGCGAGAATACCTTTCACGGAATCAGTAAAGTTGGAGGTGTTCTTACACCACCCTCCTATGAGCCAATATCGTAATATGTAATATGTAAAACTACAAGTTTTATAACAAAGCACAATTAATAATTATTATATAATTGAAGGGCCTATCCTAATTTATTATCTATCCCACCCCCTCTTCTCAGTGACATGCTTTGACTGAAATTTATTTTAAAGTGTACAAATATCAATCCATAAATGAAAATTTTGAGTAGTTCATGTAAAATATGTGAAAATAAATTCCTTTAAAAATAATCTAATTTTGTTCCTAGAAGGAAACGCTGACTCATAATATCTGTAACATCAAAATTTTCATACCGTTAACAAGATTAAGCTACCAAATATATTTATACTCTGTGAGGGATTTTTTAGCAGTACTCGTGAAATTATATCCAACTATATTAGTTATTTATATCGTAGACTGAGTTAATACTCAATCAAGTATTCTTACTCTGAATTCAATACTGTCTCGTCTCTAATGAGTTTAAAAAAATTAATGTATGCTTCTATATACGAAATCAACAGTTATTCTTCCTACATACTTTTAACTATTATTTTAACGCTTTACCTGAAGTTTATATTTTCAAACCTGAAAATGTACTTTTATATTCCATTTTTGAATAAAGATTGAAAAGCACAGTGAATACAATGTGTCATAAGGAAAGAATAGACATGGTTCTTTGTTAATCAGACAACATTCTTTTTAGCTGTGAAAAGTTCAAACAAAATGAATACATTATACCTGCCTATGTAAAACTTGGTTTTGTGTTACATTTTAAATAAAAAGAACTTGAGCTTGTTCTCCCCCTAATCCATGAGGGATTGAATTTAGGTGTTTTCAATTTCAATTTAAGTAATGTTTTTCCTCTTTAATGTTTGTTTATTTTAAATCAGTATTATTCTATTTGATTTCGTTGTTGACTATGTGTTTTGTTTTAACTTGTCTGTTGTATTGAAAGTTTGTATAGTTTTTTTTTTTAATGGATATTCTATATAAGGTTTTGTATTTTGTTAAAAGTTTTAATTAATTTTATATATTTGTTTTGATGAGGTTAGGTTAAGTGGAAGAGAGGACCTTTTGGTCCTAATTCGCCTCTAAAAAAGCCAATAAATAAATAATCCTGTTAAATTCTACTTCAACAATTGTTATGTTCAATGATATTTATTTAACACGTGTTCTATGAATAGGATGAAGAAACACCATTTTGAAAAATAAACGTAACTATTTTCGATCTCGAAGAAAACTTTCTTTCATGAATGGAATTAATTTAATATTGATAAGTGGAATTTATAATGAATAGTCTATTGTAGAACTTAATTAGTAGAGGTGGTAATTAATTATTACGATGTTACATACAGAAAACCTTGGAGCTATAGGATCTTGGCTCCCAGTAAAATGTTCCTCCAGTATTCTCGGTTCTCCGCCATTCGTGCACCTCGAATTCTCGCCATTCGTGCACTTCGTGGTTTTTAGAAGTTTGATATATCTGTTGTCATCCTTGAGGTCATATAAGTTTCGAGAACTTTGAGCCCGAAAAATGGTTGAGTGATTACTTGGAGGTTAGAACGTCGTGAGCCGTCAAACGCGTAATTTATAAATTGTTCTTCCTAACTACTGGTAAACTAAACAGTGCTTTTCCATCAAATAGAGCATACTACTTTTATACATACTAAAAATCTGTGGTGACATTTTCAACAGTACTTGTGAATATATTTTCATCCTAGAATACATTTTTGCCGTCAATTATTTATTTATTCCTTAACCTGACAAGTAACCCAATAAACCAGTCTTACTGTGACCTCGTCTCTGTTAAACATTTTCAGTTTCCCTTTTCTCCCCTAATGGTCTTCATCAAACTAAGTGAACATGAATTGTGAAAACTATTTTGACGTTTTTATTTAAGTGAATTAAATTATTTTTCCGATTTCGTACGATTATAAAAATGGCAAATAACTTAATTAAGTAGTTGAACTGTGAGCTCGTTTCCATTAAACAGTTTCAATTTCCCTTTTCTCTCCTAATGTTTGAAGGTAAAGTGAACATCGATTATGAAAAAATTTTCGACTTTTTATTTATATAAATTAATTTTTTCCCCCGTTTTCATATGGTTATAAAAACAGTAAATAAAGCATTAAACATTAAAAAATTTCAACTTCTCTTTTCTCTCTTAATAGTCTTAATGAAGGTAAATCGAACATCAACTAAGAAAACTTTTAGATGTTGTTAGATATGTGAATTAAAACCTTTTCTGGTTACAAAAATATCGTATAAAATATTACAGACTTATCAATTAACCCGATTGGTTCCCTGTGATTTCCTCTACATTTGATATACTTCCATATAACTTGATTGTATGTATCAGTGAATTAGAGTGATATAAAAGCAGTAATCGAATCGTTTCCAACCACTAACAAGGTCAACTGTTCACAAATCCTGTAGTAAAGGTCAAAGGGATTTTAACTCCACGTACGTAGACCGATATCGAATTGAAATCAACGTAAATATATGACCAAATTAATTAAAACAGAATTTTCCACAATAATCACCTTCAGAGATGCACAAAAACCCTTTGTCAGTATGTTTTGTTTGCATGTAACAATTTAGTCATTAAAACATCGTCTTGTATCTCTATTGGACACATTAAGTGGTTTTTTGTGGATAGTTGTGTTTTCATTCATTTGGTTATTGCAGTTTTCATTAACTCATTACATTTCAATTACATATATGGATTTCATGGAAAAACACAATTTAATATACATTTACATAAATGAAGGATCTACCCGTATTTATTAGCCACACTCCTTTGTTACGAATTACGATAGTTTTAGTTAGGAATATAGTGGAAGTTCTTTTTAAGAAGTCGGTATGACAATAGTTATTGTGACACACCTGGAAAAATGATGAAATTCTTACCTGCAAGGCAGACGTCATTGATGCTACAATGATATATAAACCCTTGGGTGGGAGGAAACGTGGTCAGTAGGCCAAGATTGATCAAGGGAAGGTGTGCAGGAATTCTTGAAGATAGCCAGACGGACTTGGCGAGTAAGAGCTTTCTGAAAGAATAATTCTTGAAGATAAGCCAGATGGACTTGGCGAGTAATAGCTTCCTGAGAGAATAATTCTTGAAGATAGCCAGACAGACTTGGTGAGTAAGAGCTTCCTGAGAGAATAATTCTTGAAGATAGCCAGACGGACTTGGCGAGTAAGAGCTTCTTGAAAGAATAATTCTTGAAGATAGCCAGATGGACTTGGCGAGTAAGAGCTTCCTGGGAGAATAATTCTTGAAGATATCCAGACGGACTTGGCGAGTAAGAGCTTCCTGAGAGAATATGTCTTGAAGATAGCCAGACGGACTTGGCGAGTAAGAGCTTTCTGAAAGAATGATTCTTGAAGATAGCCAGATGGACTTGGCAAGTAAGAGCTTCCTGAGAGAATAATTCTTGAAGATAGCCAGACAGACTTGGTGAGTAAGAGCTTCCTGAGAGAATAATTCTTGAAGATAGCCAGACGGACTTGGCGAGTAAGAGCTTTCTGAAAGAATGATTCTTGAAGATAGCCAGATGGACTTGGCAAGTAAGAGCTTCCTGAGAGAATAATTCTTGAAGATAGCCAGACAGACTTGGTGAGTAAGAGCTTCCTGAGAGAATAATTCTTGAAGATAGCCAGACAGACTTGGCGAGTAAGATCTTCCTAGGAGTATTGAGACTTCGGTCGAACATCCATAAGAATTAATTGTAAACAGAGTGAGCAAACTTCGTGTGTTAAGGTACTTGCAATTATTTCAGAGTCAGATCGTTAAACTATAAGATAGAATCAGATCTGTGAGTCACAACAATTAGAGTCATTCTGGATTAATAGTAACAATAAGAAAATTGTAGCATTGTAATAAGATAGGAAATGGTTATTCTTGTAAATAATTGTTAATAAAGGTTAATTTAGTACTGAGCCAATGATTTATTGAAAATAAAGAACCCAGGCAGTTTAAAGGAACCAATCCTAACACCTTCAATATGTTTTCAGTGAAATTCAATCGGAAGTAATAGCCTACTATTTATGAGCAATAAACTTGAAAAATGTAATCAGTCTTGATATAATGGATGACAAAAATTCTCTAGCAGGCCATCCATCATTTAAAAAAGTTATTTAATTATATCTATGAGTTTTACACATCGAACCTTAAAAAAAACCCCCCCGTAATATATACATTTTTACATTACTTTATTAATACGTACAGTACTTATGAAGTAAATGAAACTATGGCATCAAATGTACTGAACATCTCTGAGGGAATTTTTACCAGCACTTATGAATTTATTTCCGCTCTACAATACAATACTGCCATTAGTTATTTATTCCATATCTTGTCTTATGGCTCAATCAACTAGTCTTACTGTGAACTTCTTCCTATTAAGCATTTTCAACTTCTCGTCTCTCCTAATAGGCTTCATGAAGGTAGAGTGAACATCTCTTCATTCTGGAATAAAAAGTTTTTCTCCTTATTTAACTAACGTTTTAATACTTCAGCTGAAGCTTATATTTCTAAACTTTATAATGAATTTATGTATTCTATTTTTCAATAAATACTGAAAAAACACTCTAAATACACTATACAGAATGGAAATATTAACAATGTTCTTTGTTGAGTCAACTTTTCTTTTAGCTGTGAAAGTTAAATTATACAAACGAAGACATGATTCCTTCCCATCGCCATCGAAAATTTTTGGACTACGGCAGTAATGTGATCTTAGTTCTGACTTTTCTTTGTTTTAAACAGTAACATGAGAATGTTCTTTCCGATTTCCGTTCAAAGGTTTTCAACAATCTTTCTATTAAAAGGATAAAGAAAATAGGTGAGAAAACTGAACATACTTATTTTGTATCACAACCAAAACATCCCTCCATAAAGGGGTAAAGGATTGAATATTTTAATTACTGATACATTTTGTGGACATTAGAGTCTATAAGATTTTATAATTTATTAGGGAAAAAGGTACTTTTATTTATTTCCACAGTCTCTCGATTACAGGCTATGAAGAGACTTTGGCTTCTGGTGCAATATCTCTGTAGTCTTTTATGGTTCTGCTCTACTCGTCTCCACCTGCGAACACCATTTTCTCTGAACTTTTCCTCCATTTGTCTAAAGCATCCAACAACCTATTACTCGCTCATCCTTTGATTCTTCTTTCTCCTGACCTACCATCTAATATCTGTTTCGCTATCCTTCCTACTTACATTCGTTGCAAGATATCAATCTACATTATTTTGCATTTCTATGTCTATGTCTCCATACAACGTCACTAGCTTCTCATTACACTCCACCTTTATTCATTGCTCCATATAACCTTCTCAGAATTCTTCTTTCTCATTTCATTAACAGGTTCTCCTCTCGTGTTGTTAGGATCGTACTTCTGACGCATTCTATTGTTGACTACGTCTATCAATTCCAATCTTGTAAATTGCTATAAGGTTTTTAACTTGTAAATTGCTATAAGGTGTTTAACTTGTGAATTTCTATAAGGTTTTTAACTTGTAAATTGCTATAAGGTTTTTAACTTGTGAATTGCTATAAGGTTTTTGAGTTAAAGATGAGTTTCATTGCAATGTATGATCGACTACCGATCTCTATTCAAACCTCTTTCTTTTCCAAACAATTAGACTTTTATTGTTTCCAACATAATATCGTTTACAATTATATCCACATCTAGTCTCCACTCTTTGCCTCTTCGACAAAATATGCATTAAATTTTGTCCAAGCATAAATTTCTTGTATTAAACTAGTGCATGTTTTATGTGGTTATTTTCCATAGTGAATGTGGAATACATATAACATAGGCACGTTATAAAAGTTTGTCCATCCAACCATCTTTGTCATTATTCTTACCTAGTAATTTCTAGGGTTTGTTTATTCTAAGAGCATCTTTTTTCTTCTTTTCTTTCTTTTTTTCAACTTTACTAATTCTATGTGTATTTGTAGTTCAATTAAATCTCTGGTCATTTATAATAACCTATAATTAAATACATTTTACGTACACACATGTTTGAGGATATCCTTACGACCAGATATCGAATGGAACTCAACTCTCAACAATACGTAGCTATACGAGTTTTAGAGAAATGCACAATTAATAATATATACTTATTATAAATAAAAAGACTACCCATATTTATTAGCTATTCTCTCAACCTGCTTTGACTTCTATCCATCCATAAACTTCAACAAGTCTTAGACATGCGACGTCCAGTACTTGAAAAAATGAGTAAAAAACAATTCCATAACAATCCTACATAGAGAAAACATTAAATGTGATACTAGGGTTTTAAACGTTATTGAGTCAATATCCACATCGTTATACTTCTTTCTTTAGTTCCTAATTAAAACGTAAAAAAAACTTAAACTGGGAAAAAGAAAAGTAAAGTAAGAATAACTCAAAATAAACACTGAAAATCTGTAGAGCATTTTTAGGATTCGTACAATGGGAGCATTATTTCCACCCTAAAATGCATTAACGTCCATTAGTTATTAATTCCATAAATCGACTTATCACTCAATGGAGCAGCCTTACAGTGAACTCGTTCGTATTAAATATTTTCATCTTCCTTCTCTCCCCTACTGGGCTTTTACGGAGTGACTGCTCTTCTTCCTTGACAAGAATGAAAGGGCTTACGAAAGAAAAAAAAACAATATGTAGAAGTAAGTTCTTTTTTTTCCTTTTTCTTTTTTTTTTATCAAGACATTTTGACGCGTTAACGTCTTTATATCCTTTTTCCTTGGATTCAGACGAGTTATAAAAACTTTAATAATTTTAAACGCTTATAGCTCAGTCAGTTTCAATTAGATCGCCAAGGAGTAAACAACATTTTAAGTCGAATAGTGTTGGAATTCTTAGTACATAGAGCTTTCGTTAAAATTAATATTTGTAAGTGTGGCCTCATTATTTAGATTTCGATCACCCGCAATTGACTGTGTTACGTGCTTTCAGTCATCATTGAAAAAAGTTTTTTTTCTTCTAAATTTATATATATGTTAGTCCAGACATCGTAATTTTAATCAGATTTTGGTCAAATGTAATGTGTAATTTCTTGAGAATAATTTTTCATCCTAACATCTTCCAAAAATTTTGCAATATCTCATTTTCTACAACCTTAAAATATACAACCCAAACATGTTTTAAGTAATTATTACATAATGAAATAAGAGAGTTGTTACTAAACAACGAAAATTTGGCATGTGTACACGTTTAAAACAAAACAAATCTGTTGGTCAATATCAAAAAACGATGTATGGAGGGTACATTTGTATCATAACTTCTCGCAATAGCTGATTGTTTGTCGTTGTTTAATGATGCCCAGATATATTGTGTACATAACAAATCTAGAGTATATGTTAAAAAGTAACTTTATTCAAATTTAGCATGTAATTTTGAATTTCATAATATGATTGAATAAATCGTCGCAAAAATTAAAAATATTGATCGTTTGAAAGAGTTTTTCTATAGTCTATTTGATTATTGCACATAAAGTAAATAAGCTGGTCAATAAATATGAAAAAGAAATCCGTAACAATTAGTATTAAAAAATTTGTATAACTAAATAAATTTTAAAAATGTAACAATTATAATATAGCCTATGAGGGATAGAATAATTAAAAAATGAAATTCTCCAAATTAACACAACTCGAAAGAGAAGTCTTCAAAAATATATGTAAATTACAAATTGAGTAAGTTAAATAAAAATAAAACCTAATAGAGAATGGGAAATATAGCAGATAGAAAAAATGGTTGTATTTTCTTTGATCTCTGATTCTTGGAAGTGCATAAGTACGTTTCATTTGACCCAATAAAGCGGGTCATGTAATCAGTACCGGCTTTTTTCGCTACCGAATTTTCCTTTGTTATTAGCGAAAATATATATTTAAATGTTCGTCTTATTCATTAGATTTCCTTCCAAATGTTGTCATTTCTACTGGTTATCTTTGCCTCTTCGACGAAAACACACATTTTGATTTTACCGACATTTCCAATCTTACATTTCTTGGAGTAAAATTTTACGTAAGCATATTTAATCTAACTCCACATATTAAACCGCCCTATTGAAAGCGTTACGTAATGCGCTAGTGGGCGATAACGCTACCATTACGTAACGGTTTCTAAAATTTTTCGCCGCAACCAATGAAAATGTTTAACAATATCCGCTATTTTTATAGATTGTTATGTTTATGTTATCCTAGGAACGGTTTATAGGTTAGGTTGGGTTTAGCGTACAGGCTTTTAATTTTATATTTGAACTTATAAATTGTTGTTATTACAGTGGGGGTTAGGTAAAAATATTGTACGATACACGTGTAGTAACGCATAATTAACGCACTCATGTGGTACACACACTTTGCTCAAACAAAATACTCTTGTTATAATGTTGCTCTAGTGACGTATATATCATGCAGTTCTTTGCACAAAGTGAACACCATAGGCCACTTCTCTACTTAGCCATCCGTTCACCTCTAATCATACCTTATAGAATCAAAGAGGATTGTTGCAAAAGTTTAATTTGTATTTTTATGAACGATCTGTGTGTACTTGTAATTCACTTGAATTTCTATGATTTTGTAACTTCTACATATTAAATATAAATGTGTAACCGTATAATTTACATTTTGTGTTTTTTATTCTCACTGTAACATAGCAAAGCTTAGGTCTGATGGGATTAAACCATTGAATTTAGAAAGGTTTATTACTAAAACTATTTTAGAATGTATTGCCTAAATATTTACAATTATATGATTGTAGCTATTCATACAACTCTATTCCAAAGTGTTGGTGATTCTTTATACTGTACTATATTCAAGAATCAGTAAAAACGTATTCCTCTTAATTGGGCTACATCATGTTATTTTCATCATTTGTGTTGTTTACCCTTGTTGCACGTTTGTTCCATATTCGTAGCTGAGGTATTTAAGAGTTTATTTTCTTATAATTTGTTACATAATATTTGCAAATGGTTTTATTCTTCATTAAAGTTGTTATCGATTATTGAGAGTAACAAAAAATCGGTTTCAACAAAGTCCGCAATAAAACATATTGAGACATATTTCAACTAATTTTTATTCCATAACCTGATTACAATCGGCCAAGTAGTCTTACTGATAACTCGTTCTCATTAAACATTTTCAACCTCACGTCTCTTCTTCAATGTGCTTCATAAAAGGTAGTGTTCCCATCCATATACGAATTAAAAGGTTTTGCTTCTTACATGGTTTTTTTATATATTGTTTTAACACTTCATCTGAAGCTTATATTTGAAAATATAAAATTTACCTTTTGTTTTACATTTTTCTGTATAGAATGAAAAACGTGTAAAAGAGAGTTAATCTGCATCGTTTCTTTTTAGCTGTGAAAGGTAGATTATACAAATGAATCCCTTCTCATCGTCATAGAAACACAAGTTACGCGTTCTTATTTTTGCTTTTGTATTCTTTTTAAACTGAGTATGTTCTTTCCTACTCCCGTTAAATTCTTTTATTCTATAACGATAATAATTCTTCGGTTAATTTCAAAATTCACAGTTCATTTTCAGTTTTCAAGTACTCTAGTGGATAATTTTTCACAGAACGTCTTACGATATCTCGATCTATTAACTCACTCTGTGTTAGTAACCGTTTTAGATATTTCAATTGTGCCCATTTTGCCTACATTTATTTTATAGTTTCGGATTTACAAACCATTAAACGGGATCTATAAAGAAAATAATCGGCCGTTAAATTTCTAAATCTCAGTTCATTTGCAGTTTACAAAACATATTTTTTTGGTTTATTTTTTTCACACGAACGTTTTACAACGCCTCGGTTTATTGTGCAGTAGTTAAATCTGCATCCATTGTTTTCAAATAAGTTTTCTACTTAAACAAATAAGAGAGTAATAAAACATAACCGTGGAGTTGAAACACAATCAGTAAATCATAGTTGTATTAATTTTAGTCAAATTTACATTTAAACGATGTTTTAGTATTCGTTGAATATTATCGAAAAAATGGTCTCGTTATGGTTTCAAAATTATGCTAGTTTAAAACAGTTTTTACTTAGTCTTACTTAAGTGTTGTAGTAGCTCATTTGGTAATCTGCTTGATCGAGTCTAAAACATGAGTGGATAGTCGCCAAATTGTAAAAGAAATAAGAGATGGAAGCTGTGTTTTCTTCATTCGTTCCATGGAATTGATTATGAAAAATTAAACGTAACTATTTTGTGTCACAGCCCTTTTGTTCCCTGCATAAAATAAAAAGAAAATGGGCAAATGTTAAATTTTTGATAATAAAAGTATCTTGTGAACAATTGTATAAAGTTGTGGAAATTTATCTTGAAGCAAATGTTTTAAGTAAAAATGTTTGATCTGTTTTGCACATGTATCTTATAGGTCACATCTGATCTGTCCTTCCGTCTTAGTACCCTTTCATCTAATAGGATATTTGTTGCAAAGGTTTAATTAGTATTTATATACCTCCTTTGAGTATTTGTAATCACTTACATTTATATTCATTTTAAATAACAGTGTTTGATTCAAGCGTTACATTTTCATTTAAAGCGAGTAAATAATACTTTTAACCAATTTAGTCATATTTTTCTTTATTAAAATTTGAGAATACAGTATCTCACAATTAAAAAAACAATTATCGTCTTAAAATCTGTGTAGACTGTATGTTACATTATCAGAAATAAATGGGGATTGTTATGTTAGATTTAATATATAACGTTTAAAACACTCCCTTAACTAATGTTTCTACACTTCATCTGAAGCTTTAATTTCAAAACATAAAAAAGAACTCTTGTGTTCCATTTTTGTAAAGACTGAAAAAAGCACACTACACAATGTGTAGAAGTAAAGTATGGATGAGGGTTCTTTGTTCCTTTTAGCTGTGAAAGACAGATTATTCAAATGAAAACATTACTACTTTTCATTTTCATGATAACACAAATTACACATCCTTTGTGTTAGTTTTAAAGAGTAGTATGGAAGAGTTCCAAAGTATGGACGCGAGTGATTCGAATATGAATACAGTATGCACTCCGAATTATTTAATGATGATAAAGGACTGTGCATAGTGAGCAGCCGTACCAAAAACATCACATGAACGGTAAGAAAGTTTTATTTGACAAAAAAAAAAAAATCTTGCTTAGTAGTTTCATATAAGAATTAAATGCTTTTCGAGTTTAATTGTGTTTAAAAAACAAAAAAACTTTTATATTATTATTTCATTCCAATTACAGTGTTTTATTTCTTATGATTTAAAACTTGATAAGTACATATGTTGCAATGAATTATAGTAAAAAATAAATAGTAGGATGATCGTTTATGCTTTAATGAGGAGCCAAGATGGTGGAGCACAGAACTATTTGTAAATTTTGGGGAAATCCGAAATTCCGTGAGATTGTCTCAGTATTTAACAATACTTAAAAATACACAATTCATAATAATGGGAATCATAAAAAAAGGTTATGTTAACAAAAGTATTGAAAATGTGAGATGTTATTTTTATCATCTCTCGTGAACATATTTCCACTTTGCAACGCATTACCTTCCATTAGTTATTTATGACGTAACTTGACTTACGTCTTGGAGGGAATTCGCTCCAGTTTAATATTTTCAACTTCCCGTATTTCCCGTAATGGGCTTTGTGAAAGTAAAATGTTTGTTTCCTTCTATTTCAAAAATAAAAGGGATTTTTTTAAATATAGGTTTAAAAAATTGGTTCCAATATTTCAATCTTGAAGTTTATATTTCCAAAATTGAAAATATAATTATTGTTGAATATATAGATTGTTTTCAATTATTCAGTAAAGATAGAAAAGCAGACTGAATACAATCTGTAGAAAGAAAGTATAGACTGGATTCTTTCGTTATTAGACAACCTGGATTTTAGCTGTGAACGGCAGATTATACTTTTTTCTTGTTTAAAGGGGAAATCATAAAATAAAAAGAGCATAAAATAAAGACGCCGAATACATTTAATAGCGTTAAGATGGGAAGAGATCAAGAATTGGACCAATTTGAAAAGAGAGGAATATATCCCACGATTACACGAAAAAAGGAGTAGGCCTAGATCAAGCTAGGGGTCATTCGGGATTGTCAACGCCGATTGATACTCACTATAATGAGCCTCTAAGGATACGAGAGATTATACATATGAATGTCCCTTCTCGTCATAGAAAGACAAGTTTTTTGTTTTTGTCTCACTAATAAACCCATTTTATTTGCTACAACAATTCTGTATTCCATATTATCGCATTTTTTTAGTATATAAAGTTTAGCAATTGCGATCATGGAAACGCCGACCTTAGTTTTCTTGAAATGTTCGATCTTACATATTTGAGGAACTTGGCAGACAATTTTGTATCACTGTATGTACAGGGTTCATTTAATAACAATAGATGGTTTCAGTTTACTTTATTTTAATATAATATAACCTTGTTATCAACATTAGAAATAAGAATACGTTATTAGTGAGCAAATTATGTAATACAATGGCTTTCTATTGCTATATTATAAACCAAAGCGAAAGCAATGCTACAACAATAAACAATTTAGTATTTATTTGTATAGGTTGAAGTTAATACAAGAAGTAGAATACACAAATTGTTTATTCACTTCTATTCTTGAAGCTCCACGTGTTGGGTTTCATGAGCCTTAATTGCAGGAACTGAGTAATCAATCACTCCTTGCCGTCAGTTCCCCGTCCACGTCTCTTCGCCGAAGTCTCTCTAGCGATGCCTGATCCTCCAGCATCTCCTTGACAAGTCTGACCGCCGATAATTTAATATTTAATAAAGCAAAAGCTTAAACTTTCAATATTTGAAGCTTTTGCTTTATTTTATCCTTTGAATATAGAGTTTCAACAAGAAATATCTGCTATTACATTATAGTTAATATTTAATAACTGCAAATATAGAAATTAGGGAAACTTTTATATGTGAAATAACAATAAATATGATTAGCGTATATTATTGCTTCCAGATTACCTTTGTGAAAATCGCGATCGGCTTTTGAAATGTAATCTCAGCTGTTTTTCCCCCAAACAGAGGGTTCTAGAATAGAATACGGGCCAGTAGATCAGCCGTAGATGATGACTTTTATTTTTGTAGTCTTGGGGTATACGAGGTGTGATAAAAAAACACAGTGAATATTTTTATTACGAACAAAGTATTAAGCTTACATCAAATTTGCATCGCTTTCAAAGTACTCGCCTTGGCTAGCGATGCACTTATCCCAACGTTGATTACATGACTGGAAACATTTCTGGAAGGCTTTTTTCGAAAGGGCCTTAAGCTGATCCGTCGTGGACCTCTCAATGTCGGGAATGGTGTCAAATAGTTTCCCTTTTATCACAGTTTTTATTTTTTGGGAATAGCTAGAAGTCGCATTGTGCAAAGGCGGATGACGATAGACAGGAACTTTATTTTGGGGAAAAAATCATAAACGAAGTGTGGCCCGGCGCATTGTCGTGATGAAGAAGGAAGCTATTGTATAATTTTTCTGGTCTCTTTCTCTGTACATATTTTCGCAATATTGTATACCTTTGTAATATTCGGAGTTTACTGTTGTTCCCCTTGGAATGAAGTCCGATCGCCTTCATTATCAAATAATAATGAGCATGACCTTAACGTTCGACTTTGACTGACGTACCTTCTTAGGGCGAGGAGAAGCACTCGTTTTCCACCGGGAGCTCTCAGGATCATATCCACACACCCAACTTTCATTTACAGTTATAATACTGGCCACGAAGTCTGGATCTGCTTCAAGACGATCCTTCAATTCCATGTAAACTGACAGACACGGTAAAGATGACTTCACTCTTCAGACTCTGGAAGCGGATTGACAAGTCACAACTTAACACTGACCATCGCATAGGATGGGTTATCGAACTGATAACTTCAAATGAATGTAGCCTCAGCAGTTGCTGCTATAGAAATTCACTCACCGTATTTATTTATCACACCTCTTTCATCTTTCTTTTCTGATATCCCTTGACCAACTCTTGATCTCTTCCGACCTCGGCGCTATTACAGTATTCTAAGTCTAAGGGTCTCTTTTATTTTAGGGTCGTCTCTTCTTCTCCTTTTATGGCGACGGTAACTGAGAGGTTTTCGCTTTTAAAAAACAAGATGTGATTGAGCTAGTGAACACAAATTAGAAAAGTTTCATTCAATTCCTAGGGCGAATGGTGGGAAAACTAATCATTTATTTGATAAATAAATATTATCAAAATTATAAATAAACAAATAAGCCGATTGGAATTTAAAGCAATAGTCAATCCGTATCAATAATGATTTTTATACAAAAACTTGGTGGTTATTAGAAAATGAAAAATCTGTACTCAGTCTTCGCACTGAAAACATAAAAATTCAGTAACGAATTTACTTTTGACTTGGTCCCTGACATGAAATGATATAATTTTTCCTTACTTTCTACAAACAAAAGGAAAATGGAAAAAAAAATAATACACGAATTTCAGAGTATTCGAAAACATATTACCACAAAACTAAACACATACTTATTCCTACACACATATACATCACATGTCATTTACACCTTATACACATTCATACTCTTACAATTATACTGTTTTATTTTACTCGTATATCACGTATATAACAATACATTTATTCCATAACTAGTAATGTTTTAAGAAACTTAATCCATTAATTCACAAAATAGTATCGAGAAATAAAATACATTAACACTATCAGTATCATGGAAATACTTACTGACTTCCTTTGTTTTATATATACATTATGTGATGTGCGGGAGCAATAAATTAAAAACCATTAATAATAAACGTTGGTGTGAGTTAAGTGTAAAATTGTTTTAAAATGATTCATCTTGGCACTAAAACATAAATTATTATGCCGTGTTTTTAATTTATATTTCATAGATATCAGTACGATTAACCCGTTGGGGGTAACCACATTTCTAAATTACTTGTACAAGTGTATGCGATTTTTTTCACTCATTTATATGTATAAACATTTATTTATAATGTTTTATGTTCTTACAAAAATGTCTTAGCATTTGTATGAAGTAAATCGTATCTAGTTAATGAATTTAAATATTTTGTTCACTTAATAGGATTTCTATTTTTGTTAACTCGATAACGTAAATTTAAAGGAATATAAATGTTTATTTACAAACAATATAACCTTCTAGTGTTACATATTTGATACATGTAAGGTTGGTAACCGTGTCAGAAAAACTGATTGTTTCATACTGTTGTGTATTGACTGCAAGAAGAACATCGTTAGTCATACAAAACTGTTTTATTAACACCCTTCAACTTAACCTCAAAATATTCAAAGGTTTAGTCATATTGTTAAAACCTGGATCATTAATAATACTTTAGCCGATGGTAGAAAGAGATTCCGTACTGTGATTAAAGATCCATTGAGAAGGTGACTTATTTTGTTAAATGAAGTGTAACAGGTTTACTTTTAAATTTATATGTCAAATTAACACTCTTTAATTACTTATTTTATCACTATAACTTTACTATTCAGTCTGCATTCTATGTAGGACACGCTTTTGTCAATTTCAGTCCACGTTCTCAAGTTGCATATCTAGGTAGTAAGTTTTTGACTTTTTTTTTATTTAAAACCATTTAGCAATTGTAATGTAGTTACATAATATACAATTTGTACAAAACTATAAAACATCCAATAGTCTTATTTTGGTGATCACGACAGCAGCTTCGGTTATTCGGCCATTTTCAAATGTTTATGTGTCACACACTAACACATTTCTATACATAAAAACATATAAACATTCGCCTACATTGAAATTATCTCCAGTAGGCCCGCTGAATAAACCGGACTGACACTCGTTGTTGAACGGGCGTCATGATCAACACGAGCAGTAAGATTATTAGACTGTAAATTCGTTACAAATTGTATATATTAAATAACAATAGTCGATATCACGAAATGACGATTACAAAAATATAGAATAATAATATCAGCTAACTGTGGAGCATGGTGAATGATATTTCAAAAATTACCTTTGGGCTAAAAACACTAAAACAGATCCTTACAGATGTTTGCAAATATTCCCTTGCATATCGAAATATCAATATAAACTTATGTAATAGGCTAGACTGAAATTTGTTTATAAATAACCACACTATCATTTTTGAAAATATTTTTTTCATATGATATATTGGGGGGGGGACACTAAAATAGTAGAAGACATATCATTATCTGATATATAAGAATTTGAAATTGGAGTTTTCTTCAAAATTTACCGCTTCAAACATTTCTCTAAAATTAAAAATAAAGTTGCCAGAAATAAGATATGAAGTGTTTATAAGCGATTATCTATGCACGGTTGCATGAAGTATTTTGGAGAACACCATTCTATTGCTTACTATCTAGCTGTTAACTCTGAAAAGGGGAAAGTTAAAATATTTTATTCTTTGCTTGATGGAACGATAATTGGTAATTAGTCTATTTTTATTTAGCAGTGACCTTTAATTTAGAAAAGAGAAACAAAAATAATAGTGTCCGTCTTGAAAAGTCAGACTGGGGGCTTGAGTGTAAATGAGTTCGCCGGCTATCTCGAAGTCTGATGGTATAGTAATGTTTTTACCAACTAAAGTATATATGACCAGAATATTTTCTTTGAAGCGATATAGAAGTCGTTTCTTATTAATGATCGAATCCTATAAAGGGAACCCCGAAATACCTACTTTTAGGAAATCAATTTTTCGGTTTACAATGAATTAGAGTTGACAGATTATACATACCTTCCCCGAATGGCAGTGATCCCCTCTCCTTTCCCTTTTAGAGAGCTATAGTCGGACACAGTCTCTAGCTAGCACGTCAACTTAAAAACATACTGATTAATATCGTAGACCAATTCCAGTGTCTTTAGTATGTTCCAGAATTTGTATCCAAGATGTTAAATATCCACAATATCTTCTGGTTCCTGGGTTCCGAACATTCTCCTTCTGAGATTCGACTTACCAATTCCAGTGTCTTTAGTATGTTCCAGAATTTGTATCCAAGATGTCAAATATTCATAATATCTTCTGGTTGTTGGGTTCCGAACATTCTCCTTCTGAGATTCGATATACCACAATCGAAGACTATATGTGCATTATTCGTAGTGTCTGACCCACACAATCGACAAAACTCTGATGAAGCCGTACAATGTACTCGTGATTCTGGAGATGACTACGTCTGGTAATAATGGCAACGACCTGTCTATGGGACCTTGAAATACCCCGAAGTAATACCCTTGATAATGCAAGATTTCTCTAAAAGACCCAAGCGCTGGCTAAGAAATTGACGCCATCAACAAAAATGTTCTTCACTGGTCCCTCTCTATATACAATACCCTCTCTATATACAATAAATAAGATAAACACTTCTAGTTTTTCTGATATCATTTTGTTTAAATAATATGAAAGCTTATAATCTCCATATAATTATCTTAGCTGCTTGATACGAGTTCATTTACTTTTGACGTTTCATATGTCACAGTTGTTTTTCAAACGCCACTTCAAATTAATTGAAAAGGATACGTTTATATTTGACTTCCAAATCATTTCACCCCGATAAAAGCTCAGCAAAACAGATACTTGAGAGCGTAGTGGTAAGGTAGGAAGAAGAGAAGTAGCTGAATGTTTTATTCATTATTTAATGGCGGCTTTAACAGTGGCTTTTTAAATCTAAAGTATTGAATACGCTATGAATATATATAAATTAATGTATTCTATAGTTATTTTCTCTGTTGAATGTATTCGGAAGGAAATTGGAAAAACAATACAATTGTATAACTCCAGATCATAGATTTATTTTGACACACCTGCCAATATATGATGATATAGTTTTATTTCTGGAATATATAAAATTTTTGGTGCCGATCATTTGATCTAAAACTGTTAAGACTGACTCGTTTACGGTACAGCAAACTGTATATTTTGTAAAATATAATTTCTTTTGAACATTATAATAGTTATTATTTCCTCAAAGTCTTTATAGGAAGTTAAGGAAGGAAATATGATGTGTCAGTATCTATATGAGAGAGTGTTGCTGGCCGTGGTATCAAGTGATGTTTGTCTACTTCTATACTCTGTTTAATGTTTAGTTGGCAGTAAGTATTTAATACATTATTGAGTAGACGGCTGCAATTACGTTTTGTTTCGGTCCTTAGTTTTGTTTCATTTTAGTGTTACAGCTATTTTTTAGTAAAATTTAATTTGATTTGTTGGTCTCTCAAAATGTATGGTATTAAAAAAAAAGAGGCTTGGTAACCATCAGTCCATCCGTTTGGGCTGTAGCACATTGAACGAACTGATAAGCAGGCAATCATTAAAAATAGTATTTTTTGGATTCGATACGCTGCAAAACTAATATTTCAAAGAAAAACATCTATTTGCTTTGCCGTATCATGAAGCTTCTTAAAAAGTATATGTGAGAACGTTAAATAAGGACGAGCTCTTAAATAATTTATCTTATAAAAAAGTAGTAAAATAGTTTTCTTATTTACTTAACCATATAGAGATTTTAAAATTATATACCAGAAAAGTGGGTCATACTATTTCTATAAAATTTAATTTATTTTGTTTACTCTGATACACTCACAAATGTAAAACACAAGCTTATTTTATTCAAACAATTTTTTTAAGGATAATAATAATAAATATACTTGTATGCACGATTATCTTGACCTTTTAGTAAACATAATATGTAAAGAGGTACTCAATCCTCCTTCTCCTGCTCTAGAACAGTATCTCTGTATACCATTAAGGTATTTGCTCAAAATAAAGAAATAACACTCATATCATCTCTATCGTCAGCCAGATAAAGTTGATATCAAATTACCTCCTTGACAAGTGATGGCCGTCTTCCCCTAAGTAATAGCTTTTGATTAATAATTTATTATAACTTAAGTAGACATCCTACTTTTATATGTACGAACGCAGTCTTCTCAGCATATTTACGAATGATTTCTCCAATTAATTATGAACGGCTGGAGTTACAAGATGTTGCATTTACAGTAGTACAAGTCACATCCTTATTATATCCTAAACACCGGCTAACATTACTCACCAGCATTCTGACTGAATACAAAGTTTAGATTTTTAGATACCCATAACTAAGAGAACTCCCTTTGATGTGTATCACCACCATCATCGCCACCGCCACCGCCACCGACACCGCCACCGACACCGCCGCCGCCGTCGTCGTCGTCTCATCATCATCATCACCATCATCATCATCATCATCATCATCATCGTCAGCATCATCGTCAGCATCAGCTACAGCGTCAGCATCGTCGTCGTCACCGTCATCATCGTCACCACCACCACCACCTACACCACCATCACCGTCATCACCGTCACCATCACCACCACCACCACCACCACAACCACCACCACCACCACCACCACAACCACCACCACCACCACACCCCCACCAAAACCACCACCACTGTTTATTCCAAAGTATAACCAAGGTACAGATGAATGTAAAATCCAAAATTTCACTTATTTTAGGCCTGCATTTTGATATGGTAAGAGTAAACACCCGTTATGCCGAAATGATTTTGTTTTAAAAAAGATCTATACACTGTGAGCTATGTTTATTATGAAAATCCACCCACAGAGTCCCACTTGTAGCGATCTGGTTCTACATCTTTCTTCATATAGTCTTGTTTTGGATCCTTCTCATTCATCTTTTCTATCGTCTCTCTTGACCAACACCTGTTCTCTCCCGACTCTGATCCTATTAGATTATTCGAGGGCTAGGGGTTTTAATGTTCTTTTATGAGGAGAAATGACTGAGAGGGGGGAAAAGACAGTATGAAAAACATGATAATCTTTAGAAACCGATTACGGTGTAATATGCCCCTTTGGCGCCTTGAATTTAGAAGCCCTTCACATGAAAATTAGTGAGGAAAATTTTATCACAAGTTACTAGCACAAAGCGTTTGCCTACAATACATTTGAGATGTGTGGTCTGAACTATTCTGAATTCCCTAGGCACTATTTGTGTTTTGAGATGGTGAGGTAACGGTTAAACTCCTCAGTTCTGTTTAAACGTCTACACTATAGATTTGGTTAGGTTAGGTTAGGTTAGGTTATATATTATATATTATTATTATTAGGTTTATACTTTTTTGAAATAAGTTCTGAAATACTTTTAAAAATATATGAGGGGCAAACGTTGCTATTACTACATAAATAATTAATAATAGCCGTCAATTCAGTCACATTTGGCGAAATGTTATTTTTATTGACTTTTTCACAAATACGAAGTATAAACAAGAAAGTTTCGTGTTGGGTCAACAAATCGAAGTCGAATTTTCCTTGGAAATATCAATTTTGAATTCCTTGAACTCAAATGTATTCCTAGGGGATTTAAACGTCGAGAATTATCAAACAAGCAATATTTCAATTTTCATAAATAACTCATCTTTCCTTTTTACGTAATTGAGAGTAAAAAAAGTAACAAATATACTTCGATCTGCTTAGATATTTTTAGCAGCCCTCGTGAATTTATTTTCCTTCTAAATGCATTTAGAATCCATTAGTTAGGTGTTCCGTAATCTGACTTGGTGAGTCAATCAAGTAGTCTAAATGTGAACTCATTCCCATTAAACATTTTCAGCTTTCCGTCTCTCACGTTGAGGGTAGAATAAAAACATAGCTATAAAGGTAGAATATAACGCTCTTCTATTTCTGAAATAAAAAGGTTTTCTTCTTACACCTCTTTAGAATTTCATCTGTAACTTTTTCAAACATAAAAATTAACTTTTATTTGACTTTTTTACTGAATACATTGAGCAAAAGAAAAGTATGAATTAAGTTCTTTGTTAATCAGACGAATTATTTTTTTTTCGTCATAGAAACATAAGTTACTCGTCCTTTATTGTTGTGTTCCTTTTAAACAGAATCATGGTAAATGTTCATTCCTAATCCTGCTAAACTCTATTATTCTAATACAATGATATTTAATCAAAACGCGTTATAAAAACCACTATTAAAACTAAAGAGTTAACTATTTTGAATCTGTCAAAGCATACCTCCTTCACAGGGTACGGAAATGGTATTAATTTTATTAGTAGAAGTAAGGGTATATTGAAATTACAAAGTGTAGTTTTTTGTAGAACCTATAAAGAAAGTTGTATTTTACGTAATTACATCCTCGGTGTACCTATGAAGGATTCTTGGGTTTCGGGCCAACCTATTTCCAGTCTTCTTGGTACTCTAATACAATGTATATCTTTCTGTCGTCTTCATCCAACCACTTTTTCCTTATTTTTCTTCTGATCGTTTTTTCGGATGCATAGAATATTTTCTTCTTCTTTCTTCTGATATTCTTTTCAAATAACCAATCCACTTTATACTGTTATTTTTTAAAGTAGTCTATAGATAGATACTTTGCACATTTTTGCCAGGTCTTCATTCCGACTTATTCTCCTTCATCATTTTCTCTATACACCCTTCTCAAAAATCGTCTTTCCTATATCTGCAATAGTTTTGTCTCTTTATTGATACAGTGGGCCATACCTCTGATCTATACGTAAAAATAGCTCATTTCCGCCTTATAAATTCGTATTTTTTGTAAACGTCGATGTTTTTGATTTCAAGAAGTGTTGGATTGCTAATTGTGTTAAGTTACCTACCTTTATTCTATCCTGTTTCTTTTGAGCTACCAAATGTATTTTTATTAGCGAACATAGGTATTCAACTGCGTTAGTTCATTATGTTTATTTACTTCCAATTCTATTGTATCATTGGCTCACTTTAATCGAGTACGGACTAGGCAATCCGATGCGTACAGATTTTTTCACATTATATCCTTCTCTTTTATCTTTCCTATCAAGTCTCTTTGAGACTTTGTTTCTCTTTAGTTGACTCCTTGTACTTTACCTACCTTGATGCGATTAAGTATTCGAGGGCTAGGGGTTTTTATTTTATGTACTCTTCTTCCATTTTTTATAAGGCGATGATGACCGAGAGGTTTTTTTCTTTAAACAGTATGGAAAAAATGAAAAAAAAAAGTCTTTTCATCATAAACATAGGCTTTCTTTTTTCAAGTTTATTTCAAGGTCTACACGTACTTAACATTTACGTAAACTTTTATTATGCAGTTCTTTCTACAAGTGAATTTGGGACACATACGTCTTATCGGTTTGTTCATCTGCTCATACCAATCTATACACCAAGACCCTTGCTAATAAGATGTTTGTTTCAAAAGTTTAATTTATGTTTATAAACAAGTTGTGTGTGTGTTTGTAATTTACATTTTGTTTGACTCTAGGAGACGTTAACCTCTTAAAAGCGGTTCATGTATATCGACGGCTTGGTGACCGAAGATTCATTGGCATTCTAGATCTTTTCTCTTATTAGTGTTTTTAAGTGTAGCTGTCACGACAGAAATTTCGTCGTGAGTTCGACGGTTTTACTATCGTACCGTTGGTATGGCGTCAAGGAATTCCTTGTGTGTGTGTGTGTGTGTGTGTGTGTGTGTGTGTGCGTGTGTGCGTGAGCGTGTTCCAGTGGCACTGAGTACTGAGCCATTGCGCCACTGGCCGTGAGAATGTCATCGTGTTGTGTGCACTTATAAATAAAGTATTACAAAATGTGTTTATAGGTAAATAAATTATAATGAGCAATGAATTCAAGTACGAATCGGTAACACTAATAGAGTTAGTTGAATAAAAACCATCCGTTTGGGATAAGACAGTGGAAAATTACAAAAAAAAACAGTCTAATGAAGCAGAAAGCTTAGGAGAAAGCTCTACGTTTCTCGAGGACTAGTATAGCGAAATGCCTAAATAAAAATTTCTCATTTAAATTTTTTCCAAAATGATTTTTTTTTATATAAAATAATCAAAATCTTTTCCTCGATATCAACATACGCACGTTTATAGTCAGACTACACAATAGCTAGTAGTACAAAAGAATAGTAATTTTTATAATTGAAATCCATAGATTTATTTCTAGGAAAAGATAATACTCCAATGTGGTTGCTGTCACCTGCTCCTCTGCATCTAGGAAAGTTTGATTTCCCTCGGAAAGTAACTTCTAACTTTCTTCACTCAGTTCTGGAAGATAATCCGCTTTAAATATTTCCCCTATGCTATACAGACAAGAGGTACAATTTTAGATATTGTTGTAATACCGATGTTATAGTAGTGCATGTCCGTCATTTTCACTGGCAAGAAACCTGAAATTAAATAAACTACTTAGACATGCTGTAAAGCATTTAAGACGTCAAATCTGATGCAGTAAAATAATGGGGAAAATCATTTGGTAACAAAGAGTCCAGTTTAAAAACAATATAAAACATTTCAGGAGAAATTGTTTCTGCAAAGTGAACTGACATAAGTGATGGATTTGTAAAATCTTTCATTGTTACAAGTGAGCAAGGTGTTAAAAGGTTAGGTATCACGATCATTTAGAATTCTTATTGTAAATCAATGAAAGGGATAACAGTACTTCGAATATAATATGTCGAAGCAACAATAAGAAAGACGACAATGGAGGACAAGACCGAACCAGAAGAAAAGGTTTCGAGACCGCTTGATCTCGTTGAAAATGAAATTCGTGAAGTGATAAAAGAAAAAAAAGAAGAGAAACAGAATGACGACAACCATCTGTATTTCAAATAATTTTTACTGTTAACAAAATGTAATGACAATGAAAAATACAGTTACGCCTTAAGTTAATACAAAATATTTAAAAAAAAAACTCGAAGCTTAAGAGATTCAATCACGGTATTCACATTTAAATAATTCTTCTTATCCTCCTTTTTATCCCCATTTCTCACTTCCCCTTTTCCCCCTCCTTTAATTGCCTGGATGAGAATGGACGTTTTGCAAATAATGAAATTATTGGAGGTCAGAATACTACGTGAATTATACGCTTTCATACTCACAGATATAAGTGATAACAGTTCAATCCCTTTCTGCTTGAAATCTGATGAAACTTAATTTTCGTATGATATAAATTATCTGTTTTTATCTTTTGTACAATTTCTTAATTTATAAAACTTAAGTTTATTTTTACTGCAATTAGACAATGTTAATTTGATAGAAATTTTTTTCCTCAAAATATGATACTGTAGTGGTATAAGGACTAATGTATATAATTTGCTACAACAGCAATCAATGTGTATAGTTTACAAAGTCTATAGTTTACGTATTCTGACTACGACAGAATTGCAAACGTGGCAAAATTTTACAATAGGCCCAGATAATATATTACAGGTGTAAGTGCATTTATAAAATAACTTACCTGCAGGCATTTCCACTGGTGGTATTTGCAATCTATTTGTGCTGCAATGGATAATATTATGTCTAGAATGTAGTAGAAAATGCTCTTCAGAAATAGTTGTAAAATGTTTGCCCATCGTCTGCTAATTTATAAAAAAATGTGTGGAATCTTCCTACCAACTACCTCGAGCGTAGTAGTGGATGTCTACAAAATCTTTGTGTTATATTTCGTTTGATTCTTAAATATAATAAACACATTTATTCGCTACCATTTTTACCGAGAACAAAACACTGAATAGTACACTGTAAACCCCCTCGCACTGAAATTAAATGTGCCATTATCGTCGAATCTCGTAAATTGTAACTACAATTTCGGAACGAGCAAAAAATCGTCACGGTACATTTAATGTTACGCTGACGTGCCGTCGTTACACATAAAACCGCCGTACAATTTACATTTAAAGTGTACTTAGTTTTCACTGTGAGTATCAAAGCTGAGGTGACGCCGGGAATAAACAATTTGAATTTAAAAAGCTTCATTTGAATTACATGTAGTATTTGCATTATTAGTATAATACAATCTTTTTTCATATATCTCCGATTTTAGTAGATTTGGATACATTTTTGCTTCCTTAACTTATCTGTAATGATGTAGGTGGTTAACAAGGAACTTTTCATTTACTCATGTGAATGAACTTCGAGTAATTTAGGCCCAATTTTGCCTGAGCGAACCGAGGCATCTAGTTCGATCATTTGGCATTTGGGTAATGTTTGTTACATTTATAACCAAACGCGTCTATCGATAGTTATGAAATTTAGGAACGAAGTTCTTTACAATTACATTGGACGATATAAGTAACATTTTCGTTTCTGTTTTAAATAGAAGCGCCCCCCCCCCCCCAAAAATAGTCCTGCACAGTTCCAAGGTATGGACACGGGTACTTCTATAAGGAATACCAGTACACGCTCCAAAGTATGAGATATAATAGTGTGTATCATGCATAACGAGCAGGCAAGAAAAAATTAATTTAAATTGTTTTCTAAAACGCCAAAAAATTTAAAAAACTTTCTCTCACATCTTTTCGAGTTCATTACATGGTTTGCTAGATTATTACTATTTACATAACAGTTTCTGTTTTGTTCTTCCTGATTTCCTACAACCCTAACTGGTATTATATGGTAAAATATTAGCAATAACCGGGATCGTTTTCTCTTTCCATGAGAAGCGAGAATACCTTTCACGGAATCAGTAAAGTTGGAGGTGTTCTTACACCACCCTCCTATGAGCCAATATCGTAATATGTAATATGTAAAACTACAAGTTTTATAACAAAGCACAATTAATAATTATTATATAATTGAAGGGCCTATCCTAATTTATTATCTATCCCACCCCCTCTTCTCAGTGACATGCTTTGACTGAAATTTATTTTAAAGTGTACAAATATCAATCCATAAATGAAAATTTTGAGTAGTTCATGTAAAATATGTGAAAATAAATTCCTTTAAAAATAATCTAATTTTGTTCCTAGAAGGAAACGCTGACTCATAATATCTGTAACATCAAAATTTTCATACCGTTAACAAGATTAAGCTACCAAATATATTTATACTCTGTGAGGGATTTTTTAGCAGTACTCGTGAAATTATATCCAACTATATTAGTTATTTATATCGTAGACTGAGTTAATACTCAATCAAGTATTCTTACTCTGAATTCAATACTGTCTCGTCTCTAATGAGTTTAAAAAAATTAATGTATGCTTCTATATACGAAATCAACAGTTATTCTTCCTACATACTTTTAACTATTATTTTAACGCTTTACCTGAAGTTTATATTTTCAAACCTGAAAATGTACTTTTATATTCCATTTTTGAATAAAGATTGAAAAGCACAGTGAATACAATGTGTCATAAGGAAAGAATAGACATGGTTCTTTGTTAATCAGACAACATTCTTTTTAGCTGTGAAAAGTTCAAACAAAATGAATACATTATACCTGCCTATGTAAAACTTGGTTTTGTGTTACATTTTAAATAAAAAGAACTTGAGCTTGTTCTCCCCCTAATCCATGAGGGATTGAATTTAGGTGTTTTCAATTTCAATTTAAGTAATGTTTTTCCTCTTTAATGTTTGTTTATTTTAAATCAGTATTATTCTATTTGATTTCGTTGTTGACTATGTGTTTTGTTTTAACTTGTCTGTTGTATTGAAAGTTTGTATAGTTTTTTTTTTTAATGGATATTCTATATAAGGTTTTGTATTTTGTTAAAAGTTTTAATTAATTTTATATATTTGTTTTGATGAGGTTAGGTTAAGTGGAAGAGAGGACCTTTTGGTCCTAATTCGCCTCTAAAAAAGCCAATAAATAAATAATCCTGTTAAATTCTACTTCAACAATTGTTATGTTCAATGATATTTATTTAACACGTGTTCTATGAATAGGATGAAGAAACACCATTTTGAAAAATAAACGTAACTATTTTCGATCTCGAAGAAAACTTTCTTTCATGAATGGAATTAATTTAATATTGATAAGTGGAATTTATAATGAATAGTCTATTGTAGAACTTAATTAGTAGAGGTGGTAATTAATTATTACGATGTTACATACAGAAAACCTTGGAGCTATAGGATCTTGGCTCCCAGTAAAATGTTCCTCCAGTATTCTCGGTTCTCCGCCATTCGTGCACCTCGAATTCTCGCCATTCGTGCACTTCGTGGTTTTTAGAAGTTTGATATATCTGTTGTCATCCTTGAGGTCATATAAGTTTCGAGAACTTTGAGCCCGAAAAATGGTTGAGTGATTACTTGGAGGTTAGAACGTCGTGAGCCGTCAAACGCGTAATTTATAAATTGTTCTTCCTAACTACTGGTAAACTAAACAGTGCTTTTCCATCAAATAGAGCATACTACTTTTATACATACTAAAAATCTGTGGTGACATTTTCAACAGTACTTGTGAATATATTTTCATCCTAGAATACATTTTTGCCGTCAATTATTTATTTATTCCTTAACCTGACAAGTAACCCAATAAACCAGTCTTACTGTGACCTCGTCTCTGTTAAACATTTTCAGTTTCCCTTTTCTCCCCTAATGGTCTTCATCAAACTAAGTGAACATGAATTGTGAAAACTATTTTGACGTTTTTATTTAAGTGAATTAAATTATTTTTCCGATTTCGTACGATTATAAAAATGGCAAATAACTTAATTAAGTAGTTGAACTGTGAGCTCGTTTCCATTAAACAGTTTCAATTTCCCTTTTCTCTCCTAATGTTTGAAGGTAAAGTGAACATCGATTATGAAAAAATTTTCGACTTTTTATTTATATAAATTAATTTTTTCCCCCGTTTTCATATGGTTATAAAAACAGTAAATAAAGCATTAAACATTAAAAAATTTCAACTTCTCTTTTCTCTCTTAATAGTCTTAATGAAGGTAAATCGAACATCAACTAAGAAAACTTTTAGATGTTGTTAGATATGTGAATTAAAACCTTTTCTGGTTACAAAAATATCGTATAAAATATTACAGACTTATCAATTAACCCGATTGGTTCCCTGTGATTTCCTCTACATTTGATATACTTCCATATAACTTGATTGTATGTATCAGTGAATTAGAGTGATATAAAAGCAGTAATCGAATCGTTTCCAACCACTAACAAGGTCAACTGTTCACAAATCCTGTAGTAAAGGTCAAAGGGATTTTAACTCCACGTACGTAGACCGATATCGAATTGAAATCAACGTAAATATATGACCAAATTAATTAAAACAGAATTTTCCACAATAATCACCTTCAGAGATGCACAAAAACCCTTTGTCAGTATGTTTTGTTTGCATGTAACAATTTAGTCATTAAAACATCGTCTTGTATCTCTATTGGACACATTAAGTGGTTTTTTGTGGATAGTTGTGTTTTCATTCATTTGGTTATTGCAGTTTTCATTAACTCATTACATTTCAATTACATATATGGATTTCATGGAAAAACACAATTTAATATACATTTACATAAATGAAGGATCTACCCGTATTTATTAGCCACACTCCTTTGTTACGAATTACGATAGTTTTAGTTAGGAATATAGTGGAAGTTCTTTTTAAGAAGTCGGTATGACAATAGTTATTGTGACACACCTGGAAAAATGATGAAATTCTTACCTGCAAGGCAGACGTCATTGATGCTACAATGATATATAAACCCTTGGGTGGGAGGAAACGTGGTCAGTAGGCCAAGATTGATCAAGGGAAGGTGTGCAGGAATTCTTGAAGATAGCCAGACGGACTTGGCGAGTAAGAGCTTTCTGAAAGAATAATTCTTGAAGATAAGCCAGATGGACTTGGCGAGTAATAGCTTCCTGAGAGAATAATTCTTGAAGATAGCCAGACAGACTTGGTGAGTAAGAGCTTCCTGAGAGAATAATTCTTGAAGATAGCCAGACGGACTTGGCGAGTAAGAGCTTCTTGAAAGAATAATTCTTGAAGATAGCCAGATGGACTTGGCGAGTAAGAGCTTCCTGGGAGAATAATTCTTGAAGATATCCAGACGGACTTGGCGAGTAAGAGCTTCCTGAGAGAATATGTCTTGAAGATAGCCAGACGGACTTGGCGAGTAAGAGCTTTCTGAAAGAATGATTCTTGAAGATAGCCAGATGGACTTGGCAAGTAAGAGCTTCCTGAGAGAATAATTCTTGAAGATAGCCAGACAGACTTGGTGAGTAAGAGCTTCCTGAGAGAATAATTCTTGAAGATAGCCAGACGGACTTGGCGAGTAAGAGCTTTCTGAAAGAATGATTCTTGAAGATAGCCAGATGGACTTGGCAAGTAAGAGCTTCCTGAGAGAATAATTCTTGAAGATAGCCAGACAGACTTGGTGAGTAAGAGCTTCCTGAGAGAATAATTCTTGAAGATAGCCAGACAGACTTGGCGAGTAAGATCTTCCTAGGAGTATTGAGACTTCGGTCGAACATCCATAAGAATTAATTGTAAACAGAGTGAGCAAACTTCGTGTGTTAAGGTACTTGCAATTATTTCAGAGTCAGATCGTTAAACTATAAGATAGAATCAGATCTGTGAGTCACAACAATTAGAGTCATTCTGGATTAATAGTAACAATAAGAAAATTGTAGCATTGTAATAAGATAGGAAATGGTTATTCTTGTAAATAATTGTTAATAAAGGTTAATTTAGTACTGAGCCAATGATTTATTGAAAATAAAGAACCCAGGCAGTTTAAAGGAACCAATCCTAACACCTTCAATATGTTTTCAGTGAAATTCAATCGGAAGTAATAGCCTACTATTTATGAGCAATAAACTTGAAAAATGTAATCAGTCTTGATATAATGGATGACAAAAATTCTCTAGCAGGCCATCCATCATTTAAAAAAGTTATTTAATTATATCTATGAGTTTTACACATCGAACCTTAAAAAAAACCCCCCCGTAATATATACATTTTTACATTACTTTATTAATACGTACAGTACTTATGAAGTAAATGAAACTATGGCATCAAATGTACTGAACATCTCTGAGGGAATTTTTACCAGCACTTATGAATTTATTTCCGCTCTACAATACAATACTGCCATTAGTTATTTATTCCATATCTTGTCTTATGGCTCAATCAACTAGTCTTACTGTGAACTTCTTCCTATTAAGCATTTTCAACTTCTCGTCTCTCCTAATAGGCTTCATGAAGGTAGAGTGAACATCTCTTCATTCTGGAATAAAAAGTTTTTCTCCTTATTTAACTAACGTTTTAATACTTCAGCTGAAGCTTATATTTCTAAACTTTATAATGAATTTATGTATTCTATTTTTCAATAAATACTGAAAAAACACTCTAAATACACTATACAGAATGGAAATATTAACAATGTTCTTTGTTGAGTCAACTTTTCTTTTAGCTGTGAAAGTTAAATTATACAAACGAAGACATGATTCCTTCCCATCGCCATCGAAAATTTTTGGACTACGGCAGTAATGTGATCTTAGTTCTGACTTTTCTTTGTTTTAAACAGTAACATGAGAATGTTCTTTCCGATTTCCGTTCAAAGGTTTTCAACAATCTTTCTATTAAAAGGATAAAGAAAATAGGTGAGAAAACTGAACATACTTATTTTGTATCACAACCAAAACATCCCTCCATAAAGGGGTAAAGGATTGAATATTTTAATTACTGATACATTTTGTGGACATTAGAGTCTATAAGATTTTATAATTTATTAGGGAAAAAGGTACTTTTATTTATTTCCACAGTCTCTCGATTACAGGCTATGAAGAGACTTTGGCTTCTGGTGCAATATCTCTGTAGTCTTTTATGGTTCTGCTCTACTCGTCTCCACCTGCGAACACCATTTTCTCTGAACTTTTCCTCCATTTGTCTAAAGCATCCAACAACCTATTACTCGCTCATCCTTTGATTCTTCTTTCTCCTGACCTACCATCTAATATCTGTTTCGCTATCCTTCCTACTTACATTCGTTGCAAGATATCAATCTACATTATTTTGCATTTCTATGTCTATGTCTCCATACAACGTCACTAGCTTCTCATTACACTCCACCTTTATTCATTGCTCCATATAACCTTCTCAGAATTCTTCTTTCTCATTTCATTAACAGGTTCTCCTCTCGTGTTGTTAGGATCGTACTTCTGACGCATTCTATTGTTGACTACGTCTATCAATTCCAATCTTGTAAATTGCTATAAGGTTTTTAACTTGTAAATTGCTATAAGGTGTTTAACTTGTGAATTTCTATAAGGTTTTTAACTTGTAAATTGCTATAAGGTTTTTAACTTGTGAATTGCTATAAGGTTTTTGAGTTAAAGATGAGTTTCATTGCAATGTATGATCGACTACCGATCTCTATTCAAACCTCTTTCTTTTCCAAACAATTAGACTTTTATTGTTTCCAACATAATATCGTTTACAATTATATCCACATCTAGTCTCCACTCTTTGCCTCTTCGACAAAATATGCATTAAATTTTGTCCAAGCATAAATTTCTTGTATTAAACTAGTGCATGTTTTATGTGGTTATTTTCCATAGTGAATGTGGAATACATATAACATAGGCACGTTATAAAAGTTTGTCCATCCAACCATCTTTGTCATTATTCTTACCTAGTAATTTCTAGGGTTTGTTTATTCTAAGAGCATCTTTTTTCTTCTTTTCTTTCTTTTTTTCAACTTTACTAATTCTATGTGTATTTGTAGTTCAATTAAATCTCTGGTCATTTATAATAACCTATAATTAAATACATTTTACGTACACACATGTTTGAGGATATCCTTACGACCAGATATCGAATGGAACTCAACTCTCAACAATACGTAGCTATACGAGTTTTAGAGAAATGCACAATTAATAATATATACTTATTATAAATAAAAAGACTACCCATATTTATTAGCTATTCTCTCAACCTGCTTTGACTTCTATCCATCCATAAACTTCAACAAGTCTTAGACATGCGACGTCCAGTACTTGAAAAAATGAGTAAAAAACAATTCCATAACAATCCTACATAGAGAAAACATTAAATGTGATACTAGGGTTTTAAACGTTATTGAGTCAATATCCACATCGTTATACTTCTTTCTTTAGTTCCTAATTAAAACGTAAAAAAAACTTAAACTGGGAAAAAGAAAAGTAAAGTAAGAATAACTCAAAATAAACACTGAAAATCTGTAGAGCATTTTTAGGATTCGTACAATGGGAGCATTATTTCCACCCTAAAATGCATTAACGTCCATTAGTTATTAATTCCATAAATCGACTTATCACTCAATGGAGCAGCCTTACAGTGAACTCGTTCGTATTAAATATTTTCATCTTCCTTCTCTCCCCTACTGGGCTTTTACGGAGTGACTGCTCTTCTTCCTTGACAAGAATGAAAGGGCTTACGAAAGAAAAAAAAACAATATGTAGAAGTAAGTTCTTTTTTTTCCTTTTTCTTTTTTTTTTATCAAGACATTTTGACGCGTTAACGTCTTTATATCCTTTTTCCTTGGATTCAGACGAGTTATAAAAACTTTAATAATTTTAAACGCTTATAGCTCAGTCAGTTTCAATTAGATCGCCAAGGAGTAAACAACATTTTAAGTCGAATAGTGTTGGAATTCTTAGTACATAGAGCTTTCGTTAAAATTAATATTTGTAAGTGTGGCCTCATTATTTAGATTTCGATCACCCGCAATTGACTGTGTTACGTGCTTTCAGTCATCATTGAAAAAAGTTTTTTTTCTTCTAAATTTATATATATGTTAGTCCAGACATCGTAATTTTAATCAGATTTTGGTCAAATGTAATGTGTAATTTCTTGAGAATAATTTTTCATCCTAACATCTTCCAAAAATTTTGCAATATCTCATTTTCTACAACCTTAAAATATACAACCCAAACATGTTTTAAGTAATTATTACATAATGAAATAAGAGAGTTGTTACTAAACAACGAAAATTTGGCATGTGTACACGTTTAAAACAAAACAAATCTGTTGGTCAATATCAAAAAACGATGTATGGAGGGTACATTTGTATCATAACTTCTCGCAATAGCTGATTGTTTGTCGTTGTTTAATGATGCCCAGATATATTGTGTACATAACAAATCTAGAGTATATGTTAAAAAGTAACTTTATTCAAATTTAGCATGTAATTTTGAATTTCATAATATGATTGAATAAATCGTCGCAAAAATTAAAAATATTGATCGTTTGAAAGAGTTTTTCTATAGTCTATTTGATTATTGCACATAAAGTAAATAAGCTGGTCAATAAATATGAAAAAGAAATCCGTAACAATTAGTATTAAAAAATTTGTATAACTAAATAAATTTTAAAAATGTAACAATTATAATATAGCCTATGAGGGATAGAATAATTAAAAAATGAAATTCTCCAAATTAACACAACTCGAAAGAGAAGTCTTCAAAAATATATGTAAATTACAAATTGAGTAAGTTAAATAAAAATAAAACCTAATAGAGAATGGGAAATATAGCAGATAGAAAAAATGGTTGTATTTTCTTTGATCTCTGATTCTTGGAAGTGCATAAGTACGTTTCATTTGACCCAATAAAGCGGGTCATGTAATCAGTACCGGCTTTTTTCGCTACCGAATTTTCCTTTGTTATTAGCGAAAATATATATTTAAATGTTCGTCTTATTCATTAGATTTCCTTCCAAATGTTGTCATTTCTACTGGTTATCTTTGCCTCTTCGACGAAAACACACATTTTGATTTTACCGACATTTCCAATCTTACATTTCTTGGAGTAAAATTTTACGTAAGCATATTTAATCTAACTCCACATATTAAACCGCCCTATTGAAAGCGTTACGTAATGCGCTAGTGGGCGATAACGCTACCATTACGTAACGGTTTCTAAAATTTTTCGCCGCAACCAATGAAAATGTTTAACAATATCCGCTATTTTTATAGATTGTTATGTTTATGTTATCCTAGGAACGGTTTATAGGTTAGGTTGGGTTTAGCGTACAGGCTTTTAATTTTATATTTGAACTTATAAATTGTTGTTATTACAGTGGGGGTTAGGTAAAAATATTGTACGATACACGTGTAGTAACGCATAATTAACGCACTCATGTGGTACACACACTTTGCTCAAACAAAATACTCTTGTTATAATGTTGCTCTAGTGACGTATATATCATGCAGTTCTTTGCACAAAGTGAACACCATAGGCCACTTCTCTACTTAGCCATCCGTTCACCTCTAATCATACCTTATAGAATCAAAGAGGATTGTTGCAAAAGTTTAATTTGTATTTTTATGAACGATCTGTGTGTACTTGTAATTCACTTGAATTTCTATGATTTTGTAACTTCTACATATTAAATATAAATGTGTAACCGTATAATTTACATTTTGTGTTTTTTATTCTCACTGTAACATAGCAAAGCTTAGGTCTGATGGGATTAAACCATTGAATTTAGAAAGGTTTATTACTAAAACTATTTTAGAATGTATTGCCTAAATATTTACAATTATATGATTGTAGCTATTCATACAACTCTATTCCAAAGTGTTGGTGATTCTTTATACTGTACTATATTCAAGAATCAGTAAAAACGTATTCCTCTTAATTGGGCTACATCATGTTATTTTCATCATTTGTGTTGTTTACCCTTGTTGCACGTTTGTTCCATATTCGTAGCTGAGGTATTTAAGAGTTTATTTTCTTATAATTTGTTACATAATATTTGCAAATGGTTTTATTCTTCATTAAAGTTGTTATCGATTATTGAGAGTAACAAAAAATCGGTTTCAACAAAGTCCGCAATAAAACATATTGAGACATATTTCAACTAATTTTTATTCCATAACCTGATTACAATCGGCCAAGTAGTCTTACTGATAACTCGTTCTCATTAAACATTTTCAACCTCACGTCTCTTCTTCAATGTGCTTCATAAAAGGTAGTGTTCCCATCCATATACGAATTAAAAGGTTTTGCTTCTTACATGGTTTTTTTATATATTGTTTTAACACTTCATCTGAAGCTTATATTTGAAAATATAAAATTTACCTTTTGTTTTACATTTTTCTGTATAGAATGAAAAACGTGTAAAAGAGAGTTAATCTGCATCGTTTCTTTTTAGCTGTGAAAGGTAGATTATACAAATGAATCCCTTCTCATCGTCATAGAAACACAAGTTACGCGTTCTTATTTTTGCTTTTGTATTCTTTTTAAACTGAGTATGTTCTTTCCTACTCCCGTTAAATTCTTTTATTCTATAACGATAATAATTCTTCGGTTAATTTCAAAATTCACAGTTCATTTTCAGTTTTCAAGTACTCTAGTGGATAATTTTTCACAGAACGTCTTACGATATCTCGATCTATTAACTCACTCTGTGTTAGTAACCGTTTTAGATATTTCAATTGTGCCCATTTTGCCTACATTTATTTTATAGTTTCGGATTTACAAACCATTAAACGGGATCTATAAAGAAAATAATCGGCCGTTAAATTTCTAAATCTCAGTTCATTTGCAGTTTACAAAACATATTTTTTTGGTTTATTTTTTTCACACGAACGTTTTACAACGCCTCGGTTTATTGTGCAGTAGTTAAATCTGCATCCATTGTTTTCAAATAAGTTTTCTACTTAAACAAATAAGAGAGTAATAAAACATAACCGTGGAGTTGAAACACAATCAGTAAATCATAGTTGTATTAATTTTAGTCAAATTTACATTTAAACGATGTTTTAGTATTCGTTGAATATTATCGAAAAAATGGTCTCGTTATGGTTTCAAAATTATGCTAGTTTAAAACAGTTTTTACTTAGTCTTACTTAAGTGTTGTAGTAGCTCATTTGGTAATCTGCTTGATCGAGTCTAAAACATGAGTGGATAGTCGCCAAATTGTAAAAGAAATAAGAGATGGAAGCTGTGTTTTCTTCATTCGTTCCATGGAATTGATTATGAAAAATTAAACGTAACTATTTTGTGTCACAGCCCTTTTGTTCCCTGCATAAAATAAAAAGAAAATGGGCAAATGTTAAATTTTTGATAATAAAAGTATCTTGTGAACAATTGTATAAAGTTGTGGAAATTTATCTTGAAGCAAATGTTTTAAGTAAAAATGTTTGATCTGTTTTGCACATGTATCTTATAGGTCACATCTGATCTGTCCTTCCGTCTTAGTACCCTTTCATCTAATAGGATATTTGTTGCAAAGGTTTAATTAGTATTTATATACCTCCTTTGAGTATTTGTAATCACTTACATTTATATTCATTTTAAATAACAGTGTTTGATTCAAGCGTTACATTTTCATTTAAAGCGAGTAAATAATACTTTTAACCAATTTAGTCATATTTTTCTTTATTAAAATTTGAGAATACAGTATCTCACAATTAAAAAAACAATTATCGTCTTAAAATCTGTGTAGACTGTATGTTACATTATCAGAAATAAATGGGGATTGTTATGTTAGATTTAATATATAACGTTTAAAACACTCCCTTAACTAATGTTTCTACACTTCATCTGAAGCTTTAATTTCAAAACATAAAAAAGAACTCTTGTGTTCCATTTTTGTAAAGACTGAAAAAAGCACACTACACAATGTGTAGAAGTAAAGTATGGATGAGGGTTCTTTGTTCCTTTTAGCTGTGAAAGACAGATTATTCAAATGAAAACATTACTACTTTTCATTTTCATGATAACACAAATTACACATCCTTTGTGTTAGTTTTAAAGAGTAGTATGGAAGAGTTCCAAAGTATGGACGCGAGTGATTCGAATATGAATACAGTATGCACTCCGAATTATTTAATGATGATAAAGGACTGTGCATAGTGAGCAGCCGTACCAAAAACATCACATGAACGGTAAGAAAGTTTTATTTGACAAAAAAAAAAAAATCTTGCTTAGTAGTTTCATATAAGAATTAAATGCTTTTCGAGTTTAATTGTGTTTAAAAAACAAAAAAACTTTTATATTATTATTTCATTCCAATTACAGTGTTTTATTTCTTATGATTTAAAACTTGATAAGTACATATGTTGCAATGAATTATAGTAAAAAATAAATAGTAGGATGATCGTTTATGCTTTAATGAGGAGCCAAGATGGTGGAGCACAGAACTATTTGTAAATTTTGGGGAAATCCGAAATTCCGTGAGATTGTCTCAGTATTTAACAATACTTAAAAATACACAATTCATAATAATGGGAATCATAAAAAAAGGTTATGTTAACAAAAGTATTGAAAATGTGAGATGTTATTTTTATCATCTCTCGTGAACATATTTCCACTTTGCAACGCATTACCTTCCATTAGTTATTTATGACGTAACTTGACTTACGTCTTGGAGGGAATTCGCTCCAGTTTAATATTTTCAACTTCCCGTATTTCCCGTAATGGGCTTTGTGAAAGTAAAATGTTTGTTTCCTTCTATTTCAAAAATAAAAGGGATTTTTTTAAATATAGGTTTAAAAAATTGGTTCCAATATTTCAATCTTGAAGTTTATATTTCCAAAATTGAAAATATAATTATTGTTGAATATATAGATTGTTTTCAATTATTCAGTAAAGATAGAAAAGCAGACTGAATACAATCTGTAGAAAGAAAGTATAGACTGGATTCTTTCGTTATTAGACAACCTGGATTTTAGCTGTGAACGGCAGATTATACTTTTTTCTTGTTTAAAGGGGAAATCATAAAATAAAAAGAGCATAAAATAAAGACGCCGAATACATTTAATAGCGTTAAGATGGGAAGAGATCAAGAATTGGACCAATTTGAAAAGAGAGGAATATATCCCACGATTACACGAAAAAAGGAGTAGGCCTAGATCAAGCTAGGGGTCATTCGGGATTGTCAACGCCGATTGATACTCACTATAATGAGCCTCTAAGGATACGAGAGATTATACATATGAATGTCCCTTCTCGTCATAGAAAGACAAGTTTTTTGTTTTTGTCTCACTAATAAACCCATTTTATTTGCTACAACAATTCTGTATTCCATATTATCGCATTTTTTTAGTATATAAAGTTTAGCAATTGCGATCATGGAAACGCCGACCTTAGTTTTCTTGAAATGTTCGATCTTACATATTTGAGGAACTTGGCAGACAATTTTGTATCACTGTATGTACAGGGTTCATTTAATAACAATAGATGGTTTCAGTTTACTTTATTTTAATATAATATAACCTTGTTATCAACATTAGAAATAAGAATACGTTATTAGTGAGCAAATTATGTAATACAATGGCTTTCTATTGCTATATTATAAACCAAAGCGAAAGCAATGCTACAACAATAAACAATTTAGTATTTATTTGTATAGGTTGAAGTTAATACAAGAAGTAGAATACACAAATTGTTTATTCACTTCTATTCTTGAAGCTCCACGTGTTGGGTTTCATGAGCCTTAATTGCAGGAACTGAGTAATCAATCACTCCTTGCCGTCAGTTCCCCGTCCACGTCTCTTCGCCGAAGTCTCTCTAGCGATGCCTGATCCTCCAGCATCTCCTTGACAAGTCTGACCGCCGATAATTTAATATTTAATAAAGCAAAAGCTTAAACTTTCAATATTTGAAGCTTTTGCTTTATTTTATCCTTTGAATATAGAGTTTCAACAAGAAATATCTGCTATTACATTATAGTTAATATTTAATAACTGCAAATATAGAAATTAGGGAAACTTTTATATGTGAAATAACAATAAATATGATTAGCGTATATTATTGCTTCCAGATTACCTTTGTGAAAATCGCGATCGGCTTTTGAAATGTAATCTCAGCTGTTTTTCCCCCAAACAGAGGGTTCTAGAATAGAATACGGGCCAGTAGATCAGCCGTAGATGATGACTTTTATTTTTGTAGTCTTGGGGTATACGAGGTGTGATAAAAAAACACAGTGAATATTTTTATTACGAACAAAGTATTAAGCTTACATCAAATTTGCATCGCTTTCAAAGTACTCGCCTTGGCTAGCGATGCACTTATCCCAACGTTGATTACATGACTGGAAACATTTCTGGAAGGCTTTTTTCGAAAGGGCCTTAAGCTGATCCGTCGTGGACCTCTCAATGTCGGGAATGGTGTCAAATAGTTTCCCTTTTATCACAGTTTTTATTTTTTGGGAATAGCTAGAAGTCGCATTGTGCAAAGGCGGATGACGATAGACAGGAACTTTATTTTGGGGAAAAAATCATAAACGAAGTGTGGCCCGGCGCATTGTCGTGATGAAGAAGGAAGCTATTGTATAATTTTTCTGGTCTCTTTCTCTGTACATATTTTCGCAATATTGTATACCTTTGTAATATTCGGAGTTTACTGTTGTTCCCCTTGGAATGAAGTCCGATCGCCTTCATTATCAAATAATAATGAGCATGACCTTAACGTTCGACTTTGACTGACGTACCTTCTTAGGGCGAGGAGAAGCACTCGTTTTCCACCGGGAGCTCTCAGGATCATATCCACACACCCAACTTTCATTTACAGTTATAATACTGGCCACGAAGTCTGGATCTGCTTCAAGACGATCCTTCAATTCCATGTAAACTGACAGACACGGTAAAGATGACTTCACTCTTCAGACTCTGGAAGCGGATTGACAAGTCACAACTTAACACTGACCATCGCATAGGATGGGTTATCGAACTGATAACTTCAAATGAATGTAGCCTCAGCAGTTGCTGCTATAGAAATTCACTCACCGTATTTATTTATCACACCTCTTTCATCTTTCTTTTCTGATATCCCTTGACCAACTCTTGATCTCTTCCGACCTCGGCGCTATTACAGTATTCTAAGTCTAAGGGTCTCTTTTATTTTAGGGTCGTCTCTTCTTCTCCTTTTATGGCGACGGTAACTGAGAGGTTTTCGCTTTTAAAAAACAAGATGTGATTGAGCTAGTGAACACAAATTAGAAAAGTTTCATTCAATTCCTAGGGCGAATGGTGGGAAAACTAATCATTTATTTGATAAATAAATATTATCAAAATTATAAATAAACAAATAAGCCGATTGGAATTTAAAGCAATAGTCAATCCGTATCAATAATGATTTTTATACAAAAACTTGGTGGTTATTAGAAAATGAAAAATCTGTACTCAGTCTTCGCACTGAAAACATAAAAATTCAGTAACGAATTTACTTTTGACTTGGTCCCTGACATGAAATGATATAATTTTTCCTTACTTTCTACAAACAAAAGGAAAATGGAAAAAAAAATAATACACGAATTTCAGAGTATTCGAAAACATATTACCACAAAACTAAACACATACTTATTCCTACACACATATACATCACATGTCATTTACACCTTATACACATTCATACTCTTACAATTATACTGTTTTATTTTACTCGTATATCACGTATATAACAATACATTTATTCCATAACTAGTAATGTTTTAAGAAACTTAATCCATTAATTCACAAAATAGTATCGAGAAATAAAATACATTAACACTATCAGTATCATGGAAATACTTACTGACTTCCTTTGTTTTATATATACATTATGTGATGTGCGGGAGCAATAAATTAAAAACCATTAATAATAAACGTTGGTGTGAGTTAAGTGTAAAATTGTTTTAAAATGATTCATCTTGGCACTAAAACATAAATTATTATGCCGTGTTTTTAATTTATATTTCATAGATATCAGTACGATTAACCCGTTGGGGGTAACCACATTTCTAAATTACTTGTACAAGTGTATGCGATTTTTTTCACTCATTTATATGTATAAACATTTATTTATAATGTTTTATGTTCTTACAAAAATGTCTTAGCATTTGTATGAAGTAAATCGTATCTAGTTAATGAATTTAAATATTTTGTTCACTTAATAGGATTTCTATTTTTGTTAACTCGATAACGTAAATTTAAAGGAATATAAATGTTTATTTACAAACAATATAACCTTCTAGTGTTACATATTTGATACATGTAAGGTTGGTAACCGTGTCAGAAAAACTGATTGTTTCATACTGTTGTGTATTGACTGCAAGAAGAACATCGTTAGTCATACAAAACTGTTTTATTAACACCCTTCAACTTAACCTCAAAATATTCAAAGGTTTAGTCATATTGTTAAAACCTGGATCATTAATAATACTTTAGCCGATGGTAGAAAGAGATTCCGTACTGTGATTAAAGATCCATTGAGAAGGTGACTTATTTTGTTAAATGAAGTGTAACAGGTTTACTTTTAAATTTATATGTCAAATTAACACTCTTTAATTACTTATTTTATCACTATAACTTTACTATTCAGTCTGCATTCTATGTAGGACACGCTTTTGTCAATTTCAGTCCACGTTCTCAAGTTGCATATCTAGGTAGTAAGTTTTTGACTTTTTTTTTATTTAAAACCATTTAGCAATTGTAATGTAGTTACATAATATACAATTTGTACAAAACTATAAAACATCCAATAGTCTTATTTTGGTGATCACGACAGCAGCTTCGGTTATTCGGCCATTTTCAAATGTTTATGTGTCACACACTAACACATTTCTATACATAAAAACATATAAACATTCGCCTACATTGAAATTATCTCCAGTAGGCCCGCTGAATAAACCGGACTGACACTCGTTGTTGAACGGGCGTCATGATCAACACGAGCAGTAAGATTATTAGACTGTAAATTCGTTACAAATTGTATATATTAAATAACAATAGTCGATATCACGAAATGACGATTACAAAAATATAGAATAATAATATCAGCTAACTGTGGAGCATGGTGAATGATATTTCAAAAATTACCTTTGGGCTAAAAACACTAAAACAGATCCTTACAGATGTTTGCAAATATTCCCTTGCATATCGAAATATCAATATAAACTTATGTAATAGGCTAGACTGAAATTTGTTTATAAATAACCACACTATCATTTTTGAAAATATTTTTTTCATATGATATATTGGGGGGGGGACACTAAAATAGTAGAAGACATATCATTATCTGATATATAAGAATTTGAAATTGGAGTTTTCTTCAAAATTTACCGCTTCAAACATTTCTCTAAAATTAAAAATAAAGTTGCCAGAAATAAGATATGAAGTGTTTATAAGCGATTATCTATGCACGGTTGCATGAAGTATTTTGGAGAACACCATTCTATTGCTTACTATCTAGCTGTTAACTCTGAAAAGGGGAAAGTTAAAATATTTTATTCTTTGCTTGATGGAACGATAATTGGTAATTAGTCTATTTTTATTTAGCAGTGACCTTTAATTTAGAAAAGAGAAACAAAAATAATAGTGTCCGTCTTGAAAAGTCAGACTGGGGGCTTGAGTGTAAATGAGTTCGCCGGCTATCTCGAAGTCTGATGGTATAGTAATGTTTTTACCAACTAAAGTATATATGACCAGAATATTTTCTTTGAAGCGATATAGAAGTCGTTTCTTATTAATGATCGAATCCTATAAAGGGAACCCCGAAATACCTACTTTTAGGAAATCAATTTTTCGGTTTACAATGAATTAGAGTTGACAGATTATACATACCTTCCCCGAATGGCAGTGATCCCCTCTCCTTTCCCTTTTAGAGAGCTATAGTCGGACACAGTCTCTAGCTAGCACGTCAACTTAAAAACATACTGATTAATATCGTAGACCAATTCCAGTGTCTTTAGTATGTTCCAGAATTTGTATCCAAGATGTTAAATATCCACAATATCTTCTGGTTCCTGGGTTCCGAACATTCTCCTTCTGAGATTCGACTTACCAATTCCAGTGTCTTTAGTATGTTCCAGAATTTGTATCCAAGATGTCAAATATTCATAATATCTTCTGGTTGTTGGGTTCCGAACATTCTCCTTCTGAGATTCGATATACCACAATCGAAGACTATATGTGCATTATTCGTAGTGTCTGACCCACACAATCGACAAAACTCTGATGAAGCCGTACAATGTACTCGTGATTCTGGAGATGACTACGTCTGGTAATAATGGCAACGACCTGTCTATGGGACCTTGAAATACCCCGAAGTAATACCCTTGATAATGCAAGATTTCTCTAAAAGACCCAAGCGCTGGCTAAGAAATTGACGCCATCAACAAAAATGTTCTTCACTGGTCCCTCTCTATATACAATACCCTCTCTATATACAATAAATAAGATAAACACTTCTAGTTTTTCTGATATCATTTTGTTTAAATAATATGAAAGCTTATAATCTCCATATAATTATCTTAGCTGCTTGATACGAGTTCATTTACTTTTGACGTTTCATATGTCACAGTTGTTTTTCAAACGCCACTTCAAATTAATTGAAAAGGATACGTTTATATTTGACTTCCAAATCATTTCACCCCGATAAAAGCTCAGCAAAACAGATACTTGAGAGCGTAGTGGTAAGGTAGGAAGAAGAGAAGTAGCTGAATGTTTTATTCATTATTTAATGGCGGCTTTAACAGTGGCTTTTTAAATCTAAAGTATTGAATACGCTATGAATATATATAAATTAATGTATTCTATAGTTATTTTCTCTGTTGAATGTATTCGGAAGGAAATTGGAAAAACAATACAATTGTATAACTCCAGATCATAGATTTATTTTGACACACCTGCCAATATATGATGATATAGTTTTATTTCTGGAATATATAAAATTTTTGGTGCCGATCATTTGATCTAAAACTGTTAAGACTGACTCGTTTACGGTACAGCAAACTGTATATTTTGTAAAATATAATTTCTTTTGAACATTATAATAGTTATTATTTCCTCAAAGTCTTTATAGGAAGTTAAGGAAGGAAATATGATGTGTCAGTATCTATATGAGAGAGTGTTGCTGGCCGTGGTATCAAGTGATGTTTGTCTACTTCTATACTCTGTTTAATGTTTAGTTGGCAGTAAGTATTTAATACATTATTGAGTAGACGGCTGCAATTACGTTTTGTTTCGGTCCTTAGTTTTGTTTCATTTTAGTGTTACAGCTATTTTTTAGTAAAATTTAATTTGATTTGTTGGTCTCTCAAAATGTATGGTATTAAAAAAAAAGAGGCTTGGTAACCATCAGTCCATCCGTTTGGGCTGTAGCACATTGAACGAACTGATAAGCAGGCAATCATTAAAAATAGTATTTTTTGGATTCGATACGCTGCAAAACTAATATTTCAAAGAAAAACATCTATTTGCTTTGCCGTATCATGAAGCTTCTTAAAAAGTATATGTGAGAACGTTAAATAAGGACGAGCTCTTAAATAATTTATCTTATAAAAAAGTAGTAAAATAGTTTTCTTATTTACTTAACCATATAGAGATTTTAAAATTATATACCAGAAAAGTGGGTCATACTATTTCTATAAAATTTAATTTATTTTGTTTACTCTGATACACTCACAAATGTAAAACACAAGCTTATTTTATTCAAACAATTTTTTTAAGGATAATAATAATAAATATACTTGTATGCACGATTATCTTGACCTTTTAGTAAACATAATATGTAAAGAGGTACTCAATCCTCCTTCTCCTGCTCTAGAACAGTATCTCTGTATACCATTAAGGTATTTGCTCAAAATAAAGAAATAACACTCATATCATCTCTATCGTCAGCCAGATAAAGTTGATATCAAATTACCTCCTTGACAAGTGATGGCCGTCTTCCCCTAAGTAATAGCTTTTGATTAATAATTTATTATAACTTAAGTAGACATCCTACTTTTATATGTACGAACGCAGTCTTCTCAGCATATTTACGAATGATTTCTCCAATTAATTATGAACGGCTGGAGTTACAAGATGTTGCATTTACAGTAGTACAAGTCACATCCTTATTATATCCTAAACACCGGCTAACATTACTCACCAGCATTCTGACTGAATACAAAGTTTAGATTTTTAGATACCCATAACTAAGAGAACTCCCTTTGATGTGTATCACCACCATCATCGCCACCGCCACCGCCACCGACACCGCCACCGACACCGCCGCCGCCGTCGTCGTCGTCTCATCATCATCATCACCATCATCATCATCATCATCATCATCATCGTCAGCATCATCGTCAGCATCAGCTACAGCGTCAGCATCGTCGTCGTCACCGTCATCATCGTCACCACCACCACCACCTACACCACCATCACCGTCATCACCGTCACCATCACCACCACCACCACCACCACAACCACCACCACCACCACCACCACAACCACCACCACCACCACACCCCCACCAAAACCACCACCACCACCACCACCACCACCACCATCATCATCATCATCATCATCATCATCACCACCACCACCACCACCACCACCATCATAATCATCACCACCACCTACACCACCACCACCATCACCGTCACCACCACCACCACCACCACCACCACCACCACCACCACCACCACCACCACCACCACCATCATCACCACCTACACCACCACCACCACCATCACCGTCATCATCACCACCACCACCACCACCATCACCACCACCACCACCACAACCACCACCACCACCACCACCACCACCACCACCACCACCATCATCATCATCACCATCATCATCATCATCAATAATGTTGAGAACTTTAGGTGTCGACCTGTGTATAAACATCTATAATATAGAATTTGCTTCATTTATTTGGGACTTGAATTTAAGCGTTTTAAAAATAACTGAGGAAACGTAGATCTCACTCAATTTATGCCATTATATTTTAATTTAGTTTACGGTTGAGTAGCGAAATCTATCAACCGCACAAGGAGTGCCTAGATATAAGTATATCACTAAAACAATGTTTATTAAAGATTTGGTCTTTTGTTGAAGGCATATATTTGAGGCTTTAAACATAAATACATCATGGATCTTCTCAAGATCAGAATTGCCCTTCATGTGTCTCTTCCTCTACGCCTGTTTGAATTTAAAATGCCAAATACCCATCCTGGACAAGCAACGATGAAACATGTGAATGTTTACCTTAAAGATTGCTTTATACAGCATGTTCTTACCATAATACCCTTTTGTTCATCTCTTGTTCATAGAATACTGAAGATTTTACTTGTTTTTTCGTAAACCGAGGAAAATATTACATAGGCTTTAACTTGGATTATCACACCAGCGCATCTCATAAAAAGCTGAAACCGACTAGAAAATCCCACAACACTTTAAAACAGAGGAGTGTTGGTTGAAGGCAAATATTTTTAATTAAAACTTCAGAGAAGATTATACAAATCCATCCAAACATCTTTCGTTATCGCAGTAAGCTTGGTTAATTCTTTGAAAACAAGTTGCTCTGTGCTTTGAACAATGTAAACACTAAAAAACTCTCATGTTTCCCTCGTATCCAAGGTTATAGTCTATAAAATACATCATCGGTTTTTTTAAAGAATAACGGTATAGTATTAGAAAACCTGTGTTTACTGTGGGAATAAGAGTATACTATTGAACGTCTGTACCAAAACTATGTTCAATGTAACTTACAAATTTGCTATCAAATTCTACCAAAAACAAATAAAATATAATTTTTACTAAACTTTCTACGTAGACCGATTTATTTTTACATATTTTGGTAGTTCTAATAGCGACGCTTTAATGGAAATTTAGTTTATTTGTCTACCATTAATAGCAAAAACCAAAACAAAAACTATACGCGTCTGTAGTTTTCAGTTTAGAATTTACTACTCTCTGGATATTTTAAATAAATATCCATAAACATTTACAAATGCATATACAAAAAAATACAATAAAATAATCATAATTTAACAAAAATAAATTTTATTTCCTTAAAACCTGACTCTCTTCGTATTTCAACACATAACCCAACGTCCTGATTTATATACTTCCTTCTACGAGTAAATCTCTTCAAAATAGAAACTTCATTACCTCTGGACTTCCTACTAAAAGACAGGAGATTAAACCTTATCTGCTTATTATCGTACTTATAAACTTTTAGAGGTGTAGGCTTTTGGAATCATGGAAAGTTGACATTTCTAGAAAACTTGTATAGAAATTTTCTAAACATCAAAACACTTATATGTTGTTATTACTGCAGCAACGAGCACAGAAGGCCACATACCATTCAATAATATGTAGTCTAATTACTAAACTACCTTCTACTATTACAACTAAATCAATTTAACTACGAGTTGAATAACCTATAATGTATCTTTAGGGCGCCAAAGCCTATGAAGGTACTTGGCCTCCCGGGTAACCTCTGCGTTCTGTTAGGAACGGCTCCTCTAGACTGCCTGGGTTCTTTCTTTTAATCAAAACAGTGGTTCAACGTTTAATTAATTTTTATTATTAACATAAATTTATATCTATCTTTCTTATAAATTAATACAATACAAAAAGGGAGTACACAATTATAGTAGAATGGTGGGATCAAAACACGTTATTATCTATAATACAAATATCCACAATCATATAAACAATATTCAAAACTAAATATTCATAACTCAACACCCAGAAGTATTCCAACTATTATTACTCTTGTTTAATTGAAGTTACTGATATTACAAGTGCCTTAATATATCAATGCTTGCTCACCTTGAAGAGTCTCAAATTCAGCCAATCCCCTTTTGTCCTTCCGTCTATATTCAAGCTTCCTGGGCTGTCTTCCACCACGGCTAGCGACGCAGCCGGTATCTTCTAACCTCCAAAAGATCCCCTCCACATTGTGCCGGCTGCTTATATATGTTTTATCGTTCATGGTGTTCTACTTTCGATGCAAGTCAAGCATTTCAGCGCTTTTTTAATTCTTTCGCAATAGTTGGGCCACTCTGAGTTTTGTATGATTATATTATACTAAAATGAAATAATAGTTATAAGTTAACATTAAATTTATTATATTCCTAACAGATCTCTCCGGGAAAATGTCTCCATTCTCCAATCGTATCTACCTGCAGACTCCACCCTTCCATTTTTCTTCCAGGTAGTCCAACTATCTTTTCTTAAGTTTCATTCGGGTTCTTTTTCCTCCTACCATTCCCAGAAATGTGTTATGCGTTTCCACCTCCTTTGGTATACATTGTGGCTATTCCACTTTTTCTGGATATTTTAATCTCATGTAAATACCTGGCTTTCTATACAAGATCTCCAGTTCCCTATTTCGTATTATTTACTACACACCACTTTTATTAACTTCTCTATCCTTTTTAGTATTCGACTTAGAATTATTCTTTACCGTCTTTGTAATAGGTAGAGTATCCCTGATTTTCCACACAAGATCTCCAGTTCCTTATTCCATAATTATTATTCACTACGCAACTCTTTTATTGACTTCTCCATATATCTTTCTTAGAATTATACTTAGAATTATGCTTTACCGTCTCTGTAACAGGTAGACAATTTAAATTAAAATATATTGGCTATTCTTATGTGTGTAAGAGTCGTGAAAAGATATTTGTTTGTTTTTACAAGTATAACATTTCTGTTTCAGGTATGGAAAAGTTGCTGACTTAGAGTACAACTCAAATATTTAATTTAAATAAGTTTCTTTGACGTTTGAATTCTTAACATAACGAAAGGTGAGCAATTTGTGCAATTTGAATTTTATATGAGTTGTGTAGAGAAATATTACAAGCTACAGAGTAGGAAACACATTTCTTTACCTTGCCTCTTCTTTGTACTTTATTTGTATATGTGAATGTGCCTGTTGGTAAGTGTTGGCGTGTCACGATTATATAAATAAGTTTAGCCGTTTAAGTACAACTTGTTACATATATAAATGTACATTCTGCGACGGTTTGGAAAAAGCCAAACGTCTCAAGTCAATTTAAAACAAGTTAAATTCCCGCGATAAAGCATAGTGGATGAGGGACGAGGGGGAGCGATGACGTCACGGCAACAGGTGTCGAACACTGCATGTTGAATCGTGTACAATCGTTCTGTCTGGTTTCTTATTTTATTAAAATATTAAATTATTAAAATAAATTAATGTACAGTAGAATCAACCGATTAAGAATATCAAAGAATAAATTTAAAAGTATTTAAAACAAAAAAGTTATTCAAGTTTTTATAGGGGCTCAAAAACCTAAAATTTGGAAAATACTTAAATTCAAAATTCAAAAAACGTAGAGTCATAACTCAGAGGGGAACTAATAATAATCATAAATAAAAAATATGAATTAATAATAATTAACAGGTGAGAATGGACTTAGAAAGTCATTCTTGGGGAGTTTTTTGGAATTTTTGAGTTGAAGGGGGGATCATTTAAAAAATAATAATAAGTACTATTGTAGAGACCACAATAGGGCACAATAATATGTACTTAGAATAAAATTTGAGAATAAAATAAGGGAGATATAATAATTACAAAACGTAAAACTTCAAAGCCCAAAAGCGGGTAAATTAAACGTTAAAGGGGTAAAGTAACATGATAATTATATGTATCTAGCAAGTAAAATTGTAAAACACCAAAGCAGAAGCAATAATATATAATGGGGGGGTTTTTATGAACATAAACTCATACGACACAAACTTAAGGACTTCAAAGACGAATAACTCGACAACCAAACGAGTTATGTAAAAAGTAAAAACATAGTTTTTCGTCGTAGTAGAAGAGGAACAAGATTTCGTCAAAAGAATTTTGAGAAAGGACTTATCTCAAAATTTGAAAAGAGGAAAAATCAAATTTCGGGAAAAGGGCGATAACTCGCGAACGAAGCGTAGTAGAGCGATGAATCAAGTTCCACAAGACCCACAAGATGGAAAGGAAGAAGAATCCGAAAGGAACTTTAAAATCGGTTCGAGCGTTCGAAAGTTATAGCGAGTTGAACGAAAAAACGTCAAAAGTAGAGATTTTCATGCAAAAACATGAACAGTTGCGCGCGCATCTTCAAGCGGAGTCTAAAGTCAGAAACATCATGTTGCCAACTTGGATCAAAGATAACGATTAAAGAAAAAATACTATAAATTATTAATTAAAAGGTGTTTTAATTAATAATAAAGGGAGAAAACTATTCATTAGTCAAAAAATAGGACTAATAAAATATATAGTGTAATTATTTCAGACCAAAAGGGCCTGAAAACACATAATATATGGAAAATACCTTTTTCCCAAAAAGGGAGGAAAATTGGCTCCAGAAAAGTGGATTAATTCCCACTGACAGGGAGACCGAGATTTAACCGTCGAAAGACGGTTACTTTTGATTTGGAATCGACGCTGAAAGGACGTTTCTTCTGCAACCGACTCTGAGCTGAGAGGAAGATTCAACTGTCACTCTACTAATTGGACTTAGAATAATTTCAACTTTAATCGATCGTCAAGGCGACTTAGAAGAATTCGATACCAGCATTCAACTACATAGCAGCTTACAGACTCTGGATAGAAAACATCACATCACCATCATCCTAATTATACAACAAATTCCAAATCCAACTAGAACTTCTATTAAAGTGTGAAGGTATCTTATACTTAAGGAATAATTCGCAAATATTAACTTCTTTTCAAATATAACGTCATTAGGGGAATTATTAAAAATTAAATTCATTTTAAACCTCTGCTTTGGTGTTGAAAATTATTAATAATCTAAATACGACTTTTTCAGTACAGGAAAAACTGTTTGTGGTTCTGTCTGAAAAGTCAAGCGTTGTTATTTTGTTTAAGATATAGAAAATATTACATTAATTAATTTTGTCAAATAAATAAATAGTTGTGTTATTGTTCAATTAAATTATTTGGTGTGATTAAAAAAGTTTTGAATATAAAATTTTTCTGTGCAAAAGAGAAAATAATATACAAATAATTCATTTCTAAATTTTGTTGTGTTTTTAATATATATCCATTCTGTGTATGCTATTAACCTTGTTTTAACATAAATTTTATATATGTGCTCTGGTAATATAATTTGAAAATTTTAAAAGTTATCATCAGAACTTAAGAGCCGATTTCTCCCAAAAGGCACGACCTTGGAGAGAGAGAGAGTTAATCTTAAAAGAGTTAAATAATCGAGCACTGAGATAAAATTCAGGGAATTTTGCGTTAATTAAAATTTAGTAAGTTTATGAGGACAAGCTCATACTTATTAGAGCCAAGAGTTGCAAAATCTTTGATTTAAAAAAGTAAAAGTGAGCACCTTGGCCTTGCCCGCGCTTGCTCTGAAAAGAAAGGTGGTTCGCCCAGTCGGTGGTGATCGTACAGCGAGTTTAAGAGTTCGTGATAATAGTGTTCCAAAAAAGGGAACAAGAATCTTAAATTCGTGAAGTAAGACAGCGAGTCGCAGCGCGGCAATTCATTATACCAAATTACAAGTTCTTTTGGTAATGACGTGCCTAACTCGGATTTATGAACCGTCAAAGGTTGTATATGTTCGTGTACGGTTGATAGTGTTGTGTTTTTCCGTTACTCTCCCCTGAGTTTTCATTAGTCTAATGGGTATGAAGTGAAGGCTTTAAACCAAAAGCGTAAATATATTGTTAAGCAATAGGCTGATTCGTTAATAGTTATCTAATTGGTATTTTTATTGACGTTTGTACAACCAATAAATAGATTGATGATTTAGTTTGGTATGCTTTTATTATAATTATTTCAACCTTATTAATGATAATTTGATACGTTCTTTAGTAAAACGGTGATTCAATCACTTAAAATCAACGCAATGATTTTATAATCTATATTTATCATCGGAGGTTCAGTTACTCAAATTACAATGATTTTATTTCCATCTTTAATCCAGAGCGGAAGCAGTGTTGCGACAAGAAAGTTAATTTAGTTTAATCTTTCTTCATATAACTTAATCTATACGAAATTAACATACGAACAGGATATATACGAAGTTTGCTGACCTCTGTTGATGGAGCTTAACACTGTGATCCTTCGTGGTCTTTGGTTCCTTGGTCCTTTCTGAAGAACCCAACGACGTCGATTGTACTCTGACAACGACCAACGGTCTCGCCTTCTTTCAACATCCTCACTACCTATTTCCGGTTCGCTCGTTGATTGATTGACCTCTATACCCCTCAAACCATGGTTTATATATATTTTTCAGTAATGTGTGGCGCGTTTGATTTCTGCAAGCTCAGTGGTTTCCTAACTTTTTACTTGTCGCAACTATTGTTTCTACTCTGGTAACTGTTCTGGGACTACTTTACCTATCTAACCTAATCCTAATATTTAAATTCTTACAATGTACCATACCACAAACAGAAACAAAATAATGATTTATATTTTTCTGTTGTCCTTCAATTAATACCAATCTATGTTACAAAATGAAAAGAAAGTTAAAGAACAACATTCATTTTAATGGAGGTACATTTTTGATAATATATATATATAATTATAAAATTGTATAATTGAACGAAGTTGTGAAATTTTGTATAACTTTTGTCTTTTATAGGATATTTATGGTGAATCATTGATTTCACATATAACACAAGAACCCACTACAATGTCAATTGTGTCATGTGTTCTTATGATTAAAGTTAAACACATTCTGGTTGTAGGACGTTTGCCCGTCATGCGTCATCTGTACGTTTTTACAGTATTTAGAGTATTTTCTCCCTCTTTACAACCACGTATAATATGATTTTTGTTCTGCTGAATTTGATCAAAGTGTGTCATTCGTTAACTTAAGTTAGTGTTGTAATTATTGTAGTTTGTAGTTCTTAAATTTAAGCTTATTTGTTTGAGTGCTTATGATTGAATTTATTATTTACTTTCAACAAAACAAAAAAGTCTTTAAATATAATCAAACTAATATATTGATTGGATTCAAAATTTCGACGGTTTGAAACGATAGTTCTATTTTATTAGTAAGTCTTATAAGAAGCCCTCAATAATCTAGTCACTGTTTTAACACAGTAGAAAGCTACGTAATCAACAGACATTTCTTCATAAACATAAAAACTATCATTTTAATTGTACCACACAATTTAAATAGTCATTATTACATAATTATATGAACAAGGAAAAACCACCATTTTAAACTGAAATAATTGAAAGCCGTCAATCATCGTAATGATTTTCAGATTTTTAGGAATTATACTTTGGAGTGTTCTTTAAAATTGTCCGTTGGATACACGTATCTAAAATTAAAATTAAGTTTGTCATTAGCAACATCTTAAGCGCTTTCATGTGATCTTCACACTTAACATGAAACGCCAATTTTTTCTGCTTTTTTATTCTTGTAGTAAATTGCGCATTCAAGTAGTACCTAGTATTGATTCTATATGGTAAGAGTTGATATTGATATTCACCGCATGAACTGTTATGTTAAGTAAAAGCTCTTCATGATTTTAGAATTGATTTCCTTCACTATGTATAACTGGATTTTTCCAATATCATATTTTAACAATTGATTTGTAATATTAAATAATGTTCAATCTCCGAATATATACAGCACGTGCAAAATCAGTGCTTCTTTACGGGTCAGAATCAAGGAAAGTTACAACAATGATCACACAAGTATTTATAAACAAATACCTTCCTATAATGCACATAATATTGTGGTCACAAAGTATTGCCAACAAATACCTTTATATAAAACAGGTGAAGAATTTATACTCAAAACTATTATCAAAGGAATGTAAATTGAAATTCCATACTTTACGGATGGAAGACAAAGATATCACAAGGTCAGCAAGGATTGGTAACCAAACAATAAATAAACATAGGAAGACCAAAGTACACTCTGATGTGAAAATTAAAGGCATTGAGAAAACATGAACAGAACTAAAAGCTGTATGAAGAAACCGAGTCGATGGAGGGGTATTGGGGTGGCCCTACGGTCCAGATGGGCGAGGTAGTTAAGGTAACACATTAATTGTTTTATGGTATAACTACTGTGTACTCTTCACTAATATCAGATGTAGATGTTAAATTACAGTAATATTAAAAAAATAAATAGGAAGTAGAAATAGTACACCCATGTCTGACAAGAAATAAATACAAAATAGATTATCCCCTTGGCATAGGCGGATTTAAATACCTCAGCATTGTTCTGGCGAAGATAATAGTTATACTTGCTGGCGCCATTTGTGGGATATTCTCCATATATTTAGTTCGTTATTCTTGGCCGACTATAGAGAAAGGGATCGTTGTATTGCATCAACGAAAGAGTTTTTTTATTATTATTTTTTTGTACGTATGAAATGCAAAGTGGAAACTCTTTGAGTCAGCCCATACACACTAATCCAAGACAACCTTCATGTTTTTACTAATTGGGTCTTTTACTAATCTAAGACAACCTTCATGTTTTTACTCATTATGTCTTTTACTAAGCTAAGACATCCTCCATGTTTTTAGTAATTACGTCTTTTACTAAGCTAAGACATCCTCCATGTTTTTAGTAATTTACGTCTTTTACTAAGCTAAGACATCCTCCATGTTTTTAGTAATTACGTCTTTTACTAAGCTAAGACATCCTCCATGTTTTTAGTAATTACGTCTTTTACTAAGCTAAGACATCCTCCATGTTTTTAGTAATTACGTCTTTTACTAAGCTAAGACATCCTCCATGTTTTTAGTAATTACGTCTTTTACTAAGCTAAGACATCCTCCATGTTTTTAGTAATTACGTCTTTTACTAAGCTAAGACATCCTCCATGTTTTTATTAATTACGTCTTTTACTAAGCTAAGACATCCTCCATGTTTTTAGTAATTACGTCTTTTACTAAGCTAAGACATCCTCCATGTTTTTAGTAATTACGTCTTTTACTAAGCTAAGACATCCTCCATGTTTTTAGTAATTACGTCTTTTACTAAGCTAAGACATCCTCCATGTTTTTACTCATTATGTCTTTTACTAAGCTAAGACATCCTCCATGTTTTTAGTAATTACGTCTTTTACTAAGCTAAGATATTCTTCATGTTTTTACTAAGTTGACGATTAAGCTTGAATTTTAATTCTTCTTTTAATCATCCTTCTTTTAATTCCTAGTGTGGTCAACTAATAGAAAGTTATTGTAAATCGACGGACCATTTCTAAGCGTCTTCTATAAATAATATTTATTCTAGCCATTAGGATCTTCCTCGTGGATCTTCCTCGTGGCTGACACCTGACACCATGAAATGCCCATCAGCCCTACCCTTTGCAGTAGTTCAGTACTAATTTTGTCTCCGATTTGTTAGTGTTAGAAATTGCCCTAGAAGTAGCAATTATATTCAGTTTTGTTCAAATTTGGTATGTAGCTTGGTTTTACAAACGACTGGGGAAGTTATAACACTTTTTTTTTTCGAGGAAGATATTTTACTCTTAAAGTTCCACAATTTAGTGTAGAATTAAAAATTACATTTCCCTTAACTTGTTTTGAGAATAAGAGAGTTATAACTAAAACAAATATGTTAAAAAATATAAGCTCAAAATTAGACAATGTCAGTAATTGGTAATCGTTGTACAACATGTTGTCCTAAATGTTTTAAAATTTTAAAATCAGCAGCCATTTATTTTTCTGGTGAACGAACTGGCCCATTTGTTTTAAAAATTGACCCTACCTTCATTTTCCAAATTAAGCTAAATCTGACCGAAGTTGTGACTTTAAAGCATACATATGAACTGAGGTAACATATTACTTAAAACTTTATGGATCGGTATTTCCACGAGGAAAATGTTTTTACATTGTCTAAAAATGTGTCATTTGTTAAGTGACACAGTTAATGGATTCAGTATAGGACAAATAGACTCTATTGTTGATTATCAACGTGAAATGATACTGCATTGAACTGCATGAATAATAAAGGTGAAAAGGTTCAGCTTTAACAAAATCAATCTCAGCAAAGTACTATCATTGTAGCAATCGATATCATTGTTAATAATACAATTAGATGATTAATCGTTCGATTTAAAATATTCAAAGCTACTCAATTTATCCTCTATTTTATGCGTATTGTTTTGTTATTTATACACCTACCAGTGAGGATCCGAGCCCCACTCATGTATGAACGGATATTGAATCTAACACACACATAAATATAAACGTTTCGTAAAAAGTCTCAATGAAAAATATTTAGTATAAATGAAGAGCCTACAATTATTTTTACCCCCTTCCCTCAAGCTGTTTTGATTTTATCATTCCATAATACAACTATCCCGCCATATACTTCAAATACAATTTAAGTCCGACTGCTCGTTCTTGCTATAATTCTTAACACAAAATTCCAAGTCTTTATTCAACAAAATCATCTCAATTTGTTCCTATGAGTCTTATTGTCGAGACACGCCAAACACACAATATCCATATTTTCAATAATTACACTGCCTTCTTTATTACGAAACTAAATTAAAACAAATTTTACTTTGAATTTGTCTCGGGACCTGTGAAGGAGCAATATTCGTGAGAATATTTCTCTTTTACTATACATTACCGTCCACTGGTTATTTATGCCATAACCAGTGTCATTATGCCTCAATCATGTAGTCTTACTGTGAACTCGTTTCCATTAAACATTTTCAATTTCTCGTCTTCTCTTTAATGTACTTTACGCTATTCGCCCTTCTATATCCGAAATAAAAGGTTTTTCTTCTTGCACATCTTTAACCAATTTTTTAACACTGAAGCTTATATCACCATACATGAAAGTGAGCCATTGTATTCTATTTTACAATTAAAAACAGAAAAAAAAACATGAATACAATTCCTTTTTAACTGTGAATAGCAGATTATACAAATGAACACATTATCCCTTCTCATCGTCATACAAGTACTTTGCCTTCGCGTTGTAATTACACGTGAGTATGTTCATTTAAGTTCTATGTTTGAGTATGTTTATTCAAAGTTCAACCTGCGAAAAATATAAAGAAACAAACATTATAGAAACTAAATGTAGCTATTTTGGATCTCAGACAAAATCACCCTCCGTCAAGTAAAAAAGAAATCTTAGTAATTTGATTACTGATTCCTTTTTTTGAAAATTACATCGTGAAGTTTTTTGGAGAATCTGATCAAGAAATAAAGCCTCGGCTCTAGAAGCTTTGAAGGACCTTGGCTTCACGGCGCTATTTTCTGCGTTCTCTGTTCTACGCGATCTGCCTCCACCTCCGAACTTTCAAATTTCTATGTTTTTCAAGTATCCAACCATCTTTTCCTCGGTTTTCTTTAGCCAAACCTCCTCTTCGCTATCTTCTTTCTGGCATTTTTTGCACGTGACAAATCCACCTCATTAAAAAAAATCTTCATTAATATTCCTGGTTTTCCATATAACCTCTTCACACCCCCACCTGCATTCACTACTCTTTGTATACTAGTCAGAAATCTACTTTCCATATCGGTAACAGATTTGTCTCTGTATTGTTAGGTTCCCAAAGTTAATCTCAAGGCCTTTTAGTGAGCTTGTTCTAATAATTAGTTTTTCGCACAGTTTAAATCTTGCGTGCATATAAAATAAGTTTCTTGTGGTCAGTTTGACCATCCGTTCATCTGTAATTATACCATTTTATATACGTTCTGAGGTTGTATGCATTTGTATGTACTTTAAATTAATTGTAGGTACTTTGAAAGTAAAAACGATTAAGCTATGCAATATAGGCTACTATGAAGTATTAAACATTTTAAACTTCCCGTGTCTCCCCTAGTATGCTTCATGAAGGTAGAGTGTGTGTCCTGGAATAAAAGGTTTTCTTTCTTGCTGCTTCTTAACAACTATTGTTTTAAAACTTCAACTGACGCTTATATTTCCAAACGTAGAAATGAACTGTTTTCTATTTTTCAATTAAGACTGCAAAGCATTAATGTGCAGAAGGAAAGTAAGTAAAGACGCCATTCTTTGTTAATCAGACAACATTCCTTTTAGTAGTGAAAGGTTGATTATACAAATAAACAATTTATTCCTTCTCATCTTCATAGGAACCAAGTTGTGCGTACTTTGGTTTTTGTCTTTATCTTAGTTTTAAACATGGAAATGTTGTCCTCCCCTGCCTACCCCTACAAACCCGATTGTTCTACTATAACAATACTGTGCTCCATGATATTATGTATAGAAGTGTATTTATTATTCAGTAGTTCTATGATAAGGATGATGGCAAACTATAATGAAAACTAAACGTAACTATTTTGGGTCCTAAGTCGAAACATCCCTCCATCAATTGATAAAGGGAAAGAAATTATTTTGATAATTGTAAAATTTTGTGGAATGATCTTATCTTTGGAAATACAGTGCAAATTAATTTGTGAAATTTACTGTGAAAGAGGTACGTTTACGTAAATATGATTTGTTTCTTCTTATACAAAGTTTATGTAAAACGTGTGTCATATAGATCATGACTGTCCATCTTTATTTACTCCTAGCGCCATCGGGTCTTTCATAAGAGGATATTGGTTTGAAAAGTTTAATTTATATTTATATACGATCTGTGTGTATTTATATTTCACTTATTTTAGTGTGCATTTATAATAACAATGGTTTGACACAAAGAGGTCTTATAAACTTACAATTTACATTTAAAGTGTATTTAGTTTTCACTATGAATACCAAAGCTTAGGTTAGGATGGGTTTAAGCCAATTGATTTTATAAAGCTTTATTTTTAAAAAACCTACGTTTAGAGATTGTTGCCTAAAGATCTGCATATAACTTACTGTCATATCTTATCGATGTTAGTGAATGAAGTTACTAACTGTTGGAATAAATAGGTGTATAATCTAAAGATAACCATTCGTTGATAGTATAAGTGGGTGTTTAAAGTAAACTATATAGAAGTCGATAAGATCAGACAGTTGATTTTTTATCAGTTTGTGAGCATTGCTGTTAAAATGAATTCATACTTGATTTCGCAACTAGTTTGACAGAGCTCCTTTCCTGTCGTTGTGACTAGGCAGTAAGTGATCTAGCTTTGAAGTCACCCCTAGTAATAAATTTATTTCCTAATGTTTTGAATTTATGAAAGTCCTGTCTTTATCGATTACTTCCTGGTGAAAAATAAAAGGCTGATATTCTATAGGTTTATTTATTAGGGCCCAATAATACTCTGGTTACTTGCATATTTCAGATTAATTGTTTACATTTGCGTGATGTTTGATGTTGGTTGGATGGTTTCTCGTGTGAAGTGTGTTTCTGATCAAGGCTGATCAAGTTTCTGGAGTCCATCAACGCTTATCATATTGTAGAAAACACATATTTTTAATTGGCAATATTATCTAATGTTAGTTATTTGGATTAGGCAGTGATAGGAGGGAACTCGCTTAGGTAATTGAAATCGTTTTCTGATTTCTCCAAAATTATCTGGTGTATTCATCTAATTAAAATTAAAAGTAACAGAATTAAGATCTTAGTGCTTGCAAACGACTGTTTTGGAACTATAACATGGAGCGGCACATTATTTTCTGCTTTATCCTTATGATAATGTCGATCCATAAGCTTTAATTCAACAGGATCGTAAATTCATTCTACTGATTATTCTTGTAAAAGAACATAATCTTAATAAAATGCAGGATATCTGAAGAGGCAATGTTTTATTGTCCTTGTTTCCGAATGAAAAGTTTGATGAATCTCACCACAAGGAAAAACTACTCTAAAACTACCACTATATACTAATCTTTGCTCCCCAATTTTTCTCATGATGCAGGATCTTTTTAAGCTATGAATGGTGATTGAGTTTTCGACCTTACACACCATGAGCCCGTCACTTGACTAACCGGGGCTCGATCGGAGAATACAGTAAACTGTCAACAGAGCATAATCATTGTTTTAACATCATAAATAATTTGCAAAAGAATGTAATGTTTATTTAATTGAGGTGTTTAGTAGCATTTGTTATGGATGTGCCGAATGATATTCATTCTACACTAAAAATATACGGTGAAATATTATTGCACTAACTTTCTCAACAATTTTTAACCCAACCTAAGTCCTAAGTAAACAATAAGTATGAGTATTTATCACTATCATAACTTTTTCATAACGACGTTTACACAAGCTATGAGTTTGTAATAATTTAAGTAGTAGTTTCATGTAAATATATTATTTAGTGTTTATTATGAACCAAAAACAAACTTTCTTATACACCTACAAAAAACAGTATTCATCACCATACAAACTCTGACTTTAAATTTATCTTTAGTGTTAATTGTACACAGAGCGTTTTTAGAAATGATTGTATTTGGGTCCACCTATTCTAGTTAACATTCAACGTGGAACTAATTAGTCATTTTAATACGAGTCTTGTTGTTTGTATTCAAATTTAAAAAAATCTTATATCCAATATGCCGGGCGTTTGTGTTGTTTCCACCCTCAATGTTCCAACAATTTTTCCAATCAAGCTATTCTTAACCATTTTCATTCTTGACAATATAAAACAGGCAAAATAAAGTAAATATTTATGACGTACTAAATTTCTTCTTAAATATACAATAAAGCTGTATTGTTTTAGGCCAAACAATCAAACATTTTCACTTTTGTACGTACATAAATATTTATTTATTTATTTATACTATGTAGTACACTCAGAGCTAAAGTTTTCTTTGTTTTAGTCTAATCTGGAATAAAAAACTTTTAAAAACAATATTTCCTGTAACTTATAGAAGGAACTTTCCTGCGCAAAGACGAAGTTCAAAATTCATATACTTTTTTTATGTTATCTGGACAATCTTTTCTTTAAAAACACATTTCTTTGATATAGTTTTGCTGATATGTTATATCTACTAAGGGGGTATATCTCAATTTTCCCCATAAAGCCAGCTCTTACAAAATTGTATCCATATAGAAATACAACTTCTATTCAGCTGAAAAGCGGGGTGCTCTAAATGCCAGTCGCATAAGGACATTTACATATAAAACGTATCTGGAAGAGGTGTCGCCAATAATTTAGTTTAGTGGAAATATATAGTAGTGGTATTAACTCGTATATATTTTACGATAGGAGAGTTAACAACAAATCATGATCCTGGAGAAAAGCCAAATGTTGGATCATAATTTTGAAAATGTAGTAACATTTGAATTGGTTCTAAGAAGAACCGAAGAAAATTAATTGTACGAAGTCAAGAAGTGTAGGAAGAGGGTTGGTGGGTGAGGATACACTTGGTTTACTTTTCAGCTGTTTAGGTAAAATAAGTTATTCTTCGCATTTGGTTTGATGTACCGATAGATGGCAATGAGCCTATTTTTCTTTATCAACTTCACCTTGGGTAGTACTCACCAGTAAGGCTCTAGATTAGATGGTCTTTAATTCAAACACTCTTGCACCTAAATTATGTAGTGTTGTCCTCCAGTCGTTGTCACAATAAGTGTTTAAGCAAATCCTAGTCAGTACAAACCTTCTGCTATATGTAAAGTTTTGGCAGTGTCTGTAGGTTACTGAAAAAGAATTCACTGGGGTCTTATTGTTACCTAAGTCGATTTCCTAATCGTCTTGGAACAAGTGGTAGATGATTGTTTGAAACTAAGTTTCCTAGAATGATCTAGATATCTACGACCCTTCTATCTTGCGGTAAGTTGGTCTTTGCTGTCCCTTAATAGGGGAAACACAAATACTATGAGCTGACAAGAGAATCAACTCAGACTGGGGCTTGACTGTATGTGAAGTTACCGGCTAAATTTTCGCCCAGGCAATCTCAAAAGGTAATTTTTCTTGTTGTGTAAAAGAAAAAACCTCTCGATCATCGTCACCATATAAAAAAGGAAGAAAAGAACATAACATAATGAACCCTAGCACTCGAGCTCTCTAATAGGTCTATCAGTAATTAGACCTGATTAGATAGATTGAAAAGAAGGATTTAACTCAAGCCTACGTGAAATGAAGTGTAGAATAAAGTTAAGTTCACTCGGGATTGCCAAGCCCGTCCTCGCTATTGTGAGCACTTTAACTTTTCAGGTCCAAATTTTGTTCTCTTCAAACCCTGATGCTATTACAGTATTCGAGGACTATGAGTCGCCTAGCTACCTATATTATGAAACCAGTATAGATGTTTACAATAAATTAAAAGTTGAACTCGCACTTACAACCTCCGAACTGGAAGTGATTCTGTTATTCGTCTATCTCCTTAGTAACATCTTAGACCGATTCCAGTCAAAAATTGCATGCGCAGCATTCTTAGAGTCCTATATATTATATTAAAAGTATATATTTTCTTTGATAACATTTAATTTAAATAATGGGGAAATGTATTTACTCCACGTAGTATCTTAGATGCTTGATACAAATTCATTCCCATTTGACGTCTTTTAACGTATTCATATTGTGAGTTTATTATTTTTTTTGAAACACAACGTCAAATTAATTGTAAGGAAAACGTACATTTGACTTTTAAACCATTTCAACAAAGCACATATTTGAGAGCGTAGTAGCAAGCGTGAAAAAAGAGGCGACTGTGAATGTTTTATTCATGATTTAAAGGTAAGATTAGACTGTCGCTGGGAAATCAACGGCATTCAAAACGTCATGAATATATGAATTAATATTACATTCTATAGTTATTTTATAAGTTAATGTAACTGCATGATTTCAGATCTTTGATTTATTTTGAACAGGGAAGTGTTTGTGATATAGTTTTATTTTATTTAGAAATTGTCCCTATGTAACAGTTAAACATCGTCAGCTACACAACATTGTACACTACTCTGTTGACATCAAAGTCTCTTCTACACATGTGATGGCCTTCTTCCAAACTCTAGAACAGCTTTTGATTAATAATTTATTGTTTTGTCAGGTTTAAGTAGTCGTCCTACTCAATGATTAACGTATCCTTGTTTTCACTTCTTGTTCTTGAATGACATTTTACAATTAGAAACGTCTGGAGTACGTTTAGATCTAAACATATATTTATTATGAATGCAGGCTAACATTAATCATTCGGAATTCTGACATATTTAACGTTTAGGTTATCAAATGACATAGCTAATGGAACAGCTTCTAATGTATTTTTTAGGATTCACCATCAACATAATCATCATGTGCTGGACTTGCAGTGAACGTTTATGGTGCAAAATTAAATTACATTGATGACATATAATTTATTTGCCTTAGTTGGGAGTTGAAATTAAAAGTTTTCAAGATAGATTTTAGGAAACAAAGACAGTATTTCATTTCTTTCACTTGTCTTTTAATTTAAATACTTGATATAAAGTTTTACCGTTGATTTATTTGGAACTTAGTGTATTTTGGAATAATTTATACAGGTAACAATTAAGGATATTAACAAATTATATATTGCTAATTGTCATTGTAAATTAATTTTTTATTAAAACCTTTTTCTTGATGTTTTCAACAAGATCTGAAATGACTGTATTTCAGGGGTAATCTCCTTTACTCTTCACACCTACCTGAATAATTGTACATAAGCCTATATGTATTTAGATGAAGGTTATATATTTTTTATATAAGAATGGGACCATTTGTATTACCCCTATGTAATCTTACATTAATTTCAACCACACAAAGTTGATATTAAGTTATCTCCTTGGCATAGACGGCCGTCTTCCCCCAACTTCTGGTAAAACCTTTTGAATAATAATTCATTATACAACATCTGTCAGTCTTAAGTAGACATCCTTCTCCAAGTGTATGAATCCATCCTTGTGTTCACGTTATGTTTCAGAATGACAATTTACTAATAGGAACATCTGGAGTTACAAGTTGTTACATTTTGAATCAGGTACATCCTTATTCAAACTAAATACTTGATAACATTAATCACTCAAATTCTGACAGAGTACAACGTTCAGGTTGTTAGAAACCAATAATTCAGAGAATCGCCTGAGAAATGTATTATCATGACCGTCATCATGGATAATGGTGAAGAGACAACCTTTGTAAAAACATTTGTTGCATAATTAAATTACAATAATTATTTCATGAAAATGGCTTGATTTATTTCATACTTAAATATAATTAGGCCTATATAGAAATAACTTCGATGAGCTTCACTATCTTTTTACTTAGTACAAAGTTGACTATCTTGAATTTACGGAAATTGTAGATCTAATCGCACAAAAATCAAGGTTAACCATTTTTATTTGTTATCTTTCTTTCAAAACACATATCTTTGATATAGACTCCCTGATATGTTACAGTTTGTTTCAAAGAAAATATACCTCAATTTTCCCCCTTAATTTCTCTTATCCATTTAATTCTGTTCAGCTGAATCTCCAAACGCCAGTCGCACGATGCTCTAAACGCCAGTCTCATAAGGACGTTTATAAAACGTATCTAAGAGACCGCCTCTTACGATTTGCAAAGAGCTGTTGTATGATTTAATGGAAATATATAGTAGACTTACCTGTGATATTTATTATAACATTAGTTGGTGAAGAAATAAATCCTTTGTTGCTAAATGTGTCGAACCTTGGATCATAATAGAAAAAAATGTATTAAGATTGATTTTAGGATATCTGAAGAAATAAATTGTATCATCGGTCCACTTTTGACAACTAGACTTTTGAGGTATGATGTTTCGTTGCTTGGAATTTTTTGGGTTTGTAGTTTTTTGATATTTTGTATTAATTTATTTTATTTATAATTAAAGATATTATTCAGTAATATATTGTTAATTGTCATTACAATGACTTTATTTTCGCCTTTGTCTTGATGTTTTCAGCAAACATAATCTGAAATAGCGATGTAGACGCATTTTCCTTTCTGTGTCAGAGATTACGTATTTCCCCTAAGTAACTTTGCATCATCGTCAGTCACAAAAAGTTTATATCTAATTATCTTCTTAACTGGTGACGATCATCTCCCTTCCCCCTCCAAAGCTTTCGTAACAGGTTTGATTAATAATTCATTATATCGCTCAGAGTTAAGTAGACGTCCTACTACAAGTGTATGAACGCACCCTTGCGTTCAAGCAGGGTATCAGAATGGTTATTTCTAATTAGGCTCATCCTTCTTAAAACTAAATACAGGCTAACATTGATCACTCGAATTCTGACGGACTGCAACGTTCAGGTTATTAAATATCCATAACTAGGATCACCCCGAAATGTATTATCATTATCATGGATAATGGAGAGGACTTGAGAGCACAAACGTATTTAAACATTTGTTGTAAATTTAAATATTAATTTTATGAAATTGATTTATTACGAGCTTGAATAAAATGTTTTAACTTTGGGGAAATGATGATATGACTACATTCTTCACACTGTCTTCTATTTAGTTCAAAGTTAAGTAACTTAGAATTAGTAGGTTTGTTAAAGGAGGTTCAACGTCTAAATACAAAAATCTGTTTTTTATGTCTTACGGGGAGGTTGAATTCAATTGGGGATTGTATGAAGAAGTTAGACAAACATTCATGTGGCGTCTCGATGTCAGGATTTTAATGATATAATGGTTACTAAGGATTGGGTTTGTCTCAAGGAGCTATCAGCAAGAATACTAGGTGGATCCTCTAGGTCTTGTTCTTACTAGGTCTTGCTGTGTCTCTTACCTATACACCAATTAAATTTAAAATGCCATTCCCCTACCCCAACAATAAAAGGAAATAAAGTGAATGTTTACCTTATACCACATGCTCAGCTTTAAACATGATCTTACCATTATCCTCTTTTATTAAGATTTTTATTTTGTTTTCTCGTAATACAATATTCTCGTATAAACAGAGAAGAATATTATCTAAAGTTTGTTTAACTTGGATTATCACACCACTGTATCTCATAAAAAGCTGAAAGTGGTTTGAAAATCCCACACCTCAAAAATGTGGAGTGTTGGTTGAAGGCAAATATTTTTAATTAATACTACAAGGAGAGAAGATTTTTTAATTCCACTTAAAGCTACATTTTGTAGTCTCCGTAAGCTTGGGTAATTCTTTAATTCTTTATAAGCAGGATCTACATCACAGCTGCTCTGTATTTGGAACAAAACAAACACTACACGTAATCAGTCCTCAAAACCTTCCTTTTTTCCGTACATATTCATCCCATCTTATGTACAAGGTGAAATAACAGTATACCACTTAACGGCTTAAAATATTCAACGGCTACTTTTTAATTGGCGTATACATAATTTCGACCTTTTATTTAAATGTCAGTATTAAAAGGTATGTATATGCAATGACATATATACAATGATGTATACATATGCAAACTTTGTAAATGTATGTTTTCCTAAACTTTACAACCAGACTCGTAATTATTATTATTAAAAAAAAAATTTTTTTTTTTCATATTTTGGTACGTATTGCACATTTCATTTTTAAATGATGGCGCATTAACAGAATGTTGTGAGTTTAGAATTTACTAAGCATTAATTGGCATTCCCGATGAAAACTAGCTGGATCTACACCTTTTTTTCATGCAATCGTGGGTTAGATAGATTACTTTTTCATCTTTCTTATCAGGGCTTTTAACCAACTCTAGTTCTCTTCCGACCCTTCTATTCGAATGCAAGGGGTTTTTATCTATGTTCTTCTTCGAGGTTTTTGTATTTAAAAGTCATCTAATAAAGTGTTTTACAATTGCTTTAAAAAAATCAGATTAGTAATAAATTGTAAACAATTTTAATACATTTACAACTGCACTTTAAAATAGAATAATATTTAAGAAAATGTTTTTTTTTTAGTATGAATGAAAGGTTTGCTTTCAACTAAAACTCCATTTACATCTAAAAAATTCCTGATTTTCTTCGTACAACACAAAACCCAACGTCCTGAATGACGCACTGCTTTGATAAACTTTTTCACTGTAGAAAACTTCATTTTCTCAGAATAGTTTCTATTTAAACGCCAGGAGATTAAACAGCATCTCGCTTAAAGCTATTATAAAAATACAAAAAAATGTGTAGTTTGGGGAATCCTTGTTTGTTTTATTTCTTGAAAACACGTGTAGAAATTTTCTTAGAATTACATCACTCGCTTTAATACTACAAAAATTTGAAAGTGAAAAATAATTATATTTATGTTACGTCACAGAAAATACGACGACTAAAAATAATATGTAGTCTAGTTATTACTAAACTCCTTTTTATTGTTACAAACTACATTAATTGAACTAGTAGAAAACCAATGATATGTCTTTACTTACATTCTTGACTCCATAGCTATGAACGAATGAGTCACCACTTCCTCTATCCCTTTCTTTCAGAGAGTTTCTTCCAGGTCACCCAACTTGAATATTAATGTTGTAATAATTAGCAACAAGATATGCCAACGTGATATTCATCTAAGATTACAATCACTCTTACACTGATTTATTTATAACATGAGATAACGTTATACTATCTATTAAACAAACAATAACAAACTGTGGGATTTTCTAGGCACACTGGAGTTCCTCATTGTTTTGCTGTTTTATTCATGCGGATTCAATTATTGCTTAGTACTGATTCTATGTGGTGAGAGTTGATATTTATATTGATATCCACCACAGGAACTATAACAGTATTTGTTACAAGACGACATTTTATTGACCAAGTAATCATCTTCAGTTGTAACATGTACACAAACATTATTCTTATTGAATTGTAATAGACCCAACTCATCTCTGTTTTTAAGTTTGTGATTGATGTTTCTACAAGTGTTGGTCAATAGATAGAATATCCTATAGATGGATAAAATCTGCCCAGTATTATCAGATAGAAGTTAAATTATAGTAATATTAAAAAGAGAAAAATTGAGGCTAGACATAAATATGTTAAAGATGTTGGACAAGGAGAGCAGACATAAATACAAAACAAACGATCGCCTTGGAATTGGCAGATTTTGAATACCTCAACTTTGTTCCGGCGAAGAAAATAGTTACACGTGCTGGCGCTTTGCCAGTTTTCTATATTTAATTCGTTCTACTTGGCTGACTGTACAGAAAGGGTTCTGTGTTTGGTGTCAACAAAAGGGAAAATAACCTACGTACCGTAATGTAAAGTGAAATAAGTAGGACAAAGTTTAATTCAAGCAGGATCTTGGATTTTAAAATTAAAATCATCTGTTTATTTGTAAAAAAATAATCCAGAAATTATAGAGATCTTTTAAGCCGGGGTTTCATGTATGAAAATGCATGAAAATAACTATTCCACCCCTCTAATCATAGATATTCCATTTCCAGGCTACATCCTACATGTCTGACTATGAATACGCTTTACCTTGTAACTTATTATTTGGTTGTATATATGATACTCAAAATAAATTGTTGAAAACTTTCAAAATGGTGTGTTTTTAACACTCTTTTTATATAATTTCTCTTTGCTTACGTCCTACAGTATTGTGTTTTTAGCAGTGGGTATTAATATAATACGAGTGTCAGAGTGGGAAACAATCGGATATACAATAATATCAAAAGTAATTTCCGTGTTAATGTCATATTAGCTGTATTTTGAATATGAATTAAGAAAATAGTATTTACTTAGTATTACTTAGAAAAAGCTTTTATGGCCTATTAATCTATTTATTGAAGCATTTTAAATACTTTTTTACTTTCTCACATTTACATAGTATATAATTGAAAGTTACGTGACGGGTCAAAAAATCAAAGGTGAGTTTTAAGGTTAGGTATAAGTTTTTGAGGTTCTAAGAATTAAAAAAAAAAGAGAGATTTTAGGTCATCTGTGTCTTGAATGTGTAGTGTTTCTATAGACAACTCACGTGGATATATTTTGGCCATATGTCAGGATTTTCTTCGTAAGCAGACATATTTGTAATTTTTTTAAAGAATTAGTGGTGATGTCATAATATTACGTATCGTCATTTCAGAGAGGAATTTGGAATAGCTATAATATTTGTAATTGAAATACGCTATAAGTACGTCCCATTTGTTAAGGTTAGGGGCTTTTAATGGGTTCATTATGGGACAAACAGGCTGTGTTGTTGATTATCAACGCGAAATAAGACCAGCCATTGTACTGCATGAATAATAAAGGTGAAAACCTGCACATGCTTCAGCATAATCAATCTCTGCAAAGTCTATCATTATAGACTTTTTAGCAATCGATATCACGTTTTTTTGATTAATCGTTCCTTTGCCAAAGTTCATTGCTACCGAATTTAACATATTCTGTGCATATTGAATTTCTAAGAATGTAAGCTAATAGCGTACATTCTTCTATAAAAATGTGACAATTATATTGAACTAATTATTTTTATTTGGAAATAGACATTCCTCTAAATATCAAAATCAAAAGCAATAGAACCGTTAAAGAATATCAGTGTTTTTGGTTTGTGAGAGCGCCTAGTATTGACGTGTAGTATACGTCCTTGCTACGGCATATGACTACTTGTGTATCCAGCGTTAGATTATAGAGTGATATTTACATACCTTAGTAAGGATGTAGTTTTAGCCCTCGTCTCAATGTTCATTCAGAGCAATCGCACCCCTAGAGAATATACTTCATTATTTTATTAACAAAAGCAAACATTCTTCCGTTGTTTAATGATGTTTATGCAATAGATAATATAACGTTGTTTCATATGTCATTAATAATAAATGTCTGTGTAAGAATGCTTAGTTAAATATGAAACTGGTATATCTTCTTTTTTTAATTAAAAAGAAACATAAAAGGTAGTAGATTTGAAATGTTACTAAGTATTTCGATTTATTTAGCTAAATAAAAATATTTAACAATGTTTGTTTCAACCTAATATTTTTGTTATTAATAAAAAAAGAGTAGTAAAGCCTTTTGTCACTTCATGAAGTGTGAATATATAACTTGTACGTAATAATCAATATTCAGATTTATTATGTCCTATAATTATTGAAGTATTTTAGTCGGGCCTATAATTTTTCATTTGTACCTACGTGGTGTTTAAAATCAACGAGTAGTCATTGTTTTTCAGCTTACAAACTTGGAATATAAATTGTATAGGTGCTACCTAAACAGCATTATAGGATCTTAAATTCCATACATTTCTGACAGATATTTTGGTGAAATATGAAGAAGAACACCAATCTAAAGAATATCCTAGCAGGAGTTCCCCAGAGAAGTGTACGGGGTTCTCTTTTACATCTCATATAGACAAGACACAAATAGTAGTAAAAGTTATTTTACACATACTACAGCAATAATCACTGTTGGAGAAACGTTTACAAAGCTACCAGTAAAATAGAAAGATTCGTCAATACAGTGAGCTGGACGAAATAGTGGCTAATAAAACATAAGTCCACTTACTGTACATTTCAATACATGAAAACTTGACACAATTCCGGTTGAAATCTATTCGTAACATGTTCAACTATTATTATAGTTATTCACAACTATAGAATTTAAACTCAAATGGAAGGCTCTCAAGAAGAGGTTAACATCAGATATAAAACTACAACTATTATTATAGTTATTCACAACTATAGAATTTAAACTCAAATGGAAAGGCTCTCAAGAAGAGGTTAACATCAGATATAAAACTACAACTATTATTATAGTTATTCACAACTATAGAATTTAAACTCAAATGGAAGGCTCTCAAGAAGAGGTTAACATCAGATATAAAACTACAACTATTATTATAGTTATTCACAACTATAGAATTTAAACTCAAATGGAAGGCTCTCAAGAAGAGGTTAACATCAGATATAAAACTACAACTATTATTATAGTTATTCACAACTATAGAATTTAAACTCAAATGGAAAGGCTCTCAAGAAGAGGTTAACATCAGATATAAAACTACAACTATTATTATAGTTATTCACAACTATAGAATTTAAACTCAAATGGAAAGGCTCTCAAGAAGAGGTTAACATCAGATATAAAACTACAACTATTATTATAGTTATTCACAACTATAGAATTTAAACTCAAATGGAAGGCTCTCAAGAAGAGGTTAACATCAGATATAAAACTACAACTATTATTATAGTTATTCACAACTATAGAATTTAAACTCAAATGGAAAGGCTCTCAAGAAGAGGTTAACATCAGATATAAAACTACAACTATTATTATAGTTATTCACAACTATAGAATTTAAACTCAAATGGAAAGGCTCTCAAGAAGAGGTTAACATCAGATATAAAACTACAACTATTATTATAGTTATTCACAACTATAGAATTTAAACTCAAATGGAAGGCTCTCAAGAAGAGGTTAACATCAGATATAAAACTACAACTATTATTATAGTTATTCACAACTATAGAATTTAAACTCAAATGGAAAGGCTCTCAAGAAGAGGTTAACATCAGATATAAAACTACAACTATTATTATAGTTATTCACAACTATAGAATTTAAACTCAAATGGAAAGGCTCTCAAGAAGAGGTTAACATCAGATATAAAACTACAACTATTATTATAGTTATTCACAACTATAGAATTTAAACTCAAATGGAAAGGCTCTCAAGAAGAGGTTAACATCAGATATAAAACTACAACTATTATTATAGTTATTCACAACTATAGAATTTAAACTCAAATGGAAAGGCTCTCAAGAAGAGGTTAACATCAGATATAAAACTACAACTATTATTATAGTTATTCACAACTATAGAATTTAAACTCAAATGGAAAGGCTCTCAAGAAGAGGTTAACATCAGATATAAAACTACAACTATTATTATAGTTATTCACAACTATAGAATTTAAACTCAAATGGAAGGCTCTCAAGAAGAGGTTAACATCAGATATAAAAATTTGTAACATTTTCAGCTAACACATTGATACTATATCGGCAACTTCTGAAGATCGTGTGGTCTTGCTGTATCCAGCTCTGAGGTTGAACGAAATATTAATCAGATCTTTCAAAAGAATGTACTTCGAAATATGGTAAATGGTCCTTGGTATATAAGGACTGATGATGACTTACAAAGAGATTTGAAGATGGAAAACATAAGAGTTGTATACAAAACCATAGCAGTGTAATCTGTCCAAACTCTTCATAATCTTAAAAAGTCGAAGATAAAGAAGAATGATAGTACTACGACTGACGTAGTACGACGACTAAAGATATACCTTTTGATTTGGTGCTTCGCATTATATCCATAAGACCAAAACTCAATCATTCTGGTTTTCTCAAGAGAGTAACAATTTGGATGCTAAAATGAAGCCTATAAATAATGTCTACGATTATTTATAGACTCCCCATCTCTCCCAATATTACTAGTTTGGGTGGTACCAGTGGAAATGAACAATTGCGTCGTAAATGTTTGTATGTCTCAAAATCGGCTAAAGTGATTTCAGTGAAATATTAAAATAGTAATCTAAACCAATTTGTCTAATCGCAAGTAAAAGAACATTTGGAAAATATCGAAACCATACTGACGTTATTTTTTTTACAACGACAAATTTCGTAGAAAACTTCAATACATAAACCCTAAAAATCAGAAAATCGTTATTGGTCGTTTTCAACATTTTAGCTTAAAGTAATGTTTTACAAACCGCTCGTCAATATCATTAGATGAAATTTAAAACTTCATTTTGTTAGTTTCTAAAAATAATAATTTGGATTATGAAATGTCTGCCTATTTCCTCAGTTTATCTTTATACTTAGTCATGAAAGTGGTGATTGCACAGGGCTGCATTGATTTATTATGTCCTGGTACTGCGTAGTACTAAAATTAATAATTAAGTTTGTAGAATATTTAAACTAAATAAATAATAGATGCAAAAAAGGTTTTACGTGCTTGTGCACAGTGTTCCTACATTCCAGTAACGTACTTAGTGATGTGAAAGTCTCCTTTTTAGTACATAAAATTCTTAACGTTAATTACAAACTACGCAAAAGATATGTGCATAAGTTGAACAATATTCTTTGTATAAAGTCATATTTCTTGTTAACTTATATTGCAGCAAGTCCTTTACAAGTTTAACTTGATGCATCATTCACATGGTTAGAAACTTTGTCATTTTTCACTATATAAGTTTTATTTTGTAAATTCTTTCTTAACATTTAATCCTAACTTGTACAGTTTGTAGTCTTGATTGATAGCAGTTAAAACATCCTTGTAAGCAAATGAGCTGAAAACATATTTATATATGAATGTTTAAGTATATCGCAAGTTTCATATCAGTTAAGTGTGTTCCTTTGTAAAGAAATGTCTTTTCTATTACTTCATTTTAACAAAAAATATTGTTCATTTAGCTAATTTGCATAATGGAAATATTGCAGTCGAAAGATTGACATAGAAAAGAGATATGAGCTCTCGTTTGATGTATAGTTGTCGATCCCATCCATAGTTGGGGTTCAAAAAATTATGCCCCCAACTTTCAGTTTACAATTCCATACACAGAATTATACAACACCATTGATGAAAGAATTTAAGAAACTTAAATCTTTAGTATTACTTGTATACCTTTATCTTTTGTCGCGTTCAATTTCGCGTTCAATCTTTTGTCGTTATTTGTGCATTTTCTTATGATAGATATTGTTAGTTAGCGAATTCGCCAAAGACCAGCGAACTAACAAGACATTCACATAATTACTAGTGTATATTTACATGTACTAAACAAGATGCAAAAGATTTAAATATTTTTTATGTAAAAGTTTGTTTTAACTTTTTAAAGTATTTGCTATGATATGTGTATTATGTTTTAATACAGTGTTTAAGCAGATGTAGCTTCATTAGTAAAAATTGACTAGATTTTACGTAGAAAAAAGAAAAAAAAAGAATATATATATATATATATATAATTTTTTGAATGGGAAAGCAATATGGAAATATTGAACCATACTAGTCATACACAAATTACGTATGCGTTTATGAACAAAAGGGTAATTACATTTCACATCCTTGAAGATATCGTTTAATAAAAGTGTTTAAAAAACAATCGTATTCCTTAATATATAGATGTTAAAATTATGAACAATACAAGTGCCGCCATTAAAACTATATCAATAGAAAAAATAAAATATTTACATAGTAATAAAGACAAGTTGAATCTACAAACCTTGTTTAGAATTGAATAAACATCTTTTTCTTCATGCAATTACAGAAGTGGTTTGAGAAGATCAATTTCCAAATCAAACACGGAATAGTAATCAGTTATGAATAAAGAGTTAAATAAATTAACTCTCTTGAATAAACAAATTCATTCTTATAAATGCTGAATTTTCCCGCGCATTACGAATTTAACGAATATCGGGTTTACTGAACAAGAAACTAATCTTCCTAATAAAGGAATTAAACATAATTTGTTCACCTAAAAAGTATTTTGTTCATAACGTTTGCTCAGTACTATCAACACAGTAAGCTCAATACAATATTTACCTGAGCATTTCTAAAATAGTACAAAATGATAAAGCGTTGTCATTCGTCAAAAGGCATAAAAATGGAATATCCAGATTAAGACTCAATAATTCTGGAATGCATTTAACCATGAAAATTTAAAAAAAAGCTAAATAATAATATACCATTATTACAAAATCTGACAAAGGTATCACTGGTTATTATACAGATTAAGGAATACAATTATTGTAAAGTATTCGATTTATTCTCTAAGAGCAATATAAATAAATTAGATTAAGACCCAACCATGAAAATTCATAGAATCCTTATTAATATGATAAACAAAAAATGTAAATACATTATAAAAAAAAGAGAACAAAATTGATTAAAAATGATTAATCTCTCGGCTCCAAATCTTAGGGCCTTGCCAAAATTACACAAACTTAGTTATACTAATACGACTTGTTGTGAACTTTACCAATGTTCTATCATTTAAACTAACCAAATTTCTAGAAGGAATTAAAGTTAATGGGGGGGGGCGCAGTTAATGTGTTCAGTATAGGACAAACAGTCTGTGTTGTTGATTATATAATCAACGCGAAATGAGACCAATCCATTGTACTCCATGAATAATAAAGGTGAAAAGGTTTAGCTTTTACATAATCAATCTCACCAAAGTACTATCATTGTAACAATCGATATCATTGTTCATTTAGTTGATTAATCGTTCGATTATAAATGTTCAAAGCTACTCAATTTATCCTCTATTTATTGTTTTTGTATTTATAATAGATCGAAAAGGTTGGGTGGTTTTTTTAAAGTATTATTTTTAAAACTATGACAGATAAATTAATAAATACAAGTGTAAAATGTTCAGAAACTCGAAAAAAATTGTACATATCTTAATACATTTTAATTGATCGACATTTGTAGCCCTGCACACATCTATCCCACAGTCGACCTTGACTCTTGTACGATGGACCATATCTGGTTGTGACTGTGTCTATGACCGCAATAATTCGCTGTTGTATATGTTGAAAATCGCGAATTTTTAGGTACCCTCCCCCAAATCTAGTGAAGACAAATAGGGACTTCTCGGTGATCAAAGCATTGAAACTGCTCTGTGCTTTTTGAAAAATCCATCGGTTTTGAAATTTCTTATTATGAGCTGTTTTAGAACGTAGATACTCTAATGAGGTGGTTCGCCGTTTTGTTGTAAAATTACATATATATATATATATATATATATATATATATATATTATTTTCAGATTTTATTTGTTCGACTTAAAACGTACTGTCCAACATATTCATATAAACATTTCCTGTAATTCCATGTTCCACGAAAATGAATCATCCGATCGTACATTGAGGCGCACCACACGTGTAATTTTGTTAAATCTCGGACATATTCAGGATTGCATTTGATTTGTGCGACCCCAGATCCCGCAGTCATCCATGTGAAACGTTGCTTCGTCATTGCACAATACTCTTTTTAAATAACTTTTATCACCATCAATTTCATTTGTTTCCGAACTCAGTACGTTTAGGACGACCTCTAGGTTTAATTACCCCAACTGAATTTTATACGCATGTGGGCGTAAACGTTTATGCAAAACGTTTTGAATGACATTTTTGGAAATATCAAGTAGCAAACTATTCCCACCTTTAGTTTTTCAGGGCTTCTTAAGCAATTCTGACGTATACGCTCAACGTTTTCATCACTTCTTCTATGCCGTACAGGTGACTTTTTTAATTCCACACTGCCAATTTCATTAAACTATTTATACCATGGTTTCTCAGAAGATGGGTCTTTACCATAAACTCACCGGAAATTACTTTAAACTGTCACTACACTTTTATTGAACTCTGCTAGCTACGGACGCCATTATACCGACTGCCAGTGGGAATGCTATACTGGCGCGCATCTTCTGACAAAAAATAACGCTGTACAGTCAAATCTGAAAAAAACTTGGAGATCTACGGAAGAGTTTCCTAAATTAAATGTATCATTCAGTCAGTTACTTTGCATCCAACCTTTTTTGTGGCCTTGTATTACATCGCAGTGGCGATTATTTCATACAGGATCATCTAAGAATAGTTGAGGGATCCGAGCCCTACTTAGGGAAATAGAATCTAACTTGTCTTCAACAACATATAAATATAGACGTTTCATAAAAGTAATATATCATTCAGTCAGTTACTTTGCATCCAACCTTTTCTGTGACCTTGTATTACGTAACAGTGGCGATTATTTTATACAGGATCATCTAAGAAAAGTTGAGGGATCCGAGCCCTACTTAGGGAAATCAAATGTAACTTGTCTTCAACAACATATAAATATAGACGTTTCATACAAGTAATATATCATTCAGTCAGTTACTTTGCATCCAACCTTTTCTGTGACCTTGTATTACGTAACAGTGGCGATTATTTTATACAGGATCATCTAAGAAAAGTTGAGGGATCCGAGCCCTACTTAGGGAAATCAAATGTAACTTGTCTTCAACAACATATAAATATAGACGTTTCATACAAGTAATATATCATTCAGTCAGTTACTTTGCATCCAATCTTTTCTGTGGCCTTGTATTACGTCGCAGTGGCGATTATTTCATACAGGATCATCTAAGAAAAGGTAAAGGGATCCGAGCCCTACTTAGGGAAATAGAATCTAACTTGTCTTCAACAACATATAAATATAGACGTTTCATAAAAGTAATGTATCATTCAGTCAGTTACTTTGCATCCAATCTTTTCTGTGGCCTTGTATTACGTAGCAGTGGCGATTATTTTATACAGGATCATCTAAGAAAAGTTAAAGGAATCCGAGCCCTACTTAGGGAAATCAAATGTAACTTGTCTTCAACAACATATAAATATAGGCGTTTCATAAAAGTCTATATTCCAAAGTACAACTCCCCTCCCCCCTCCGTATACTTCATTACGTTTTGAGTCGTTTGACACAATATTCATTTCATCAGTCAACAAAGTTATCGCAATTTTGTACGGCAAATTTCCTATGGGTGTAACGATAAACACATAACATCCATACTTTCAAATCGTTGCTCTACCTTACGAATACATTTGACTATGAAATTAAATTGAACACCTGTGAGAGAGCAGTACTCGCGAGTTTATTTATAATTTACATATGTCTCTATCAAGTAATCTTACTGTGAACTAGTACCTATTAAACATTTTAAACTTCTCGTTTCCTTTTTAATGAAATTTAACGCTACATGTTCTTCCATATCAGAAATAAAATATTTTTCTTTTTACACGCAAGTGACCAATTTTTAACAACGTGTAGATGGAAAGTTAGGATATGGTTCTTTGTTAATCTTTTTTTTAAAACTATAAATGGCAGATTATACAAATGAACACATTATCCTTTCTCATCGTCATTAAAGCACAAGTTTCACTTCCTTTAGCTTTGCCTTTGGGTTAATTTTACACATGCGTATGTTCATTTTAATTATATGTTTCAAACATTACATCTATGAAAAGTATAAATTATTATGAACATTCTACATAGCTATTTTGAATCTCATCCAAAAGCACCTTTCATCAAATGAAAAAGAAATTGAATTAATTTTATTAATGATATATTTTGTGGAAATTACATCGTAAAGTCTTTTGTAGAATCGGTTCAAGTTATACCGTCTCGGAATTTGAGCCGCCCGGACCAGTTTCTAACTACTTCATGGAAACAAGCTTCCCCCCATATCACAAAATGGTAATCGAACCTACATTTTACAGTAAATTTGACAACAAATATATTATCTCTCTGGCTGTCTTAATATTTGTTGAATTTTATTTTAATTTGTTTAATAAACTCAATTTTTTGTTGTTGTTTAAAAGGGAAAAAAACCTATCAGTCATTGTCGCCTTAAAAAAAAGTAGCGGAGAACATAAAATAAAAACCCTAGAATTCGAATAGTCTTAATAGGTACACCAGGTGTTAGACCTGATAGGATACATGATAAAGTGAGATCTAACTCAAGACTACGTGAATAATGTGTAGAATTAAGCTAGGATCATTTGGAATTACCTAGCACGTTCGCACTATAGTGAGCTCTTTGATCTTTCCCATCAGGTTACAAACTCTTATTCCCTTCCGACTCTGATGCTATTATAGAATTCGAGGACTAGGAGCCTCTACATATTGATATTATGAAACCAGTTTATACGTTTGCAATAAATTAAAAGTTGAACTCGTATTTATAAACCTCCGAACTGGGAGTGATTGTGTTAGGCGGTCACCAGGAACGCAACTTAAACTATGCTTGTCCACCTGCTTGACATCTTACACCAATTCCAATCGTAAACTTCACGTCCACAATTCTTAGTGTCTCGTAATATATATATTCATGGAATAAACGCATTCTATTTTCTTTGATACAATTCTATTTAAATAAAGGGTAAATATCTACAGAGTATCTTAGCTGTTTGATACAAATTCTTTTTCGTTTGAGGTCTTTTACCGAATTAATATTGTCAGAGTATTTTTTCGAACACCACTTCAAATTAATTGTAAAGGAAACGTACATTTGATTCAAAGCACATACTTGAGAGCGTAGTGGCAAGCGTAGAGAAAAAAAGATGACAGTGAATGTTTTATTCATCATTTAAAAGTAGGACTAGACAGTCGATGCTAAATTCAAGGTATTCAAAACGTCATGAATATATAAATTAATATTACATTCTATAGTTATTTTTTAAGTTGGATAGAATCTAGAGGAAGTCTGAAAAAAATGTAATGTAATTCCATATTATAGATTTATTTTGAACAGGGAAGTGTTTAAATATTATGTGATATAGTTTTATTTTATGAATAAATTGTCCCTATTTAACATTTTATCATCGTCAACTAAACAACATTGTCTGTTGACATCAAAGTCTCTTCTACACATGTGGCCTTCTTCCAAACTCTAGTAACAGCTTTCGATTAATAATTTATTGTTGCCAGGTTTAAGTACACGTCCTACTCCGCTTATGGACGTATCCTTACAATTAGAAACGTCTGGAGTACGTTTAGATCTAAGCACACTCTTATTATGAATGTAGGCTAACATTAATCATTTCCAATTTTGACGAGATTCAAAGTTTAGGTTATCAAATGCCATAGCTAATGGAACAGCTTTTAATGTATTATATGGAAATACATCATCAGCATCATCATCATGTATAATTCTGAGGACTTGAAGCTTTTTACTGAAAAATTGCATTACATTGATGACTTAAATAATTTACTTGCCTTAATTGGAGGGTTGAATTTAAATGTTTTGAAAATATAAAATAGGGTACTTCATTTCTCACACTGTCTTTTAATTTAATTTCTTGATATACAAATTTCGTATCGTTGATTTATTAGGAATTTAATCTTTGCTATTTTAAACTAATTTGTATTATTAACAATTAAGAATTTTAACCAATTATATAGTGCTAATTGTTATTATAAATGACATTTGTTTGCACCTTTATCTTGATGTTTTCGGGAACATCTGAAAGAACTGTATACAAGGCAAAATCTCCCTATATATATATATATATATATATATATATATATATATATATATATAGATGAAGATTTTATATTCTCAATATGAAGATGGAACCGCGAGTGTTGCCCTATGTAATCCAACATCATCGTCACCAGCACAAATTTGATATCAAATAATCTCCTTGACATATGAGAGTCCTCTTCTCCCAAGCCCTGGTAACAACTATTGAATAATAAGTCATTACCTGTCAGACTTTAATGTCAGTACCTGTTAGAGATCCTTCTCTAAGTGTATGAATCCATCCTGTGTTCACGTTATGTTTCAGGATGACAATTTCCTAATAGGAACAACTGGAGCTACAAGATGTTACATTCCTTCTGACAGTGATCCCACTCATACAGTCTCCAACAAGGCATCTTAAACGCTTATTGCGTATGTACTTGATTAACATCTTAGATCAATTCCCGTCGAATACTACATGCCCGGCATTCTTGGTGTCTCATATATATATATATATATATATATATATATATATATATATATATATATATATATATGTTTTGATTAAATCCAATTCAAAAGTATTTACTCCATAGAGTGTGTTAGCTGCTTGATACCAATTGATTTTCTTTCGACGTCTATTGTAGTATTTATATTGTCAGAGTGGTTTTTCAAAGGCCACATCTAATTAATTGAAAATGAGACTTATATATTTGACTTCCAACTTATTTCACCCTAAGATGATAACTCAACTTCAGGATAGCGTAATGGCGAGACAGAAAAAAGAGTTGTGACTGAATATTTTATTCACGATTTAAAGATACCCTTAGACAGCGGTTGCTTAGTCAAAGATATTGAAGACGCTATGAATACATGTTATATATATTCTAGAGTCACTTTTTTCTATCGGATAGATACTAGAGAAAATCAGAAACAAATACAGTACAACTGCATGTTGTAAGATAGGATTAATTACATAAAATAGGATTTGATAATTTTATGAATGGAGTATCCCTACATAACACCTCATTATACAACATTGTAGTATACTCTGTTGATATCAAATTTAATTTTTTATCTGTCACGGCCTTTTTTTCCAAACTTAAGTATAAGTTCTGATTAATAATTTATTGTTGTTGTACGGCTTACACATCCTACCCCTTGTATGAACGCACCCTCGTGTTCACTTTTTGTTTCAGAATGACATATTACAATTAGGAACATTTGGAGTACATTTAAATCAAGACACATCCTTATTACAAACACGGAGTGAGAATAGGCACTCGAATTCTGACTGAATTCTTCGTTTACGTATAATTTCTAATATGTGTTATAGGATTAATCATTATAATCATGTATGAGTACTTCAGCTCTTTTTTAGTTTTACTACCGATGAAGTAAGTCAACATTGTCAAGAAGTTGTAACATTTAAACACTTTGATTCTCTTGCTTCTTTGATTATTTCTCAATTTCGTCAGGTAGCCTACATTATCAATTCCAAGACTCTTATGTAAATCATAATTCATGATATACGAAGGGGCATTAACAACGTTTTGTAATACCCTATTTTAAAAGCGTTGTATAATCAGTTCATTACTTTTCTTGGTGCAGACCCAGAGTTGCACTTCGTAAGTCCATATTAGAGACGACAATTTTTTTTGCAAAATTAAATTACATTAATGTGTTGTATCATTTGTCTTGGGGCTTGAATTTAAATGTTTTAAGAATAGGTTTGTGAAACGAAGATGGTACTTCATTTGTCACATTAATTTACTGCTATGAAGTTTCGTAGATTGGATTTCTTATTTTTGCTATTTTTTATTAATTTCTTTTATTAATAATTAAAGATATTATTCAGTAATGTACTGCTATGTCTTTATTTGCAATGAACTTTATTTTCGCCTTTGTCATGATTTTTTCAGCAAACATAATCTGAAAATGTAGACGCAATTTCCTTTCAATATCAGAGACTACGTATTCCCCCTAAGTAACTTTGCATCATAGTCAGTCACACAAAGTTTATATCTAATTTTCTTCCTAACGGGTGACGGTCGTCTCCCTTCCTCTCTAAAGCTTTCGTAACAGGTTTTGATTAATAATTCATTATATAGCTCAGAGTTAAGTAGACGTCCTACTACAGTGTATGACCGCATCCTTGCGTTCACGCAGGGTATCAGAATGGTTACAGTATTTCTAATTAGGTTCATCCTTCTTAAAACTAAATACAGGCTAACATTAATCACTCGAATTCTGGCAGATTGCAACGTTCAGGTTATTAGATATCCACAACTAGAGGAATAGTCCCTGAAGTGTATCACTATTATCTTTATCATTACATCATCATCATCATCATCATCATCATCATCATCATCATCATGGATAACGTTGAGTACTCCAGAGCACAACCTCTGTACAAACATTTGACGTAAAACGAAATTTAGATAATATTTTGATTTAATAGATTAATTTTGAGTTTTAATGAAATGTTTTAAAAATATCTTTGAGGAAATGATGATATGACTACGTTCTTCACTTTGTCTTTTATTTAGTTCAAAGTTGAGTAGCTTGGAATTATTAGGTTTGTTTATGGGCGTTCAACGTCTAAACACAAAGATCTGTTCTTCAGGTCTTACGGGGAGGTTCAATCCAATTGGAGTTTGTGGGAAGCCAGGATACAGGATACAGGATATTAATGAAATAATGGGTAGGCCCTACTAATAAAAGGTTGGTTCTGTCTCAAAGAGCTGTGTAAAGAAGAATATAAGGTGGATCCTCTAAGCCTTGTTACCACTGTGTCTCTTCCCCTACACCCTTTAAATTTAAAAAGTCAAAGCCTATTCCCCTTCGAATAATAAAAAGATAAAAATTGTTTGCCTTATACCACATGCTGAGCTTTAAACATGATCTTACCATTATCCCCCTTTATTCATGTCATGTTATTAGAATACTGAAGATTTTTATTTTGTTTTCTCGTAAACAGAGAAGAATATTATCTAAAGTTTGTTTAACTTTGATTATCACACCACTGTATCTCATAAAAAGCTGAAAGTGATTAGAAATCCCACCTCGAAGCAGTGGAGTGTTGGTTGACGGTAAATATTTTTAATTAAAACTACAAGCAGAGGAGATTATACAAATACACCCAAGGCCACATTCTGTTGTCACCGTTAATTCTTTCTACGCAGGATTTACATCACAGCTGCTCTGTATTTTGAACAATGCAAACACTAAACGTAACCATTCCTCAAAACCTTCTTTTCCCCCCTCGTACGTTATCATACCATCTTACTAGAGGAAGTAACAGGGTGGAATAACAGTATACCACTTCAACGGCTTCATATTTCAATTTTGAATTAGCATATTAGTAATTAATTGTGACCTGTTATTTAAATCTCAGTATTAAAATTAATTTGCTACCATATACACATAGTTCATATACATTGTATACATATACAACATTTATAAATGTAATTTCTCTTACATTTTCCAAGTAGAACTATAATAATAATAATAATGTCCCCCCCCCCTATTTTTGGTTGTCTAATGATATTGCATTAACAGAATTTTAGTTTATTTTGCTGTAATTAATAACAAACAATGTATTCGTGACCAAAGGTGTGAGTTTTGAATTTATTAAGCTTTAAATTGCAATCCCAAGGGAAACTAGCTGGATCTAGTAGTTTCCATATAGTCTTTAAATATATGCCTCTCTTTCATTCTTGTTCCCTTCCGACACTGAGAACATTGTAATATTAAAGAGAGAAAAAGGAGACTAGGCGTAGTATGTTTCATAATGTCTGTCGAGGAGACCAGAAATAAATAGAAAACAAATATAGGCGGATTCGAACATCTCAACCTTCTTCCGGTGAAGAAAATTGTTAGTTTGAGATATTCTGTCTATGTTTAATTATTTCTACTTGGCCGACTATACATAAATGTTTCTGTCTTTTGTGTCAACGTACTGGAAAATAATTTACGTACTAGGCCTATATAGTATATAGTGAAATAAGTGGGAAAAAGTTTAATTCAAGGCAGGACCTTGCCTTCTAAAGTTAAATCATCTCTTTATTTGAAAAAAAAAAATAATTCAGAAATTATAGTTTAAATATCTTTTAAGCGGGGGTTTCATGTATGAAAATCCGTAAACTTGGATATAACAATTCAACCATCCAACTGAATTATACCTTTCACTCTTGTCTTTCATTTCCTGAATACAGACTCCCTCCGTGTATGACTATCCTACCTTTATTTATATTTCCTACCTTTATTATCAAAATGTAATATTTTAAAATCTACACTCGAATTAAAATCAGAGTAGGTAGGAAATTAATTAAAAAATTAATAAAGGTAGGAAATTGAATGCTTTGGAGAGCTTAGAAATTAAAAGAATAAGATACTGTAACCCTAATTTAGTTTTAAATGACCAGTTAGATTTGTATAACTCTCCATTAGTAAAACCTTTAAAAGTTATTTGTACTTAGAACAATCAACTGGTTTTCCCAATATGTATTGTTCTTATGGTCACTGCCCAGGCGGGTATTTCCCCAACCTTCCATTCTTTGTATCCTAACTCCCACCCTCTAGTTTTAAGGTTTTCTGTTTTTTGTCTTTTTTCTTCAGTCTGTAATACAGCCTCGTCAATGCCTTAGCAGGCGAAACCATTGGTCGGCTAGATTATAAAAAGTGGATAGTAGAAAATAAAAAAATGTGTTTTATTATCTTTAAACTGGGTGATTTGTATTTATGAATTAATTTCAGTGCCAGAGTGAGAAAAAAAGCGGGTGCACAGTAAATATGAAATAAATTCCTGTCCTAAAGTCATATTTATCTGTATTTTTAATAAAAATTGGGAAAAGAAGTTTTGTGAAGAAAACGTTTTTATGACCTATTAATCTATTTATTGAAACATGGTTAAATACCTTTTATTTTCTCACATATACATGATATATACAGAAAGTTATGCGACGGGTCAAATAATCGAGCTCTAGTTTTTTGCGGATAAATATCAGTTTTGAGTTCCCAAATCCATAAAAATGGTTTTGGTTGATATGTGTGTATTTTTAATGTGCAGTGTTCTACTGCCCAATTGCGCGGACCGATTTTAAGTGGGCATAATATTGGTCACATCTCGGGACTTTTGGTAAGAAGACACATTTTAAGTATTCTGCATCAAGTTTTGTTAACTTGGTAGGGAGGGTAATTTATTTCATGTATTAGTTTTACTTTGTCGATTACGTTATACCGATCGCCAGTTCTCCAAAATATACTAATACTTGTTTTTGTAAGTGCTAGATAAGAAGTACTACAAACAATCGTTTTAAGCCATGTAAAAATGTTGCTAATGCAATTTGCTTGCTAAATTTGATGAATATTCCAACTAGGCATACAGAGTTATTGGTAATTTTGAAGTTTAAAAAAAATTAACCGACTTATTTTTTATCGTAAAATACAGATTTGAGCACTATTGTATACTGATTTTTAAGGTGCATAAAATAAGCTTTTGTGGATTCTTGTACAAAGGACGAATCCATTTTCATAAATAAAATAGTTTACAAGCTAAATTAGGCCGAGATAGCTATTATTGACGTTTTCACTAAATGTTGCTGTTATATTTTCAAATAATTTGTTTTTAACAGTAACTTTTCTATGTTTATGATAGAAAAGACGTTTAAATATCTGTTAGTACAGATTGAATTACTGCGGGACGTTTTACAAGTTTCGGTTTAAAGGATAGATTAAAAAAAATGTTTTGAAATTAATTTTTAATTTAGCCATTTTAAAATGAACTTACCGATTTTTCTGTATAACGAACATTCTATTGATTAGTAAAACCTTGCCAAGATTACAAATTTGTGCAAATACGAAGAAAATTAAGACCCCTAGAGGAATTTCCACTCGCGCGCTCCCCCCCCCCCCCCCCACACACATTGAAGAGCTAAAAATGATGCTAAATTGCTCAAATACAAAGAATTAGTTGAGATGTCAAAGTATCACGTATCGGAATTTCCAGGAAGGAATTTGGAATAATTAAAATTTTGCAATAGAAATTCGCTAAAAGACCTGCACTTTTAAGGTTAGGGACATTTAATGGGTTCACTATGGGACAAACCGGCTGTGTTGTTGATTGTCAACACGAAATGAGACCAGCCATTGTAGTAATGCTGTACATGCTTTAACATAATCAATCTCAACTAAATACTATTATTATCTGCTTTTAACAATCGATGTCACAGTTAATAACACATTTTTGATTAATCGTTCCATTGCAATAGTTCATTTACCTTATTGAGTGCATATTGATTTTTTATTTCCGTAAGCTATTAGCGTATATTCTTCCTTAAAAATGTGAGAAATATATTGTATTAATTATTTTTGCATGGAAATAGACATTCCTGTAAACATTCAACTGAAAAGCAAAACAATGTTAAATAATACCATGTTATTGTTTTGTGTGAGCGCCTAGTATTGTTCTCTAGAACATCAAAATGCCCTTGCATTTATCTTGTTGCTAATGATGTTATATTTCAAGTAATACTGTTTTTTAATAATAACAAGTAATATGTAAAAGGTAGTAGATTGAAACTCTACTAGATATTTCTATTGATTTAGCTAAGAAAAAGTATTTATCCGTGTTTCAATCTATATATCTTCTTATATAAAAAACCGTTCTAAAAACCTTTGGAACTTTAAGAAATTAGAAAGTATGACTACTACATAGTCATTAATATTTAAATGTATTATTTTCTATTAATTATATAAAGTATTTTAGTCGAGCCTACAATTTTACTTTTTGCATTTGCCCACAACTTTCGCGTTTTTAAATCAACGAGTCGTCAATGTTACTTAGCTTACAGACCTGGAATTTAAATTGCATAAGTATCTACCAAAGAAGTATTATGAGATATTATATATTCTGACATATTTTAGGAAAATATGAAGAACACTCATCTAAAAACATCAACAGTTCCACAGGGAAGTGTGCTGGAATCTGTTCTGTATCTAATACAGTATACACAAGAGACTGACCAATACTAGAAGAAGCTAATATGGATACATTTACACATAGTACAGCAATAATCACTGTTGGAGAAACGTTGACGAACCGACCAGTAAAATGCAAATATTAGTCATTAGAGTGAGCGACTGGACAAAATAGTGGCTAATAAAATATAATGTGACCAAGTCCCACTGTACATTTTATCTACACGAAAAATTGTATTAGTACAAGTTCCATATGGTGATACAGCCAAATATTTTGACAACTATAGAATCCTAACTCAAATGGAAATAATCTCAAGAAATATCAGATTTAGATATGTACCTTTCTCACCTGACAATGCAAAACAAAGTGACACTTCTGAAGACCGTGTAGTTGTACGGCTGCCATCTCTGAGGTTGCACGAAGAAGATAAATACAAGACTCTTTCAAAGAATGTATTTCAAAATGTGATAAATACTTCTTGGTACATAAGGACTGATGACTTACATAAAGATTTGAAGGTGGAAAACATGAGTGAGGTATACAAAATCATAGCAATAAATATGTGCAAAGGCTTCATCAACTTAAAAATGTATAGACGTATAATATACAAAACCTACATAGTACGACGACTGAAGAGAATCATACCTCGCGACTCTGTGGAGGGTGATATCCTCAACTAACCCATTGTTTTCTCAAAAGAGACTAACAGTTCTCATTAAATTACAAGTTCGGGTGTTAGGATTTAAATTGATAAAATATGAATAGTGTAATCGCAAGTAAAAGAAAATTACAGTGGTAAATAATTTGGAAAATACCGAAACCTGACCTACCTTTTGAAGCATGTTATTTACGACTACAAATTTTGTAGAAAATTTCAATATATAATTTTCTAAAAATTAAAAAATTACTATTATTGATAGTTAAAAACTTTAGCTTAAAATAAGGTTTTACAACCACTAGTCAATATCATTAGATAAAACAATATATTTATTTTGTTATAAAAAAAAAAAAATAAATAAAAAATAAATCCTTATATTGTGAAAGTGGATAATTTTCTGAATGGATAATTTCATTCCGCTACTGGGTACTCTTAAAAAGAATAATTAAGTTGATTGGAATATTTAAATAACATAAAATATAGGTGAAAAAAGAATTTACGTGATTGTACACAAAGTTCCTAGATTCGAGTAACGTACTTTGTGACGTCAAAGTCAAATATCTAGTACATAAATTTCTTAACTTAAATTACAAACTACACAAAAGATATTTGCATAAGTTGAACAATATTCTTTACATAAAGTCATATTTCTTGTTAACCTATATTGCAGCAAGTCCTTTGCAAGTTTAACTTGATTCATCATTCACATGGTTAGAAACTTTGTCATTTTTCACTATATAAGTTTTATTTTGTAAATTCTGTCTTAACATTTAATCCTAACTTGTGCTGTTTGTAATCTTGAATGATAGCAGTTAAAACATCCCTTTTGAAAGGAAATAAGTTAGAAGTTGAGTTTTACAAGGACGAGTTTCACGTGAGTTAAGGTTATTCTCTTGTAAAAAAATATATGTTCTGTTACTTGATTTCATTAAAAAATATTGTTTGTTTAACTAATTTGCATAATGGAAATTTGGCAGTCGAAATAATGAGACATAGAAAAATGATTATAAGTCTCATTTGATGTAATGGTTCTCGTTTGGCATATGAGATGGGCCGCTTTCAATCTCATTGGAGTTCAATAAATCATGGCGTTAATGTATCATCGCAAAGATCATGGGAAACTATGGTAGCGAATTCTAACTGCGAAGAATAGAATTAAGACAACTAGAAATTTGCTGGTCACATTTAGCAGGGTAAGGTGGGCGATATAATATATATTGATCAGTCATTGAGTTGCACGACTTTGATCTTTAATAATATTGCTGCACACCAAAGCGATACGATCTGTTTGCAGGAGATATTTTTTCGAGTCAGCTCATCAGTTGTAAACTTAAGCTCTTCCAAAGAAGATAGGGTTTTCGTAATATATTTGAAAGAAAAGAGAAAGGAGTAAAGAGATATCCTGTACAGTCGGATAATTTAAGGAATGTCCGACATAGTTTTTCAGTGTTCGCAGCGAACTATTTCATCACTAAGAGACATTTAAAGAATTTTGGAAGATGAGCCCTGAAAGTTTCCATTTCTTATTGCAGATAAGAAATTTGGTTGTAAGGTGTTCTAGCTCATCATCATCAGTTTTACGGTAGTCTTTCAATTTATAATTTCATAACCAGGACTACACAATAGTATTTTCCATCACAATTCATGAAATAAATTTAAAAAACCTAAAAAAAAATGTTCAGGATTACTTGTGCCTCTAGACTACTTTAGTCACTTTGAATTATCGTACCGATTTAAGTGAAGTGATGGGCTGAGTGTGTCGTCTAATACACGTATCTTACGACATGTGTTGTTATACGTACATCTGTTTAGCCACCACAACACGATTTGAACGCGCACTAACGATAAGATATGTAGTGATCGCTCTAGTTTCCAGCCGGCCTTAGGCTTTTCTCAGCCTGTTTAAATTATTTTTTATTTAAAAAAAAAAAAAGACATCATGAAACGAGCACCGATGAAAAACTAAACAATTTCATGGAACAAAAGCCCGTGCAGAGCCTAGTATTTTTAGGCAGTTAATATGTGATTAGCACATCGAAATTTTCTTCACCGTTGTCTTGTCATTGTCAACTAGAGTTCGCTACTAATTGAAATCTTCCAATTTATCCTCGCGAAGCTTGGCAACTCGGTAAATGTTTAACAAGAAACCTGTCGATCGTGAAACCAGTAGCACCGATGGATCCTAAACTGAACCTCAATATCAGCTTATGATTATAGAGCAAAAAAAAAAATAGATTTTATTTTAGATTAGATTAGATGGGAAGTTTAGGGGTAAACTGGCGCCTGTTACTCAATTAAGCCTCTTAATTCTAGCCCAAGTAGATTAGTCCCCTTTACGAGTTTTAGTAGTCCACTTATTAGTTCATCCAATGTGAGTTTGGAATACAAAAACCCTATACTATTTTCTTCAAGAACCTCACAATCAAAGATTATGTGGCCTGCGGTCTCCTTACCCGTGCTGCACAATCTAAACACAGTTTCCCCTTAGTATGCTCCTATCCTGTGGAAGTACACCCTCTCACCACATTGTCCCGTGATTTGTCTGAAATACCCACTACCCAAGGTAGTACTGTCCCTTCAAGTATACCTAAATACCTAACGGACATGTCATATTAGTAGTTTGATATGGGAGTCCCCCTTACGGCTGTCCTATCTTTGTTGGTGTTTCCTCGGAACCCACCTGTTTATGGCCATCGTGGCCAGACACACAGGGTATCCCTACTGCCGACTCAGGTCCTACGATCTCTAACGGAGAGCTCCGTTTAGCTCATATATCTGCTTCCTCGTTTCCCTCAACATATTTATGCCCAGGTACCCAATGGAAAGTTACCTGGTTTTCCATAGACAGCGTTGAGGTGCTCTCGGCATTCTAGACCAAACTGCTTTCAGTGTAAATATGAATGCGGGTTGTCTTAAAAGCCCTCTTCATGTTTCCCTAAACATAGTTACTTAAGGTCATTATCTCAATGCTTTGTTATGATCAATAACTCAGTGACAGGTCACCCTCTGAACCTTGGTCAGTGTAGTTTCAGCCCCCCTCTGCTCGGTTTTAACACACCAAACCATGGTTCCGTAGCTCATGATAGGTCGTATAATCTCAATGTAGATGTATTTCATCATAGTCCCCAATTTTTTACCCACGACACTTCTTATTACCATTAATGATTTATTGGATTTTTTCATAGTGCACCTCAAGTGTGAATTCCAGTTTAACTTGAAGTTTCAAGTATCAACCCTAGATATTTAACCTCGTTCGCACTTGGGAGTGGCGCCCCAGAAAGTTTGATATCACTCAGTTTTGGAGTGATCCTCTTTCTTGTAAGTGGAATCAGTGTCGTCTTTTTTGAGTTATCTTTAGGTTTTCTTTGCGACACCAGCTTTCAACTAGCAATAGAGCTGTTTTCATTAAATCCACTAATATTTCCATACATTCCTTCGATAAACACCACCACATCGTCCGCATATCCCTGAGTATAGTAACCTTTCTATGAGAGAAAGTCGGGAAGCATGTCTGTCACCAGGCATCACAATATAAGAGTTAGAACTTCCCCTCTGCGGACAGCTCTTGGTGACCTCAACCTCCAGTTCTTCTCCAAGACTAGCTACAGCTGTCCTCCTAGTTAACATGTTCCCTAGCCACTTTCACACGTTTGTGTTAACCTCGTGTTGTGATAGGGCGTGAACCACCGAATCATTGGAGGCATTGTCTATAGGAGAAGTTATACACATTTTTCGCAGGGCTAGTTTCTCTAGGTTATTAGTAATTTTTAATTGAAATACCAATTTAGTTTTATAAAGGCACATTTTCGCTTTAAATGGTATAATTCAAAAGTTTCAAACTTGATTTGTTTTAGTTTATAGTAAGCAATTCCATAATGCTAAATAATATATATAATAATGTTCAAGTACAGTAAATGAAGAAATTTCGTATGTTTTAGGGATTAGTAGTAATAGTAACGTAACATTTGCTTCTTCAATTGTTTGTCCAAAAAATTATCAATTATAAATATTTATAAAATATCAGTAAATTAAAAAATGAAGCGCGTCGCAATTTGTGCGCAATATTTGAGTTGGTTTTTGTACCATTTTATTTCTCATGCAAAATGGCCTATCATTTTTACATTAAATAAATCATATTTAGGTAATATGACTTTTAAATTGTGTTCACATGTGATTCATCAGCTTTTTAAACTCCATAATGGTAATTAAAAATCGTTTAAATCATATACCTTTTCTAACCATAATCTTATACTTTCATGTAAGGCTTTTATTAAATATTTGACACATATAATGTTGTTTTCCGTGTTAGCAAAATTGATTCCTTCATACTGACAGCTGTTTTGTGTATTGACTGTAAGAAGAACATCGTTAATAAACAAAATAAACCGTTTTATTAACAGCTTTCAACTTAACCTCAAATTATTCAAAGGTTTAGTCATTTTGTGTAAAACGTGGATCATTAATAATACTTTAACAGAGAGGTGGAAAGAGATATCTTAGATATTTAACGATCAATTATTGAAAAGGAAACTTCTTTTATCAGGGATAAAGTAAGTGAAAAGGGTTTATTTTTAATTTGTGGGGCAAGGTTCTTTCATTTCATATATTATTATAATGTCTTTAACATTCAATTCGCAATATTTGTTGTGCACAATTTTATCGATTGCGGTTCACGTTATCAGTGTGCAGTCTAGTAACTGTTTTTATGCAATCCATTTTACAATCTTAATATAGCTCTTTATTATTCGTATTTAGAGAAGGAAAAATACTCTTGGACTTTATCCTACCTAGGGCTTTGTCTCTAGGTAAATTCGGAATTTCAATATGAACTTGCAGACTAGAAAACTACTCTTTTACATTCACTATGTTCTCAGGTCTTTTGTGACTTATTTACTTTATCAGATCATGTCTTCCATTCCTTATATTCGAATAATTTGTTTTAACTTCCTGACTTTCGTAGAATAGTTTTCTCCCCTGACCCCAAAAAATTTATTATAGTTACCCCCGCGATAACATGCATTGTTGGTGTTGACACGATGTGCTATGCGCATGAATATATTTATTTAATAATGTTGGCTAACTGTGATGATGGTGAACAATGATATTACCTTAAATGAATGGGATCTTGAGAGGTATGTATTGCATGGTATTGGGTCTCACCTGGAAATATAAGTAGACTCTGCACCAGAGAAGACTTGTGGGTGCTAGATAAATATGTATCATCAACTTCAAGTCAATTAGCAGAGTTCCAGTAATACAACTGACATAAAATATCCTGTTTAACACTTTAAATTCAGTTAAGAGCCATTTAAACACTGTGTTAACTTGATATAAGATATGTCTCAAGATCTACTGGTTGCAGATCATTCATATTTTATTTTTAGTTTCTTTACATACGTTTTATGTTAATTTGAATATAATTGAATAATAAATATTATGGTTTTTTTAAAACGAATCGTGATATATAATTTTTTTAAATAGTATTATTAAATTATATTCAAAAACTTGAATATACGTTTGTAAAGGAACTCTAGAAATGTTTTATTGTAGAAATATTTTGTGGCATTGTAAGATAAATTCACCCTCAGCCTTTAGTGGACGTTTTGGGTAGAGGGGGATAACTAAAACAAAATTCAAATGTAAAGTCCAATCGAATATGTGGTCTCTCTTTATCTTACTTCAATGGAAAAAGGTGGCTGTTGAATATTTAAAAAATCCTATTCACTTCAGCATCTTTTTATTTTGTTCTATAAATGTCTCAATAACTTGGTCTCATTATGTTTCTTAAATTGTAAATAGTAAAAAGGATTTTTTTTTAATATTTGACCAGCCGCCATTTCAGTTTGTAGTAAGATAACAACCTCTAGTTTTCGCATCTATTTTTAATTAAACAAGACTTTTCAAATGATGGTGTTTGGCATTTGAAAATTTGAGTTCCCCCTAAAATAAAAATTGTTTTTATCTTACAATGCCAAGTAATAGTTATTTACTTTTAAAAATAATTCCGAAGTTTCAGCTTTCTACGTTTTCAAATTTACAAGTTAATTAAGCGCCTCGGGACTTTTTATATACAATTACAGAAAATGATGATCATACAATAGATAATAAATTAATATAAATAAGTGTTTTTAGTATATTCCGACTCCTGAATTTGTCATAAAAATAATACATAATATACTGAATATAATTATAATACAATAATTTAAAATTCAAGGCAAACATAGTTCCATTACTTACAATATTATAATGATTAAGATTAAATCTGAAATAATATTTCATGTGGTACATATGTTTGTCAATTAGACTAAACAACATTAAAGTGCGGCAGTGTAATGCGACGGTTTTATTAGTGATTTCGTGAGCCATTTAAGTGTAATATAATAAAAATTTTACGTAAAGTTTTATGCAATTTATTAATTTCACCTACTTTAAAAAATATACTTTTTTTAAAAATGATTTGACCACCTTGTGGTCGAATATATTCATTTAGTCGTGTCTGAAAATTGTCATATTTCTTCTTCTAAATGGTTATCAATTTGTCTAATTTCTTTAATAATTTTTTTTTATCCGTTTGGTAAGCGGCCTTACTACAAACTGTGTAGATTTCAGGTAACACCCCCTCTCCTGACAGGAGGTACACGTGGAGGCCTGGGAGGCCAATTTATGTCTCCCAAGACGTCATATAAGGTTTCCCAGAAATTTTTCTTCCCAGAATGTACATCGTCTCTCGAGCAGTATGAACTCTGGCGCCATCCTGCTAAGACCAAATTTCACCGTGAAATTCATTTAGCATCTCTATCCCCGTAATTATTTCTATCATTCGGAAGTAACAGTTACTTTGGCAATAATTCCAAATACAGATAGATATGTTACAGCCAAAGTAGTTAATCTAGCTATTATATATAATATGCAGACAATATGTATAATAAATAGCTATCGAATTTGGTCAAAGTGATTAATAAATCTTTATTTATTACTTTATCCAGCTATTATACATACTATCTCACTGAATTCAGTGAGCGTGATAATAATACTGTGTTATTCAGTTTATCAGCTGTTATGTATAATAACGGTTAGTTCTGGGAAAAGTAATAAAATGGAACGATTATGCATTATGTCTAATATCTTAACAACTCAAAATATTCAAACAAAGTTTGTAGGAGAATTATTATGCTCAACATAATCCTAACGTAACTATTTATCATAATGTCTAGTCAAACTGACTAATATTTGAGAAGATAATTATTACTTTAGCCAAATCGCACTAGCCACTATGAATAATGACTGGTTAGAGTAATTAATTAACCACTTTAGCTAGCAAATGTAGTAATTATATATGTAATATCCAGACATTATACACAACTGATTAAACACAATTGCTGTAACATATACACTACACTATAAAATAACTTTGAAACTACGAAGCGGTTCTTTGAGCAGTTTGCATTTGTTTTTCGTCATTAGGAGAATGTACAACACTAAACTAAACACTAAACTGTTTTGCTTTATGTCCGAATTTCATTTACATATTCATTTTTGTACGTACAAACAATATTTCTTTTATACTGAGAGGGCCAAAATTATTATGAAGGTCATTAAAAAAGTAGTGCAAATTTAATTGATAGCTACATCCTTTATTAAAGCTATAAAGTATTACATTTTTTCTAGTGTTTACCTGTTTACTCCAATAAATATCAGATGAAAACAAAACTCGGGTAATTTAGAATCAATGGGAAGATCACAAACAAGATTATTTTAATGTTTACAATATTTTGGTCACCCAGTATATTTATGTTTACATTCGGAGCTAAAATTTGTATTTGTTTTAATCTAGCTTAACTCTTCATGGAAAAGAATTTATAAATTTTTTCCCTTTATTATCATTTGTTATCTACAGAATTTTTTTTTTCAACACACATACATTTGATTTAATCCCAATTTCTTCCTTGTAATGAACTCAATCACAAATGTACCCATATATAAAAGTTCTGTTCAGCTGTAAGACGGTGCTCTAAATGCCAGTCGCAAAAGGACATTTACATACAAAACGTATCTGAGACAGCGTCTTTTACGATTTGTAAAAAGCTGTTCACCTACGTTGTAGAAATATATAGTAGGCGTAGCTGTGGTTTTAGGTACACTGCGTCTATATTGAACGCTGCTTTTTAAGAGAAGAGAGTTAGATAAGAAATGCTTATAGTTTGTCGTGAAAAGGGCAACTACCATGATCAAAAAATAGATAAACATTTGGATTGTTCGTAAGAAAAACTTTAGTATTGAGTTGTATGAAATATCTAATACCAGGAAGTGCGTTGGTTGGTGATAACACCTTTGTATGGTTTTCTATTTAAATCTTGTTTATCAAAGACAAGATAAGTTATTCTTTTTATTTGTTATTATTTTGCGATAATTGTAAAGAAACAGATTTCTCCTTACGTATTTCTTTTCTGTTAGTATTTATCAGTAAATAATTTAGTAGTCTGATCAAAGAGGTTTTTACCAATAATTGTTGAATTTTATAATAACTATTTTGAAAGTAACGACTCATTGCAGACCTCCTTCCATAGCTAGAGTTTTCAAAATCTCTTGTTATCGCTTGGAAAATTTCACTGGTGGAAGAAACTGCGTTTCCCCGAGTTCAAGTACCGTTGGAACGTCTAAGTGCTTTGATCTCGCCTTCTGGCTTGTCAGCAATTGGAACCTCTCAGAAGAGACAAATAACAGCTGCCAGTTTGCTGCCAAAATTATATCAACCAGATTGAGGCACTACTGAATGAATTTGTTTTCTAAATTATCGGCCAAGTTGTCCCAAATTGTGGAGTTGTTGAAATCGGTTATGAAAGAGGTTTTAAGAATAAGTTTGTTGATTTCTTAATTCATACATGTAGCAAGCAGGATATTTTATGAGCGGTATTTGTTTAGTCATTTTCTCTGGGGGTTTTTTTTCTGTTTACTTTTACCCGTTGTACTAATGAATGAGTATCGCACAAAATAATCCAATGCCAGCAACAGTTGGATTCCAACCTGTGGTTGTACCAAGTCCAAGTTACAGCGAGTTGAACGTGTTTGTGCCGCTCCCCATCTTCGGTGGAAATAACGTCCTCAACACACGAAATGAGTATTTTCGTACTGGTTATCGGACGATATAAGGGGAATACAAAAATTGATATCTATTAAAAAGAATAATAAATAGCTATATATAGGAGATAGTAATCAAATTAATTGCTAGGTATTTTAAAATTTAATCCAAAGTAGCAAATTTATGCATGCTAATGTAAATATATATTTCCCCATTAGAGTGGGTTAGCTGTTTAAGTATTCATTTCAGTGTGATGTCTATTGCCGTATTTAGATTGTCCCAGTTGTTTTTCAAACACCACTTCAATTAATTGAGAAGGAAACTCACATTCGACTACCAAAATATTTCACCCGATGAAAGCTCAGTAAAGTATATACTTCAGAGAGCGTAGTGGTAGAACAGATGTGACTGCGAATGTTTTATTCATGTTTCAAAGGTGGCTGCTTAATATATCGCCATAAATATATAAATTGATATATTATATATACGGTAGTTATTTTCTCTGTTATATATGTAGAATATAATTAAAATGTATGATTACAGATCATAGATTTATTTTAAGAAGGGGAAAAGTTAAAATATAATGCTTTATACTTCTATTTTATAAATGGATTAAAATTGATTTTCGTGGTAATATCGTTTTGTGGAGAATATAATTTTATTAAACTTGTTTAAGTTGACTCGTTTACGTGACCGCGAACGTTATGTTTGGTGTCCAGAATTGATAGTTAAAAAATTATTATTTTTCAAAATATTTGGTTTTAGGTACGTTTAACCATTTAAGGAAGGAAATACAATATATCAATATACAGTGTGTCCCGTGAAGAGGTTACACGCTTTCGAGTTTTTATAAATTGTTTATTGCTGAGACGATTATTTTGAAACTTTGCATAAAGTTTCCAAAAATGTCATGTGAACACACTGGTGCGTATAGATACAAAATAGCGTCAACACAAAAAAAAAAAAAAAAAAATTCTATGCCTCTATATTTTTATGTCTTTTATTCTTGCAGGTTTTATTGTTGAACAGCTGTTAAATTCAATTTAAAAATTGCCGTTCTAATCAAATTAAACAATTATACATTAAAACAGAAACTTATAACCTAATTTTCTTTTAAGTACAATTTTATAGTCTGTAGTTATAAAACATTTTTTACAATTGACCAAAAAGTAAAGTGTTTAACGTGGGGCATTATTTTTAATAACGTTGCAGAAGCAATTAGACAATTTCAGGTTGCCTTCCCAAATTTTTCTACCAACCAACCATTCGTTCAATGATTAAATGAAAAGATTTGTTGTTGGAAACGGGAAGCGTAGTGAAAAAGTACATTCGATCTCCTTATAAGGAAAGAGAAGAACTGTTTTGCACCTCATTACTCCTATCTCTAGGTAAACCAAATTTACATAGAAACGTAGAGCTTTAAACTGAAGTGATAAAATTTTTATTGCAGAGAATAGTCATAAAAACAAAGTTAAATTTTACAAAAGCCACCTAGTTCTTTAGTTACTTGAAGATGATCTGGACAGAAGAGTGGAGTTCTGTTCCCGCATCATGAGACTAATACTTGTGTTGTTTTCTCAGACGAGTATACTTTCTACTCCAATAGTATTGTAAAATAGACACAACTCTTAATTATTACAACATCCAAAACCCGTACCCTCAGAAACTTCTTAAATCAAAAGGAATTTCTGTCTGGGCTTCTGTGACTGCTAATGACATTTCAGACAACTCTATGATTAGAAATATGTATAAACAAATTTTAAATCAACAAGTACTACCCCATTTTACTGTTCCGGAAATTGGCCAAGCGATTTTTTAACAAGGTGGTGTTCGCTCCACTATGCAAATTCAGTCAAACAAGTATTAAATAACTTTTTGGGTGTTCGATTGGTCGTGGAGTTCAGTGTTTAGATTGGCCATCTCGGTCTCTTGATCAAACTGTGTGGGATCCTATGGGGCTATTTAAAGAGCAAGTGTACATCCATAGTTTCAACAAAGATGAGGATTTAAAGAGCTTTATTGAAGCGGAACTTCTTCGGATCCCACATAATTACTTTACTTTGGTACGAGTCAGTTTCAATTAATTAATGAACTTCTTATCTTATTTTCAGTGGTTTTTAAAAGTAATAATTAGTTTTCAGTTTGTTTTAAAAGAAAATTGCTTGTATCAATAAATGGTTTTTTTTACCAAATGTTAAATAAATGCTGTACTTTATTTCAAAGGGCGGTTTTTGTGTTGACGTCATTTTGATTCTATAAACACCAGTGTGTTGAAATTTGTACACAACATTTTTGGTAACTTTATTATTAGTATGTAAAGTTTCAAAATAATCGGTTAAGGAATAAGCAATTAATTAATAGAACATCAAAAGCGTGTACCTATTCGTGGGACATACTGCACCCGAGAAAGGTGTAAAATAAAATATTTAATTTGTGTAAATCAGTAATATAAATAGATTGCAAAATGGTGTTCACACACTTGATGATAAAACTAAAGTATAACCAAACAAAAAGTAATCGTTGACATGTTCCCAAACATGTGAATTCAGTTGTTATCAGTCAAAAAGTAATAATGTACAATAGATACTGTTTAAAAGATTATAGACTTTACAGTTGGTAATCTAAAGCAAACTGGATATGCTTATTAAGTAACTATTATTATGTCACTTACTGACAAGCATTCCTTTTGAAATTTTCTTCAAATTAAATTCTTAAAGTGTGTCGAACTTTATTCTTCCATCGTCGGGTGATTAAAACACACAATTACTAACATTCAACACTAAAAAACAAACAATATTTTTAGCATTCGGGCACAAACAATAATGTTTTCTATACACGTCTCCATGCCGGGGTTACATAGTGCATTACAGTCCAAGTATAGACGCGTAGAAAACATTATATTGCGCGAGTGCTATGAATATTGTTGTACTGTTTGTTTTTCATGTTGAATGTTTGTAATTGTGTTTTTAATCACCTGACGATGGAAGAATACAGTCCGAAACAACTGTTGTGAAATTAAGAATTTATTTTGAAGAAAATTTCAAAATGATTGCTGGCGATAAGTAACATAATAAACACTTATTGGTTTTACACATTTTCGAGAAAAAAATGAATTTAAATAGGGCTTATCTTTACGATTAGTTGTGAAAATGTTGAGGTTGCAGACGGCTGCATGGATCAATTTCCTCTTGATAATGCTTACTCTTAAGGAATAATAATATTTAAATAAAGTTAATTATAGAAGGATTTTTTTTTCAATGTATTTAAAATGTTTTGTACATTTTTTTTATACTTGAATTAAATTTTTTAAGACTCTTCGAAATGTGTCGATCTTCTCGGCACAATCCTCTACAACAAATTTCATGTTCTTATCATTATTTTTGAGGCCGTTAATCTTACTTTTGTACAAACGAAGACGGACAGATGACATGTCGCAAATCACTTTTCACTTTTTTGAGACCATGAAACGTAAAGAGTAGTGAAAAACGGAGGTCTTTGACGATTACCAAACAGCCTATTTTCCGATTTTTTGATACGTAAAAGAATCTTGTGTCACAGTTTGTGTGCAATATTAGAGTTCCATTAATATTTTATTTCTTACGCAAAATTGTCTTTAATTTACATTCAATAAATCGTACCTAGGTAATATGACTTTAAAACTGTGTTCACATGTTATTTTTAAATTCCATAATGGTAAAAATCGCATAAATCATACATGCCTATTTACACCTCGTACCTCTACTGTCATGTAAGGCTTTTGTTAAATATTTGACACGTGTTATGTTGGCTACCGTGTCAACAAAACTGCTTCATTCTGTCAGCGTTCTCGTGTAGAAAACATCGTTAGTCATACAAAATAAGCCGTTTTATTAACAGCTTTCAACTTAACCTCAAAATATTTAAAGGTTTAGTCATGTTGTATAAAACCTGGATCATTAATAATACTTTAACAGAGCGGAGGAAAGATATATCGTAGATATTTAACGATCTATTTAACAGGAAACTTCTTTTATCAGGGATAAAGTAAGTGAAAGGGGTTTTTTTTTATTTACGTGGCAAGGTGGTTAACATCCAATCAATGCAATATTATTCATTTATCAATTTCGCTCCCAGTTAACAGTGTGGACGACGTCTAGTAACTTTTTTTTCTTCTTTCAGTCTATTTCACAGTTGTGTTATATTCATTTAATAATGTGGACTAAACTGCTATAACTGAGAAGAATGCTAAACATAAAATACAATAAATGAGATCTTGTTACGTAGTACTTCACGGTACAAGTTCTCGTATTGAATAGACTCTGAAGAAACGACTTGTGACATGCTAAATAAACATGAATTATCTATTTCATGTAAAGTTGCAAAGTTCCAGTAAGACAATCGTTCCTGGTTAGTACTTTAAAATCAGTTAAGAACCGATTGCCGTTTAAACTGCATGATAACTTTGTGAAAGATATCCTCACGATCTATTGTAGATAGATCTTTAATTTTTAGAACATGTTCTTTACATACGTTTTTAGAAAATTGAAATGAATATAAATTTATATTTTTATGATTTTTACTTACCTAGTAGGCCAATACGAAAGTTTGGTAATCTGCCAAATGTCGACATCTTGCTTTGATTAATCTTCTCAATTCATAGAAGAGGAAAATAGAAAAAGTTAAATTCCACATCCCATCTTTCCGTCTTTATTGTCGTCGTTATCACCTAAAAATAAGATAGGAACAAGAAATTTGGTATAATAAGTTTAAATAAGATTAAATTTGTCAAATGGCGGATTTCAATTTTGTATGGGACGGTACCAACTTCTTTACGATGACAAATAGCGAATTTATTATGTTGTCATAAATGTAATTTTAAACGTTACTTTCTTAGAATATTTAATATTCGTTCAGTTCCGACATGCGGTAGTAGTACAGTGAAATTATAATTTTAAAGTGTTGTATCAAATAAGTGTATTTTATTTTTTATTTATTTATTTTTTCGATTTTATGCATAAAGATGAGACGGTAACTAATTTTGTGAGTTTTTTGTGCATGGCTTCACAAGAAAAGTGGCAAAAAACGCATTGTTGACGTTTTTCGAGTGCATCGCTTCACTATTTATTTAATATCTCCGGCACCAGGGCTCGTTTAAAAATTAAAAAAAAATGGAAAATGACCATGATGAAATAGACTATCGATCCATAAGGTAGGATTACTTAAAAAATCCATCCTAACCCCAAAAAAACCATTTCTCGCACTTTTTTTAACTTAATTAGCGATATTTAAAAGAAAAATGGTTGAAATTTTTTAAAAATTTGGGAAAACATGGATTTTTATGTCGGTAACTCATGATATAAATAAAAATTATTTGTCCACTCGCAATTGTCATTTTTTGGCAAAAATTGAAGTGCCCGCCATTTTTGGTAAAAGTATGGTAAAAAAAAATTCATCTCAAAATGTAGGGTTTGATATGTACTTTTGTCTAAGGTAACCCAAAGGTTTGTTGTCTTATAAAAAGTGTCCTTTTTTAGGAATTAAAACAATTTTTTTTTCAATTTTTATTTTTTTGGTTTTTTTTATGTAGGCTATATTGCATTGTTAATGCTTAATTTTTTTTTAGAAAAATGCACTTTAGTCTAATAATTTGTCCCCCCTCTGTAAATAAAAAAACATATTCTAAAAAAAAATTGTGAGTTACCGACATAAAAATACATGTTTTCCTAAATTTTGAAAAATTTTTAACCATTTTTCCTTTAAATATCGCTAATTAAGTAAAAAAAAGTGCGAGAAATGATTTTTTTGGGGTTAGGATGAATTTTTTAAGTAATCCTACCTTATGGATCGATAGTCTATTTCATCATGGTCATTTTCCATTTTTTTAAATTTTTCCACGACCCCTGGTGCCGGAGATATTAAATAAATAGTGAAGCGATGCACTCGAAAAACGTCAACAATGCGTTTTTTGCCACTTTTCTTGAGAAGTCATGCACAAAAAAACTCACAAAATTAGTTACCGTCTCATCTTTATGCATAAAATCGAAAAAAAAAATGCACTTAATTGATACAACACTTTTCACCACCATTTTCGTCTTATTTCACTGTACTATAGGGCCGACTCACGGAGGTATAGGGCAGCCATGGCCGAGTCATTGACACGAGCGAAACGATTGGAGTTTTTTAATACACACACATACTAGGTTCGTTAGGCTTGGGGCGATGTCAAGAGAGTAGTCATGTATACGATTACAACTGTTTTAAATAAACAAATCTTATACTATGCCTACTTGATAAGATCTACCTACATGGCCCAAGCAACCAACTTTTCGGCGTTACATTTAGAGCATTGTATTGTATTGTATTATATCATGGGGCTGGTGAAGGCGATCTAGTTGGTGACCTAGGCTATCGATGTGAGAATACACACCTACAACTATCAACAGAATGGTTGACGAAAGTAGAATAATTGTTGAACTAAAAACGAATATTCAAAAGAGGGGGAATAAAAGAGTTTAGTAATTATTTAATTGAGGTGTGTAGTAGTTTTGTTGTTGATGTATCGCCTAATGTTTCTCATGAACCATTAGAAAATTGTGCATTAACATTATAATTACTTTTCCATAGACACACTCTTATACAAAGCAAACAAAAAGTATCTCTCTCTCTCTCTCTCTCTCTCTCTCTCTCTCTCTTCCCCCCCCCTCTTTCTTCGTAACACCGTGTACACATGCTGTGACTTTAGAATGATTTATTATTAACTTTAATGTTAATTGTACACAGAGCCTATTTAGAAACTAGGGTATATGTATCAAGAAGTTCAAATAAAAAGTTAACATTCAAATTAGAAATAAATAGTTTTTGTTTGAATTTATCGTTTGTATTCGTATATCCAACACATTCGTTTATATTTTCTCCTCCCCAATTTTCAACAATATTTGTTTATCGATTTCAGAGCAAACGCATTTGATGAGTTATTAGAAGTAGTTCATTTTACGTTATTCAATTTTTTTTTTACCTTTATATAGATTTTTGTATAAATTAAATTGTATATTTAAGACATAATGAAATAATGTACAGTTTAACAAAACCCATTTTGTTTTATGACCGAACAATCAAACATTTAATTTTTTTTTACATACATAATATTTTACATATTTTTATGTTAACTCGCAACTTAAATTTGATGTTGTATTAATCTGGCTTAAATAAGAATTTAAAAAAGAAAATCTTATCCGAAATATTATGCCACTATTAAATATATATTTTATTGCCGGCTTTTTATTTCTGTATATACAGGATGTTTTTCCTTCAACACGTTTTTTTATATAGACTAGCTGATATATTACAATCGGCTTCAAAGGGAATATATATCCTGATTTTTTTCCTTCAAGGAAGCTTCAACAAAAGCATATCCATAAAGAAAGAATATTTACGATATGTTCAGCTGAAACACAGTACTCTAAATGCCAGTCGCATAAGGATATTTAAATATTAAATTTATATGAGAGAGTTTTCTTTTAATAATTTATAAAGAGAGCTGTTCATCTATAGATAAAATAAAACTCAGACACAATATCTCACACAAATTACGTTTACCTAATCAAACGCGTTTCAACGACATTGTCGCCATCCTCAGTAATACTACAATAACTAAACTAAACAGGGGCGACTTTGTCGTTGAAACGTGTTTGATTACGTAAACGTAATTTTTGTGAGGTCTTGTGTTTCAGTTTTATTCTATCTAATATTATCTCACAAGTCAATCTCAATATTTATTTTTACTGTTCATCTATGCTGTTGTGAAATATATAGTAGACAAGTGGGTTAAGGTATGGTTCTACATATAATGAACATGCTTTTAGGAAAAGAGAATTACAGAAGAAATGAGAAATATTGATTAACATTAGGATGGGTTAGAAGAACGATAGGAGTGATTGTATTATGTTACATTAGGAGGTCTAGGGCGAGTGTTGCATGATAAGGTTTATAAGGTTTGTCTATTTAACCAGTGTCCCTGAAAAAGGAAGGCAAGTTATTCTTTGCATTTCGTACTAGATTCGGTAATCACCAATAAAAAAATTTCTCATTACCGATTGTTTTAGTAATATGTAACAGTAAGGTGGTAATTAATTCGATAAGTTTGGACCAAAAGTAGGTGGAGTTTTCTATAATCGCTGTCGAATTTTATAATAACTGTTTAGGGAGATTCGACTCGGTGGCAGACCTGTTTTCATAAAATTTTGGAAGTGTCTAGAAGTCGCTTGAAAAGCTTCTATTGCTGTAGCTAATGTGGTTGTCGGTAAACGGAGTGGTAGATGGTAGTTAGAAGCGGAGTTTCGGCGAATCTGGGGCGTATGCGTGGTTCTTCTTGCCTTGCGGCTTGTCAACAAATGGAATCTCTCAGGCGAGAAAGAAAACTAGACAAGGTGACAGTTAACTGACAAGGAAATATTGTCTAGAGCAGAGGTGTCAAACTCAATTTTGCAGAGGGCCATATATTAAATTTAGAATGTGTAGGCGGGCCAGGTTCAAATACAAAAAATGTACTGAAATATTATAACATTTTATTTATTTAATTTTATAGTATAATGTACGGTTTTTAAAAATCACATCAAAGTTATAAAAGAGGGTAATTATTTTGAGCTCGAGGATCCAGATACCTGACTTCTCTTATTTTTGACAAGCTCATTGATGTCAGGTATCATATTCGAGATATTCATTCGTAATTCTTGTGCGATGTTTGTTCTTATTTATTTTCAAGACGGAAAAAATCTTCTCACATAAATAGGTGCTACCAAACATGTACAGAATGCGTGCTGCATGCTTTTTTAATTCCGGGTAGTTTTCTAAACTCTTGAAATATTGTGTATAAAATGTAAGAGCGTTAACCTCTTTAAATTTTTCTTTCAAAATACGGTCCGATTAAAGATCTATCAACTCCATTTGCAAATGAACTAGTGCCTGTGAAGCTTCAAAATCGAATGGATTGTTTAAAATTGGGAATTCCATTTCATGAATGTTGTGGAAGTCTTCAAAACGATTGTTGAATTCCGTGATCAGATTTTGCAGAAGTTGAGAATATTGATCCAATATTTTTTTTTGGTTCAGTGTGCCAAATGATTTTAAATGAGGGAAATGCACATTGCTTTCTGTGACACATTGCGATCGCGGGCCGTATCTTTGACATGACTGGTCTAGAGTCCAGATGAAATAGCCGGGTAATATGTCACCGAAGCTGTTCCAAGTGTGAGGTGTTAAAATCAACTTTAGAAAAGGTTAGCATTGTACGTTTGTTGATTTCTTAATTCATGCAGCAAGCGGGATATTTCAGGAGCAGTATTTGTCAAGTTGTCATTGATGGATTTTTTTACTCTATATGCACGTTGGAGTAATGATGATTGGGTAACAGCGTACCTCAGAAAAATCCGTCGCCAGCAACCGGACTCGACCCTGTGGACCTTTTTCCGAGTTACGAAGTGCTTAACATGCCTATGACAATTAAGTCCCACCGCCCAACGGCTTCTGTGGAATTTATGTCTTCAAAACGAGATGATCTATTGATATAAGGGAAATACAAAACCTACTTGATATCTATTAAAAATATATATAATAAATAGCTATACGAGATAGTGAACAAATTAAATGCAAGGTATTTTAAAATTTAATATAATAAGTGGCAAATGTATGCGTGTAAATCTAAATACATATTCCGTTAGCTATCGAAGTGATATTTTATTACCGTATTTAGATTGTTCCAGTTGTTTTTCAAACACAACTTCAAATAATTGAAGAGGAAACGTATTTTACTTCCAAATCATTTCACGCTATGGAAACTCAGAAAAGCACATATTTGAGAACGTAGAAGAGAGGTGACTCTGAATGGTTTATTCATGATTTAAAGGTGGCTTTAGACGGTGGCAGGTTAATCAAAAGTATTGAAAATGCCATGAATATATAGATTAATATATTCTATAGTTATTTTCTCTATTAAAGGAAATCTGGAAAAAAATATAATTAAAGTGTTTGATTTCAGATCATAGATTTATTTTTTTATTTCAGATCATACATTTTTTTTACAGAGACTAAAATGTCTAACATAGCATTTAAGTGTTTAAATATGATGTATTTTAGTTTTATTTTATGTTATGAATGGATTAAAATTGAATTCAATTATAATTTATTTTTATAGTGAATATAACATTATTTATGAAACTGTTAAAATAGTCTCGTTTACGTGACAGCACAAAAGTTATGTCCTGTTGCCCAGAATTTATAGTTTAAACATTATTTTCTCAAATTGTTTAACATTAGATATTATGTTAAACCAATTAAGGATGTAAATACAATATATCAATATCTATAGTTGTATATGAGAGAGAGAGAGAGAGAGAGAGAGAGAGAGAGAGAGAGAGAGAGAGAGAGAGAGAGAGAGAGAGAGAGAGAGAGAGAGAGAGAGAGAGAGAGAGAGAGAGAGAGAGAGAGAGAGAGAGAGAGAGAGAGAGAGAGAGAGAGAGAGAGAGAGAGAGAGAGAGAGAGAGAGAGAGAGAGAGAGAGAGAGAGAGAGAGAGAGAGAGAGAGAGAGAGAGAGAGAGAGAGAGAGAGAGAGAGAGAGAGAGAGAGAGAGAGAGAGAGAGAGAAATTTAAATTCCAGAATAAGTTGAGCATATCCTATTTTTAATGTTTTTTTTGAGAAAAAAATTTATAAGTCAGGAATAAAAAGAGCATCAAGAAGAGCTCTTCGTCTAAAATTAAACATGAACATTTGCTCTGAGCATATATCTGTGCTCCATTTTGTAGAAGGTATAAAACAATCAGTTCTTAGAAAGAAATAAAAAAAAAAAAAAAAAAAAAAAAAATGGAGTTTAAACAGTGGCGAAATTATATTTGAAGATGACACTATAGATACATTTTAAAATGTTGAAAATAGTATCAATCCCAGTAAGTTTTAGAAATCAAGGATACTTAGTAAGTCTTAGTAAGTGAGCACGTTCTTGGATTAAGTAGGAAGAGGAAATTGGAGAGAAGTGCGTTTAAAAAAAATGAAAGTTTTAAAATATCTACAATAAGGAGTTCTAAATCTATTTGAGCAATGGATGCTATAATATGAACTCGAACACAATTCTAACTACGTTAATTAAAATAAATATTATTATTCATTTTATCTTGTTGTAACTACTTGTGTAATCGTACAGACTTTCTAAAATTAAAACTAAAAATAAAACATGCTTTAAATAATTGGGGTAGATGCTCCATTGGATGAATAGAAAGTTGAAGTATAAGGTTATTTATAGAAAAGGAGTAAATAAGCATTCACCAACTCTTACTCGGAAACAAAAATTTTTACTTTATACTCGTATTCAAAAGAAAAAGCTTTATTTTTCAAATGGCCTTATTTACAGATATATCAAAGCAGCTTTATAGTAGTTAAATACGAGAAGGTCATCCAACTCTACAGTTCTTAAGGAAACTCGTTATTTTCAGGTGATTTTAAAATCGGATTATATAACTGTCTAATTATATTTCTATTGTAAAATATTAGTTTCATTTATTGTATTTTATTTTTGGTGCTGTTGAAAGGTAAAAACTTCTCGGTCATCATCGGCATATAAAAAAAATGAAGACAACATAAAATAAAAACCCCCTAGCTCTCAAACATGCTAATAACGGTAGGGTCAGAAAAGAACAAGAGCTGGTCAAGAGAGATCTGATAGTAAAGATGAAAGAGAGGGACGTAACCCAACACAATATGAAAAAAAGGTGTAGATCCCGCTAGGTTCCCAAACCTATACTCAATATAAATGATCCCCTGATGATATAATTAGTGTTATAATTTTTTTAGATGAACTATCCTAATAAAATAAATCTAACCAGGTTTTACTAGAGTAGACATCATTTGGTAGCAACAGGTTAAATTAACATATCGATTGTAGAACCCTATCATTATTGGATAATTTATTGTAACGCAAGTACCGTAACTGTAACTACCAATCACAGATTTTGAATTTATTCTTCCTTGGTTCTTTATTTAAATCAATTATCACTTCATCGATTGATAACCCAGCAATATGTACGTATCCCGAATGCGATAGCAACTATGAATCAACTTGCTGTCTCACTAATGTGTAGATACCTCAAGTATGCTGCATTATAATGACAGATTATATTTAACTATGCTAGTGATTTTACTATAAAGATCGCTAACTTTCGACAAGTAGTGTGGATGATTTGTTAGGGGACCTGGAAATGAGGGTGATTTTGAACTATCTAGATGTATCCCAAGCCAAGTACTTTGATCACCTTTTACTGAATATCACTTAGGAGTCGGTATTCTACACATAATGTTCTTTGAAAGCAGGTCCCTGTTTACATAGCTGAAATTTCTTTTTTATAAATAAACCATTATTAGTTATGTAGTGAAACATTCAGAACATGCTGAACACGCCATACATAGAAGCTAAACTTGATGACTTTGTAAAACAAATTAGTTCACTGCGTTGGTTGCACTGCTCTCGAACTGTCCGTTCAGGAAAGATTGTCCAATTCAAGACACTGGTTACTATGTGTCACCTGTTTAGTTTTGCTTGTAGAAATCTGAAGGAAGGCATTATATATTGTTCCCATAACAACTCTTCCTGGAGAAATAATGATACAAGTCAACTATCCAGTTAGAACGACAGATAATTTTTTGTTTATTATATGAGCAAGCTGCACTTCCACCTTGACTTTGCAGAGGCTCACTGTAGTAAATACGAGCTTGACAATCCCGAGGGACCTAGCTGGATCAAATATTTTTCATATAGTCTTAAGTTAAATAACTTTCTTTCAGTTTTCCTATCAGAAATTTCTTTACCTACTCTTGTTCTCTTCCTGTCCTGACGCTATTAGATTACTTGAGGGCTATGGGTCTTCTTTTTATGTTCTCTTCTTCCTTTTCTTATTCGCATCCACCTTGACCGCGAGCTACACATGTACAGTGGTTTGTATTCTCTATGTCCTTACCTTGAAAACCTCCCCTCTTCTTTTCATTTGCTCTACCCGTATGTTAAGTACATTTAGGAAGAAGTGCAACTGGACATTACAATTATAAACAAAACATAAATATAAAAACATAATAATGAAGTCTTACCGTAATCCTCTCTCTTTCATCAATAAGCTGAAATAGACTCGTAAATCCCTCAACACCTCAAAACAATGTACACTTGGCACATTTTTAATAAAAGCCAAATATTTTAAATTTAAACTACATGGAAAGGATATTGTACTAATCCATCCAAACATATTTTTTCGTCACCGTAAGCTTGGTTAATTCTTTGAAAGCAGGATTTGTATCACACCTGCTCTGCGCTTTGAACAATGCAAACACTAAGCGTAATCAGTCTTATACCTTACTTTTTCCCTTGTACTTATCTGCACTAATATACACCCCACATTTTATGAAGAAAATAACGTCACGGTAATATTGTATACAAAAACCAAATATTTTGTATATAGGGTGGGATGAAATTATCGGTACGGCTTAGTATTATAGTTTTATATATTCTTATAAATATGTGGATTTTAACGGTGTCGTCATTTTTAAAATCTCAAATCACAGTTTGTCGTACAAATTTGCTGTCACACTCATAATGTTCTATAAGTTATAAAGTGTAGTTTGTCTTAAACTTTCCAATAATATTAAGTAGAATAATGTTATTTTTATACATATTTTAATAGTTTTAATGCTAAAGCGTTAACAGTATTTTAGTTTATTTGCCTATCATTAATAACAAATAATCTATATGCATGTAAATCTTCAGTTTAGTGTTTTCTATTTTCAAATAAAGTGACTGATTGTAAACCTAATAACTTTAAAAAAAGTAATACATTTTTTTATATTAATTAAATTAAATGGAATTCTAAAAAAACTTTTTTAAAGAAACAAATATTTGTACTCAACTAAAATCCAATTACGTTTTAAATCCTGGTTCTTATCGTATTCAACACAAAACCAGAGGTTCTGAATGACACTTTTCTGTAAACCTCTTCAGGATAGAAACTTCATTTCCTTAGAATACTTTCTACTAAAGACCGGAGATTAAACAGCATCTGACTATTATCTTACTTGAAAATTGGAAGAGCTGTTGACCTGTTTTGATCCTGGCAAATCGACTGCTTGAACATTCATTTTTGTTTTCAAATTAATTGTTATCGACTAGATAATAAATAATAAATTTTATATTTTCAATTCATTAGATTCTATGGCTACGAGAATTGGTAATATATTTTAGAAAATATGTAAAACTAAAACTGTTGTGTTTTAGTCTTTCTGTAAGACAACATTCAATATTCTAAAAGAATTTCCAATGATTATTTAGAATTATTTGATTTTTTTAATATTCCAGTTTATTTCGGTAGAGTTATCGCCTGGGCGCAATCTTCCGTTGTAATTGATCGATACTAATTTAGATTGTGATCGAGGAACTTTCCAAAGAACTCGCTCTTGAGATAAGTAATAAAAAAGATAAAATTTGCTCGTGAGCTCCCTGAACTAAGGGGAAATTAATAATAATCTCTGGAAGCGTTAATAAAGGGGAGTATCAATACTTTAGGTCCAACCTTTACTGTTGAAAGGAAAAGGTTCAGGTGAAAATTTAAATAGCCTCTACTTTAAGTGAACCGTCTAAATCCACTCAATAAACAAAGCCTGTAATAAATATTACAGGGTTTGAGGTAAAGTGCGTTAATTAAAAAGGGAAAGGCGCACAGCCTAGCTCAGTGTACAACAGAATAGCTGAGTTTTTCCGTTGTAGTAAAGATGGGGTAACTTCAAAGGAGTTAACGTTACAGTATTTGGAATGTTTTGATTACCAAAGTCTTGGATATGTTGATGCCTGAAAATCAAAATCATGATTAGCTGCCTGGATTAATCCAGAAAAGACAAGGAGAATATCCGATGATAAAAGAAGGTGATGTGTTACATTATACAGCGTCCATAGCAGATTTTTGTTGTGATTCTGAAAACAAAAAATATGGTGTGGGTATATTCACGAAGTTGCGGGGCTTGACACAGGCTTGCAAGAACAGCTTTTTCCGTAATATGGAGAAATGGTACATTACAGACATCAAATGGTACTCTAAGATGACTTAGAGTAGAGAGTAGGGTAGACTCGAACGGTTAAACTTTGGTGCATTACCATACATGTTGTCGTAAGATATGGAATCTTCGGCTAATAAAATCGTGAACGGACAATTTCAAAAGACGAGAAATTCAGAAAGAGATGATTTACTCGTAATTTTAGAAACCAAAGGTCTGGAATAATTTAAACATTTTCCATTTTATACTTCATAATTTAATTTTTCCTGTATACAGAACTCTTTTTTTTTATAGTCTACATGAAGAACGAATGAAAAATAGAGAATACATCTCAAAACCGGAAATGCACCAATATGTGTGATTATTTTCTTCGGCGGAACTAAATTGAGGTATTTAAAATCTACCTATGTCAAGACCATAATTTGTTTTGTATTTTTTCCTTTTGTCACACATCGTCTTTATTTCCTTCTCTTTAATATTATCTCTATCTCGTTTTAGTGGAGAGTGCACATAAGTTATGACCTGAAACAATCCGTGTACATAATCTATTGAACACGTTTGTACAAATCTATGTCACCAGTAGAAATATCTAAATAGTTTGTGTTTAGATAATATATTCGTTCAAAACCCTGGTATTTCTTTTTTTGACAAATATGTAATAATTTTGAGGGGTATTTGACTTATTAATATAATTCGATCTTGAGATAATACGAGACCCAAATCTCACTTACAGATAAACTAGACAGCATTATAAAATACTCCAAATGTGTTCCTAAAGTTTCAAAAGTCGACAACTATAGAAAACACAATAATGATTCGAATTTACCCCTAACCACAATCACTGGAAACTTTAAAATAAAACACAATTATTTGATTAATTGGTCTTTATTTATTCTTTCCACTAAATGCCCTGATGTACATTTCGATAACATGGTTATCATCATCGGAGGGTCTTGCACACCCCATAGAAAACACATCAAACACACATTTTATGTGTGATGGTTTCATCGTCGGGAAGCACAAAAAAAAAGAATGTTTTCTATCATCACAACATTGTATTTACAATTACGTACAAAAACTAAGTTATTTATTACTGCTAAATCTAGTACAGTAATCTATCTATCATTAGCAGTATTACTCCTATACTACCTACCAAATTGTACCGCAGGTGTAACTTTTCATACATACAGCTTCTTGACGCTACAGCCCATGGCCCCCGGACAACTTCCTCGCGTCTTCTCTGTTCTAGCTAATCTCTCCAAGTCCGGACTGTCATCTTCCTGAAAATTTCCTCCGGGTATTTGAATATCTTTTCTTCGAATTTTTTCTCATTTTTCACCCTTGATCTTCTACGAAATATATTATGATATTATTTCCTCTAGCGTTCTTTGATCGTGACGAATCCAACTTATTTAAGATTGTCGTATCTACCTTAATATTCTTGTCTCTTAATATCATTCCTTGTTATCCTCCACACTGCACCTTCATTCTTTTCAAAATGTTATTTCTTATCTCTATAACAAGAAAGTGATATAAGTTTATAATATGTTCTTATATGTGATAGTCATGTAAATCATTTTTGTTTATATGTATAAATTATTTTTCTGTTTCAGGTATGGAAAATTTTGCAGTCTTAAAGTACAAGTAAGGTATTTTAGTTTAAATAAGTTTGTTTTATCAAAAACGAATTGCAATTTATCTACATGTTAGGTATTTCTGCAATTTGAGTTTATCTTTTATATGACTTTTTAGAAGAATGTTAGAAACTATGGAGCTTCTCTGGTTGTACAGTGTATGGTAGATAGTCGTTATAAAATAAATAAATCGTTGTCTATTTAAATAGAACATGTTACAAACATTCATTTACTGTATGGAAAATTCACTTAGCAAAGGTTCGCTTCTAGCTCACTGCATTGGTATTTGATTTAAGACAAAACAAATCTCGATCATCATCACCTTAAATGTAATTAGCATAAAATAGAGACTCGTAGCTCTTAAATATTCTAATAGCGTCAGGGTCGGAAGAGAACAAGAGTTGGTCAAAAGAGACCTAATAGGAGAGATGAAAAAGATGGGTCTTACCTAAGACAGCTGTAGAATCTACATTACTACGAGGGTTATTCATTTTCACTATAAGTGTACCCCTTAGAGGTCATTGAAAAAAAAATATGAACTACCTATTTATAGGTTTGACCCCGGTTGCTGCTGTGACGTTTTCCCGCTACACTCGTGTTCTTCATTAGTCTAACGGTCATAATTAAAGTATAGACTTAATATTCTTATTTATATCGAACTACAAGCATAAAGTGTTATTAACATTCTTCCCCCTTATCGATATCAGTCGATATAATAAAATTAAAGAAAGTAAGGACCAATATATTAAACAATATATAAAGCCGTTTCAATAGTACAATTTAATCTGTAAGTATGTATTAAAAACTATGCATTAATGTTGTTGTGATATAATTGGTTGTTGTTATATACCTGTTTGAGTGTGTATAATCTCCGTTTATTTGTATGATTACATAAGATGTTTCATTAACTATTAATGTAGGTAACGTAACTTAACGCCTCTGGCAGCGCTGAACAAAAGGGGTATAAATCTGGTGTAATATTTTATTGTTAATTTCCGGAGGACCTTTATTATAATATTAATTAGATAACAGACACTGAAATAATTAGGTGAATGTTGATCTTAAATTGTGGTGTGATGTTATGATGATTCCTGGCCAGGGCTGGTCTGCAGAGCTGGAAGTAAAAGATCACAAACACAAATACTCCAGTGGTCTTTTTAAAATAGCGTGGTGAATTGAGGTTAAGCGTAAAAAATATATAAGCTGTTTTTTTTTTTGGTAACACGCACACTCGACAATTGCAAAACAGCATCTGAGCAAACCTGCTCCAATTATCGGAAGAATAAAAAAATGCGCACGCCGCCTCGTCAAGTGTGTAGCCTAATTGGGTTTATTGCAGGGGCCATATGAATACCAAACAATTAAAATTTCGTTAAATTTAATTGTTAAAAAATATATTGGTTGGAAATTTTGAAATTTAAGTCCATTCTTACGGGTAGAGATCTTAAAAGGAACCTAGAACAGATTATTTTTGGTAGCTTGGCTTTCTGCGTTTGTTAAGACTAAAGTTGAGGTTTCCACCACATGAGTCCTTGTGCAAACTGAAAGATATTTGTGATTTCGGAATTGATTTTATTCCCTCTTTGTTACGAACCTTATTTTTCGAATGAATCTTATACTTATTGTAACATGGCATTGTAACATGGATTGTCTTAACCAATTTCTGTGCACTCCCCACAGACTTAAATCATTGTAATATGTAAGAAAGAAATAAAGACTAGAGTTAGTATGCTCAAGATGTGTGTCTAGGAGAGCAGGAATAAATACAAAATAAGCGATCGCGTTGTCATAGGCGGATTTGAATAACTCAACTTCCAAGTTCCGGTGTAGAAAAGTTACCCATGTTGGCACTTTGCCAGTTGTGGGTTATACTGTCTATATTAAATTAGTTCCCCTTGGCTGACTATGCAGAAAGCGTTCTGCGTTTTGTGTCAACGTACTGGAAAATAATTTACGCATGAAGTGCAAAGTTGAAAATGTTTAAAACAATCGGAACCTTGGTTACTAAATATATCATCTCTTTCTGTTTTCTTGCCTTTTAACAACAGAATCCATAAATTATCACTTCAAGATATTTTAAGCTGGGTTTCCTACAAAGTAATGTATGGAGACTGGTGAAGAATACTTAAAATTGCTTGTAGCTACAAATCTTAGTAATAGATTTAAAATATTTGTATTTGCTTTCTGACTGTAAGTCGTGTACACCGACTTATAATCACACTACAGAGTCACCCTTCCCTGTTCCGAATTTGTTTAGAATAAACGTAAATTGTTTTTGGTTTTTTCACGAAGTATATTTATGGAATACAATTTTAGGACTCTGAACTTACTATTGACTCTAAACCGAATTGTATAGATCATAACGTGGTAGACATGTAACCATAAGCTTCCATGCTTGATGTTAAAAGCTTCTTTAAAACATTTTGAATATTTGTATATTCAACTAATGCTAAGTTATAGTAAACTGAATACTAGACCACTTGTAGGAATGTTCTGTAAATTATTAACGTATTTATCATATAGAAAAATAGCTATCCCGATCTCTCTCGTGTAAATGCCGACATCTGAAATGTGTATTTCAATTAAAATTATCAAGTGCAGTATTTCTCGCCAATTTCCTTCCGGTTTGTAAACATTCTATATGTCTTACTTTTGTTCAGATTTGGTAAGTAGGTCTGGTTTTAAAACAGATGGGTAGGTAAGTTTGGTGACTAGAAATTTGGTTGACAAATTTTAAAACGCCAACTTATGGTTACAAAAAATAGTTTGTTGATGATAAGTTTTGAATGAAGATGGAAATTTTGTACAGATATAAATTTTATTTATTATGCTTAAACATGTTTAGTCTCATCAAAATAAAATAATTTTAGCTAAAACAAAAGTCGTTAAATAGAAACCTCATCTTTCGAATAAATGGAATTTGTTTAAGAAATCCTTTTTATTCAATGGAAATAATATCGTAAGATATTTAACGCGATGTTTTATGAAACTATTTATTGCATCTGAAAAAAATGCCTAGTTGGTTTTATATCCATAGAGTATTTAGTTTTATTTGCAAGGATGTTTGTATATGTGTGTGTGTTGTTAAATTTTCTTTGTAAACCTAGATTTGTGTTTCTAGTATGTAAGAATGTAAAATATTTTTGTTTATGAAGGATTTGCAAGTATTTCCAATGAATTCATATTACAGTGGTTATATGATCTGTGTGAGTAGGATAACTGTAGTAGTAACTGAATAATTTCGAATATAATGTTAAGGTAGATTATAAAAAAAAATATTGGTTAAAAATTGTGACTTTGCTAACACATAATAAATTATACCAATTTACTTAAATGTTTACGATCAATATATATATATATATATATATATATATATATATATATATTTAATATTAGCTAAGGAATTTGCTAAAAAATGAACTTTTTTGTTACATAACACAGTTAATTGTTTCAGTATAGGACAAACAATCTGAGTTGTTTATTATCAACGCAAAATGAAATCAACCTATTGTACTACGTGATTAATGAAGGTGAAAAGATTCAGCTTTAACGTAATCAATATCAGCAAATTACTATCTTTACTGCTTTGTAAGATTCAATCACTGTGTTAATAATACATTTTGTTGAATAATCGTTCGATTGAAAAAGTTCGCAGCTACTGAATTTATCTTCTGTTCAACACATTTTAAATTTGTGCTTAACCAGTGACAAGCGACATTTTCATAAAGGACGTCAGGGTCATCTAATCTATTTTTTTTAATTTTTCGGGGGTTATAATGTCGAAATTATAAATTCATTATTTTGAGTTTTTTTATTGTTAATAGAGTTTCGATTTTTTTTTATATATTTTCAAAATATTTGCTTATTTGTATAGTTAATTAACTAATTGATTATTTTGTTTTATAGTTTTTTAATAATAGTTCAATTATAAAAAAATAAATGAAAAATATATAATAGTTCAGGTTGTTCCTAGATTAATAATCCAATTCCTATTCATCTTACCTATATGAGTATGAACTATATATGGAATTGCTGTTAGCAAAATTAGTAATTGCTGTTGCACGTCAAAATGTTTTTTTGTCCTCATGGTTAGACGTATCCTAAAACTTCTGTTGCTATAACTATAAATAAAATGCAAATTCCTGAAATATAAGTTTTAACAAATTCCTCGACTAATGTGAAGTAAATACTTCTTAAGAATGAATCATTCGTAATTTACATCCCGACAGGTATGACTTACCCTATTAAATACTATTGTAATATTTGTTGCATAATGTAGATAAACAAATTCTTGTAACCAATTCCTAATAGTTAACCGAAGTTTCATAATCTTGAAATGTTAATTGAAGCTGGTAAATCAATGAAAGTGGAAATAATAATTTAAAAAAAAAAAAAATTTCTGTTTGGTTTAAATTAGTTTTATATTCACAGTCTGAATTCTGAGATTATAGTAATTAATAAATACACAATTATTAAAATTGATATATATATATATATATATTTCGATAATTAAATATTTATTTTGTAGTTTATGCTTTCATTAATTATGTTAATAATAGATATAATTCGAAAACCTAATTAATAATATAAATGTAATTAATAAAATGATTAAAAATAATGTATTCGAAAATTAAAGTTTTTCATTTACTGCAATTCCTCCAATGTAAATAAATAAACTAATATTCTTCCAATGTATGTAATAAATAAAATACAAGAGAATCAAAATGAGTTTATAATTATACTATGTATTATACATATAAAGGTACAATGTATAAATAATATAAATCCTATTGACTATTGGTATTTATTACTATAAAAAATATGGATGTGGATAAAATTGATATAATTAAAATAATTATTTTTATACAGCAAATAGTTTATAAAAAAATTAGGTTTTGAAATACAATTTAAGAAGAAATACATTTCTTTGCAGAAAGTTTTAAAGAATTATATTCTATTCATAACTTGCGTTTTTAAAATTAAATTATTAAAACATGTGAATTTCTGTTTTTTGTATATATATATATATATATAATTCATAATTATATCTTATTAAATATAATAAATAAAGTAATACAAATAATGGAAAAAAAATAAATTAAAGTCTTAAGAAGCATAAAACGTATGCTTTCACCTAAAGCGTTATATATATTTGACGTTACTTTATGCTTCTTAAGACTTTAATTTTATTTTTCTTCCATTATTTGTATTACTTTATTTATTATATTTAATGAGATATAATTATGAATTTTATTTTGGTATATTTGTGTGAGACTTTGTGAAGGAGTTTTAGTTTTATTAGTTTTAGTTTGTCTTATTCGTTTTCTTAGTAGTGATGTTTTAAGTAGAATTACATTTTCTAATTTATATTTTGTAATGTTTTTATGATCTATTTAGCTTTACGTTTTCGTGGAATTCAATCAATAATAATAATGTTGTTTTTAACATTATTTAATAATTACATAAATAATTTATGTTTAAGTGGTTACTTTTAGGAATTGATTTAGTTTCATTGGGTTTTGTTGTTTTATTGAATTAGATCTTTAATAATTATGGCAAGATAGTTTAATTAATACGAACAAAAAATATAGAAATTGATTTGTGATATTTTGTATTTATTTATAATAAATTTTTATCTTTTCCTGTAATACATTTTAGTTTGTTTTATTTTATTTATTTATTTATTTTTCAATCTCTTTTAATCCCTTTTAATTTTTGGTTGAGGATATCATCATGAAAATTCATGTTCGGTTTATTATTTTACACTTTAGTTGTTTCTTTACCTCTTTTAATATATATTTTCTATTTTTATAAATTTAATGGTAGTTGTATATTTATAAATAATTTAAACTGTGCCTATTCTTTTGTTGTTTATTTAGGATTAGTTATTAATTTTTTAGTTAAATTACTCATGTTCGTATTCCATTTTTGACTTTAATATGCTCTTGTTGAGGCTTCTATTTCCGGGTAAATATTTTAGCTGGTATTTTATTACAATTAGAAGTTTATAGTTGGTTTTATGTAATATTTTGATTTTTATTTATTTTGTTTATATGTTATTTACTCTTATGGTGTATTATGAATTAGAATAATTTGTATGCTTCAAAGAGATATTAAATCTCTTATTGCTTTTTATTCAGTAACACACAAAATGTGCTATTCATTGGAATTATATTCTTATTTAATTGAGGTCGCTTTGTTGCCTACTTGTTAATATTGGGGTATGGTCTTTGTTTTTCAGGTTTTTTAAATTTATTTTTATTAAATATTATATGTAGGCAATAATATTTTTATTAGAAAAGGAATACTCAATTTTATACCTTCTATATAGACATATTAAGGTTTATGTTTACTATTATATTAAATTTGGTATGTATGTGCCCATAACCAAAATATTTATACCGGTTTTCTAAAAATGTAACCCCTATTACATACCCAAACAAACGTATTTGTCCCCACCTCCGTAAAATTACCGAAAAGGAAAATGAATCTTTTCGTCGTACAAATTCATATATTTCAAAATTATCGGGACAACTGACTTCGATCATTGTGGTGAAATGTGGAGAATTATTGTTAAATCTAAATTACAAAACAGCAATCATATGGGAATTACCGTTCTTAAATAATTGGAGAAATATCGAAAGACATTCTAATTTTAAGCGCAATTAAGAAACAATAATTTTTAAAATTCAATTTATAATTCGTATAATGGCGAAACTATTAGGACGATTTATCAACTTCTTCAGATTAAAGTAATGTTTCCCCTCCTCTTCATCTATACATTTCACTTGGTTATTTGTAAAAATTGTAATTATGTGTTTTCTACAAATGATAGTTTGAGTGTAAGAACAAGAACGGCTTATTACACCTGTTTTTCTTTACATTTGGTTAAGAACTTTGAGAGATTTCAGACGACTGCATAGATCATTTTCATTCTGGTATTGCACAAACTTTAAAAAGAATAATCAAGTTTGTGAGAAGTTTAAACAAAGTCAAAATTGAAGATGCAAAACACGCTTTTCCTGACATGCACAAAGTTTTTCAATGTATGTAAAGGTACTTAATCATGTCAACATCAAATTTCTAGTACATACACTTCTTGACAAAAATTATGTATACTGTTTGAAGAAGTTGAACTTACAAGGACATAATATTTCTTCTTAATCTATATTATAGTAAGACCTTTACAATTAGTTATCAATCTTAACTTGATGTATCAATTCACATGGTTATAAACTTTGTCACATTGCACTATATAAGTATAGTTTACAAATTCTATATCCAAATTCGATCCTAACTTATACGGTTTGTGATCTTGAGTTACATTTTGAAGGGGGTAAAACAACCCTTTTAAAACAAATAAGCTGTAAAACAGTATAAAGTTAAGTCGATGCATCATTGGTTTTATTACAGATAAACTCGTAACTTTTGTTTTATCTGAGGTTTCAAGTATGTTTGGTTTGTTCTCTTAAAACAAAATATCTTTTCTCTCTTGGGTTTGGTAAACATTTATGTAAACACATAATCAAAGTGAAAACATTATTTATATTTCTTTTGAATAAAAGATATACACAAGTTTATGTAACGAACAAAAAACAACATTTTCCTTTACAAAAACCATTGTATATATCACTAATTGTACAAATCAAACATAAATTTCAAACTTTAAAAGGGAAATTCTGTTAAAACCATGATATCATGATATGATATTATATCTTTATATATTATATATTCTGTTCACCAACTCTTCCAAACCATGTCAAAATTCTTTTATACTTCAGAAAGAAAGATGAATGATAGAAGAAATAATAAAGAAGTTTATATATATATATATATATATATATATATATGCATTTTATAATTTCTTCACAATGTATATTCTGTATACAAGTTATAGAGTATATTAATGTATAGAATTCAATATGTTTGTATAGATTGATAAAGTATTACAAATATATTTTCAACATATATATGTATACAATTCAATTTATTTTACAATTATTAGGTAATGGTAATTTAATGTAAAAATATATCCAATAAGAAAACCTCTATGTTGGTATATATACATATTTATTCTAAATTAATGTATGTAAACAAATTTGAACTACACTTAAACCATGACATGTAGGCTACATTAGGCGAATTATAAAAAATGGATTTGGTTGGTTTCCCTAGTTTGATTAGTTTAACTATCACTGGTTTACGTGGCTTGAGAATTCAAAAAGTTACCGTATTTACCCAACATCGTGAGTGTTTTAACGGGGGGGGGGGGGAGGCTACGGTTGGTAGCAAATTCGGTTTGAAAAGGCAAAATCTGTTAACTATAATTATGGCAGCGGGAACCGGTATGCTAACCATTTCTTGGTGAACTAAAATATCGTGTAGCAAACATGGGATCGTTGTGTTTTAACGTCACAGTAATATTATTATTATTGAAGATGGGTCATGAAATGTACAAATGCCTATATCATGTTGAAATAAATGTTTGTGAAACACGTTTATGATTTTTAAAGTGGTTGATCGTTCCATATTTCTATACTCATGTGATACACATTTATACATATTTATGAATTATTTCAAGAGTTCATACTTTTTGTCCGATTTCAACCAAATGTGTTACAACATTACCTAACATTGTGAGACATTGAGGGAGGGGAGCTACTGTTGGTAGCAAATTATGTTTGCAAAGGCTAAAAATACGGCACCGTCTAGCAAACGTTGATCCTATTAGTGCTGTAAAGCCACAGGAATTTATGATAGATCATGGGTTATGGAATGTAAACTGATCATGATTCATAGAACACCTCGTGATTGATAGTTGCACGTTTTTATTTATATGTGATACAAATGTATATACTTATTTGTGGATTTTATTATAGCGGTTGTAATATTTTCCAATTTCCACCAAATTTGGTACAAACATGGGGTATAAATTGTTTAGAACCTTTTGGTTAAGTAAATAAATAAAAATTGGATTTTGTTTTTGCTACCCTATACTTACCTTACTTATATATGGTTTTCTGTGACAATACTCACTCAGCATTCAGTAATTTTTATATTCGAAGCGTTTTTAAGTGGGCTACCATTGCTTAATGTGTAAACGTTAAAGATTTAAAATTGCATTAAATGAGAAACATTCCCTTTTTGAACAATACAACTTGAACACAGTTTCTCGAAAAAGCATCTTGGTCATCACCACCTTTAAATAAAATAGCATATAAGAGAGACTGGTAGCTCTTGAAATAATATAATATAGTCGTGGTCGGAAGAGTTTGTAAGGAGAGACCTGATGGGAAAGATGAAAGAGAGCGATCTAAAGTAATACTAGATTAAGAAAGCTGTAGAATCAGCTGGGTTACCTAGGGAGTTTGGAACTATCAAAAGTTTATTGATTAGAACCCACTTTTGTCAGCTACACTCCGGGTTTTCATTAGTCAAACGGTCATAAATTATTAACTTAATATTTGTATTTTCATCAAACTACAAGCAATAAGAGCATGAAACTTTATTCACTTTCATTCCCCGTTAGTTGGCACCAGTCATTATTATAAAATTAAAGAACTTTTTATACAACTGTTACAATTGTACAATTTGATCGTTACATGTGTAATTTAAAAGTCGAATGCATGAATGTTATTGTATACTTTCGTAAGGGTGTATTAAATTCAATATAATTGTATAGTGATATATAACTGTTTGATTCTGTATAAGCTCCGTTTATTTGTATAAATATACAAGACTTTTACATTAACTATAAAAATGTCGTAAACAAGTATTTGTAACAAATTTTGTAATCGTTTGTAACTAAAGTTTAATTCTTATGAGTCGGCTCTAAAGTGAGCGTGCAACAGCGAATTTTGGTCAGCTTCGCTATTTGGATTTGTTAATACTAAAGTCGAAGTGGATACAAACAATTTCTAAAGAAATTTACTTAATATTACGTGTTGTATTTGATTGCCTGACTAGTATTTATTCTTTATATTGATATCCATTACATGAGCTATAGTGTAAATTGAAATCTATTTGTAATTTCAGAATTGATTTTATTCACTGTGTGTCTCTAACTGTTTTCCAATAAAGCATATATTTGTATTATAGCATTGTAACATTGGATTGTCGTAAGTCATAATTTCTCAACAGACTTTAGATAATGATTAAAGCATAGTAATATGTAAGGGAGAAATAAAGACTAGACATGACATGACATGCTTAAGGTGTGTTACAAAGAGAGCAGGAATAAATACTAAAAAACGAGCGCTTTGGCATAGGCGGATTTTGAATACCTCAACTTTGTTATGTGAAGAAAACAGTTACACGTGCTGGCGTTTTGCCAGTTGTGGGATATTCTGTCTATATTTAATTCATTCTCCTTGGCTGACCATACAGAAAGGGTTCTGTGTTTTGTGTCAACGCACTGGAAAATAATTTACGTATAAAGTGCAAAGTTGAAAATGTTTAAGTCAACCCGGATCTGGCTTCTAAATAAATCATCTCTTTCTGTAATTTGCTTTTTAAACGCAGAATCCGGAAATTATCTTTTAAGGTGGATTTCATACAAAATGAGGACTGGTGAGGGTGTTTGTAAATAACCTTAGTAAACTATTCTTGTGTTTTCTGTATTGTAATAGTTACGTGTACAGAGACTATTGATCACTCTGTAAAGGTTCATTTTGTTGTTCGAACTGGGATTAGAATAGGAGAAATTTTTTTATGATTAATTTTTATAGAATGCAATTGTAGGACCCGGAAATTATTAAAGACTTCAAATTTTATTGCAGTAGATCATAACTTGTACTGTGCTTCACGAATCATGTCCTTTGAGTAATAAATAATCGGAGAGCATGAGTTGCGCGCGATTGTCATTTCGAATAGCTCCTTGGACGAGGCTAACCCCAGAGCGAGGCTACCGACGTTTTGCAATGCTAATACTTTTCCGTAAATTAGTAGTTAAATTTTGTTTGTGTAGTTTTTATGGGTTAAGCGACAGGTTTTTTTTTTTTTTTTTTTTTTTTTTTTTTAAATAATGTAAACTTGTTTAGTCTAACTTATACAAAACATATTTATTATTTTTTTAAAATTTATGTATCAATTATTTCTCCCCTGTAATAATAGTAATAACTCTGTAAAGAAATTAGTATAATTTTTTAACTGAAGTTATTCTTGCAATTTAAGGGGAAAGATTTATTACATGTATTTCTTTAGCCGATAAAATATCATTTTCGGATGGAATGCTGATACGGGTGTATTTTTTGGTTTAAATTGTTCTTTAAATTATGATCTTTGCAACTGTGATGCAAAATTAAATGCAGTATCTATGATTTTCCAAGCTCCTTAAATGAACGCAACTGCAGAAGAATCCCGATGCCAAGCACTGTCACAGCTGGGAAACGAGTTGGCAAACCCTCACGGTCCCTATTGGTTTTCTTCAAGGTCAGGCTCTCTATTGTCTCCTCCCTCAACGTACTTGACTCATAGCGCCTGGTATAAGATGTGTTATAGTCTGGTATGGAATCCCAAGAGGCTACTCTATATTCAAGTCTGACGTTTGTGCTTGAATTGAAATTAATGGTTGTTTAAAACATTGTGAATACTTTTGTAGTCAACTAAAGCAAAATTATAGTAGAGAAATAGATTAGACTGAACAATAGACCACTTGTAGGAATGTTCTGTAAATAGAAGATTTCGTTATTTATCTCATGGAAATACCGACACATGGCACTTGAAATTATGAAATGTTTACGAAGTCCATCAAGTTGAGTTAAAAATACCATTTTATGTGTGTGTGGGGGGGGAGTGTGTATGTGTGTCAAGGTCATCATTATATTAAATCGACAATAATAGCCTAGTAAACGGAATTTCAGTTGCATTACAGTCATTGAGCAACTATCCTAAGTTTTTTATTAATTGAATATAATATATAACAATTTCAAAATGGCGGCGGTTTGAATTTTTTTTTTTTTAGATCATCTTTATCTAATTTCAACGAGAACATGTAGTTCTTTTTTTGCAACGTTGTTATTTTTATTTATAATTACCTATGTCAACCCTCAGAGGATGGATGTAACTTTTCCAACATATCTACCTTTCTTCATATAGTCTAGGGTTAGATCCCTCTCTTTAATTTTTCATGTCAAGTCTCACTAAACTAATTCTTGATCTTATTTGACCCTGAGGTTATTAGATTATTCCAGAACTAGATATCTTTTCTTTTTTTATATAAAGCGATATGACCAATAAGGAGCTTTTAATCAAGAAGAAATGGGGGTAGATTAAAGTCGACCAACGAGGGTATATAAATAAAAACAAAATTAATTACATCCTATGTTTGGAAATACGTCAAGGAGTAGCGCCAAATATATGGAAGAGTTCAAGGTTAAACAGAGTTTGTTATAATAAGTCCTTTTTATTTAGTGGTCCTAAGATATTTAACGCCTCGACTTGTGAAACTAAATTATATATTTTTTAAATATATTTACAGGCTTTTAAAGAAAATTGGTTTAGTGATGGCATTTGTTAAGGGACACATTTAATTGGTTAAGTATATTACAAACATGCCTATTGTGTTGTTGATTATCAACGCAAAATGAGATCAATCCATTGTACTTCATGAATAATAAAGGTGAAAAGGTTCAGCTAAACATAATCAATCTTAGTGAAGTACTATCATTATCTGCTTTGTAACAATCAATTACTGTGTTAATAATACATATTCGTTCGATTCCCCAAGTTCAAAGCTACTGAATTTCTCTTCCTTTGAACGCGTTTTGAATTTTTGCTTTTACTATTGGCGACTCTTTCAAATAGGGTGTGGAGATCATCCTTTACTTTAAATAATAAGTATTTACAAAATAAATACTACGAACTACTTCAAATGCCATTGAAAATGCAACTTTTTATGACTATAAGTGCTATTTTTAATAAGAGCTTCTGTTGTGTTGTCGTGTAGCGACATCAAAAGGCGACCTCGCTTACGTGATACGACTAGTAGCGCGCGCAACGATTGATTATAGAGTGACATTTACTTACGTTAGTGAGAATGTGGTATTTCGTTCTCGTTTCAACTTTCAGCCAGGGTAAATCTTCAGGTGGTAATTATTAGTTTCTTATTTTAATATACATTATCTCGTCGTTTAATAATTAGTATACATTAATGTTATATATTTGTCGTTAATAAGTCAGTGTCATACAGATTTAAGTTTAGATAATTGAATATGGAAGGTCATTGCCAACATCTGTGTGAAGCTGTTAATGTTCTAATCATTAAATTTACAAACTTATACCACAATGAATAAAATTGAATGTTAAAAAATAGACCTACATCCCTAACTCTGCAGAGACTATACGTTGGTGTTTACACTATAAGTATTTTATTTAATTTAAAGTACAGTTCCATAAATGTAATTTAATGGTCCATAGCGATTATAACACACTTTTTACAACGATTTCAAAAGATATTATTTTCCATTGTAGACAATTCTAACAGAAGCGTTTCACTGATTACTGTTATAAATGTATTAATTTGGTATTTTGTGGGCATATCTCTCTCTCTCTCTCTCTCTCTCTCTCTCTCTCTCTCTCTCTCTCTCTCTCTCTCTCTCTCTCTCTCTTTCCCCCTTTTTTTCAGTTTTCAGCCCAAACGGACCCATTCAAAACGATTTGATCACTATCTCCATGAAATTTACGAAAAGGAAAATGATCCTGTCATCATAGACCTACAAATTCATATATTTCAAAATCATCAGGACAAATGATTTTGATTATATTCTAAACAAAGTTACCAAACACTAACATCAATTACAAGAAATTTATCGTTCGTAAATAATTGGGAAAATATAAAAAGGAATTCTGATAATCATTTTTTGAATTCAGTTGTGAAACGGTATATTTTGAAGAAAACTTTAATGTATAACTCGTAGAAATGCGAAAATATCAGGATGAATTTTCAACTACTCCCGCTTAAAATAATGTTTTCCTTCTTATTCATCTATGCATTTCACTTGGTTATTTGTAACAAATTAAAATTTCTACAAGTAATATTTCTACATGGCGCCCTTATTGCTTCCGTTTTTCTTTATATTTGGTTAAGAACTTGGTAAGATATCAGACGGCTGCATAGATCATTTTCATCCTGGTATTGTTGCACAACCTTTTAAAAAGAATAATCAGATTTGAGAGAAGAGTTTAATGAATTTGAAATTATAGATGGAGAACACGATTTACCTGATATTCACAGATTTTCTCAATGTGAGTGTAGGTACATAATCATGTCAATGTCATACTTCTAGTACATAAACTTCTTAATATAAATTACATATTGCACAAAAGATATTGTTAGAATAAGTTGAACGTATTTCTTTTTAACCTATAATATAGCAAGTCATTTACAATTACCAACCTTAACTTGATACTTCAATTTACATGGTTACAAACTTTTAGTTTGCACATTCTGTTGTCAAATTCGATCCTATCTTGTACGGTTTGTAATCTTAAATGACAGTTTGATAGTAAAACGACCGTTGTGAAGGAACTAAGCTGGAAAACAGGATTAAGTTGAGTTGTAGCATCATTGGTTTTATTACAGATAAACTCAAAATTTCTTTTCTATGTTAGTATAGTTTGTTCTCTTAAAAGAAAATATCTTCTCTGTGTCTTGGATTTGATTAGCATATTTATTTTACGTTCAGTTAATTTGCGTAATAAAAATATTGCAGTTGTTTTAATAGTGAGAAATATAAAATTGTATTATAGCTGGTTCTTTAGTGGCTCTCATTTGATCTGTGTAATAATCCCGGGTTCACGTGGCTTGGGGGTTCACAAAGTTAAGGTGTTTACCTAACGTTGTGAGGGCTTGAGGGAGAGGGAGCTATGGCTGGTAGTACATACTGTTTGCAAAGGAAGGAATTACGGTAACGAGAACTCGGATACGCTGATCATACATTGCCCAACTGAAAAACCGTGTAGCAAGCGCTGATTGTTGTGGGTTGCAACACTACAGTAATATTATTAATATAGAAAATGGGTCATGAAATGTACATCAATAATGATTCCTATAACACGTTGTGATTAATCGTTTCACATTTTTATACGTATATGATACACATTTCTACACATTTGTGATTGAGTTCAAGCGTTCGTAAATTTTGCCAGCTTTCAACCAAATGTGTTCCAAACATTGGTTGTAAAAATGTTTCGAAGAAGTTGGTTTATCTCTGGAAAAAAAAAAATAATAAAATAAACATAATGTTTTAAAAGTAAAACTTGAACACAATTATTTAGAAATAATACATTTATTAAACACGTTTCAATGAATATGTCGCCATCTTCAGTCGTGCTATGTTAAATAAACTATAACTAACCTAATACTATGCTACATCCCGATTTGTACACAAGAGCTTGTTTTCAGCTCTTGAAATGCTAAATCAAATTTGAAGTAATACAACAGGGGAAAATAAAGTAATCGAATGAAGTTTCGGCATCTTTTAATTCAAATATTAATTTCATTTTGTAAGAGTGCATATGTAATTACTTTTTAGAGATGCCGCATACTGTTGTATTACTTTTATCGAGTCTGTGCAACTTCCCTAAGATTGCATTTGACATTCTCATTGTTAAGAATTGGCTAAAACATTTATTTCTTATAAAACATCAGAGTAATAGTACAGTGAAATAAGACGAAAATGGTGGTGAAAGGTGTTGTATCAATTAAGTGCATTTTTTTTGATGAGACGGTAACTAATTTTGTGAGTTTTTTTGTGCATGGCTTCGCGAGAAAAGTGGCAAAGAACGCATTGTTGACGTTTTTCGAGTGCATCGCTTCACTATTTATTTATTATCTCCGGCACCAGGGGTCGTGGAAAAATAAAATAAAAAATAAAATGGAAAATGACCATGATGAAATAGACTATCAATCCATAACATAGGATTACTTAAAAAATTCATCCTAACCCCAAAAAACCATTTCTTGCACTTTTTTTTTTCTTAATTAACGATATTTAAAGGAAAAAATGGTTGAAATTTTTTTTAAATTTGGGAAAACATGTATTTTTATGTCGGTAACTCATGATATAATTAAAAAAAAAAAAAAAAATATATATATATATATATATATATATATATATATATATATATATTCCCACTCGCAATCGGCATTTTCGGCAAAAATTGAAGTGCCCGCCATTTTTGGTAAAAGTATGGTAAAAAAAATTTATCATCTCAAAATGTAGGGTTTGATATGTACTTTTGCCTAAGGTAACCCAAAGGTTTGTTGTCTTATAAAAAGTACCCATTTTTAGGGACTAAATTTTTTTTTCCAATTTTGATTTTTTTGGTTTTTTTATGTTTATCGCATTATTAATGCTTAATTTTTTTTTAGAAAAATGCACTTTAGTCTAATAATTTGTCCCCCCTCTGTAAATAAAAAAACATTACACTTTTCTCGCGAAGCCATGCACAAAAAAACTCACACAATTAGTTACCGTCTTATCTTTATGCATAAAATCGAAAGAAAAAAAAATGCACTTAATTGATACAACACTTTAAAATTATAATTTCACTGTACTGTAAACATTATTCTCTTTGACAATTGAAGGTCTCGATTTCTCCCTTCTGACAGAATCGGCGTTTTCCAACTTGTCTTCTTTTAAATCATTACTAGAACAGAAATTGTCGCAAAGCAGATAAACATTTCGGACACATTCATAACAGCACTGAACAAGATTTTAAGTGTTTGCAATTATAATATCCTACAACACATTAAAAGTGTTTAAATAATTCACAAAAATAAGTGTATTTAAATACGCTAATAACATCAACGCTAATAAAATCAATTATATCTTTTCTATGGCAACAATTTAACGCTGGGAAGGAAATACAGAAAATATATTTGCTAGCATGAACTCTCTCATAATTGCAAGCTCACCATTTAAAGATATACAAATTTCTCGATGAAATGCTTCTACTGTAAAACAGATTTTTCGTCATAATCCGAACTTGTTGGAATGAATGTTATTTTAAAGATTAAAAAATAACGTAAGTTAAACTTAAATTGTTGTCAAAATAAACTAAAATTAATAATAAAAATTCGTATTGCCTTTAACATTTAACCCTTGACACGTTTCACATAATTTTTCGAACATTTAAGTTTTCAACTCATTGAAATTGGACATTAAGTTCAAAATGGCGGTTGGTCTGCGTTGTTTTAATAGATTCAATTCATATAATTTTACGTACCTTTCTGAATTGAACCGGAAATAGCTTACAGTTGATGATTTATTTTTATTTGTACAAATTGAAAAAATAGTATTTTATATTTAACTCATTTATGTTTTGCTAAAGGTTACGCATTTTGTGTTTTTAATCACATCCACAGCAAACAATATAGGAAAGGCTAAGTTAAAGTGTAACTGGTTCTAAGTATTTATCTATAGAACAGTCGATTTTACTTTTAATAAAAGATAACACAAGTTTCCACCCTTGTATTTTCTTCCAGACATAAAGAGTATATTTTATGAACATTTAATGAAAAACTATAATAATTAAATTCCTTTTTACAAGCGTGTTGTACAGCGGTTGCGTGTTTAAAATATATATATGGTCTTAATCACCAGTGTGGAGGCGACAGAGTGTGGGTATTTTATATGTGATAACCTTCACCAGTGTCCGCTCGCAAACCACAGTCAACAGTATTTTAAAGCCGTATCCTACTGTATATTGTAATAAACACGACACAAACGTAGCATACATATTGGATTATCTTTCTCACGCACACATTCACCAACATATACGAACAAAAAAATGACAGTTTTAATACTCTCCGAAAATTTCTATATTAGCTTTTTGTGAATTTTCAAAAGTTTTGAATTACTTGAAATAATCATGTTTAAAGATGCTAAAACAAAAACAAAGTTACTTACCCATTATACGTATGAAGTTGAATACCTTTCTTTTAGATTAATCTTCATATTTTATGACCTCAGGTAACCAAAAACGTCAATTCGACATGTAGTCCGTCCGACTCGCTTCGCTGTTATTGTCTCGGCACTCGTGGGCCTTGAAACTGTTCAGAAGTTTGTGCGGGTGATTCAGCTCTGCCGGATCTCATAACTATACGACCATCATATTTTCTTAAAAAGTCAGGTTTTGAAATTACCTTTTTTAAAATAACTTCGCTATTTCTCATCGTTAGTACCATTACATGCATGATTGAAACCTGCAAATTTGCAACTAATTTTGTGATTTATAACTTGAATAACACACGAGATATACATAACAAACTTTTTTAATGGCATTTTTGGACATTTTTCAATTTGTTACTATATGAGTTCACTATAGTAAACCTATACCAAATTTCACCTATCTTTATTATTGTACCCGGTATCGTAATTACGTAAACTAGGACAACGACGACAGAATGATGGCATCCCCCCCCCAACGCTTTCCTGAGGCCATGAAACGTAAAAATTAATAAAAGATGGAGGTTGAAATTTTACATGATTGCCAAACTTACCTTATACTTCGTAAACTGGGCAATTAAAACAACAAACCAAATAATTCAAGCGTAGACAGAAAATTAATTGCAGATATTTCTTGTTGAAACTCCATATTCAAAGATAAAATAAAGCAAAAGCTTAAAGTTTCAAATAAAAAAATATTTGAAACTTTAAGCTTTTGCTTTATTTTATCCTTGAATATGGAGTTTCAACAAGAAATATCTGCTATTACATTAAAGTGGATTAAAGAGGCTAGTATAGCCCGATTAGCAGTTCTTTTAAAAAAATTAAAATTAAAACATGGTATGATAAACCAACATCTTTGGTATAATGGTGAATGCTTAAAATATAACTTAACGCCCAATTATGTAAGTGTTAAAGTGATATCTTCTAGTGCATCTGCTATTAAAGCTAACTCTGCCGCTATTAAAACATGGATTCAGGAAGAAAGGAAGAAACCGTTTAGAATTAGGGACAATGTGAGTTGCCATCCTAAAGTATTTATTAACCTTTATCTACCTGCCAGGTCATCCCCCTATCTTTCCCGATTTCTCTATTGTATTTCAGTTTCTTGTTACTTATGTTTAAATAGTTGTCTATACCTGTAAATTATCAGTTGCCCGATGATGCCGCAAGGCGAAACAATTGTAGCTCATTTATATTATTAAAATATTTGAAACTTTAAGCATTTGCTTTATTTTATCCTAGAAAATTAATGTCTACTTAAATATGTACCCATAAAAGAAAGTATTAAATACCTAGTCAACATTTAAATCCATTATAACTACATTTCCCCTTAAAAGTGGCTTACATGTTGGAAAGTGAAGATTGTCAATATAGACTACAAGCTTATATTACCCCTAAAAATTACATGTTAAGAAGATTGTCTATTGAGCCTACAAAACACAAAATAAATTTACAACCGAATATAATTTGTATATTTTAGTAATAAGTAATACAGTCATACCACATAGGTTGGATATAATTTAATTTGCAAAGCTTGCAGATGAGCAAGTTTTGTTTAATTATTAGTACAATTTTTATTTTAGTCTCAGTGTTATTAGTCACAGAGCCTGTAGACCTATACGTGGACGCTATTTGTAAATTACACAACTGGGCTTTAGTTAAGATTTATTAAAACAGTTGGGTTCGAACACGTGTGCGGTATACCTTTATAAAATTTATTTCTGTTTTAATTGAGATAGGTTAGGTATCATCTGTATTTGGTTGTATTCAACCAGACTAAAGAATAAATATCTGCACAACTTATCTCATTAATTTCATATTAACCCAATATCTACGAGCAATTTGCAAACACTATATTTTTAAAATACTTTCTTTTTTTTAATTTCTACATTTTCTTTTACCTTGATAACACTCGATGTGATATTTTTTGGGGAACACGCGTTTATCCTTGTCCATATTAGCTTTAAATACGTGATGACGGAACAGCTTTAAACAGCTGAGTTTCGACGAAATTAACTCACACGTCGACATACAACTTTAAAATGTTTTTTTCTCTCATTTTTATGTTATTTTTAACAGGCATTGTCCCTTTAAATGACATTTATTATGTTTTCAGTCTTTCTTAATGAATATTACGAGAAACAATATCACCCAAGGTCAAACTTGGCAATCAAAGTTCATTTCGGTGTTTTCAAAATTACTTGCCAGTAATAATTTTTCGTTTACATGAAGTTTGATAAATTTGTTTAATTATCCATAGTTTAATGTAAATAGCTTGCGCCGAATTTGAGATATTGTAACTTTTACGACGGCGCGAATTCTACACTATTTCTTTTTACTTGACAATTCCCGAATCGGCATTTTTAGGGAGATTGAAAGCAATACTTTTTTGTTTGAGTCTTTAGAGGAGAAATTTCATCAAAATCTGCCCACTAGTTTGAGATGTAGATAACTGTACAGATAACTGTAAATTTTATTCCTAAAACCGCTTTTTTTTCTCCGTAGTGATTTTGATAATAGATATTCAATGAATTCTCAACATTTTTTGACCCATCACATACTTATTTGCGACAAACCTTTTGGGGTGTTGCAATTTTACCATACGATAAATGACTTATCTGGCCGGGTCACATGTAGCCGGATCACATTTATACAATGTCTCTATGAGGAGTACCTTCTAAGTGACACTCTAAGATCAAATGCAATTCAAAATTTATGTACGTTAATTTAGGTATTATAAAACCCATTGTCTCATTTTTATATTTTATAATGGAAAGACGAATGTATACCAAATCATTTTGAAATTACTGCTCGATGTTTTTTATTTGAATTTGAATGCAACGATGAAAATAAAATTGAAATAATAATAAAAACCACGCTAAATTTAATCAAAGATCGATTGAAGTTTTTTTATAGTATATGATATAAAAATAAACTCCACCTTTTTCAATTCATATTATTTCATATTGCTATAACTACAAACAAGTTTTTCTATTTTATGTTTATAATGTTCATGAAGGAGTTGAAAAAAGGTTAAAATTTATATTTCCACTAATATAAAAGGATAAAATGTATTTCTTCTTTCTGTATAAGAGAACGAATAATTGACTTAAGTATTATTGTGACGCAAACTGCTGAACTAAAATATATACAGTATATCAGCAGCAAAAACTCTATCTAACGTCATTTGTTATAGAAATTGTCAAAGTTGTCAAAACATTAATTTACTTAGTACATCAACAAAATAATACTATTAAAAATTCAACACTAATGTCAAGAAACAAAATGTGGCCCCATTTTGTGGTCATTACTCAAAATATTATTTATTAACACCAGAGAGTTTCGTATGGCTTTTTTAGTTCTTGGTCAATTTAAATAATGACTTGTAAATTATTACTTACATATGCAGATTTGATTTTCTAAATGTGTAGATTTTATACTTTAAAAAAATCTGAATACAAATTCTTACGAATGAACTTTTAATTGGTAAAACGTGTTTTTACAACAATATCGCCATCATTACTTGTACGCTATTTCGTTATTTACACAGTAAAAAATATGACTAACCTAATTTTTAATTACAACATGTTAATTTAAAAATGATTTTACATATTAAGAAAATTGTCAAAGCTAAATGAAAATTAATGTTGTGCCAAATTTTATGAAATTAAAAACAATAAGTACTACCTCACTTGTGGTGAAGGTTGCATAGCAATAATTTCAGTGTGGAAAGTTGGTAATTACAGTCGACACTTCAATTCTTTTTTATTACTACCATATATATAATATATATATATATATATATAATATAAATCTATACAGGGCATTCATAGATTAGGGGAGAACAACAGTATTTATAAGATAAGTTTAAACTTAAATTAGAGATACAGAAAAAAATTCAATAATACTCAAGTATTGTTTCCATTTAGTACAAACGTCAAATAACGGCTCTTCTTGTGGCACGAGAGATGATGTCTTTTAAAATGAACTTTTTATCAGTTAGGGATATCATTTAATAAGTAAACAAATTATCATATCTGGTTTTCCCCTCCAAATTGAAGTTATTGGATGTAACATTGTGGCACAAATATCCCACGGACGGACTGAAAATAGTTTAAAATTAGTCTATCATATTTTTACACCTTTACGATACATTCTGTTATGCCTAGTGGGAATATAATAAAATCCCTAAATACAAAACAGAGAGGTAGAGCAAGAGATAAACTACTCTACCAGAGTTAGCCTATCTTGAAGTGAACTGTATTAATAATGCAAATTTTGACTGGCAAGATGTTTTACAACTTTATTGTAGACATCCTCCGAAGCGCTTCAAACACGATACATCGTAAAATTTGTTGTAAAACATATACTGAAATAAACTTCATTTTCCTAAAGAAATTCACTTTTAGACCTAAAGTGTACATCTGACTTTAAAATGCAAATAATATTCCATGTTTGTAACTTTGTTACTTACCGTACGTAATATAGAGATAGTTGAGGTGTAATTACTACAAAAAAGAAAGAAGATAAGGAAAATCTGTTTTACGAAAATATGTGTTTAGTCCAAAATCATAAGTTAAACGAGTTGTTACTACATCATGGAAATTAATACAAGGAGATTCTTTACATGTAATACCCAAAAGTTTGTCTTTTTTTCTCAAGTGGGAATTATTAAATTTTATTGGTCGCTCAAGAAGTCTTTTCAAGTAGGATAAGTTTGTTTTAAACAAATCTGAACCTCATAATTGTGTATATCACTACTCTTTTAATATGTGGTAGAATCTAAAGGTCATCGTAGATAAGTTCATATTCAAAAGTTTCTACTCGCTTCGCTCGTATCAGCGTCTCGACCCTACCGGGTCCCGAGGTTGTACATACTCGCTACGCTCGTGTCGATGACTTGGCCAGGATCTCGTAACTTTACGAATATCATTTTTTCTCAGAGTTCGAAATTATATTTATGACAATAACTTCATGTCATCGTAGTGTAGTAGGTACCATTATATGCAGAGTTCCAAAATTTCTACACAATTTAATGTGATATAAGTTGAATAATACAAGGGATATGAAGAGGGGGTATTTACTGTGGCCCCCATTAGGACAGATTTTAATTCGATTTTTCTAAATTACAATAGGATTTTATATGAATACACTATAGAGTCCCCTACACCAAATTCCATGTTCCTGTCTTAATTTTTTGTGGCCCTTATCGTGCTTACCACTTGTATTTGAAATGTGATGTATTTCAAATACATCGTACAGACGACAACGACAATAAACGATGGTTCGTCGAAATTCAGTGAAGATTAATAAAAACTGAGTAGGTATACATTATTTAAATATTACCAAACTTACCTTACCCTTCGTATACTAGGTAAGTGAAATAAGTAGTTTTAGAATAATGTTTGTTGTCCGTCAGTCTGTTCAAGTGATTCATAGTAATCGCCGACACCACTATCTTTATACAATAATGTTTGTGTATGGATATTTTACATATAATGTATATGGATAATTTCTTTATAACTCAAAATTTTGAGGTGACTACTAAGGAACTAAAATAAATGTTCGATTTTACCAAAATCGGATTCACAACTTAAATAAAATGTTGTTCCTCAGGACATTTACAAAATGTATTGGTCTCCATCTCCATAAAATTCCAATCGTTCAAATGATAGAATTTTAATGGCCGTTTTAGAATGTAAAATATTTATACTATATTTATTTTTCTCCATTTTTTTGTAAAATGTATTCAAGTTTACGACCAAAATCAATGTGACAACAGCAAGTGAAAGAAATTATTGTTTGGCAGAATTTTTAAAATAGTAAAATTAAGTCTGACAACGGGTCATGAAACTTCAGGTTTGCACCAAAATTGAGTGAAATTGGTTTGCTCTATAGACCCTGTAGGAAGGTGTCCATAGTTTATTTGCAGTTTGTGAACCCGTAACTCCTCCACCAACATTCATTTGGAGATGCTGTTTGAAACATATGTATCTCTTTATTTCTTGTTAAATGTTACCATCTCAATTGACTTTTCAAATATTTCACTATAATCCCTCAAACCCCTTAGAAATGAGATCTGTTATACCCTGCTTTTTATCTACTCATATTATATTTTGTACCAAGAGTAGAATTCAAACAATTCCAAAATGTTATCATCTTTAACCGAGTTGTATCTACTGATCGCAATATCACGAAGTAAAAAAAGCCATTTTCGCCAATTTCAGATAAACGCATCAGAAACGTGGACAAGGACAGGAGGAGCAGAGATAAGATGACATTCTGGCGGCGGAAACGAGATGTCTACTAGTTGTGTTAGAGAAAACTAGGAAGGGAGATCAAATTTATTTGGAGAATAAGAAAATCAGGTGATTAAAAGAATGAAAGATTTTTAAATCAAACTCTTAAAAGCAAATCCAATTAATTTAAAGAAGTGGAAGGATAGACAGACTTTGTTTATTATCCTACACTCGACAGCCTGTTTAAAGGGACCGAGTTAAGTTACATTTTATCATTTTTTCTCATTTTATTAGGTAGCTATTGCTTATAACTTCATGGAAACTCTTTACTATGATTAACAACTTTCAAGTATGACCCTCATCATGAAAGAGAAGGATGGAAGATAAGAGAGGGCCAATTGTTTAAATCTAGTCACGTAGTGCCTTACCCATCCTAAAAATCTCAACATATAACTCATATGTCGGAAGAAATATATTCTCTAACTTTATTGGCTGGAAGGGTTTGCTATTGGGAGCGGTCAGTGTCAGTTGCTAAGATTTGTTTTGGAATATATTTACATAAAATCAGGGAAGAAATATGGAAGAGAAAATGTTTTGGTTTGGTCGATTATAATTGTAAGAGCTAGACAGGTGTTCAGATTTGGAGAAATATATATTGTTTGTTATTAGGGAATGTACATTTGTGAAAGATTTTTATTACAAACAGCACGTTAAAGTATAATTAAGTATAATTTTTAATGTACCAAGACGACATTTATCAAAATATGAAGATAAATTGATGTAATGGGCGGGAATTTATTCATGAAAAACTAAATTATAATTTATTAAAAACAAAATTGTCATTATCAATCTTAATTAAAACCATTTTAAATAATTATCGTAGATGGTGTAGTACTACTTTAAATTGAACTAGTTGAAATCATCCAATCATCATTATTGTTGTCTAATTTGTACACAAAATTACGAATATACATGAGGATTTCTGAAAATTTGTCGTTGCATACATCAAAAAAACCAAAAGTAAGGATATCAGAAATGGGATCTCAAGTTCCTGCAAGCGATATGCTTGGCACTATAACTACATAATTCTTCTAATTTATTCCTTAATATGCCACTATTGCCCAGATATTCAGTAAAGTTAGGAACGAAAACATGAAACTTTCTATACTTCGTTTCCGAGTATTCTCGAGGTTTTTGACCTGTAGAAACACATTTTGACGATTTTCGGTGTATTTTTCTATTTTGTACTATATATTATCAAGTATGTTCTTCAGATTAATTAAAAATTAAAAAAAAAAAAATGATGCGGGATCTCACAGGAGTCCCACTAAATAATTAAATTTTAAACAAAAATACTTTTTTGTTCTGAATTATTTCAAGAATGGATAGACTGAACTTTTTGAAGAATGATGAGGGGAACGTAGATTTAGAACATTGAATTGGGTAGAAATAAGCATGGGTTTAAGAGTTATGAAAATTTAGGAATGAAAATTTGAGATAAGTTTTAGGCTTTGGGAAACATTTTAATGGGGTATTTTGTTGATATATTCGTTTTGAGGTCCTCTGTGTCCACAAAAGTGGTTTTTGGAATGATGTCTATCGTCTAGAGTAGGTGCAGTGTTCTACTGCCCATATGTGTCTACAGATTTTAATATAATTTGGTATGTGGGAATATTTTTGCCATATATCGGGATGTTATTTCCTTCATTTTTTCGTTAAATCAAATTGTGTGGTAGGTGTTATAAGACAACACGTCGATTTTCTCAAAATGGGCTCGATTTGATTTGGGCTTTTAATCAAATTTTTCTGAACATTAAATTGTTTAGCTATTTCAGATTATCTGTCTAGAAACATGTGACAAGTTTATGTTATACATTGGCATTAGTTGGTTATTAAAAATCTATCAAAATGTCCTTTTCTCTTGTGTCGAAGGGGTTATTATTATTTTTTAATATGGTCCCTTAATTTAAAATCTTTAGTCAGATATTGAGCCAAGATGTGGTACAAAGCAATGGAAATTTAGAAGAACTAGTTTATCAAATGAATATGAGACGACTCATTAGATATGTAGATTATTCTACACAAAACACAATATTTGCACAATACACGAGTCTGTCTAATTATCTTGGTGATATTGTCTTCCTTAAAAAAAGTTTTTTTATTACTTCAAGCTGCTCACACTAATTGAATACAACCATTAGGCTTCATTACCATCTCAGAAATAATTGTTACAATAGCACTTGACACTTAGTAGTTGACATTTGTTTATTGCGGATTACTGTGGCATTGCACTTTGAGTTTTGTTTATTTTTATTGTGATATTTAAGTTGCATTGTGATTTTAGTATGATACATTTTATATTCGGGAGGTCATTTTTTAAGTAAGAACCGTTTGCGCATAGCAACCGCGCAGGCTGTCACGTGACGCCCGCTCAAGGTTAGCCACTCTATCCCAGTCTCCAACTATGCAGTCAGTTGATTTCATGTCTCTGCCACTGTTGGTTCTATCGTAACACTGCTTTGTTTGTCATCATGTTAATCAATAAATCCGCCAATTGTGAAGTGCGCTCGGTTATTCGGTTTTTAAACGCAAAACAAGTTCGTCCCGCCGAAATTCACCGACAGCTTGTTGAAGTTTATAGTAGCATACTACACTCCAGAGACTAAACGTCAATCCAGTGAATGGCATCACTCAAATTCACCGACGAAAACACGAAAATTCAAACAAGAACCTCCAACACGGAAAATCATGGCCACGGTCTTTTGGGATCTGAAAAGCGTTCTTCTGATTGACTTTCTGCCAAGAGGAATGAACATAAATGCTAAAAGATATTGCGAAATATTAATCAAACTTAGGCGCGGTATTAAAAACTGCCGGCGGGTACTTTTGTCTAGCGGCGTCGTGCTGCTTCACGATAAAGCTCGGCCTCACGCTGCAGCAATGACCAAGACGCAACTGGCCAACTTTCGATGGGAATTACTGGACCATCCCCCCCTACAACCCTGATCTGGCACCAACAGACTATCATGTGTTGAAAGAAACTGTTACTAACTGGTTAAATGCTCAGGCGGCAGAGTTCTATGATGAGGGGATCCAAAAGCTAGTGCCACGACTTAACAAATGTTTAGACATTCTTGGTGACTATGTAGAAAAGTAAAAATATGTTCATACTTAAGTTTTGATACAATTTATGTTCATAAATTACTGTTACTCCACTTAAAAACAGTTCGTACTTAAAAAATGACTCACGCACATATTTATGAAGGATGAGTGAAACAAATGAACATGAATACATTTCGTGATTTCGATTACTTCACTTTATGATATTACTATTTGTTTTAGAGTCCGTAGGTAAAACCAGGAACCCTTATAATTTCACGCAAGTGTCTGTATGTCGCTACCGGTCTTCCCAGATCAGACTATTTATATTCTATATATTTCAAACTTTGCATTTATATTCTTTGTAATGTCCCAAATACAGAAAAAATATAGCAGTGACAAAAAAGAACTTGGGGGTAAGTAAAAGGCAAAAACTATGGTGTTGGAAATTTTATTAAATATATGTTTGGTATCAAGTATAAGTACAAGTTATTTTGATTACGAATTTGTAAATTTATTTGACGAAGAAATTAATATGTTGACGCTAGTCCGCTTATAAGACTTTAGGAAAATAACTTCTCCTATATGCACACTGACCTTAAATCATGTTGTGTTTTAGCACACGCTTGACCTTTTTTTTGAAAATATTTATTTACGATATTCATTATTTCTCATTATATTTATATGAGTAATTGAATGGATGGTGATGAATAAAGTTGTTCCAAATGTCAAATTAGTTCCAAGTACTTTGCATCGTTAATAAGTACGAAATTTATCGACCTAATGTAAGCTTTACAATTATCATAAAGTCTAGACTCGCGTCTTCTTCGTTGGATTTAAACGTATTCATCAAACCAAATAAAATGTGTAATAATAATCTCATTTGAATTTCAAATGTGTTGCATATTGTATTTTATTCCGTAAAAACTGGAAGATCTCCAAGACTGCTTTCATTTTAGTTGACATTAAACTCGATTGGAATACAGTTTTGTCGTAAACCTTTGTTAACAACGTTATTATTGCCTTAGAAAAGGTAGCGGGGAGTCACGTGTCACACAACCTGGCATTTAATTTTCATAACAGCGAAATATGACGATTTGTAAGGTTGATGTTAAGAATATGAGCGTTGCAATAAAATACATTACAGCACTGAATACCAACAGAACAGTTATTTATCCGCAGACAAAATTAAACTTTTCTTTTTAAAGACTGTAGGGGTTCTTTTATTATTTTTCTGATTATGTTATTACTTGGGAACTATAATATCTATTTACGTTAGTTTCTGCCATTATTTTCCATTGACCGGAAATAATTGATTGAGCTAAATGAGGTCCTGTTTTATCTCCACCATTTAAAATTTCGTAGGTATGTTTGTGTGTAACACAATTACAGTTAAACATATTTACCAAAATGGCATTTAAGAATATGGTTATTTGCATATGTTTTTGTTTTATGATTGGCTTATACAAAAATGGACAAAAAAGAACATAAAATAAATACTGCTAGAAATGGAAAAGAAAGAGAGTTGGGAGAGATCTGATAAGAAATATGGAAGAAGGATTAAACAAGGCTAAATAATAGTACTAACCCTACATTTTAAACGACAAGAAATATCAAAGTTATTGTCAAAAATTTAATTTTGAAACCTGTTCTCCCTCCAAAAAGATGATAATCGTGTAGTTATGAGATCTAGGGCCGAGTCACTGACACGAGCGTAGCGAGTGAAGGATTCTTCACATGTGTTTATCTTCAAGGTCCTTTAGAGCTTACACACTAACACTAGCGAAACGAGCCTTCATTTACCAATATATTATGGTAGCTTTCAGCTTGTATTATGGGACTGGGTATTTACCATGATGGCACCCATCAACTTGTTTAGTTGTTTTTCTATATATCCTTCAGTTCGGTATTTTCAGATACAAACTGAAACAATTGAAACAGTTTAGAAACAATATACATACTTTTTGAGTTTGTTTTCACTACAAACAAGATTACTTTAGGTTAGGGTATTCTTTTTAATTAAGTCAATTTATAAGTATACAAGATGAGTACAAACCACATGCTTATGTCATTTACATTGGTTGAAAGGTTAAAATTCTACTGGTAAATTATTACTGATTTGTAGGCCAGATATAATATTAAATAAATTACGGGATAAGCAGAGGCAGTTAGTTGTATTAAAAATACATTTTCATCTTTTTTTTCGTGAGTACTATTTATTTTCTGTATGTTAGAAATTTAAAATATTGTCAGTGGCATAAATCGTAGAAATAATATTTGATAGAATTTCAAATTTTTAAGACCAGGAATAATTTGAAAATTATCAAATGAAATGATAACATCTTTGATCTAAGTCTTGGGTCTTTCATCTAAACGGTTTGGGTCTGAATATTTGTGTTTTACAATAGTTCTCTTTGCAATACTTTTCAGAATAAATTCAAGGACAGATTGTATATACATCGTTAACACAAAACTGATGATAATGTTCTGGAATACTTTCCCAATATATTTAGTTATCTAGCCAACCAAAATTAGCTTTATTTAAAAAAAAAATTGGGTAATCATGGTGATACATTTTAATTTTAACAAGTGATTTTATTACGGGAAAATTTTATTAAATTTCCCGTGCTCTTGATATTTTATAAATCTTAGAATTATTTGTCAAATAAATAACTATTGTGTTTTTATTCGCCAATAATACACTAAAGTAAAATATAAGAAAATAGCATTACAGTGTTGCAAGTGGGTGTTATTTTATTTATTACAGTACTATTTCCCGGAGTATCTCCTGTCTTTTTCCTGAGGGAGGGTCGTTGCACAGGAAGTGTCAAACGACAGGAAAGTGGTGATAAATCTGGATTTAGGAAGACGTCCGATGTTATCCACTAGGACCTTATATTACCATTGTATTACATTTATTTTGTTTTATATTAAAAAACAGATTAAAGTGGAAAAAAAAATATTTGATGAAATTTACAATTTTGTATTAGAAAGTATTGTGATTGTAAGAAAATATCGTTTATTTTTTCTGTGAATCTAAGTGATTTAAACCCTTTTGTAGATATTATTCTACTTTTTAAACAATGTATACCAACCTAACATGTTTTATCGAATTACGTTACTGACTTCTCTGGGGTCGGGTAAAAAATCGCGGATTCTTATGAATAATATGACTTTAGACTCTTTAGCGGAGGTCACCTCCAGCGCTTTTTTTTCCGTAGGAACAATTCAGGTTACATATTTTTTTAACAACCATGGTAGAATACACAACTGTTTTCTAATCTAATTATAAAAAAACATGTCTTCAAATCAAATTTGTACGATAATAAACGTTGTTCCAAACATGGTTTTTGAACTCAAGGAATATCTAAACGTTAATGTTCATAAAAATTCAAATTCTTTCTTTTATCTAACTTTTCATCTGTCTTTATCTAACAATTTTTTTTTTACTACGTGTATTTCAGAATGTAAAAGTAAAGGTGCTAACATCTTTGCGCGGACTAACTTTATGTATTATATTTTAGCCTACATGCAAAAAATGAGTCCCAAGCCCAACTATCATTATAATAATAGATATAATTGTATATGGCTATAAAATGGAGAGTTGAGGTTAATTAAAAAATATATATTCAGACTAATTTGAACAAAACCTATTGTGAAATAGTAACGATTACAGGAAATTGAAAAATATTCTGTAAACAGTAAATGAGAAGCTATGCAACTGTTAAAGAATATCAATGCTATTATTTAGCAAGAGCCCTCATGTAGTGTAGAATATCGCTACTGCATGTGTTTAATTGTTTAGTTTAGTTTATTGTCACAGAATATTTCGCAAAAAGCTCTAGTAATGTTATGAACACAAATAACCAACAATACAGAAAAGAGTACTCACATACAAACTCATAACACAATAATTATGACTTAATTCAACTTACAACTATATACATATATATTTTAAATACAATATAATTTGACAATATAATTGGCTTTTGTTTGCAGAAACGCCCTCAATGACTTATTAAAAACTGAGGAATTATCAATTTTTGTTTTAATATGCATGGGGAGATTATAAATTTTTTATAAAACCAACTGATTTTAATGCTATATTTAGCCAATATTTTGGCAACTTATTAAATATACATTTTTGTTCTTGTATTAATGCTTTTTTTTCTTCGTTGTACACCTCAGTATAATTACTTTTAATAATCAAAATGAACTGTAGAATATACAAAGATGGTAGTGTCAATATTCCCGACTTCTTTAACAGGTGTTTAAAGGACGTAGTTTTTTTAAAAGGTCATAGAGTGGATAATTTTTTCTGTACTTTAAAAATGGCATTATTTCATTAACACCTATACCACAACCCCATTTTAAGATATTATATTGCATTGTTGAGTAAATGCTTCCGTAATAAATGTTTAATTTAGTTTTTAAATCTAATGTACTCCTTAGTACGGACACTTGGAAACAAGTTGAATTAAGTTTTTTATGGAGTATATTTAAATATTTTTTCCTGTTTAAATACATGTCTATATGGAGCCCCAATATTTTGTTTGTTTGTACACAAATATGTTCTTTACTGTCATAATCTAAATTTAGCTCCGATGTTTCCCTATTCTGTCAGGTTTTAACTTTAATAATTTTGATTTTTTACTATTCAGTTTTAAACCATTTGCAGCACACCAGTTTGATAGTTCAAACATACCCATTTGAGTTTGGATCTGAAGTTCTTTCAAAATATGTACCCTAACAATGACAGTAGTAACGTCTGCATACAAAACAACACTAGAGCTTATAAACTGAAAGTTAAATCTTTAATATAAATTCAAAATAGTAATGCTCCTAAAATTGAACCACGAGGAACACCACATTTCCCCTCATTCTAGGAAGAAACATTTTCAGTTGTACCAACCTACAACGATTGATTATACGTTGACAATACGTTCCAATTTGTGGGTGTAGTTTTCCATTCGGATCTCAGCTCTGTTTACTCCTCTGGACAGCCTCTGAAGTAAATCAAATTAAAAAATTACCGGAAAATTTGTGTTTGTTGAAATGTAAAAAACTGATAACACAAAATTGTATCCCAAATCGTAAGTAAATGAAAATTACAGTTCGTCAAAAATTGCAAAAAACTGTTAATCAAAATGAATTGCAGTCATTTAAAATTGGATACAGACGCTAGATTTATTTTTTTAAATGTGTTGCCCTACAGCAATTGAGATAGACAGTTTGTGGAATTTATTAGTCTAGTAGAAAACGCAACCAAGTGGATAAAAACAACGACAAAGAGAAAATGCTTTTTAAAAATAGAAATAAAATATTGAAACTTGCACGTGTTATTTTCTCTTGGAACACGTAACTGTATTAATAAATCATATCTACAGCACCTTTGCCTGCCTGTGCCTAATTTACACATAGCCTCTTTGTACAGGTGCTGTGATTCATAACTTAATTAATAATTATGTTAATATTTGAACAACTTGCCAAATCCTTGTCTTCCGCAAGCTTTGTGAATTAAAAACAATTTAACGTACGTGATAAGACTCATTCATTACTAAACTGTGTCCGACATACAAATTATTCTACATTTTGACAGCAACACTAATTACCATTTCCTACCTAACTTGGTCGAAGAATCAGTGAGGCTCATAACTTTAACGTTACAGAACACAATGCATTTAAATGTTCTACTTTAACAGTTCTGTTTGATACATTTCCCACCACTTATTTAAATAGATAAAGTAGTTTATATTTTAACTTTAGATGTTTTATAAAATTCTTTTCTTTGTGATGTTTACTGATTTTAGCATAAAATCAACGTTAACATTTTCCAGTACATATTTAAATAGATATAATGTTGTAACTAATTTGAATTTCTTTTGTTGTTGTTGTTTTTTGCCTAACGTATATATGTTTGTTAAGATATATTGTTTTTTATCTCACTTCAAATTTTATGTTGTTTATTCCCTCCTTTTAATACTCTATTTATTACAACTACATTATTTATTTATATAAATTTGTTTACTTAATTTCTGTTACATATATGTGTATAGAGAATGTTTTATGATTTGCTATAAAGACTATGTTTTTGGAATGACCTCTATCTGTAGAGTGCCAGACAATCAAAACGCGTGAGCTAATTTTAATAACTACTGTATACTGCTTCAAAAAGGACGATCGTCACAAATCTGGACTCAACATCTCCTAGTTATAAATTGTGTTATGAAACCCACAGACGGAAAACTAAGCGTTTTCTATACATGATTATAAGAATTGTTTTCTTTATTTTTACCTTCTCCTGAAGTTTGTGATTTTCAGATTCCTTGTATATCACAGAAAAACAGAGAATTCATGTAAGCGTGTTATTAAAGTACAGCTCTAGTTAGATGTATTTACAATTTTTTTACAATATTTTTTTGTATAGCTCATGTTAAATTTGCTGTAGACTACTATGTAAGTTTACGTTTCTGGATTATTTTTATCATCGTCAAAGAGTTGTTTAACTCTGAATTTATTTGAGATAATCAGACATTTAATCCAGATAAAGCCGATTTTTCCCCCCAGGCTGCATATATTATTTTCATCCCTTAAGTTTGTGAAAAGAGTTAAACAAAGTTACAACTTTATATGCAAAACACGTTTTACCTGACATGCATAAAGTTTCTCAATGTGACTAAACATATTTAATCTTACCAACATCAGATTGAAATTTCTCTTCTTAACTGATATAGTTACAAATACCATACACATAACAAGTTTAACTTAAATCCATCAATTCACATGGTTACAAACTTTGTCACTTTGCACTATATAAGTTTAGTTTGCAAATTCTATCTTTTACGGTTTGTGATCTTGATTGACAGTTTGAAGGGGGTAAAACAACCCTTTTCACGCAACCAAACTGGAAAACAGTATTAGGTTTAAGTTAGCGCATTATGGGTTTCATTACAAATAAACTAAAATCTTCTGTTTTATCTGTGGTTTCAAGTTAGTTTGGTTTGTTCTCTTGAACAATATCTTTTCTGTGTTTTGGATTTGATAAGTATATTTATTTTCATATTTAATCTATTTGATTAATACAAATTATGCAGTTGTTATAATAGTGTGAAATAAAAATTCGGATCATAGCTCCCGATAGTTTAGTAGCTCTTTGTGTAAAAAGTTACGGTTTGTACCTAACACTGTGAGACCTTTGGGGGGCTATGGTTGGTAGCGAATTTGGAAATTCTGTTAGCGAGTACTCGAATGTGCTGACCAACTAAAAAACCGTGTAGCAAACGTTGGTTCTTTGTGGGTTGTAACGGTACAGTGATTTTATTATTTATAGAAATGAGTGATGGTACATCGATTATGATTCTTGGAACACGTTGTGATTGATCGTTCCACATTCTTATACATAATGTGTGATACTCATCTGTGAAAGTTTTTAAGTTAAGGGTTCTTAATTTTTGTCCGATTTCAACCAATTGTGGTATAAATATTGGTTGTGAAATGTTTGGAACAAGTTGATTGACCACTGAAAAATCGGAATTTTTAAAATTAATTTCTGATTTTTCCAATGTAACGGTTTCAATTTTTCATCGAGTATTCACTAGCCATGTGCGAATTAATGTGAGCAACGTGGTAAATTTAGTATTGTGGGCTACTTGCTGCCACAATGTTGCTTGTTTGGATGGATCTGATTGTTTATTTTTGATTGGTTCAACATCTGTTAGTATAGTTATTTATGTATTTGCAACCGGTATAAGTTATTTATAGTCTACTTATGTGGGTGTTAATTAATATTGTTAAACATTTGGTAAGTTTGATTATTAAGTACCATTGAAAAATCAAGTCAAACAAGTATTAAGTAAAAGATAAGTAAGATTATAACTTTGCACAAATACACTACGTTTACACAATGGCAGATTGTTGAACAATGTGAGGTTGGTTTGGGAGCTGTGAATAAGATTATTAAAATAAAAAACTTGACTGGTTCAGTTTCTTCAAAAAGAAATTGTCATTATGGTAGGGGGAAACAAGTAATAAACATAATCTAATAAGAAATGATGAAATTCATCCTGAAAAAATAGTTTTGATTTTTAAAAAAATTTAGAAGCTTTGGAGTGTATATTCATAAATAAGCGTTTCGAAGAAGACTTTTGGTTGTTAGTAGAATTCTAAGACTAAGAAAAAGCAGTTGTTAACAGATGCAATGATGTAAAACTACTTAAATGGCCTAAGAAGTAAACCTTTTGGAAAGCTGACAATTGGAAAAAATGTGTTATTTTCAGACGAAACGTGTTTTCAAGTTCATGGTTGAAAAGTTTCATTGTTAGAAGGTCAGATGAAGAACGTTTCTCAACAAAACACTGGTAGCAAACAGGGAAGCATCCACATACAAATGTTTTGAGCCTGTTTTTCATATGATAGCCTAAGAAAACTGGTGCTAGTATCTGGGATGATGATCAGCGATCGATACATACGAGTATATTGTAGGAACTAAAGTTATTCCATAGTTGAAAAGGCTAGAAGATACCTTTCGATTTAAATATGCCGTTTTCCAGGTAGATCTTGCGCCCTGTCATTATGTGGGAAAACGGTAATATGTTTGAAATGGCCTGGAAGTTCACCAGATATTTTTTTAATTGAATCCCTTTGGGCCAATTGCAAAAAAAAGAGTTAAAAAACTGTACAACAAAGGAAAGTATTCTGCTCTAATTCAAAATATTCTGCTCTAACACTATCCTGAAACGAAAAAAAAAAAATGTGCACACGAATTGCGAATTTAATGCCAAACCCGAAATGTTGATAACGTAAAGCATTAAAACAACTATTGAAATGACAATTTGTAAAAAAAAAAAGAAATCCAGAAAAATGCCATGTTTAGTTTTGTTAACATTAATTCACACATGGCCGTACTTAGTGTTTACATTCCTTTTTTAAATAAAACTTGAACAGAATTTCTAAGGATTTTAATAATTCAAACGTGTTTCAACGACAACTTCAGCCATGCAAACTATAACTATGCCAACCCGAATTTATATAGAAGGCTTGTTATTGTTTTCAGCTCTTAATATGTAAACCCGAATTTAAACGAATAACAACAGAGAAAAATAAAGTTTCAAGGTTATCAGCATCGTTTAATTTAAATATTAATTTAGTTTTGTAAGATACCGATTACTTTCTAGAGATATCGCATACTGTTTTGAAGTATTGTCAAGTCGTAAAACTTCCTTAAGACCATACTCATTGTTACAGACTTAATGCTTTTTATAAATCTTGAGAGACATCTTTATTCTCTATCACAATTGAATATCTAAATGTCTCCCTTCTAGAACCGAATCAGCGTTTTATAACGTTTGTAAGAACCATCGATTGACTGAACTTGGCTTCTTTTAAATCATTACTAGTAGACTACAGAAATGTCACAAACCTGTTAATCATTTCGGGTACATTCATAATAGCACTGAACAAGGCTTTACGTGTTTGATATCATAATATCCTACAACACACCAAAAGTGTCCACCTAATTAAAGTCACGAATGTAAGTTTTAATACACTAATAACATCAATAGTTGTTATAAAATATAGTATTTCATTTCTAAAGCAACAATTTAAAATTAGGAAGGAGATATCGAAAATACATTTGCTGGCATGAACTCTCTCGAAATTGCAAGCTCACCATTTAAAGATATACAAATTCCGCGCTGAAATGCTTCTACTGTAAAACAGATTTTTCGCCATAATCCGAACTTATTGGAATGAATGTTATTTTAAATATTAAAAAAATAACAAAATTTTAAATTGAATTATTGTCACAATAAAACTAAAATTAAAAAAAAAAAGAACAGTAAATAATAAAAATTCGTATTGCTTTATTTAACCCTTGACACGTTGAACATAATTGTTCGAATTTTTAAGTATTCAAGTCACTGAATTAATATTGGTCTTATGGACATTAAGTTCAAAATGGCGGTTAGGTCTCATAAGTCTTAATAGATTCAATTAGGCTATTATTACTTACGTACGTTTCTATATTAAACCAGAAATAGCTTACAAGTAATTAAAAAACTGCTTTATTTAGTGTTTTATTCACATAACCACATTAACAATATAGGATGAGCTAAGTTAAAGTTTATTTGTCTACACAAAAGTCGATTTTGGTTTTAGTGAAAGGTTTTTTTGTTCAGTGTTTCCTCACTTATATTTTCTTTATAGCTTTCTTCCTGAGATAAACATTTTAAAAGTTAATTCATGAAAAACTATGGTAATTAATTTCCATTTTACAAGCGTGTATAAAGGGGTTGCATGTTTAAAAATGTTTTGTCATTTAAACACCAGTGTGGGGGCGACAGAGTGTGGGTACTTTATACATTATAACCTTCACCAGTGTCCGCTCGCAAACCACAGTTCAACAGTAATTTAAAGCGTTTACAATCTAAAACTACTGCACAGTTGTACTTGTAAATTGTAATAAACAGGACATAAACGAAGCGTAAACACATCTTTCTCGCACACAATTCCACAAAATTTACAGTATACTAACAAAAAATAACAGTTGTCGCTATCTCCTCATAAAAGTCTATATTAATTCTCTCTCCCCCTCCTATCAGCTTTTTGTCTATTAAAAAAGTTTTGAAAAATATTTATTTAGGTAATAATGTTTAAAGATACTAAAACAAAAAATATTTCTCACCTATTATACCAATTAGAGGATAAGATTGATCAAAAATTTCGATTGTTTTTTGTCTAATCTTCATTTTTCATAGCCTCTGGAAACCGATAAACGTGATTTTCAAGATACCTTCCCCCGTTCTCAAACATGGCTCTCTTCACTTGTATCATTGTGTGGGTCCTCGTGGGCCTTAAAGCTGTACATATGTGAAGAAAGTTCCACTCGCTACGCTTCTGTCGGTGATTCGGCCTTACATAATCTCATAACTATACTAACATCAGATTTTCTTAGAAGGTCAACTTTCAAAATTACATTTTCGACAATATCTTCGCTATTTATCATCCTAGAAAGATGGCGTTGGTACCATTACATACAAAATTGAAATCTGCAAATATGTATCTAATTTTACGTGTTTATAAGTTAAATAACACACGAGATATTTTTTAAAAAAACTGCTTAAAGTTGCCGCCATTTTAAAATTTTTAATTCTATTTTACAATATGTTTAAGCACACTTTAATATATTTCAAGTTCCAATCTTTATTATTGTGCCCACTATCTTGCTGAATTACGACGAAGACGGACGGCATTACGAAATTCAATTTTCCGTTTCATTAAGCTGAGCAGATCAGGTCGAAATTTTATAGGATTGCCAAACTTACCCTATATTACGTAAACTAGGTAAATAAAACAACAAATTAAATAATTCAAGCGTAGACTGGAAAAATTAATATGTCTATTTAAATATGGACCCATAAAGGAAGGTATTAAAGGCCCAGTAAACATTTAAATACATTATAACTAACATTTGCCCCTAAAAATGGCTGACATGTTAGAAGCTGAAAATTGTCAATATAGCCTACGAAACACAAAATAAATTTAAAACCGAATATAATTTGTATAGCTTAGTAATAAGTAATACAGTCATACCACGTGCGTTGGATATAATTTAATTCACAAAGCTTGCAGATGAGCAAGTTGTGTTTATTAAATATTAGTACAATTATTAATTAAGTCCATCATATAGCCTGTAGACCTATACGTGGAGGCTATTTGTAAATTACACAACTTGGCTGTAGATATGATTTATTAAAACAGTTTGGTGTGCTATATACCTTTATATATTTTTGTTTTCTGTTTTAATTTAGATCGCTTTTTTTGTAAGGTATTATCTGTATGCCGTTGTTTTCAATCTGACTAAACAATAAATATGTGCACAACCTATCTCATTAATTGCGCAATAACTAAATATGCAAGAATAATTAAAAAACATTATATGTTTAAGTACTTTCTTCTTTTTTAAATAAGTTTCTGATAATCAATCAGACATTTCCTAGGTATTAGCTACTAATACGTTTTAGCAACAGTGATACATGTAAGCTATTGAGTGGAATCCGCAACGAGAAAGGAAACCTGGTGGTCGCAAAATCACATGGAAGAGCTGAAAAAATAAAAGTGTCAAAGATCAGTTAAAACCACATGACTTAGGGATCGTAGGCATACATCGACTTAAAGTTAAAATTTTTAAGCAGCAGTTTAAATTGTACAGACACGTGCGTTGGTTTTAACCAACGGACCTTAATAAAGAAAATTCAATGAATATCCAATCTATTTTTTAATAGCTATTGAATTGTTTCTTTTACATCTCACAAAAAACTGTTTTTAAAATCTATACGCTACGCTTTTCTCATTATGTAGTTAAATTAACTTGTATTCGTCGTTAAAAAACTATAGTATTTGATTTCGAGCTGTAATTCAAATTCAAACCCAAATTAATATTTAGTTTGAGATAGAGGGGGGGACAAATATCTGACACTTTAAATTTATCTTATCGTCAATTTATTAATATATTAGTCAAATGAACTAATATTTGTAATCAGAATAACTTCTAGTTTTATTTGATACTTCAGATATCTAAAAAGCAGTTTCTCGATATCCCCATTCCCTAACTATCCCACGGTATTTTTTTGTTAGCACTATATCTTTCCTATATGTGACAATGTATATTTAAAGTTTGAAATATATAGGATTTATCGTCTTCTCTGTGTAGACGGGTTTCTACTTACAGACAGACGGACTGACATGGATGTGAAGTTTTACTTACGGTTCCTGAAAATTAAAGTAGATGGTAAAACTTGAAGAAAAGTTGTCCCGAAATCACATTGGATGGAAAGCCTTTGTTTCGTCTCTAAAAGCCCTTAGATAATAAAAGAAATACATGAAGATAGTTAAGTGAAAAACCTAAATAACCTTTGTAATAACGTTACGAAACACACTAACTTCACTATAATATAGATTCGGATGTGTATTTGTTCTTTTTAAATATCTGGTAGAAACAGAAGTATTAAGGTGGAACTCTTAAGGCGTTACGTAACAATACATTAATTCCATGACCGTTGGTAGGCTGTGTAGCTTTTAAAAGCCAGAACAAATTATATTCAGTCGAATTTAATATGTATAAGGGCATAGGTTTAGTAGTGAATTTACAGTAATGTCACGAACGTTGGATCATTGTTTAATTCTCTAAACATGCAGATGACCAGAACTTTCTAAGTTCAGTTTAAATATTCCCAGAATTATTAATTTCATCCTTGGGTAATAATCAAATTCGTCTTACTTTAATGCTTAAAACGACCACATAATGTTCCACATAATTGTATTTCCAGTAATATTATCACGCCTTATCCTTGTTCTTATTTGCTTTGAATACATGATGACGGTCAGGTCTGCTGCGCCTTGTAACAGCTAAGTTTCGACAAAAATAACTCAGGTTCGGGATACAACTGCAAAATGTTTTTTCTCATTTTTATATAGCTTGCTATATTTAACAATCATCGTCCCTACGTTATACGACCTTCATTATGTTTTCTGTCTTACTTAATAAATATTGCAAAAGAAGAATTACCATTCTAGAACAAATTGGCAATCAAAGTTCATTTAGGTATTTTCCTAATGATTCATAAGCCATAATTTTCATTTACATGAAGTTTGGTAAATTTGTTTAATTATTCATCTTCATATTACCATAATTCTATTTAAATCGTTTGCGCCGATTTGTGATATTCTAACTTTTACGACGGCGCTTTTTCTTCATCTTACCTTTTTATCTCGCAACTGAAAATCGGGATTTTTGGGAGACTGTTGTTTGAGCATCTTATCTGTGCACTCGTTTGGGTTGTAGATAACTGTACAGACAACAGAGAAGTTTTAATTCCCAACTATTTGTCACCTTCACATACATTTTTCTATAATACGTATATGTGAGAAAGTAAAGATAGACTTAACACATTTAGAAAATAGAGTACTTGGTTTCTTCTTCAGCGGTGTTTTGCAAAATAAATTAAGTACATGATCGGGTTACATGTAACCGGGTCACATGTGTCGAGTATGAATAGCCTCGTTGCAACACTCTAAGATCAAATATAAATCAAAATTTATGTACAATATTTAAGTTATTATAAAGCAAATTGTCTCGTCTTTAATTCGTTATAATCGAAAGATGAATGTGAACGAGATTATTTGGGAATTACTGCTCGATGTTTTCCTATTTGAATTTATATGCAATGATAGAAATTTGTAATAATCAAAAAATTATATTAATAATAACCACATCTATTTTATCTACATTGTACTGTAAATTATCAAATTTTATATATATATATATATATATATATATATATAATATATATATGAGTAGTATAGCGAATGTAGGTTTTAAGCGCACCTGACAGCCTGGACCTTAGCGGACTTTGTGCGGCCATATTCGGGCAACTGCATTACTACAATATACACAGTATATCGGCAGCAAGACCTCTACGTAAAGTCATTTGTTATAGAAATTGTAAAAGTTATCAAAACATTAATTTACCAAGTAGGTCAAGAAACTAAAAATAGTAGTCGAAAAATAAAAGTAGCTACTATTAAAAGTTCAGCACAAATGTCAACAAATGTGACCCTATTTTGTGGTCATTACTCAAAATACTGTTGTTTAAAGTCAGAGAATTGTGTGTGGTATTTATAATTCTCTAATTGTGGAGACTTTTAAACTTTAAAAATGTAAACAACAATTTTTATTTCTACAAAATCTAAATACATATTCTTACAAAGAATTTTAATTAGTAAGAAATACTTTATAACAATGGTGCCATCATTAGTGGCATGTTATTTAAAAAGTAGAAAAATATGACTAACCTAGTTTTTAATAAACTTACGATTTTAACACTTCTGTGGAACTTCTATTGTTTTATTGCAGTACAATTGTTTCGGGACACGTCCCATCGTCAGGTGTTCGTCCTGAATAAAAATTAAAATGTACAACACACATCACTTATAAAATATATAACTAGAAATTATTATTTTACATTTAAGCTTTGGAAGCCATCGCGTTTATCCTGTAATAATTCTTCGTTTGAGAGTGACTGTCATCAGGAGGTTCCTGTTTGACTCTGCCTGAATATTTTGGTTATCCCATGCGTGTTTTTAGTTTATTGCAATCCTAATATTGCGTTATATCTTAATCTATATGTTATGTAGAAGCAAAGTTCAATTTTTATTCAAAATTTTTGTACGCTCCGTTTTAAATTGTTTATACATTTGAAATCTTTCCAAATACAATTTGCGTCCTTTATTTTTGTGGTGTAAGATTTCCATACTTTCCTCTATAGTTCCATACTAATGGCCTGTGTCCAAAATATGTGCTGCAAATTTATGCCATTGTTATTATAAGGAAGATATTCTTAGAAACGTTCCTTACATTTTCGTCTTCCTGTTTGTCCTATCTAAAGGTTTGGGCAACTTTGACATCTTGTTTTATAAATTATTGTTGAGTTGTATTTGTTATTTTCGTTAAAGTTTCCTTTTATTTAATTATTTAGGCTGTTTTTAGTTTTTATTTAAGGCTTGAAATAAGTTTAAACTCTAATTAATTGAAAGATAGAGAACAAAATCAATAAAATCTCAAGTTTTGTTTTCAGTGAGTACAAAGGTCAAATAAAGGTTCTTCTTGTTACACGGCACAGGTCTTTAAAAATATTCATAAGTTAGGCTGTGACATTTAAGAACTCAAATATATTATTATATCTGTTGTAGATGTTGCATATAAAAATATGTTACAGACAGAGAAACGGAAAATAGTTTTTAAAGTCTATGTGTTCCTTAGGTCATGTTTTTACACTATTGCGATACGTTCTCTACTGCGTAATGGGAATGTAATAAAGTTTCTAAAAACAAAACAGAAAGGTGGTGGGAGGGGTAAACTACTCTAAGAGAGTCATCCATCTTGAAGGGAACTGTATTAAATAATGCAAATTTTGAATGGCAAGATGTTTTACAGCTTTACTGTAGAAATCCCCGAAGCGATTCAAACACAATACATCGTAAATTTCGTTGTAAAACATAAACTGAAATTACTTTACTTCCTAAGGAAATTGACTTATAGTCTTAAAATGTACTCATCATACTCAAGATCAACTTGTGGATTTAAAATATAAATAATGTGTTTAATATTGCACGTTTGCAACTTTATTATATATATATATATATATATATATATATATATATATAAGTTGTGCAATTGTTACAAAAAATAAAGAAAACAAAGACAGTCGATAATACGTTTTCTATGAAAATATGCTTTTTTGACAAAAATCGTAAGGTAAACAAGTTAAAGGGTGTCATCATCGTACTCACCCAAGGAGGAGGTTACCAATTTAAAGATGTGTAAGATGGACACCCCCCCCCCATTATTTTCTGTGTCTGACACTAATTGAAGGCCTGTGCGGCCTTATCTAGTGCCAAGTGTCCCAATGATTAACTTAATAAATATTTATTGATACCCACCTGGAAATCAACGACACCCCTGAATGTTAAAACTTATCTAATCTAAAGGAGGAAAGGAGAATATCCACCACCAGCAGAACCACCGCCCCACGAGTCCAACCTCCACTACATGAGTGTCGTAGTGAAGCTCCGCCAGGGCTCCCATGCCCCGTGGTACTATTTTTAGCTATACTGATTTCTCAGCTTCGCTCCGATGCCCAGAATGGTCGCGGGCCCGTGATCGTAAAGAGACCACTATTTACGAGCACTACGGTTTCGGTTTCCCTTCATGCTCCGCCTGGGCTTGACGGCACACTCTAGGTCACCTGGTTTTCCGTGCCCACTCACACACTTATACCGGACTTCCGTTCCGTGTAACGTCGAGGTACTTCTCTGCCGCTCTCATCAGTATCAACAGCTCTGGCCATAGAGCTTTATTGACCAGGCTACTCACATCTCCGGTAACCGGCCATTCTCTTCTTAAATCTTCAAGAAGAAGACACTCCTTCACCACATGCTGCGCAGACTGGATTAGACCACACCGACATCGCCCATCATCTCTTAGTCCTAGCATTCTTAGATTTCCCGCAAAGAACCCGTGTACTGTCAAGAATTGCGTAACTCGGGCTTCCAGAAACATAGCAGCTATTCTCTTCTTAACTGATGGGAACCGCCAGTAAGTAGTTCTGCCCTTTGCGGAAATAGAAATAGTGTAAGACGGACAGTTAGAAAATTTCCTACATTCGACAGCCTGCTTAAAGAGCCCGAGTTAAGTTACATTTTATCATTTTTTTCTCATTTTATTAGGTAGCTATTGCTTATAACTTCATGGAAACTATGATTAACAACTTTCAAGTATGACCCTCATCATGAAAGAGAAGGATGGAAGATGAGAGAGGGCCAATTGTTTAAATCTAGTCACGTAGTGCCTTACCCACCCTAAAAATCTCAACATATAACTCATATGTCGGAAGAAATATATTGTCTAACTTTATTGGCTGGAAGGGTTTGCTATTGGGAGCGGTCAGTATAAGTTGCTAAGATTTGTTTTGGAATATATTTACATAAAATCAGGGAAGAAATATGGAAGAGAAAAAGTTTTGGTTTGGTCGATTATAATTTTGTAAGAGGTGTTCAGATTTTGAGTAATATATACTTGTATTGTGTTTTTATTGTTTGTTATTAGGGAATGCACATTTTGTGAAAGGTTTTTGTTATAAACAGCACATTAATGTATAATGTTTAATGTACCAAGAGGGAATTTATCGAAATATAAAGATGATGTAATGCGCGGGGATTTATTCATACTAAATTATTAAATTAAAATGACTTGCCGTTCATAATAGTCAATACTGATTTTTCTCTTCACTAAGGGCGTTTCAGCTATTCAGCCATATGCTGGACTTTATCCTCTGTAATAAGTTATAAATTAAAAAACACATGTAACATTGACGCAAACCCTTAAAACTTGGATGTCTTTTATGTTATACGCGTAGTAGGCCCTCTGTCTCGACGCGTATACGTTAAGTCATTTTAATTTTATTACTATCCATACTCCGATTGGCGATAGCAAAAATGTACCAAAATTTTATTATAATTTATTGAAATCAATATTATCTAAGTCTGTTAGATATAAGCATAGAAGGGGAAACAATACTTTAAGCTGAAGAAGTTAAAAACATCCTGTTTTGGTAATGATTTTTTAATTTGTACACAAAATTTTGAATATAAATGAAAATTTCTTGAAAATTTATGAGAAGTACTAGTCGTCAGATTGATTAAATTTTTTAAAAAATTGATGCGGGATCCCACAGGGGTTACACTGAATAATTAAATTTTAAACAAAAACACCATAGGGTTTTTAGGTAGAGATCTTTTTGTCAAGCATTATTTTAATAAAACTAAAGATTTTAACGACTGATGGGGGAACTGTAGCTCACGAGATAAATAGATTCTGGACATAGAATTTTTAAAGGTAAAAATAAGCGTGGGTTTCATATTTTCGAATTTTTTTATTTCTGTTATGATTTGACATGAGTTGTGTGGGCTTAGGGTAAAATTTTGATATTTAATTTCTAAAATATATGTATTATAGATAGAATAGTTCACGTATGGTACAAACGTATTTATAGTGGGTTGAAGAAATAGATTTCGAGTATTTTGCTGATATATTTGTTTAGTGGTCCTCTGTGTCCAATGGATTTTGGAATGATGTCTATCGTCGGCGGTTTACTGTCCAAATGTGTGTGCATATTTTAATAAAATTTGATATGTGGGTATATTTTACCTCGGGATGTATTCTTAATTTTCTCGTAAAATCAAAATTTAATCGTTAATCAAAATAGGTGCCCCGACAAAATTATGAGTTTCTCGAAATCGGCTTTACCGATTTCAATCAAATTTTGCCTCTTAAAAATTCAAATTAAACTTTTGCTGTTTATAAAATACTTAATTTCTCAAAATTTCTTCTACCAATTTCGTTTAAATTTTAGTGAAATGTTAAGATTAATGATTTCAGTGCCCAAAGTCACAAGTAAAAAGTTTTAGGGTTCTATCAAAACATGTCGAGGTTTAAATATTTTTTTGAAAGACGGGGTTCATTTCACGTTTTGATTGATAACTACCGAAATGACATTTTTTGTGATGGTTAGTTTTCGATAGTTTTTAATTAGTTTTAGGGATGGGTGTGTGGGAAAGTTTGTTCAATGTTCTTGCGTCGTTTACATTGACGCTTGGTAGTTCAATTTTAAACCAAATTGCTACAAATTTAAACAAGTCATTTATCAATCTAACAGACACCTTAAATTGATTTGAACAAGGCAAATGATACTTTTAATTAATATTAAAATAATTCTAGAACAAACACTAAATGCTTAGCGATTTCAGGTTCCTCTGTCTAGTAAAATGTTACAAGTTAGATATAATGATTTTGTGTACGTTTATGATGCGTTCCGTGGACATTGCGGTCAGGTGTAGATAACTTTTCGGTTGCCCCTTGAGTTGACGGCTAACCCCGATCACCACGGGATTATTAATACCTCGGCAACTGAGATGGCAGTGGATCAGCTGTGATCTGCTGCTGACTTGTTAGGAAGAGAGAGTATGTTGCCTCGGAACAGTGAGACTGGATTTAGGTTTCTGATAATGGCGTTTCCGAGATTCGCGTGAAGGTTTAATAAAGTTGTTCACACCGAATATATATAAATAGGTATCTTGTAATAGGTTCTCAGCCTTAGATCACTGTTATTACTTTTTATAATTGAATGTAAGTTCTCCAAATCAGTTTATTATAATCAACTCATTAAGAGTTGGTGACTAAGAGTGGTGATTGGTCAAAGGGAAATAGGGGAATTTAGACCTCGTATGCAATGGTTGAGCACGTTTTCAACCCTATCATTGGTTTACCTCAATCCGAGTATACAATTATTTAGTTTTAACCAACGCGTTGGACATTGGAGTTAGTTGGATATAAAAATCTATTAAAACTGGTCTTTTATCTTGTGTCAAAGGTTTATATGTCCGTTCATTTTAGATATTGAACCAATTTGATGACACAGTTTAATGAGACCGCAAAGGTTATAAAGTAAAGTTATAAGCAATGTCTTGGCGATATTGTCTTCTTTAAAAAATATATTGTATTACTTCAAACTATTCACATTAGTTGAGTAAAACCTTTAGGCTTTATTACTATCTCAGGAGTTATTTTTACAATACCACTTTGCTATATCCATAATGTAGTTAGCATGTACTTATAGGTGTCGACTACTGAAGCACTGTACTTTGAGTTTGGTTTTATTTTTGATTGTGGTATTTAAGTTGCACTGTGAATTTTGTATGATATATTGATATTTTAGTTGCATATATTTTGTATGCTCAACTACATGGTACGAAATTTATCGACCTAATGTAAAGTTTAAAATTATCATAAAGCTTCTTCCCTGAATCTAAACCTATTCATGAAACCAAATAAAATGTGTAATAATAATAATTAGATTTGAATTTCAAATGTTTTGCATATTGTATTTTATTCCGTAAAAACTGGAAGATCTCCAAGACTGCTTTCATTTCGGTTGACATTAAACTCGATTGGAATACAGTTTCGTCGTAAACTTCCCTTAGCAACGTTATTATTGCCTTAGAAATTGTGGTGGGGGGGAGACACGTAGCACACAACTCTATCCTAATCTGGCATTTAATTTCCATAAAAGGGAAATATGACGGTTGGTTAGGTTTATGTTAAGAATATGAGCTTCACAATAAAATACAACAAAGACTGGTTTGGTTGAGTTAAGTGCTGATATCAACGGTGTAGATATTTATTCCCAGACAAAATTAAACCTTTTTAAAAAGACTGTCGGAGTTCTTGCAGTATTTTTCAGATTATATTAATACTTGGGAACCATAATTTCTTTTTACATTATATTTCTTACGTCAGTTTTCGCCATTTTTTTTTTGACTGACCGATCGAAACTCCGCTGTTTATAATTTTGAAGTATGTTTGATCTAGGCTATGTTACACAATTACATTTAAACACATATATTCATATGGAATTTAAGAATAAGGTTATTTGCATATTTTTTTTTGTTATTGTTATTGTTTAAAGATGAAAAACATTTGTGACCTTATAAAAAATGGGCAAAATAGAACATAAAATAAATATTACTCGCCCTTGAATACTCTAATAGCGTCAGGTCGGAAAAGAACAAAAGTTGGTCAAGAAAGGCCTGATATAAAAAATGAAAGACGGAGATCTATTCCAAAACTACATAAAAAAATGTCTAGATCTAGCTAGAGCAGCTCTGGATTGTCAAGCTCGTACTCCCTACAGCCCTTGAGGGTGTTCTTTACAATTAGGTCAAACGATGTATGTAAAATATTTTTAATTAATTTCGTTTTTAAAATGGCGAAAACAGTTATTGCGCTGTTTTCAAGCTAGGACGCAGGTGCTCCGACTTTATATACACCACGTGCTTCAAAGTATTAAATATAATGAACAGACGTGGCAATCCCGAGGCACATAGCTGAATCGACACCTTTTTTTATTTAATATTAGTTAGATTCTATCATATCCGGTATCTCTTTAACAATGTTGTTCGTTTCCTACCTTGACGGTATACATGAGAAAAGCATTCGATGGCTAGGGGCCTTCGTGTCTTAACCTTGGTGTCTTTCTCTTTTTTCATATATATAAGGTGATGATGACCAAGATTTTTCGCCTTTACCACCAAGAAAAAAGTTGGTATGAAAGAACCATAATGAGCAGTCGTGCAATAAATAATTAAAAGAATCAAATGTTATATTATATTTCAATTGTTTATTATAATTTTCCCGGAGGAAAACTGACCAAAAAATAAAAACATACGTTGTTTACTACTTTTATTTATTTCTTCTTCTTTTCTAAGTTTCTTAGAATTGCAGAACTAAGATATTAATTTCATATCAGTTAGATTGCTTTGTTCCCTATGATTTTCTCTGTAACTTTATTTAACTTGTATACGTTTTGAAGCGGATGAGAGAAAATGTGCGACGGAAAAGGCCCAAATTGTGGAACGTCCACAACAATGCACCTGCTCAGGTTTCAATGACCAAAAACCATATGGCCGTCATTCAATACCCTCCATTCTCACCAGATTTAGCCCCTTGTGACTTCGCTCTGTTCACAAAAGTGAACACAGAAAAGGTCGCCTTTTTGACACTATAGAAAACATTCAGAAAAAATGCAGGAGGTGCTTGATACCCTTCAAGAATAGGATTCTCTGACACTTTCTAGGCATGGAAAAAACGCTGGATTCGTTGTATTGATTCGCAGAGACACTACTTTGAAGGAGATGGGACTCAATAGTGGCCTAGATAAGCAATAAAATTATTAGACCTGGTTCGGGAACTTTCTGATAGCATCTCGTATAGGCATAAATATTAACAATAGTCGAATAGCTTCGCTTCCACGGAATTGGGCCATCGAGGCACACCATTGATGGTAAATGTCTGATTTTCAGATAAGGCTGTCAGCATTTCAGGATTTATACGTCAATGAGAACAGCATAATACTATAACTTTGATTCAAAGGAATGGTAAATTACAATAACAAAGTAAACCATCAATAAAGTATTTAACTTTTTTTCTTATAAGGTGTTTTGATCTAATGTGCAGTATTTGTTGGTTGTCTTGTCGCGTGCTAAGCTGAGAATTCATAAGAAATATTTATTAACTGAATGGAAACATCGAAGGAGTGAGGTTTACTCTTCACAAGACCAATAATATTTTTATTTATTATTTGTAAAATTTCCTCTCGTTCCAATTTTAATATTCTATCTTCAATGCCAACTTTCTTGATTATTTTATACTATACGAAGTATAAGGTATGTTTGGTAATCATCAACTATTTCGACCTCTGTTGACATATTTCATTGCCTCAGGATAGTGAAGAAGTGATTTTCGACATTCCGTCCGTCTCTTGATTCTATATAAGCAAGATAGCAACCACAAAAATTAAGATAGGAACATGAAATTGCTATAGGGGACTCATATAGGAAATTCAGAAAAATCGAATTGATAATGTCAAAATGGCAACAATTGAATTAATTAATTTGTTTTTATATCTCGTGTGTTTTTCGACTAATAACATACTAAATTAAATAACAATTTGCTGATTTTCATTCTGTATATAACGATACCAACCCTACATATCTACGACGACAAACAGAAAAGTTTTGGGAAAAAAATGTAATATTGAACCATGATCTGCTGTAGATCTCGTAACTATACGAAAAATGTGATATTCGTATAGTTACGAGATATAGGGGAGTCAATGACATGAGCGTAGCGAGTGAAGGCTTCTTCGCATGTACAGCTTCGAGGTCTGGTAGCTTGGACACTAACACGAGCGAAGTGACCCTTCATATACCAATACAATTTAACATTACTTACAAGGTCCAAGACACCAATTTTTAGACATTACATTTAGAGGATCTCCTTGTATTACATTGTATGATAGGGCTGGGTAAGTACCGTAGTGGCCTCATCAACTTAGTTAGACGTTTCGATGCCCCTCAGTTCGGAATTTTTGGATACAAACTGAAACGATTAAAATTGTTGCGAAAAAATATATATAATTTTGTGTTTTGTTTTCACTTCAAGTACAATTATTTTAGGATAGGTTATTCTTTTTTAATTACGTCAATTTATAAGTATGCAAGATGAGTACAAGGCTTTTGTCATTTAAATTGGTTGAAAGGTTTCCATGCTACTGGTAAATTATTACTGATTTGTAGGCCAGATATTAAATAAAATACGGGATGAGCGGAGGAAGTTAGTCTTGTATTAAAAATACATTTTCAACATTTTTCGCGAGTACTATTTATTTTCTGTATGTTAGAAATTAAAAATATTGTCCGTGGCTTAAATCTGGTGGAAATAATATTTGATATAATGTCAAATTTTTAAGGCCAGGAATCATTTGAAATTTATCAATAGAATGGATAACATCTTTGATATAAGTAAAACGGTTTGTGTCTGAAATTTTATGTTTTTACGACAGTTCTCTTTCCACTGCCTTTCAGAATAACTTCATGGACAATTTGTATACCCATAGTAAACACGAATCTGATATATTTTTCAGTTATATTTATTATATACTAGCAGAGTAGCCGTCCTTCGTACGGGGTTGACGTATATTTTGTATTGAGTGTTAAGGGAGTTTTCAAGGCCAGTGGGGCGGTGCCCTGATGGAATTTCTAAAAAAAAAAATTGCCTATGTGTTAACCAAGGACCCTAAGAATGTCCATGTACAATTTCACATCAATGGGTCCAGTAGTTTTTACGTGATTGAGTAAAACACACACACAGACACCATTAGATTTGTTAATAGTTTTGAGCCCCTCCGAACCAAAAAACTATTATAAATGTGAGTGTCTGTCTGTCTGACTGTCTGCTATTTGATTTAAAAATCGTAATCTATAGGTTTTTTTTATTTCTAATTATTCTTGACGTAAAATATAATTGCTGTAAACTCAAATAAGAGAGAAACCGTCAGGCGTAAGACACAAAACACGTATAAGTGTATGTTGGAAAAAATGAACGTGTTTTGTGTTTAGTGTATTACGCCTGACCATGGCTGTGATGGTGAAACAGCTGTAGCTACTAAATTAATATAATACTGAACTACTCTTGACGAAACTGAAGAAGATACGTTATTTAAATTAAAAAGTTAACAAAGGTTATAAAATGGAAATAAATTGACAAATAATTTGAGATAAAAAGATAATAAAACACAGGTAATCATGGAATTCCACCAAGAACCTTCGGTTTCAACAGTAATAAAAAAATATTTAAAAGGCAGAGAGAGAGAGAGAGAGAGAGAGAGAGAGAGAGAGAGAGAGAGAGAGAGAGAGAGAGAGAGAGAGAGAGAGAGAACATTGGATTTCCTGAATATCGACAATAATGGTGTTGTTGAAAAGGTTTAATTTATAAAAAAAGTTAGTAGCTATATGGTAAAAAATTGCTTTTACATTAAATAACTTTTCGTAACGCAAATTAAGGCAAAAACACAAACTTCAATTGGTTGAAAATCGATGATAAAGATTTTGATCAAAATTTTGTCAAATGTATTTTTTGCACGCTATTTTCCGAAAAATAACGACTCTGAAGTAAATCAAATAGGGGGAAATGTTACACTGGAGCTGTTCTAAATAAAATGCATAATTTATCATGATTTTATTTTAAATGTGTAAAATATTAAGACTGATAACATAAACTTGTGTGCCAAATCACAAATAAAAGAAAACTCCAGTTCGCGAATAATTACTACAAAAAGCTGAGTGTCTAATTTAATTGGAGTTATTGAAAATTGTGCTAGTGTTGCCCAAGATATCGAGAAAGTATGTACAATTTAGTCAAGTTGAAAACAACAACAAAGAGTTAATGCTTATTAAAAATAGCAATCTAAATCAAAACAGAAATAAAATATTGAAAGGAACAGTGCACTCGTGTTATTTTCTCTTGGAACACAGCTGTTTTAATAAATCATAACTACAGCACCTTTGACTGCCTGTGCCTAATTTAAACATAAGGCTTCTAGTACAGGTTCTGTGATTCACAACTTGATTAATAATTGTTTAATATTTGAACAACTTGCCTGCCAAATCCTGGTCATCTGCACGCTTTGCGAATTAAAACCAATTTAACGTACGCGGTAAGATTGTACATTCATTACTAAACTATGTTTCACATACCGACTACTGTCTCCTATTTAACATGGTCATAGAATCAATGGGGATGTAATTTGTATTGTTATAAAACACAGTGCATTTAAATGTTCTACTTTAACAGTTTGAATAATTTTCTTCCCAGTATTTAAACTATCTACTTTTTAATAGTTTTTATAACCATTTTAACTGTTATTTGCGATGTTTTCTATAACTCTAGGTAACATCGCGTGCTACGGTAAAATCATCGTTGACATTTTGACGCAAATATAATTTCCTTATCTCTGGTTGATCTTTGTGAATTTATCTAAGAACATCGGGTCATACAAGAAACACCAATCCTGCCTCCGTGTAGAGTTTAAGCTTATGTGTGGTAATATATTGGTGAAACAACTTGCATAATTCAGGCCAACCGATATGGCATTAAATCATATTTTGTGAAAACTATATCAAAAGCTTTTTATAAAATAACAGGATTCATTTGAAATTCCTGGATTTATTGATACAGTGTGAGGCCATATTTCTATCCGCTATAACCTATTCTTAATCAATGTATCAACAAATCGTTAGTTACACCACTTAGGAACAATATAATATTCTAGCTTCATTACTTCCCCAATATTAAAGTCTCCTTATATTATGTAATGTAACACTAGACTATGTCATTTAATTTCTTTCATCAAATTCAAATAATAAATGTCAAATGAATAATTTGTTTAAATGTTACTTTAAACTCTCTCAAATTTTTTCGATCTTGTCAATATGTCTTTTCTGGAATGATGTGAATTAAGGATATGAATTCACAAAGAAACTACGAATTAAAAGTTGACTTTGAAAAGGGAAAATAACATTTAATTTGTTTCCAGTAAACAACTCACGTGATTATGTGAAGTGGAACTGTTCATTGTAAATGTCAAAGAGAAAGGTTTAAATCGTGTTAAATGATCTCCAGAATGTAATGCCACGGGGTTGTAGTTTATTATTTTTTATTTTAAGTACAATGTTATTAGTAAATGCTCAAGAAATATTATTTCTTTTTTTTTACTTGGTCACATATACGTATTAAAACAAAAGTTACAAGTGAACAAAAATATTATATTTTTTCTTGGAAATAACAGTTTTTGAAATGCCATCTGTCAGTCGTTCTTCAAGGATAGTGCTGCCCAAAATCGATTGTGATCGAATTTTGTATGTAGACTTATTCACTACTTCATAATTCGAAAGTAATTACCAATCATAATAAAAAGGACGATTTTCTCAAAAATAATTTAAGAGAATTACATTTAATTCGGTTGTAGGCATTCCCTCTATAAAACTTGATTTGAAAAATTATTTTTCCTCTATAAATGAATATATTTGGAAGATGCTTCGTTGTATCAAGAAACTTCTGGTTAATAACGCACATATCTTAATTACTGATACTTTCCCACTCATTTGTAGTATTGAGACATTTTTGTTATATCAAAAAATCGATGTCGAATTATCGTAGTTATATCAATATTCGACCAAAACAATAGTGGTTTGGGAATGTGTGTCGTTGGCTGTCGGCTGTGCAATGCTCTACTTCCCAAACGGATAGACCTAGTTGGATAAAATACCCTCTAAATATTTAAAGAAAATGTATTGGTTCCAATCTCTCCAAGAAATATCGGTTTTGGAGTTATGGATTTAAAAAAACAACAACAATCTATAAAATATTCATACCTAGTATCTAGAAACTGCCTTTAAAACAATTTAATTTAAATTTGCGATAAAACTAATATAAATGACCCAAACCATTCTACCAAATCACAAGTAAACTAAATATTTCAGGAATAATTTCCCACATTAAAGATTATGAAACTTGATCAACATCAATAGAACCTCAATTTTACATTTAGTACGAATTAATAACTCAGTCAATAGACGTAACGATTGTTAACCATTTGAGACAGCTACGTTACATTGAGGCTTAGCCTTCTCTAAATTTTGGATAACGTACTACTTTGGCTCATTTTGAAGTCTACCCCCGGTCTGGCCATGGATCATTAGGTTACACAGTTTTGAAAAGATTAATTTATTTTACAATACTTTACCGAAGTAACGCTAATTACTTCACACAACACCAAACCAATTAAGAACAGAGGTAACTTTGGGCGTAACTCATTATCAAACTCGTCTAATAAATATATTAACGTGTCCATTTTGGGGATTGGGCATCCTGAAAAACCACGAACTTCATTACCTCAATGTAAACCAAAACCTAAAAAACTACACTGCACTGCACAGTGCGTCTGGCTGGTTGTACAGATCGGCCAAAATTTCTGTGCATGCAACCAGAACTGCTCGGGTCTAGGCGAGGGGGGTAGGCGGGGGTACTTTTGTGAAAACATCCCTGTATTGCTACTTTGTACCAATTTATAATGGCGGGAATTTTTATTTTTTAAAGCTTAAGCTTTAAAGCTTTAAGCTTAAATAACTAGGGGTTGTTGTAAAACAAGTATTTTTTATGAATAATAACAATGATAATAACATAAATAATACTTTATAACACCGTTTGCAATGGTTCTAAATAAAGCTGAATTAAAAAAAATCGTAATTATAATGATCGTAATTATTTGTATTTTTTCCTTACAGAGGGAACACAAGAAACCATTTTTGAGAAGAGTGATCAAGCGAACCGAACAGAAGAAATTTAAAGCCGCGGAAAGTTTAATAGCCAAGAAACATATTGTATTGCAGTTGTTTTGTATTGAATGGGATTTATATTGTATATTACATCGTGTATCGAACTTTTCCTCCAATTTTCTTTTTTTATTTAAATATATCCCTTTTCCTAGAAACTTTAAAAAATACTATGCTATGTTCGAGTTGACGTAAAGCTGCGGAAAGATTAATAATAATGAAACATATTGTATAGTATTTCATTTGTTTGGTATTGAATGGGATTTCTATTATATAGTTTTATATAAAGTAAAAGCTATGTTCAAGTTGACCTAATGCAAGAGGCGATATAGGTCGATGCAATCTTATAGATTTAAAATCTAACAATAGCTCTTATTTTCATCATCATATTTCATGTTCTAATATATAAAACTAGTTTTATATCATTTTTAATAAATTCTTCAGTAGATTTCAAATACACATCTTAAAACGTTAATTTTTTATTCTGTTAAGAAAGTAAATAAAAATAGAATATAAAGGCTTTGTAAAAAGCGGACAGCAACAGGCTATGTTTTTAGTGCGTCTAGTAGCGAACCGTCCGCGCGCACAGACGTTTTGGCCCATCTGTACGGACTGCTCACTTTTCCAATTTTGGTCTGCCCAACCAAGCTATCCAATCAGCTGTTTCCTACTATGTACAGCCTGGGTTAAGCAAAACTAGACCCGTTTCAAATAGGTGCCGAGCTCAGTGATGCACCGTCATAGACTTTGGCTCTATTGATATATTTAAATAACTTTAAAATAACTTTTTTTTTTTAATTTCATAATATTTGTAGTAAGTCAATTGCCATAAGAAACGCAAAAGGAAAAAGTGAAAAATTAATAAATATACTTTTTTCCTTACTTATAATGTAGAGACTATTTTGTAGAGCTGGTGATAAAGATTTCTTTTGGGCAGTATTTGCTTTGTAAAAATGTGTGTGATTAAAGTTAGTGCAGTGTTTTTTGACGAATATCAAATTTGTTGAAGTACATTGTATTGTAGAATAGCCTTTTCAAAATGTTAAAAAACTTAAATTTATTTCATATGGTTTTTTTTTGTATATCGTACAATGGGTTTGATTGTATTTTATATTTATGATTAATTATATTTATTTAAGTAATAATCCACTTGGTTTAAAATAGTCAACTCACAACAACAAATATTATATGGTTTCTCTACAAGAAAATAAAACATATATTTACATTTAAAAGTATGTAAACATCTACCGAGTGTACTTTAGTGGAACAGTTTAACTACAGTCTTATTTAGTCCAACTGCTACAAACTAATCTGAATAGAGATTGTTTTACGACCTTTGGTTTAATTTGAATCTCTACTCGTGCTAAAGCCATCATGTCGCATTGCAGGGACAAACTAATCAACGCTTTATACCGAGAAGTGAAGACAAACTTTTAAAATGTCAAAACAAATATGTTTAATTAAATATTTATTATGGAGAGGTTTGATGTGGTGTTGGATGGTATGTGCCTGAACATCATTCTCGTAACATAAATTCTCAGCATACCACTGATGCACTTGTGTGATAATATCTTTTGCAATATTTTGCGTTCCGCTTGTTTCCTGACTGTTTTTGTGGTATTAATAGAGAATGAATTATACACAATATGATGAATTAATGAGTATTTATTCTTTTACAACGAAAGAAAACAAATTAACATATATATTAACTATAACAAAATTCAAAACAAATACTCAAAATACAATGGTACTAAATAAAAAATAACTAAATTAATATACATTTTGAAATTTTAGAAAGACATCATCTCTATATCATATAAATGTCGCGATAGGTGACCAACAATGGGAATATCTGTTTTGTGGCACATTCATTAAATAATGCTATTTTATATTGTCGCTAATGAGGGGAGAGATCTGAAATGCTGTGCTACTGACCAATAATAACATATATAAAATGTATCAATTATATCTACAAATAATCCTACACATTTCACATTTATTAAAACACCTAAAGTCTATTTGAAAGTATTTATGTAAGTAAAACTAACTTTAAAAAAATCAATATATCATCAGCACAGTCTATACTCTTTATGTTTTAATAAGCTCAGATATCTGATTTAATTGTACATAATTTGATCTCTGGAGGAAGTTTGTTGAATATTCTTGGTTCAATGCTAATAAATAATTTCATAAATATGTGTTTTAGCTATCAGTATATAAATATCTGACCTATTCTTGAGATTATATTTGATCTCTGATCTGAAACCAACTTTAGAACCACTTCACACCTAAAATATTGTCATTACTTTATAAACGTATAACCAGCTTAAGGGTAAAATTTATAATTTGTTAAAATTATTTGCGAGTGATCTAGACTGCTCTTTTTATTAATTATGTTATTGTTAGAATTATTTATAATAAGTAGTGATTTGTGCATCATAGTCTCATGTAGGTCCTTGATATGAAGAAAATAATGAAAAACTTTTCGAACCCTATTTAAATATTACGATAATTATTTTTCAATTTTAAATAACGAAATGTTAAACTTAGTTTACTTGATAAATTTAGTTAAAATCTAATTTTAATCCGGCAACTAGACAGTTATTTCTGTGTTTTTAATTAGTGGTTTTAACCATTTTTGTAGAAAACACGCGAGGGCATAATTGTACGTCATACAAATTCTAAGTTATAACATAGTTTTAAAATTTGCCGATTCCATTTTTTGTTTAGCAACCATGTCCAATGTTTTCTAAAACCGAGCCTCTAGGACGTTAACATAAAAAAATAAAATAAAATAAAAATTTTAAAAAAACCACTAAGCTACATAGCCTACAACTATATACACAAGAAAGAAAAAAAACTTGTGACAGATTAGGATCAAGCGTCATTTCGTGATTCGGTAGGATTTATTAGCTCGAATTTGTTATTATAAACAACTTTCTATAAATCACTTTGAAAACTAAACAGAACGATGCTTTACAAATAGTTTTTAGGGGATCATTAAACTACTAAAATTAATAGTGCAAAGACATTGTACAAGCTGTGTAATTTAAAATGTGCACGTACTAAATTAGTAATGTACTGAATATGTATTTAATTTTATGAAGGTTAAAAATAACAAAAAAAAAGTTTTAATTTGAAATCAAGCTTTCTTACATTTCGATAAAAATCATTAGTTCAAAAAAAGAAGATTATCTTAAGATTTCAACGTGAGCAATCACTAAGAACTTTACTTTTAATTTTAGGCACATGTATATAGAATAAATTTTGTCAATATAAATTAAAATTTATAAATTTGTAGAAATCAGAAAATCATTACGACGCATCTATTTCATCTTGAAACTGTTTTCCTCTTTATTCGTAAATAGTTATCTATAAGTAATTGACAATTTATAATTTGTTTCCTTTAAATTATAGCTTTGTGATTATGAACAAATTCCCCGATATTAACATTATCTTAATATTTCGATTAGAAAATACTAAAATTTCAGATCGCTACCATCGATCAGTTTTGTCTTGGGAATACTGCCTGAGATCTGTTTTCATTAAATAGTAAACAGCTATTTTTACACAAATTACCAAAATTAAGAGACCAACAATTTGTAAGTGCTCTTTTCAATTTATGTATCTAGTAATTTGTTTTCAGCATCTATATGTGTTCTCTATAAACTGTATGAAACCAATACCGTTGACAATACCTCCTGCAATCATCCTGTATCCATTTTTAGCATTATGCGAGCAAACACTTTCAAACATGTCAGGAGCACCAAGGACCACCCAAGATACACTTCAGGCATGCAAACATTGTCAATTAAATATCACTCACTATTTGTCGAAACCTTCTTGACTGATTATACCAACAAGTTCAAGGCCTATTTGATAGATTCGTGTAAACACAGGTTGTGGGAAGTAACACTGTGCAAAATGTTGTATACAAAATGTGAAGTGTATTTAAAGATCACACACAGAGGTGTTTGCCAATTCTGTGAAATGTCTCCAACTGAGAGAGTGAAAGTAAACTCAATGCAACCTACTGTCTTGCAATAAACTTATATATTTAGATATTAATTCTATTTATATCTATTAGTTTCAAAAACCTTAATATCTTAAATGTTTACCAAGATATCGTTAAAATCTATAAATGAGGGCATTCTCCACAAGAAGCTATCTAGAGCTTGTTTTGTAATTCTCAACAAATGGACAATCCATAATGGTGTCCTATTTTCAAAATTATCAAAAATTTGGAGTAATGGAAAAGAGAATGTTGTAACATATCAATAAAAAAAATAGCTTCATTTGAATGAACAAAATGTTTTAATTGACGACATTTTTATAAATCAGTGAAATTAAAACTTGATTAAAATCAAAATCGTCAAAGAGGCTAGGTTAGGTTGGGTAAACACATTTTTTAAGAACCTCGTGATTGCAATTAATGTTTCCCAAATTTATGGCAATTGAATAGTTTTAATTATTTTAAACTAATGATATAAAACTATTTTTAATTGCATTGATAAAAGGGTTATTCCATGCTTATCAATTTCGACAATTTTTAAAGTCGAAGTCGTTTTAGATTGTTTATTTGTTTAGTTAACAATTCAATAACCTTAAGTTAGAGAGTTCTTTGATGTTCTAGATTCTAGATAATTTAAAATAATCTAGATTATAATCTAGATAATCTGTTAGTTTTATCTTGATTATCTTTTAGATAAAACATTAAAAGTTAAACATTAAAGTTTGAAATATCTTAACAATTAAAGTTAAAAGGGCAGCACAATTTGTTTCTTATAATTCTGTTGTTAATACCAACAGTTTTTGATATATTATATATATTACGGTATCTGAATTTTCAAATCCACGCCATTTAAAAAATTTGAGTTAAAGTTTATAATTTGTTCTATACATAATCCTAAATGATTAAACCCCAATACAAAATTTCGATTCGATTGCTATTTTCCTATACAATAATGTATACTTAAAAGAAAAGAACATAAATTGTGAAACGACAGTAATGATTTTTTTTATACATGTGGTGTTTATACATTAGGTTTATTTATAACACCTGAACTGCCAGTTATTGTCGCTTCTTCAGTTTATCGTCGATTACTTTATTAATCATAGTAAATCTTGAGACTTATGAATACATTATCAAACTAAGGTATTAATAGAATTATTATCTATAAATACCTTGCATGCAGTGGGTTTACTTTCACTCTCTAAGTTGGAGACATTTCGCAGTTACCGGAATTGGCAAACACCTCTGATCTGTAAATAGACTTCATATTGTCTATACAACATGTAACTTTGTACAACCTGTGTTTACATGAATCTATCAAATAGGCCTTGAACCTGTTCGTATAATCAATCAAGAAAGCTTCGATAAATAGTCGGAAGTATTTAATTCACAGTTGTCATTACTTGCCTGAAAATGACAAATGTAAAGGTGGTCTTTAGTGTTCTTGATATGTGGAAAGTGTTTGCTAAATATGGATACAGGCAGATTAAGGGGGAAATATCAATAATTGGTTGACATATAAATAAATATTGAGCTGGACTTATGAGATAATATAGATAGATTAAAACTCGAACACATAATCTCATAAAAATTACTTTTACTTAAACAAACGCGTTCTATCGACAAAGTCGCCATCCTCAGTGATACGTGAGCTACAATAACTAACCTATAACTAAATATAGTTATATATTGTATATTATATTGTGGCTCATGTATCACTGAGGATGACAACTTAGTCGTTGAAACGCATTTGATAAATAACGTATTTTTTGTGAGTTCTTGTTTTCGATTTTTAGTCTATCTTCCATTGGTAGACATGTTATGTTGTGTAAAGATCACGTTAACCTTGAATAGTTAGACAAAATATTTATTTAAATAAAGTACCTTGACTTAGTTCTGTAATTTTGTTTCTTAATATACATTATTGTTTCATTTTACGTATTATAAAATATAAATATTGGAAGAGTTCCAAAGAAAACTGTTCAGAAATGGTTCGTTTTACTACTGTCTGTCTATTATGATTTTTTTTTTCAAACATAGTATCTAAGAATGTTAAGTTAAATTGTGTACACGAGTTTGAATCATGGTGTTGACATATGTATAAAAAATCATAAATATTACTAAACCTGTTTCAGAACTTCTACTATTTGCAATGTTAATATCAAATGTCTCGAAAACAGTTTGAAAATGTACAAGATTCAGAATTAATTATTCTTAATTTGTCGTGTTTATATCTTTTGTTGCTAAAAGTTAGTAAATCTTAGCGATTGTCTACAACAAAGAAACTCTTGTTTTAGAATTTTCATAACCTTCTTAAATTTTCGAAATTATACAAATTGCGATTAATGGAAACATTTGTGCAACTTTTAAATAATAAATATAATAAATATGGTACAAAACATTGCACAAACTTTCTCATTCCATTTAGCTGATGACAATTTAAAAAATTGCACATAGTGAAAATAGAGTATTGAGTTGTTGTACAAAGTAAGTGGAATTAAAATAAACGAATACTTATGTTGATATTACTAAAACATTTAAAGGGTTGTTCAGCGAACTGGGCGATTTGGGAATATGGGTTGAGCCAGTTATGTATGGAGGGCTATTGGTGAAATGGCAAATTTCCAACTCCACCATTCAGTTACACAATAGTTAAAGTTTAGTGCTTTCTCTAATGCTATACTCATGTTAGCTTTTATCGCAAAAAAATTCATAAAAATAATGTAAATAGGGGGGGGGGGGATAAATTAGAAAAGTAGAAGTAGTGGGAATACTTTTGCCGAATTCCTATAAATTTATTTAAAATTGTACTAATCAAATCATTATTACTAATTTTAAAATTAAATGAAAAAACTTAATACAAACATTGTAATCAAATTTAAAATACATCAAAATAAACTATTCGAAATCAAATGAAAGCTGATTTTAAGCCTACAAAAATTGTTATAAATAAACAAGGATATTCCTATCTATATAATAACGTTAAAAAAATTAAAATTGTTCAGTTCTTTCTGGCAATACAATGAAGTTCTGATTCAACAATATTGAACAGTGAAACGATGTCAACAAATAAGAAAAGAGGTGGTAGAAAAAGGATAGGTGTATTCCGAAATGTTAGGTTAGAACAGTGCGCAATCCGATAAACATTGGGAGCTTGAGAGAATCAATGGAAAGATGCCCTAGTTGTTGACACTCCTTAATATTCGAGATTTCACACTTTTCTGTTTAGTGAATATTACGTCTAACAAGCTAAAAATCTAATGCACGTACTTTAAAGCGTAACGGATAATATCTTCACAAGGCTTACCAAGAGCGCTTGCAGCGTAATGGATATAATCTGTCTGGTGTAATTTTTAAGAAATAAATCTATGAAATCTTTAAAACAAAATACTTTTATTATATACTTTACATTGGTACCAATACATCTCCTTTTATTAATCTACTGTTAATTAATTATAGTATCTCCATTTCACTCAATCGCCTTATACAATTTCTAGGTTAAGCCAACAAGATAAATTCTATCGTGACTATAATAAACTCTTGAGTGTAGCAAATTCTTCTCCCTTTTAATAAATAAGTAATACTACGAGATATTCCAAACCTCTATTGTGATATACAGTAACACTCAAAAAGACCAATTTACAACGTATAGTGTCTAAAATTAATATGAATTATACAATCATTTCATATGGTCCAATCGTCCAATTTCCAAAAACATTAGTAAATATTTTGTTGTATCATTCACTCCTTAAAATCAGTTTTATCATATTTAGCTTTATTAACCCATTACTGACAAAAGACTTAGTGTACAAGCTCCGAGATAACGCTTGTCAACGTTTTATGGAATCCTATGATCAGTCAAGATTATTTCTTCAATATCACTTGGCAACAATAACCGAGTAAATTAAATACTTATTAATGTCTCTTCATGATTGATCTTATAAACGAGATCAATTCATAATTGACTAATGTTGATTGAAAGTCCAATAAGGACAATCTTCTTTTTTCAACATTTAGATGACTCCTAGATCCGCCCAATATATAGTTTTCTTCAAATATATAGTAGTTATTAATAACAGATTCTATGAGTTAACTACTAAACACCTTAATGATTCGAATTTGCCCCTAACCACAATCACTAGAAACTTTAAAATAAAACACAATTATCTGATTAATTGTTCTTTATTAATTATTACCACTAAATGCCCTGATGTACATAGTAGATGCCCTGATGAATTTCATTTCATTAGTAGATATGTAAGTTTAGATTTAGTTCATAAGCTAGACCCTTCGATGATGATAACCACGTTATCGAAATGTACATCAGGGCATTTAGTGGAAATAATCAATAAAGAACAATTAATCAGATAATTGTGTTTTTTTTTAAGTTTCCAGTGATTGTGGTTAGGGACAAATTCGAATCAATATTGTGAATTTCACCACAGTGCTCAACAAGATTGTATCCTACTAAAAACCTATTTTTTTATTAACGGCGGTAAAAACTTTGAGTTATTAAAATACAAATATACATATTACAATTGGGTGACGATCCATGTTTTTTCTATCGTTTTCATAACTGTTATTTTACGGACATAGTGTGATTTTATGATTTTATTGATATTTTGTAAACTTTAGAGCTATAGATTGTGTAAATGTAAAAATAAGTTACATGACGTGATATTATTATTATTATGTTATTTTATTTATTTGTTATTGTAAAATACTGTATATTTATGTTCTATGTTATATTGTAAACTTTCTCGGACGATCATGAGACGATCCAGTATGTTCTGTTCATGCAATAAATGTATACATTTTTATTTAAAGTCCATCCAATAAAGACAATTATTATTATGTATTTTTGTTTATGATATAAAATAATAAATCTGTAATACATTCCGAGGTACAAACGAACGAACTTGCGATCAAAAACTAGTACAATATTCAAATACGGTATAACTACTTATCGATGCTTTCTGTATTAACTGTACCACAAGTTCAATTACTTTACTTGTACATGGAGTGACTCAGAAGGAGTGACAATAGTTAATAGATATGTTCAGGTATTGTAAAAATAATAACGTTCCAAACAACAACTAGCGAAAACTATTTGGTTCGACATTGTGGGTTTATGTTTTTCGTTATATATTTTCTAAAGAAGTATATTTACCAAAGACCTTTAGTACATATAATTTCACAAAACTAAGAACATAAAATAGTAAACAGATAAAAGATGATAAACTCAAATAAACTTGTTTGGTATATTTCGGAATATTGGTTTGAGTTAAAACGGGTTCAGTTAGTATTCATAAAAAACCGTCAGTTTAATTCTAAATAATCTCAGAAGTAATGATTTTAAAATTGGATCACTCCATCTTGACGTAAGTTCTCGCTTCTTTTTAGTTTGTAAACGTCATTTACAATTTAAAAACACCATCAAACAAAGTATTCACAATTATTTTCCTTTGAGTTTCACACAACGAATATAGATCTATGGAGTTTTGTTACTTTACACTTGGAATAAAAAAAAAAAAAATAAAAAAAAAAAAAAAAAAAAAAATACTATCATTAAATTTCACTAACAGTTAGTAAGATTATTTACCTACTTTTCTCTATACGAAATATATTGGTAAATTGGAAATCGTATTAAATGTTGAGCTTGACTTATGAGAAAAATTATACACTATAACAAACACACAGAACACAATTCTCACAAAAAACACGCCTAAGTATCAGACGCGTTTCAACGACAAGGTCGTCCTCCTCAGTGATACACCAGCTACACCAACCAAACCATAACTAGTTTGGTGTATCACTGAGGAGGACGACCTTGTCGTTGAAACGCGTCTGATACTTAGGAGTTTTTTTTATGAGAATTGTGTTCTGTGTGTTTGTTATACTGGAAATCGTACATTTTTTTTTTTTTTTGTTTTTATTGGTAAAACTCGCTAAAATTATTTGACACTAACGTTCTCGATTTTTAATTTCCACGAGAAAATACATAAAATGTAAAAGTGCTCTACTTTTATATTACTTCAATAATAATTCGTTCAATAAAACCCCCTATTTATCCATCTTTCACATTGGATTACATAAACTTGACACACTTTTAATATTAATTATCCGGAATAATGTAATCTATTAAACGTTGGCTAATTCTTACTTCACCAAATTGAATCCTTCGATTATCTCCTTTGTCTCTGTCCTTAACTAACATTGCTTTTGATTGGATAGATTTGTCTTAGAATTGGATAGAAAGAGCTTGAGAAATGTACCTTGACAGGGTTGGTTATTTGTCCAACTGATATAGATTGGAACACTACGGCCCTTTCATAGCACCTTCCATTGATTGTTCTTACTGCGACTGGTTATAATAGATAGTATCATTAGAGTTAAATCCAATTATTGGGTTTTGTTATACCAAATAAAATCATGTTAACAGTATAAAATCTTTTAGATTTGAGCTAGAGGACGTATTTGTCCTCCTAAACTGGTTTTATTATTAATATAGTGAGGTGTAAATAACGTTGGAAAATAATTCATAGTAGGTGTGTAGTATGGTGAATTTGTGTTTATTATATTAAACTGGTGAAATATAAAAACAAATCATATAATATTAACATCTTTAAATTTAAATTATTTTTAATTGAACAAAAAATATGTCAATGAATTAGTTTTTTTTAAATTTCAAAAATACTCTCAAAATAATTCTATTCTGACTAATTCTAATTTTTGAATACACGACTCAAGAATTTTAATTATCACTTGTTCATTCGGTGTATCTAATCACCGGAAGTGAGATAACCTCTCCGTGCCAATTTTCATCTTCAATATTACGGTGCACATCATCTCGTTACCCAGTCAAGTAGGACATATAACATTACTTTTATTACTGTTGTTTTTATTAATTTTGTTGCTACTCGTGTTGTGTCCTTCCCATTTTTGTCTGTCTCTTACGTAAGCATTATTCTGATTCCCCTTCGCTCCCCCTTATTAGCAAACATAATCAACGCTGCAACCACCTCCTCTGCCCTTAAGGTGTTTACGTAATGTTTGGACACTCCATTAGTAGATTAAAAGTATAGTGCGGTCGAAAACAATTTAAATTTTAGTTTGTTTCTCGAAATAACAGTTTTGAATTTTTGATTCTGAAGAAGTTGTTTACAAATGTTTGTTCGTAATTGTCTCTAACCCAAACTACTGGACTGATTTAATTGAAATTTGATATTTAATATTCCAATCCTGTTTGTGTAACGCAAATGTGATCATAAATATTTTGAAATATTCTTTATACAAGTTTTAAAATCAACAGCGATGGAAATCAGAAAAAAAAGAAAAAAATATACTTTTAACAAACCTTATTTAATAAAATTGTATTGATCACTATTTTTTAAGAAACTTCGAATAATGAATTAGCCCAAAAGTGTATATAGGCTAATTCTTTGACTCTCCTCAAAAGACTAGAGAATAATTAAATCGGCTTAACCCTTTTTCTGTACATTTGGTGTAAGGAACTCGGGTCTACAAGTAATCTCCTGAAATATGATTATATCAAAAATGTCAAGCTAAAACTACAAAACTATTTCTTTGTTATTATTTTGTTAATTTGAATTAAAAATTGTTTTTTTAATTTGTTTCAGGTAAGAAATGAATCTGTTTTGCTTACGAAATTCAAGCAGAATGTTCAAAAGCTTATTTGAATGAAATATGTAAGTTTTAGTAGTGCCATTAAACTAGTGTTTTTAGATAAAATATAAGAAATAATTTTAGATCTTTCCACGTTTTGATTTCATTAGTAGAGTCAGGTTGACCTTTATTTCATCTTGTATTTACTAAAACCGCTTTAGCTGTTCGATTACGCAAATTTATCTTTCCACTGCTATTAAGAAGTTTGATTTCAATTGGTCAAAATCGTACACTTTCTAAACTTATAAGACTGCTTACAGCTACATCGCTATTATCTCTCTATAATAGGCGAGCGGGACTCACCCCTAAAACGACCTGTCCGTGACCACAGCGACCTAAAGATAAACTCAAACTTGCCTCACTCAACTTGTGCAGGAGAATGTTGCTACTCATAAAATAGTACCAACAATTTTCATAAATTCATAGCTATGGCTAGAATTTATGTAACCACTTCTAACATATCTCATTTTCTTTAGAATACCTTGAAGTTCATGTGGTTAAATTTTCACTAAAAAAATATTGATAATTGCCGAAGACAACGACTTAAATACAAAAAGATTAATAAATGAATTTTACATTTTCCTCTTTGTCCCTATTTCGTACTATGTTCCCCCATTTTTAGCGAAAAAATAACTTTAAATTCGTATTCCGTAACCTTAAAAACATAAAAAGAACCTAATTCCAGGCATTAGGATGCCGTGGTCACACTTTCCTATTTCTAAGCCACTTTTTGTTGGTGTCCCGCTCGCTTATATCAGAAATTCTATAATTTTTAAAATTTTGATTTATTATTAATTAATGTTGTATTATTTCGAAATTAATTCTAGGAGGTAAGGACCAATGATTTTATTTGATCCGTGTGAGCTAGATGTTTTAATTCACTTCGAGAAATGAGTAGGTGTCAACTCCGTTTCTCACTAGAATAGCTAGATCTTTCATCAAGTATAACGTAGCAGCTACTATCCTCCGTAACTTGAATATCAGAACTTTAGTTTTCCTGTTTGACTCCATCGCGAACAATTTTCTATAAACTAAAGCACAGGATGTAAATTCAGCATAATTTTTTTTATCCTGATTTTAGAAATCCACTTTGTGGGCTGAGATACACTAGGACAAACGTCAATTTATCAATAGCGAATTTTTTTTTTATCAGTTATAACTAGAACTCGAGTATACATTTAATCAGCTCTTGGATAATATTCTGTACGAAATTGGTTGTTATGGCAACGAAGTTTACTCTTGTCTATCTAGACACTTAACCTATAAACTCTAATTGGTGTTAGGTTACCTAGATGGACAATAACGAACTTTGTTTCCTTAGCAACTAGTTTTGAACAGAGCTTCTATACCTGATTAATTATGTAATTAATATCTACTTACAAAGCCGTATGTATAAATTGGAGCAAAAATGTATGCTCCTAAGTAGAAGGTCTAGGAGTATGAGCATTTCGTTTTCATTATTTTTGCTATGTTTGTTATAATAACCTCTGCCATATTGTTCAATCTTTTAGTCAACCCAGTTGAAACAACAGTTCTATTATTTCATTCGTGATCATCAGTTTTTATTAATTAAGTATGTTTCCTTTTTCTTTTTAAAGAGTTGAAAATAGTGCAGCTAAGTTTTGAAATTGTATAAATACCCTTACAATTCTGGTCTTCTTGCCTAATTTTTGCCACACCCTAGTAGCATTTTCTAGCTGATTCTTAATTTTCAAACTGGTTAGTTTATTTAATGATGGAATTATATCATATGTACAATTAGAGGCATCGTTTAGCTTGTCTTTTAGTAAATTTTCAGGGTTGATTTTAAAATGTAAGTCTATTTCATATTCTTCCAAGACATCTAATTATTTGCTCTTTTTCCTTTTTTGTGGAGAATTTCCATATTCTTATCAATTGCTGCTATAAAGTTTTGTTGGTAGACATTAGATATTCTGCATATGCTGTGGTGTTTTTACGATTTCTGTATTGTAGGTGTCTTTAAAAGTCCAGCCAGTTTAGCCAATGTATTTCTTGTTGCAATCGTTAAATAAGAATCTATTTTTCTATTGTTGGTGTTTAGTAGGTGGATTAAGCTGTTAGGTGTATGCTGTGATGTGTTATGTCCTTCTCTGTATAATATGTATTACGGTTGTATAATATATGTTTGCTTTCTATATTGTTGAAAAGAACTTAAGCCATTATTTCTGAAAGTAGAGATCCGATTGCGAGGCCGCTATTTTATAGTCAAATTTCGTTATTAAATGTGAATTAGTTTTGTTCTTTGCACTTTCGGAGGAGTATAATGATTTTTTTTTTATTCTTTACCGAGTTCTCTATTGTATTTTAAATTCCACTAGTGAGTGGTAAAACATATGTCGCTAATAAATAATCAATACGAATGAAAGACGTGCTATTAACTAAAGGTATTTATATAATTAATATTAGCAGCTCATAAGACATAATATTAATTATTGCAGTTTTTTTTGCTTGTTTTGAATAATCGCTTGTCTTATTGACTATTCAACTTTGTTACTACGGCGTTTATAGTTTAGTTTTAACTTTTTAACTGATCATTCCTGAATCTGGTTTTATGTAAAGAAAGTTATTGTTCTGATTTTGGATAGTATATTTTTATCTGTAGAGGTTAAAACGTGTAACGTATCCTGTTCTTTATTTTAAACAAAGTTCATTAGCCTCAGATGTAAAATGTAGATTAACCTCTTGTAGACATAATATTAAGGGTCTCTCTCCGTACCTAGCATAAACTAACAGTATAGTTGGGCGGTCACGTCTCGTCTTATTACATACGGACATTATAACCTATCTTATCCCCACCACACAGTATCTTATGTTATGGAAACGAATTTTTGTTTAATGGTAGTTAAATTCCTAATATAGTTATTTGTATACATTCACTATTTTAAAGACATATTACCTTATCAGTCGCCTAAAAATCGGCGTTATGACGCACATACTATCACTAAAAGCAACGTTATAACGCATTAGATACACATTACTTTAAGGCACGCAGAGGTAATATTTCAGATATCGTTACCGATTATAAAACCAAAAAATTAATCCCTAATGCGTAGTTAATTAGGGTTAGCGAGAAAGTTGTATGGATATCAGAAAGAAAAAATACCTAAAAGTTTTTGCTGTTTAAAATGACATAGTAATTGAACTTTTTTCGGACAAGTACTAATTACTAAATTTGAGTTAATATTTATCATTTGGGTTTAGAATTTAAAATCCAACAATGAATGTATGCTAGTTTCAACAAATGAATCCTAGTAATATTGAGTAACAGCGCCTTACCATATAGGCAATATGTCTGCTGCGTAGACCTCCATACAGTCTATCCTGGCGCCGTTTCTAAGTCTCGTATCTACATTACACCAAATTTGAGATAAATCAACCTTCTAATACGGCTTTCGTGCTTTTTTTAAAGTTACTATAATGTTTGTGCACATTTTATTTTATTTTAAAAGGATGGCAATAAAAGATCTTCAAGGTAATCAGGATTGGAAATGTAACTAAATGGGAAAATTAGTGAAGTAATATCTACTTTTCATACAAAAACTTATGCAATAAAAACAAAGCAACTAAAAATAAATCAGTAAGATTGTCTACCACAGGAATATCTATAGTAAAAGCAACCAGGGAGAAGAATGAGGGAGAAATCAAAACAGAGTTGGATGAAGAATTTAATAACGAGACTGAGAAACGGGGTCTTGGAAAGCTGAAGATAAGCTGACGGAAGACGTAGTCTTAGATCCAAACTGTTCTGATGATGATGATAAACAGACGAGTTACTCCATAAGAAATTTTAAATCTGTTTTCAATAATTGATATGTTAGACAACATTTGTATGTGCAGGGAAATTTGGTTCTTCACTACGTAACAAATTTTAAGTAGGAGTTAATAGTCTAGTAAATGTGTAACTTACAAGCATGGGAAATAAAAACACAGTATTTGTTGCATCACATTTGTTTTAAAAGAAAAACAATTTTGGAGCAATCTTCCTTTTTTTTATTAATCCTCTTTTACTTTCAGGCACATACCTTGTGAAAAATATATATATGATGGGTCAAAAAATCTATAGAGGTTTTTAGCAAAAATATCTGTTTTGAGTTTTCATGAGTTCAACAAGTTTGTTTTGTATGTGATACATGCCAGACTAGTGGTCCAATATCTATGATATTTATATTTTGGCCATATCTCGTGCCAAAATGTTTGATCAAATTTTGTCAAAATGTAGCCTCTAAAGGCCAAACACATTGATCGTTAATTCACTAAAAGTTCCAGTTCTAATTTTATTGTAAAACACAAAAAGAATGGAGCTATTGTAATAAAAAGAAACAATTCCACAAGGTCCTGTTTATCGATTTTGTTGAAATTTTGTAAAAAGTCAGAATGAATGACTCAATAATGTACAATATTGCAAGTAATGAAAAATTACGGTTCACTAATAATTGGCAACGTTAATGAGCCCTGACCATGGTTATTCAAAATTTCATTACAATCAAATACGATTTACGATTAGAACTATTGGAGCCTACGGCGTACTTGCTTAGGGTCTATTCTAGTTTAGTGTTTTTTTGTGGACATTAGTGCAATGATTTAGGAGATTCTTTTATATCATGGACCAAAATTTGATACATGTGCTACAAAAACAGCTTCATTATTACATTATGAAAAAAAAGGAGTGAATTTATAAAGTGCCAGAAATAAAGTAAGAATAAGTGCTTCAATGAGGGAAAGTGACAACCAACATTAACTTTGGTCACGTTTTTTCTTTTATTCGCGGAAGCAGAGAATTTATACTGCAACTTAAGTTAAGCCTTACTCTCTCTCTCGAGAGAGTAAAGTCCCTTCCCTTAAAGTTTGTCAGGCGTTAGACTTGGGAGTAGAATATGCGTACGCCTTAACGTTGTCACGTTCAATTGTTACTAAATGAAGCATGTGCAATAATTAAATTAAGCATTCAAAGTAACTTCATGTTACGCGGCTGGGAATAGAGATTTATGTAAAGAATACCCGCAGATGTTATTAGTAATACATCGTCTTTCAGAAGAGAATTAGCTTTTTGGATGTTTTAATATATTCTGAATCCGTGTTGTAAATTCAATGTAGATATTGTCTACCACCATGAAGTAACATCACAGCAACAGGGATACCATTACAGGAATAATACGAATTACATATTTTATGACTGGATTGACCAATTTATTGGGATCAAAATGGTAGTAATATTGCTTTGTACCCATTGTTGTATACGAACCCTGGAATGTTGACTGCCTGGAACATTGGTGGGCATCAGTGGCTGATGATCCAATTCATAGTAAGTGTAAACGATCCGACTGCTATTTTTACTTTATTTTACATTTTCAAGATTTAATTTTTTGAAGTTACCTCAAAGTTATATCAAGTTTTAGAAGAAATATCTGGAAAACCTATGAACCTCATAAAAGTGTTAATTCGTATAAACGACATTAAAAAAATAATAAATATTTCAATTTTTGCTTTTGTAAATCTTCCTGTACGAAAGTGTTCACGTTATTTCATTTTTCATTGAAGGTGTCTTGTTTTCGACTACTCATAATGTTACGAAAACACCATATTTAATACTTGTAATCACGCTATTTCCCTAGTTAGAAGCATTCGCGTTCATTCCTTGGAATCGTGTCTATAAACTCTTCAGTGGCCGCCATTTTGAAACGGGTCAAAACAAATTTCAAAACTTAATTGCATCGTTCGGTTTAGTTACAGTGAATCTTATTCCTAAATGTCAGACGATTGATCATACGCTTATGAGCATAACTTCATAAAAGCGCATCTCGAATTAAATCAGAACCTACAAGTCACGATTGTAATTCAAGGATTACTGATTTTGCTATATTTTCCAGTTTAAATGTAAAATAATCTTTACACAAAATTGTTCTCATAAACACATCCGAAAATCTAAGTATTAATTTGACAGAAATGTTCGTCGCCGTCGCCCTACATGCAAGACCTAACGTATCCTAATGCCATTTTCTTCCTTATTAAGATTTCTTTCATGTATTATTATTATTTATTATTATTTTTTTTTTTACGGGAGGTAAATTGATACAAAAGAGCCAATCAACAACCCTCAACCAACTTTATACGCGATTTTTTATTCAAGATGTTGAAATAATCTCTATATTTTATTTTCGAAACGTTATTTTCGTTTTGTATGACCGGTCGTACAACGGTTGAACTTCCAACCATTTTAAACTTCTAGCTAATATACAATTTTCAAAATGTTAGATAGAAGTATATATATCGTCGGTTTACTGCAAAAAGTGACCAAGTGCACTTTTGTCTAAAAATAAGCTTGTAATGTAATATTGCAATATTGCTTATTGTGGTGCTAGAAATTGTCTGCTAAAACTGCCTAAGTAAATAATATTATAATAGATTACTTGATTTTATATTGATGATTAGAATATTAATACTCATATGAAAAATAAAAACTTCGTTTTCTCAGAATTAACATTTGCTAGTTGGTCACTTTTTGGAGTAAACCGACGATATAGGCTGTATTTAAGAAAAATAAAAACATGGTGACATTAAGTTCTAAAGAATTCCCACGTTTGTTAAGATTATATTAATTACCATGTGCTTTTTCTGATCAGCTGTTTTGAATTTACTATCAATGATATCTGATTTTGAGGTTATGTTGACATCATTGTTTAACAAAGCGCTTCTAGGAATGCTTCGTTTGTACCATAGACATGTCCTAAGCGTAAATCTTTTGTAATTGAAATTTTCAGTGACAGGGATTGATCTTCAGTAGGCACTACAATATTTAATTTACATTCTTCAGCATATTGTGACTATAGAAACCTAATTCGACTTTGATTGGCTACGATTTAGTATATTGTTGATAAAATGTTTCGTGACTATTAAAAAACATATTTTCTTTCTTTTACCTAATTTCAACATTAAAAAAAAATAGCGATTACAGCAGTCATTATTTCAAAACATTTGATCTGCAACAAAGATAATTATTGTAATTATTTTGATGATCATGCCATAAAAAAATACTTTTTTATATGTTTATTCGTGTAAATTGTATCTTCTTTGCCAGTTGAAATTTTCAACGTATTTTCTCCAAATTTGTTACAAAAATGCGTTTATTAGTGTGTTTATGATTTTCATTATATATTGTTTACACGTTGTTTTATAAATGGTTTGAACAAATTTACTTGCTGAAGAAAATTTATTTTTTAAAAGTAAAGTGTTTAACAGGATTTGTAGTTCTTCACTTTAGTGATAGCAGGTGTGTACCTACCTAATTTGGTGAAAACATTGGCAATAAGATTTAGTTTAAAAAAAAAATCAATTATGAATTAATTAGAAAGTGTTTTAAAATACAAAAAAACCGGAGTTATATTACTTACAAAAAGAGTGAACTCCAATTTTATGTTAAAGATCAGATAGCAACAGTTTCTTTAAAACAAACTGTGTTCATCCCTTTCCTGCTTTTTTCGTTGAAGTTTCTCTTATGTGGTTTCAATAACAGGAGAAGGATAAAACTATTGTAATTTACACTCTTGTATCGTGAAACCTGTTATAACTAGAAGCGTTTCTCTTCTCTCCTGTTGATACAGTAAAGTATGTATTATATCAACACAACAGTATTTTGTGTTACTATATTATGAATCTTTGACGATCTATTTATACTACACATAGTAGTAAAGTTTTTAGCATTCTTTCTAAACTACAGCCTATCTTTTTAAACATATGGAGATGATGACGAAATTTAAATTTCCAAGCACATAAACTTGTGCATTTTTAACAACACTCTTAAGGGTTTAAATTCATTTTTCAATTCTCCAATTGTTTTATAAAGAAACTGTTAACATTATTGCCCTCCAATATTACTTGAAGGTTCGATAAGCGTGTAAACATTGATTACTAATGGTTCTCTGTTGTGAAGGGAGAAGTATTCACTACTCTGTTCTTCACTATTGCAAGTATTATAAAAACGGCAGTACTAACGGGGTTCCATATTTCATTGGTTAGAATACTGCATCGCGTGCAAATACTTAGAGATTACTTCTGATTACGTTACTTTTAACCCTACAAGTGGTATTCCGCTATTCCGCTGTCATTCTAGTGTTTATGTGACAAGAAATCACTTTTTTTGCAATTCAACATTTAGCCTAGTATAAATCATCCTACGGCAATAATTTTTATACTGTTTTAAAGATAATTTTCCATAGATTATTACCATACAACCAAAAGTTCATAAAATGTTAACAATTTTATTTAATAAATTTAATATTTTATTAATGGCGATTTTTCAAATTAGGCAAAACATTTTCCTTTTTTTCATAAAACAATTTTTTTTTTGAAAATGTAACAAATTTTTTTTTTTTCTAAATATATTCACTAATATTATACAAAACTTTTGTATATCTTGAAAAACTGTGGTAAGCTATTGATTTTGGATGATACAGGTTTTTCTGAAAAATGTTAACTTCATTTTTTACACCTAACATAACCGTTTCATATACTTTTTTACATAGATAAATTCTACGCATCTTTCTGAGAAAAATTATATCTTACAAGTTAGGTTTTGCATACAATTATTATTTTTTATGATTTTTTTAAGAAAACAAAACTTTTAACATTAACTCTTGTAGGGTTAATTGTACATAAATGTATGCAACGACTGATTTTTAGAAAATCTTCAATTTATAATCGTAGAAAACTAAAAATTGTTAACATGATTGGTTTTTTCCAGTACTGTACTTCAACCTATATATAGTACTGTATCCTCTCCATTTCATGTTTAAATTCATTATTTATTATTACTCATATTTGTAACACGTAGAAACAGAAAATCACTACGACGAATGGCTTTTTCTAATACTTCAGCCTAAAGTAGTGTTCCTCCCCCTTTTTATATATGAATATCATACAATGTTTAAAATGACTTAAATTTATAAGATGTAAAAATAGAAAATCACTACGACGAATGACTTTTTCTAATACTTCAGCCTAAAGTATTGTTCCTCCCCACTTTTTATATATGAATATCATACAATGTTTAAAATGGCTTAAATTTATAAGATGTAAAAACAGAAAATCACTACGACGAATGGTTTTTTCTAATACTTCAGCCTAAAGTAGTGTTCCTCCCCCTTTTTATATATGAATATCATACAATGTTTAAAATGACTTAAATTTATAAGACGTAAAAACAGAAAATCACTACTACGAATGGCTTTTTCTAATACTTCAGCCTAAAGTAGTGTTCCTCCCCAGTTAATATATGAATATCATACAATGTTTAAAATGACTTAAATTTATAAGACGTAAAAACAGAAAATCACTACGACGAATGGTTTTTTCTAATACTTCAGCCTAAAGTAGTGTTCCTCCCCAGTTCATATATGAATATCATACAATGTTTAAAATGACTTAAATTTATAAGACGTAAAAACAGAAAATCACTACGACGAATGGCTTTTTCAAATACTTCAGCCTAAAGTAGTGTTCCTCCCCCTTTTTATATATGAATATCATACAATGTTTAAAATGACTTAAATTTATAAGACGTAAAACCAGAAAAACACTACGACGAATGGCTTTTTCTAATACTTCAGCCTAAAGTAGTGTTCCTCCCCACTTTTTATATATGAATATCATACAATGTTTAAAATGACTTAAATTTATAAGACGTAAAACCAGAAAAACACTACGACGAATGGCTTTTTCTAATACTTCAGCCTAAAGTAGTGTTCCTCCCCACTTTTTATATATGAATATCATACAATGTTTAAAATGACTTAAATTTATAAGACGTAAAACCAGAAAAACACTACGACGAATGGCTTTTTCTAATACTTCAGCCTAAAGTAGTGTTCCTCCCCACTTTTTATATATGAATATCATACAATGTTTAAAATGACTTAAATTTATAAGACGTAAAAACAGAAAATCACTACGACGAATGGCTTTTTCTAATACTTCAGCCTAAAGTAGTGTTCCTCCCCAGTTCATATATGAATATCATACAATGTTTAAAATGACTTAAAATTGTAAGACGCAAAAAAAGAGAAAATCATTACGGCAAAATTGTCTGTTTTCGAATACTTCAGTTTAAATAATGTTATTTCTTCTATCTCTATACATGAATATAATAAGGTAAAATTTACTATTTAAATTTTATATTTTATACTAATTCTAATTAGATGTTTATGAACAAATTACAGCTTGTAATTTTTCTTTAGATTCTATATATTTAAAAAAAAACATAGTATGATTGTAGTGTATGTACCACCTCTCAATTTTATCCTGGTATTGCTCATCCTTCGATATTTTGTTTAAATAGGTAATAATGGATATCCTGTGGATACCGTTTTACTCTATCTCGTTCGTTTCCATAATAAATTACGTTACATTAACTTTGATTATAAATGTTTAAAAAATATTTTCAGTTTTCAAGGGCTAACGTAATTAAATAAAAATTAGTTGATAATTTATGGTTAATATTTTTACAGTTGAAAGTAAATTTTAACCCACAAAGCACCTACGAGATGTGTCCTGTACGTTTCAAAAATAATTGTACACTGTTTCTGAGATATTTTATAGAAAACATTTCCGAACAATATATATTAGGCATAATATATAAAGTCAAAGTTCAAAGAATTTTAATTCTCTGTAAAACATGATTTGTTATTCTATTTTGTTATAAACATAAAAGTAATACTGCTTTGTCCATTTAGAATGTGATGTATTCAATGTCTTGAAAACAATATCAGTTCAGAAAAGTTTGAAACCTGTTGAAAAAATTGAACCACAACTTACAATTTTGTACAAATGAAGTTGTCGAGCTCTCTCCCTGTATTACACAATTGTTGTGCGATACAATACATTCTACCTTTACAAACTTATTCCCAAGGTACACATGCTATGTTATTCAAGCTTTACAAGTCTATGGCAGAATACATGGCAGACAGAAACTAGCTTACATTTCTAATGATATTTGTTCCATTTAATGAAATTAGCAAGATGATTTTCAAATAATATGTTGGCACACTTCCATTTATTTGGAGAGAGTGTAAGAAAGAAAAGAAATGTGAAATGTATACTTTGTATATTTCCCCCTCACAAAATTATATCTGTAATCAGATTAACATTTAACCTCTGGACCGTCTAATGTTTACATACAGGTAGGTAAAAACATTAAGTTGTAAAGAATTACAACTTTAAAGAGAGTAAGAGAGCCTCGTGTTGTCCTGTCGATAGGACATCGAAAGGTATCTCTACGATATTGTCTAGTTGCGCGTGCAACAATTGATTGTAGAGTGACAATACATGTGATAATGTGGCTGTGTACAATAATGTACTGTACCAACAGTATAGAGTGGAAGCGCGCCAGAGGGCAAACGTAACTTCATTAGTTTTACACCACTGAATAAAGGCAGATTTTGTGACAATCTGGACAGAAATCCTCCAGACACGAAATTTGGTGGAAAGTTAGGTTTTGTGATTACTTCAATGGGGGGGGGGATCGGACACTCCAACTCAGCGTTGGGCCTCCTAGGGGTGTAAAAGACGGGGCAAACAGTTTTTTGTAAATATCTCAAAAAATTAAGCAAGGAATCTAAACCGTTTTATACAAAAGTTGTAGCTGACTAAATTTACTATCAAAATGATCCTTAGTAATGTTTTTGTCATACTCTCTGGGACAGAGATATGAGCACTCAAAGTTGAGACCGTTTTTTGGAATAGGCTTACTCGAGAAAAAATTTGCACTTTTTTTTTATTATAGGCAGATTTTTGCATACTAAAAAGCGCTAAATATGGGAATGTAAGTGTTTGTACAAGGAATACCAAGCATTTGGAAATAACTTTTTGCATGTATATATTTATAGACATATATAATACACACTACAACTACAAAAACGTGTATTTTTGAACGCTGTATACACTTATATACACATACATATATGTGCAAATATGTGTAAAAATATTTTCATGCATATATATTATACTTGTTTAAATCCCAAAATGCAGATCTATTTGCATGGATTAGCCTACTCATTATATATATTCACATGGTTCAATAACTTTTTCTTTTAAAAAAAAAAAAGATGATGTATTTACTCATATAGAATATATAGAAGATTGCCTAAAATACACTTATTGAAAAGTTAATGTTATGTGACTAGAAAGTAATCACAAATATTTAGATATATTATTTATTTATTTCTAGTAATCGTGCTTAATTTTTTTTCTTTAGACTATGTCTGTAAAAACCCCGAGTAGCCACTGAATTGGTTGAAAATATTTGTATCTAGCTCATAAATGTTCAGTTACTTATATAGAAATCCAGTGTTAAATTCTAGTTCAGTGTCTTATAGTATAAAATATTACAATTATATTAACGTTTAATACAAATTTCCAATATTTTTGGAAACAGCTTCCTGGTTCTTACGAAATGAAGCAAAATTTGAATTCACATTTCTACAAATATGTAAATATTTCGAAATTTATCAAAATAGAATAATTAATAAACGTTTTCATTAATTAACCATCATCTGCTGTTTTCATCCCAATCCCCTACGTGAATTGAGCAAAATCTAATCATTTCCTAAAAGTACTGTAATATTTTTGTGTTACATTTCAATATTTTTACTCGTGCAAAACACTCCTTCTAGATCTAATTGCTTGAAATTCACTTTTTCACTTTCTCCCAGAAGTCCCTGCCAAATAACAAACGATTTAGTCAAAAATCTATTGCATCAGAATCTCATTTAAATCTACACAATTTTTAACAAATCGGTTCATTAATACTTGAGATAATGAGTAACAAAAAATGCCACCGACTGACGGACAGACAACACGGTTAAAAACCAGAAACCGAAATTTTAGCACTATCACACTATTTCCTCACGTAAGTATAAAGGATAGGGTAACATCATCTATCTAAATGCAGATCTTTGGGTGATTACAGTTCCCGTCAATAAGACTCAGTGTAAAGTATCCTGAGTCATAATTTTAATAAAAACTGTAGGATTCAATGATGAGTCACATTTACCAAAACTGCCATCGTATGTGTTCATGAACTTATGCTGTTACGAAATTTGAATGAAATATTTGAGTAAGAAAAGTATGGTAAAAATATTTATATCGCATTTTCGTTGACTTCCGACGTTTCCAAACGTTATGATCACATTCAATTAATTTTCAGAATCATATCTGTCTCTCTCTCTCTCTCTCTCTCTCTCTCTCTCTCTCTCTCTCTCTCTCTCTCTCTCTCTCTCTCTCTCTCTCTCTCTCTCTCTCTCTCTCTCTCTCTCTCTCTCTCTCTCTCTCTCTCTCTCTCTCTCTCTCTCTCTCTCTCTCTCTCTTTTTCTGAAGAATTTTTTTAAATGGATAGTCTGATTGATTTAGATTTTTTTTAACTTTAGTGTAGGGCGCGTGTTTTGTGAAATGATTTGATTTTTACCTTTTCACAAATATAGAGAGAATTGTGTGACGGAATCGATGTTTAGTTTTTGACGAAAATATCCGTTTTGACGTTATCTGAGCCTAAAAAATTGATTTTTTGTTTGATGTTTACCTGTCTTCTGAGCAATGGTCGTACATCAAATTTAGTATGCGTGTATATTTTGGCCGTATCTTGAGGCGGTTTTATAATTTTTTATGTCTATATATTTCACATTTTTTCCATTAATAAATTTGTGGGTAGCTACCAAAACTCAAAATTCCGATATTCTTAAAATCTACTCTAAAGGTGATGATCGCATTTTGTTAAAAAGTGACCCTAACAAATCGTACTAATTTTCATTCTCCAAAAAAGGCGGTTCGGAAGTGAGCCGTAATCATTTGTAAATATAGTTATAAAATATTTAAATATGAATCTTATTGACCCAAAGAAGAATGAAAAGTCGAAAGTAAAATAATATTAAGGTTCAAGAAAAGAAAACGAACTATGACCGATACAATTTCGATGTTTCTTTTTCAATTCTTCTCATCGTTTTGTATTGTTTCAATAGGGTGTATTTGAAAATTATCACCAATCAATCATTCGGTGACATAACAACGTGTGAACCGATTTACTCAAATTTGATTGATTGTTATGGATGTCTGATGTAATGCGATAGGAGTAAATCTTGAAAGGTTTGAGAGAAAATTGGTCGTCACGTACTATCAAGATGGAGGTCATCTGAATGAATAATTCAACATTTTCTAACGTTGGTGCATGACATGTGTCTCATAAAATGATTAAGTTTTGGCTAAATCACTTAAGAGTTATTGTAGGGATTGGTGAAACATTTTAAAATATATATGGTGTATTAACAGATTATGCTGATATGTGCTACTTATAATTTTTAAATTTTTCTTTAAGGCATTAAATTTGTTAGCATGAGTTGTCTACAAAAATAATTGGAAATATATGTTCAGGCGATAACTATTTCTAGTCATATAAATCAATCCGTAGGAAATATTGTTAAATTTGGTCTATGATTGTGTGAGACAAAATATATACAGAGTTGCCTTCAGCATCTTCTCCCTACTAAATGGCCAACATTGATGGTTGAGTTTGGGCTAACACATAACGTTTAATGTACTTTTAGATTCATAAATTGAAATAAATATTATTGGAAATGGCAGTTAGTTTATGTCTGACATATATGCGTCATTGTTATATTGGTAAACCTTGAATAGCATAGCTTGTGTACGTTGGGAATAAGTTTATTTGTTAGAGTAGAATGTATTGTGTTGCACAACAATACAGAGTAAAAGCTCGACGACTTCGTTTAAAGAGAATTGAAATTGTGGTTCAGTCTTTCAAGAGTAATCCTCTTTGCCATCACATTGATTACAACTGAAATTGGAAATCCTCAGATCTGTTACTACTTAAACGAGTAATGAAACTGGCAATTTTACTGACGTTTTAATGTTATGCTCATTCACCTGTTTTGGAAATAATCGCGTCAAAATAGACGTAAAAAATAAAAAAATTTGCTGCTTTTTGTCCAGTTTGACCAATCGAACTATTTTTTTTTAATCCATGGTAATAAAAATAAATCAAAAATAAAAAAAATTAAAAAATTTAACAAAATAAATAAAAAAATACAACGCTTGGACTTATTTTAATTGTTTATTTAACAAATACCCAATTTTGATATACCTTTGTATACAATTAAACTGATTTCGAGAAATAATTATCTGAAAATTGTACACGGGGGTGTACACAAGATTCTGGTGACAAAATTAAAAATGGCGGATGCCAAAATGGCCGCTCTACAGTTAAAAATACCTTTCAATGCTACTTTACTAACTTTAACTACTAAATATTAATTGAAAATATGACTTTTTATAAATAAATACAATTTTTCATGTCCCCCTTCTTTTTTCCCCATACATTTTACTATATTTATTGTTCATATCTGCTTATTATTTAAACAATAAATTTTGTTCAAAGAAGTTACTTATTAAGCATATATACAATATTCATACCATTTTATTCTATAATTTAAAAATGTGTTTAAAAATAATACTTTAAAATTACCAGGGTCGGAATGTTGTATGTGGCAACCATACATCTATGCTTTCTCTTGTCACCGGACTTTGTCCTTGGGCCTTTTGTTATGATAAAACATAAATATATATTAGTTATCTTTTTCAGTAGTCAGAGCAATTCTTTTTATTTTGTAGAAACACTACAGCGCTGTTTCGCCGTTCACAGCCGGCTTCGTCAGGTGTAGGCTTAACAATTAAATAAAACACATAACGACACTGAACACACACACGATAGCATGACATAAAATACAATATAAAATCTATCTGAGGTTAACTCTTCGTCAAATATCATACAAACTTTATAATGGCGCGGTCGCGGCATAGTTTCTGTGTTTCTGAAACATAATACCTCACAAACTCCAAAAGTAGGTATGGGATTTTAGGAGGTGAGTGTAACGGGATTTTATGTAGGTATATATGTGTGTCGCATCCAAGGTTCCATAGTTTTTCTTCAAAATTGTTTCCTTACTTTCATGGGGTTTTTCCCATCATTCACGTAGGGATATAAATTAATAGAAGGGGAGGGAGGGAAACAGGGGAGAATTGCAAATTATAAAAAAAAAGTGTTGTAGACATTTTTCAAAAAATATTTAACTATGAAAAGTTAATGGAGTGGCATTTTTACCTGTAGAGCGGCCAATTTGCCATCCGTCATTTTTAATTTTGACATAAAAATCTTGTTTAGCGACCCCAAAAACCTTCGAGTACAATTTTCAGCCAATTATATAAATTATTTCCCAAAATCGGTTTAATTGTTTATAAAAAAATTGGCTATTTGTTAAATAAATAAATAAAAGAAGTCAGAGCGTCGAATTGCTTTTTTGTTGTTTTTTTTACCTTTGATCTTACCTAGCCTTACCATGCACTTAAAAAAAATAGCCTGATTGGTCGAACTGGACAAAAAGCAGCAGTTAAAAGCTATATACTCAACTAAAAATAAGATAACTTAGGATCGATGTACAAATATTTTTGATTTTTTCAGGGTACATCAAGGTGAATGTGTGTTTGGTTACTTCCATCATCAAATTTTCAATTGAATCCTTTTTGACGTTAATACTTCTTTATATTTGGTATTACGGAAAACCCGATGATATCGAAATCAGCGGATATAGTTTCGCGTTAAACTACTCTTGTCATTGAAAATCAAATTATACCACATCATTTAAAGAATCTAAAATTGCCTTTCATCTAGTGGGGATTGTGATTTCACGCGTTGGACGGGGTAGGGCCTGATCATCGTTTTTGATGATGATTGGTTTTTATTGGGCGAGTGGGAAAATTTGTGCGATGTTTTTGCATTTTAATGTTGTTTAAATGAATATTTCAACCAAATTGACGACGGTTTCTGGCTTAAAAGCTGGAAGTTTGAAATTTGAATAAAACTTTTAATGCTGTTCTTAAAAACATAAATGTTTATATTAAGTTTTTATAATTAGTAAACTAAGTATCCTTCAGGATTTCTAATATGGTATAATATACATTAATTACTTTGTTTCCGTCACAACAATCCTATGAAAATCCAATTTGCATTACCGGTTTCGACCAAAACCGTCATCGTCAGGTCCAAGACATCAAATATTAACTGGTCTGGATTGGTCCAAACATTGGATCTGAGGAATACGGATTATGTTCAAATTTCCTATAGGTTTAAAAAAAAGAGGTCATTTTAGGAAGAAGTTATCATTCCAAACACTGTGACAGGTTGATAGCTACTCTTCAAAGATATATTACGTGGAACAGAAATATTGTTGTGTAGATATAATGCATGTACTTTACTGTACCAACACGAGAGAAGAGAAGTGATTCTAGTTATAACAGGTAGTCCATACAGCTTTCACATTATAAGGGTGTAGGTAGATTACACTAGTTGTATATTCTTCTCCTGTTATTGAAAGCACATATGAGATACTTCAACAACAAAAGCAGGAAGAGTGCATACACAGTGTCCTACTTAACTGAATACATAGGAACATGTGTTAACATATATTGTTTGAAAGACTACCTGATTTTTAATCTAAAATTGCAGACCTATCTTTTTGTAGGTAAGATAAGCGTTGCTTTAAACTTCTTTTATAAAACATTGATACAGTATCTGAATTCACTATTTTTTGGTCTAGTCAAATTTGAAAAATAGTGAATTAGTGGAATATAAATGGAACTCTGTTCCGTAGTATAGCTTCGTTTTGGAGTTATGAGAAGCGAAATATTTCGCACTGATTTCTGCTTTGTAAAAATGAATGAAAACAGTGTATTTCTTGGGGCTTAAATTAAGGAACAAATTTGGTGGTTCTGTATTTTTTGATTTAATTCTGAAAATATATTCTAAATAAAGTCAATAAAAAACAAATACAATGTATATAAAATCGACTTTTATTAAAAACAAAACTGACAAAATTATACAGAAACACGTTACACTTTTAAACAGAACAAAAATCTTCTTCCTGATACTATATTATTTCTTCATAAACAACATTCCTATAACTTGCGTTTGTTTTTGTTTTTTTACTATTTACATTAGTTTTCTGAGTAATTTCCTTCATAGTTTTATTTATATGTTAACCATTTAACAATTTATTTTTCATCAAACCTAAAAAAGTTTGTTTCCACTCAAATTTGTTATATTACACCAGTTTTCTCGGAAATTACTGGATATATATATAACAAACCAATGTGATAATCCAAGAGTTTGGTTTCATTACTCTTCGAGTAAAAATTTGGGCAAAAATCTCAAATACGAAGCGTTTTTGGACATAGTTTATAAGAAGGTTTACTTTATTAGTTATAAGAAGGGTCTACCTCTAGAATCATTTTCGGAAGTACTATAATTTGTCGTACAATTTGACTCATCCTATATATTGGTACAACATTTTAAATCTCATTTTATCTTGTTTGGTTTGATCGAGATATATCAATTTTTAATATATGATTCAATATACTGTAGTTTAAATCTGTAAGTCGCTTTATCTCTCAAGTTATTTTTATAAAAGGCAGTTAAAAAATTCACTGCATACTGGGTATTCCAAAAGTATGTCACCACTTCCTTAATTTTAGAACGGATTGAATTATAAACTTGAAAGCTCTGAATGCCTTTGGTTAAATATAACCTAGTTTTTAAATAATTCAACCTCCCCTCCCGGTGGATTTTGAGGGTGACAACTCAAAGTTTAATAAAAACTCAGAAAAATTCATAACAATAATAAAATTTCAGTGGAAGTTCACCTAAGGGTTATGTGCAACATTTATTTTTAAGTCTAATGAAGGTTGGTATGAAATAGGCATAAACATTTGAAGGCCTTCTAATAGTCTAATTTAATAGCCTTTTAAGAGACTACCAACACCAATCCTGTCTAAATTGGTTCCATAACTTGTTTTGTTTAGCTTGGGTTTGCTAAATGTTGAAACCTTCTATTCTCAACAAGGGTAGATAAGATCCAAATGATGGATTCCTGATAGTTTGTGTTGATATTGATCTTATAGCATTCTAATTTGTTAATGTAATTGTATCGCATTTTAATTTTTTTTAATTGAGTTAACAGAATTTGAGCGTATCAAATTTTAAGAATGCTTAGATACGGGAATCCAACTATGTCGTATTTAGATGTTATACATTAATTTATTAACATTTGTCAAGATAAAAATCCGATATCATAGTCCACAGTTATCAGAAGAGTCCACCTATTTCACGAACAAGGAAATTCGAAATACCTTCGTAGGCCAGGAAGACCAAAAACTGCAACATCGGATGAAGTTTCACGGATGCAATATTTTGTTGAGAATTCTGTGTCTATGAGAGTAGCAGCGAAAAATCATGATATTGGTATTACATCAGTGCATAGAATATTGAAAGATAACTAATTTATTAACTTTAAAGATCGAGTTTCATGAAATAATGACAAACAAAGTTGATCGTGAAACGAATTTCATACAAAATGTTGTGTTTAGTTACATATTCATGTTAAATGGCTCTGTAAAGTAACACAACTGCCGGTATTGTTCGGATCAAAACATTCATTGTATGGCTGAGGGTGACACCTAAAGACATTACAAAGTAGTAAAGGTATGGGTAGGCATTTTAGATTGTTTTTAAATAATTGGTAGTGATTTGAATGCCGAAACGTATATAACCGTGTCATTATTCCAACTATTCGAGAAGCAACTAGCCAAAATTTCGAAACCGTTTGTTTCCAGCAAAGATTTTAGCGCATACAGATTTTAGAGCATACGCTCGCCACCTACTGGGCGACAGATTGGAAGAAGAGGTGCTGTAGAGCAGCCCGCTCACCAGAATTGAGCCCACTTGATTACCGGTGAACCTCTAAGGACAGAGTTTATAAAACCAAACCAGATAATCTTGTCGATCTAGAACTTGGAATATTTCAAGAAGTTAATCCAAGAAGCACAACTTCAAGCAGTAGTGTTAAATTTTTACACACGTTTGGGCAAGTGCCAAACTGCACAGAGCGGACACTTTGAGTATTTGTTGTGATTTAGTAATTTAAAAGTGTGAGAATGTGTGTTTTTCAAAAGCTTACATAATGTTTGGTAGTTTTTGTTTATTTTCTATGTGATCTTTTTACGTAAGATCAGTCAAAATGAGTGAAAAGAAAATTCGGTAAGTTCGGCTTGCACCATATTAATTAATAATTCTGTAATTTTTGTTTTCATTACATGGTTTTTATCAATACTCTTTCTAATTTGCGTTAACATTTTCCAGGTCGAATAAAATTTACCTAATAAACTATACCGAGTTTTTTTTGTACTATAAATTAAAAGTTTGAAAATACGAGACAGGTAATTAACTAAAAAAAGTTTCAAAATTTTTCTTATTGGTAAGGATCTGTGGACATTTCCTAGTAACAGGTAGGAGCTCCATGAAGGGATACGAAGCAATATTCTATATTAAAAATTAACCAATAAAATAAAAGTTTTATCTGCCGAGAAATATTCATTGTATGTCATTAACAAATATAGTTGAAGCATCTTTAATTAAATAAACAACAAACAAACCACCAAAGCAGTATTAATAAAATGCATTGTTCGTTATCAAGAGACAAAGTAAAATAAAACAACCCTGTAATGAGACAATATTTCATGATGTTAACAATTCATGTTAAACAAACTGCAATCGTTCCAACACTTGAAAACATTTTGCTCATTATGTTTAATAGGTTATGTCACATTCAAACAACCATTGTGTAGTAATAAAAACATGTAGTTTATGTTTAGAGATGTTTGCTTGTTACAGAAATAGTTTTTCAATATTTATTGTTGAATATTTATGAATAAATAGAGAAAAAGAGTTGACGAGGATGATGGAAGTGATATCATACTGTAATTAACTTGTGATCATTCTATTTAGTATTATAAATACAATTCACTTACTTTAGAATATACACAATAAGTTTACTTAGAAGCTTCAAACTGGTGGCAAACCTAATCACAAAATGGAAAACAAATAAATCTATACAAATTATTTATTTTCAACTATAAGACGATTTTTCACTTAATAAATCGTCATCCACAGTCATTTACAACTTAACTAAAAAAACTTGGCTAATGTCTCAGTAAGGTATTTAAGGCATGGATGGTTCTGAATTTCACGTAATTTATGACTACTTCTGTTTACAAACTAATTATTTAATTTTTAAACAAATATATTAGTACTGTTATTAATAATGTTTTTAATTGGTTATATATAACATGTTTGAGTATTATCTATAGTGTGAAAGCATTGATCTTTTGGGGTAGTGGCTTAATAGTCTTACTAAATGTATGAGACATTGGCTTGTCCGTTTTAGTTTCAGTTTCACAAAACTAGCGTGCCAAGTTATTGAAACGTCATTTTATTGGAAATAAAGAGTTTTTTAAAGAAATTTCGTGTTTTATGTGGTGATCCACACACAAACCCTAATGAAACAAAAAGTGTTCTCTCCCTGTTTCTTCAGAAAATTCCAAGTCAAAATAAAAATAAGTGATGTACATGGTTTTCGATAATTATCTCAATATCTATACAAGCGATTTCTATAAAATCCTGTTAATGAAGTGTTATGAAGTAAACCGAAATCAAGTAAAAGTGGCATCGAGTGTTCGTATACATATATTAAAATACCAGAACGTGTATTAAAAATACTCTAAATTATTTAGAGAAGTTTTCATGACCACCTGTGCTACTAGATCACACTACATAACTGAATCAATGACATCAGCCAGCCTCCACCTAACCGAAGCCTATATTTGTCCCACACTCTAACTTGTTTGCCAATTCTTTTCTCCTTGTCTAGCTGTGTCTATATTTAACTTAACTCATCTAATAAAGTGAATTACATAAACAATTCTTTTTAGTTGCTGAGACGATTTTGTTTTGTGTGTCATCAGCTTCATAGTTAAACTCGTAAATGAGACCCTCTTTTTGGAATCATGACTTTGAAAAAAATTGATATATGGGCATGTTTTGATCATCGACCCGTTTTCATTTTGTTACTTTTTTACTAATTCATTTGCCACATGAGATAAAAACTAAAAACATCATCTTTTTTACGAGTTTCATCAAATTTTTCTAAAATATAGCTTCTAACAAACAAACCATGTCGGTCGCCACATCCAACATAATATAGACTATCGGTTATGAAAGTATTCATAATGACAACATCGTCCATAAGTGGGCTGTTGTAAAAGGGCAAATTTTTCAAAATCTGGAATACCGATTTAATTCAAGTTTTCGTAAAGAAATTAAAATTAAGGTTTAGTAACATCGCTAAAAGAAGCTTTGGACTTAAATCGTTTGGTACAATTGAAACAAGTTTAGGTTCTACTTATGCACCTATATAAATATATTTATTTACTTTATCAGAAAAGTCGATTAGGGAAGGACCTTTCTATACCTACCTATCTCCGATAAGAAATATCAGTTTGGTCGGGGGGGGGGGGGGACTCAGTAATAACGACAATTAATTATTATTTCTTCAACACAAATATGTAATATTAGAACTAACTTACTCTTCTTCATGCATCTGGCATCAAAGAACGCCAACCCCACGCTGTCTCTCATACACACAGCTAACCAGTTGCCAGTGGTTAGGTTCAATCAGAATCCGTCGCAGCGTACAATCCGGTTGCAGTCTTAATTTAAATTCCTCTCGGGCTTCAATTCTTATTGGACGCCGAAGGAGAATGTGTTGAAGTATCCCTTCTTGCTCCCGACATACTAGGCACAGGGATGACTCGACAAGTCCAAAGCAAACGCATAAAGTGATGATATGTCCTGTTCTTGCTCTTGATACGAAGGTGTGTATTCTTGTAGATGCTAACATCATTTGGCGATTGGAGTATTAAGTAGAGATAACAGCCACTTGTCGCATTGTTCCATTGGTTAATCCATTTGTCTTTCAGAGCAAGACATTAACTCTGAGATGGGGTTTAAGTTTGCAGCCATTCTAGCCACCTTGTCAGGGTCCTCGCAGTCCGCATGTCCGGGTACCCACTGGTACCAAATCTCTTTATCCTTTAACTGATAAGAGTAAATGCAATATTATAAACATTTTTGAGGAAATTCTCTTTTTTTTTTTTTTTTTTTTTTTTTTTTTTTTTTTTTTTTTATCAATGTTTAATTTTGTGGATGGGTGTTTTTATACAAATAATAATTATAATATATTTGTACCGTTTATTTGAGGACAGACTGTTAAGGACGGGGGGGAGTAATATGCAAATATGAGTTCTAAGTGGTTGGAAAAGAGTATACGTTATTGTTTTGATAAAAATATATTACATAACTTATTAAAAATTAAAAGACTTACTCTAATTTTATAATCACTAAACTCTAAAATATTTTAAAATGACAAATCTGTTGTCTCTTAATAATGTTTTTAAATAAACATCCACAACAAATTAGTGGCATGCATTTTAATATTTGCATATTAAATATCTGTGGTGTCTACAATTCCCAAAATCATTGCTTTTATTTAAATTAACCTTCGTTTACATAAATTTAATTAAACAATAATACATAAATCTGTATAAATTATATACAGAGCTGCCTCATTCTATAAACAACAATTTAAATCAATAAGTTTGCATTGGTTTCCCCCGCTACGAATGGTATTTATAAAAGCGGCTTCTAAAAATACGTAAATACTATTTTAAATCTGCTTTCTGTATAGTATGAAGGTGGATTTTTATTTTATTTTTGTTCATGTACTGTCGATTCGGACTTAAATATAATCTATTTGTTTTTCGTGAAAAACAAACAGTAAAATTTGAAAACATATTTACTCAAATGTACAAATAGAAACATGTATAAAATAGAATATAACAGTGAAATGCATTTTAATTTGTGTTGACTATCCTAGAAAATGCATCCAACTGACAATCTGGAATTTAATTAGCGTAGTTATAATTTTAACTTTTGAGTAAAATGTCGGTCTATTTAATAGTAACACTCCTCCAAAAAATAAAAAATAAAAATTTTTAAATGGTTTATAAATATTGGTATTGAAGAACTAAAAGGTGTAGCGTTCGTTTTAAAAAACAGTTTAAGATTGAAAAATAAATCTCCTAGAGAGTACAGAAATTGCTCGGTAGAACCCAACTTATAGAATTATTGTCATCATAATATGGATTAAAATTCCTTAGTCACCTTATTTGTATAATTAAGGAGTTTATTATGAAATAATTATACAGAGTGAGTTTTAAGTCCTTCCCCTCTACCTTATTTATAGTTATTTATTTTCTACCTTATTTATGGTTTAAGTTAGAAAATTGAAACTCTGCATATTCGTGTTGGACCCAACTAACTCGGTTTTGATGGACTCACTAACTGTCTAACTCTAATGGGGACGGCTCACAGGAAGTAAGAAGATAATCTTAAATGAGAGGATAGGTCGATATGTACATCAACTTAAAGGTTTTTGTTGTTAGTAGATCACAGTGGCGCAAACCGAATCCTATCGAAAATGACGGGGTTTTAAAGTTTACAAAAGAGTATGTACTAGACCAGCTTTTTGAAGTAGCGGAGTATGTGACGGAATCGTGGAGACCGCTAGTTCGAGGATAGACTAGGAATTACCAAAATTTTGTGGTGAGCGCACTCTTATCTAGCCACAGTTTGAATTAGTGAACCGTGACGGACTACGGCTGGTTCCAGCCTGGTTGATAATGCTGGATTTTCTATGTGTTCTCCCCCTCTTCATTAGTCTATTGAACATAAAATAAAGCGCTAATACACACACACACTCTCTCTCTCACACACTCACACACACACACACAGAATTGTTTTTTATCGATATATCGATTACGCCGTCACTTATAATTAAAGGACATCGAATTATGTCTAAAAATCGTTAAACTTATTTCTGATTAGTCACTCTCCGTCCTCTACCCATGTTCCCAGTCTCTTGTCCCTCCCTTTTGAAAAATCTCTTTAGGGAGACATTATTTTTAAAAATTTGAAGAGATCTTAAAAAAAAGACGTTATTTTTTAATAAATTTGAAGAGGTTTTTCAAAATGATAGGGACGAGAGACTGGAGACATGGATAGAGAGAGGGGTAGTGACTAATCAGAAACAAGTTAAACGAGTTTTAGATAGAGTAATAGGATTAGATATTAAGTGTTTTGAGAATGGAGCATATCCGAAACGTATCAACTGTAAGGCCTTTTTTTAAATTTAGGTTTTTGAGTGCTTACACCTTTGTAAGATTTTGGCTTATTTTTAATTATGTAAGCCTTTAGAATTTAAACTTATATTTAGACTTTTCCTTTTTCCTTGGGGGCTCCACCAGACTCTTGGAACGAGTCAAAATTTTGCTTAGCTTGTGAGGCACTCCAAAAGAACTACTAGTTTTTCAATAATTTATTACAGACATGCTATGTGAAATATTTAAGTATATTGATAAATTGATAAATCATTTAAATTTTGTTTTATAATACTTCTTCTACAATGCGATGAACACATTCAACATCTACCCTAAAATTAAATTACAAAACGTAAACCCTTAACTAAGCTTCTATCATTAACTTAACTCCCAACTATACATTAAAATTCTTTCGTTATACAACAATAAATGTTAGTTCTAATCTTATTTATTTTACACTATTTAAATAAAATAGATCCCTTAACATTTTATCCTTTAATTTATTCTTCAATAGCTATTAATCAAACAAAGGTTATGCTCCCAATTGCTTTTTGCTTAATGCTGGCAGCTAATTCTTATGACACAAAACCTTTTAAAATTTTAATTTACTCTAATCTGACATGTATTGTTTATGAAATCTGGTATTTGATTTAATTACAATTTAACCACCGAGATCTGTCTTACAAATGCATATTACATTTTACTTACATAATACTCTCTCTCCTTTCTTTAGACACTGCACCCTTTTTTTTATATATTTGAACCTTTTTATTACACTACACTTTTATATATTTGAACCCTTTTATGACACTACACTACACTTTTACGCTTTACGCGGACACTCCCGTTTTCACTTTGATGTTGAGTTTTATTTTAAAGACTGACTTTTACTTAATGAAAGACTTATTTACTTTTAATATGATAAAATGATTAGTTTTGTTATATATTTTTAATTTAGAATAAATTATTTAATAACTTTGGCGACCTTTTGATGACATATTTTAGGTGTTATTCTTTAGAGAGAAGGCGATAGACAGACCGCGTTTTTTAGAGAAACGTTTCCCACTTCTTTTCTCTCCTTTCTTCTGATTGGATCATTTAGATTTATTTGAATTTTAAATGGTTCTGATTGGTTTTTGTATTTTGCACAATCTTGCAGACATTCTGGTCGTCATCAATATAGCTTCCTTGAGAAACTGTTCAACTGCAGGCGTCTTGTTTTATGAAATTCAATCTAACACATCCGTTTGTACATCCGCTAGTCGACTGTATTCTCGCTAAATTTATTTTACGTATACATTTTATTACAACTTCTTTTGTTTGAATTTCTTCCCATAATTATTATTTTTGATTATTATTTATTGATTTTTTTGTTTAATTGTTATTAAATACGGATGTTTCCAACAACCCTTACACAACAAACGTTAGATTAACGAAGCTGGGAAAGGCGGAACAATGTACTCATTTTAATTTTGAATTAAGTCTCTTAAATTTTTTTATAAATCCAACAGTATTTTATAATTTTATTATAATTTTGTATACGCATGTTAACCATTGTTATTCAAATCAAGAAGCAAAACGTTGACTCGAAACAGATAGACAAAATATAAGCAAACAACAAACAAAGCGTTTCTAGAAACATGGGCGGAACGTTTTATTTATTTATACCAACTGAACATATATACCAATTACCGTCACTTACTTGTCTGAATCATGATGTATACATTAGTTTAACCTTACACAGTCAATTGCCTGTTTATTTGTTTACAAACGTCAGATATAAGTGTATTCCTTTTGTTTATAGTCTGTACATTCTACACAAACTCAATAAAGTTTAAGTGATTCAATGTTCTTTATATTCGACGTTTCTTTTAGAATTCATTTCAATAAAATGAAAGAGAAAAAAGTTTAATTTTTCAGTTAGAATGTTTTTTTTTTTGTTTTACATTTGATAATGGAATTAAGATCCACTAATTTTGTTTTAAATAAGAAACAATATATTCGGTAGAAATATAATATAACATCTTTTGAAGAAGAATGATTAGAAACACAAATAATGGATTGTAACTTTTAAAATATAAACATTTATTTGTTTCCGTGTTTTGTTGTTTTTTTTTTTTTTTGTTGTTTTCTTTACAGATTAGTACACATTAATTTTTAATGTTTATTTTTTATCAGATCCTGTTCTACAACACGTACGTTATATGCTCTAAACATTAAATCGATAACATATTTAGTAAAGTATATAGTCTGTCCAATTTAATATGACTGAACCAAATATCTTGAGAACATTGTAATTTTGTAAAAAAACAGTTAATTTTGAAGGGAGAAATACGGCCATATGACTTTTGTTCAGGAGGAGGCTGTCAGGAGCACTTTATTATTTTAAATTAACTCAAATTTTCTTTTTAGCCCATGTTTATTCTACCCAAAAATATACAACTGTTGTCTGAATTTTTATAACTGGGCCTAACTTAATCAAAATATTTAATAAAGTATTTTTAGGCCTCCTAACCTTTCAGATTTTTTAAACTTCGGAATTCTCAAATTTTTAAATCGAAAACAATTTTAAGCTTTGTCAGGTTAGAAATATATATATATGTTTTTCTAGAAACAAATTCTTGAACGTTTAGCGATATTTAATAACGTATTTGGAAAGGTAATACTTTGTAAAAAACAACGTTTAAATTTCCAAGTTTTTTTCTTGGGATAACTCAAATAGTGCATCTTGTGATTTTATTTGACAGTGGTTTTTATGTTGCTTTTTTATGAGACTAGCGTGGCTCAGTTGGCAGAACTGCGCTTACCTCGCCACGGTTTGAACTCGTAAACCGTTACACAGGTTCGATCTCTGTTGGTGGCGTTGCGTTTTTGAGGTTGCTGTGTCTTCATTAGTTTATCTCGCAAGTCAAAAATAAGTGCGCAGTGCCAGAACAAAATTAACTAAAAACTAACAGTCACGAATATTCTTATTAAAACGACGACACGGAAAAGATACTTTCTTGCAATATAAAAGTTCAAAAATTACAAGAACCACGTAAATCGTCATTCTATATCCTCAAAATCCCTATTTTTTAACCTGTTGCTTGAAAAGGGATGTTTTAAGAGATATCTTCAATCGTACCATTTTCTTTATATAACCTAACGTAATAGGCGGAAATTTGTTAATAAAATTATAGTTTATTATAACAGGAGGGAAACACTACTTTAAGTTGAAGAAATAGAAAATGTCATTATTTGTAATGATTTTTCTTTTCCCCATGAATTGTAAATTGATGTTTTATTAAAAATTGACGTTATATTCATGTGTGTAATTTATAGTTCTGTTTTCCTTGAGTTCCTGATGCTAAAAACCAAGTAATTTTGTATATTTATGCTTTAGAACATCGTGTTTATTTAGACTGTCTGAACGTACAGTATATACCATTAAAGCACATTCGTCTTGAATCTCTTGTTATACATTAATTCAAGCTATAGTCAATCAATAAACTGTTAAGTAAATAAGTTAGTTAAAATAAGTTAATTTAAAAAATGTAAACGAAAACGTCCTCTCTTGAGTTGTTTATTTGTTTTTACATATTTCAAATATAAATTTGTTTCTTTTATTTTATAGCCTGTAATTCTCCAGAATGTCAATAAACTTCGTCATTTAAAGTTGTTTACTCCTTACGTTGTTTTTCGAATTTGATTAAACAACACGAAGAAAAACAAGTTGAACGTTTCATTTTATTTTATTGTAACATTTCAGTTTTATTTTCTTTGTTTTAAATATAATTTTTTGAGATCAAAAATATATAACATGTTTGGAAAAACAGTTTACTGAAAATACAAAAAATAAGATAATGGAACTTCTACAGTAGAAATGTTTATTTTGTTCCTATTTTGATGCTTTGCCCTTCTTACAGAAAAGTACTCATCCTTTTATTACAATAGGCTCAATTTGTAGCCATAATCTCAAAGATGTTTAAAATACTGATGAATGATTGGTTGAATATGCTTTTATAATATTTGAATATCTATGTAATCTAAGCTTATATTCAATATATCAATGTAGGACTGATTTTCAGGGTTCCCTGGTTCCGATGTTTACGATAAAAAAATAATAAAACCATAATTATTTGTAAATAAATATTGAGCTTGACTTGTGAGATAATATTAGATAGAAAAAACACTCGACACAAAATCTCACAAAAATTACGTTTACTTAATCAATCGCGTTTCAACGACAAAGTCGCCATCCTCAGTGATACATGAGCTACAATAACTAAACTATAACTAAACTATCACTGCGACAACCCCCGTATATTTATACAAAACTAAAGGGGGCTGGTCTAAACCTACTTTCTAATATTAAAGAGTTAACAAGTGCTCGCGTTATTCTAAATAACTTAAAGTTAACATCTGACTAATACAATATTCTTAACCGATATTATATATAACCCTACATTTTATATTTTACTTTAATATAGAAATTTGTATCGCGTCTAATTTATTATTTACAGTTATATTACAGTACTTTTTAATATAAAAAGTTTCTTATGCATCTATTATGTTTAATGTAGTAACAATTTTTCAACAACACAAAGTTTTCTATTTTGAAATAATGTTTTTCCTCTAAACAATGTTTAGCCATGGCTGATTTATCAGGCCTATTATATTTGATGTTGGCAAAGTGTTCTTTTGCTCTTATTCTGACATTTCGTTTTGTTTGTCCTATACAGTATATTGTTTCGGACATATTTCACAATTTATACAATAAATTCCTGATTTATCTTGTTCTTTTATTTTATCTTTAGGATTTCCAAAAATTTTACAAATATTATTCTCGGCTGACATTGCTAAATTTAAATTTGCATATTTTCTTAATGATTGTTTACAATATTTGACATAGGAAGAGCAAATGCTGTTTTATCCGCCGTTGTCGAGGCATACTGCCTACAAGAGTACTTCTTGATTCCTTATTTTTTTAAAAAAATTCCCTTTCTTTATTATATTACCTAATTATTTCTTTTGGATAACCATTAAATTGCACCATTGCACCACCATATATATTGAAGTTCTTTTTAGTAATATTCATTAGACAGAGGTAAGTTCATTAACCTGTGATTATTATGATTACAGTATTTTGTGTTTTTTTCTTTTTTTTTCTTTTTTCTTTTTTCTTCTTCTTCTTTTTCAAATAAATTCTAAATAATTAGGCCTACACAATTTTTATGGAATAAACTTTTAAATTCATAATGTTTATTTCATAATACTAATATTTACCAAATATTTAATCTACCATGAGTGTAAATTAAGTGTACATCGTGTAAAAGTTAGCTATGTGTGAGCGTAGAACATTCATGCGTGAAATTGTCAGAACAACTGCTCTCCCGACAAAAGATTCACCAAAAGGTATAACCAATTTATTTACGTCATTATATCTTGGTCATGGATTTCTCAATTTTCAGTTTATTTTTACTACTATAATTTATTCATTATAAATCAATAGTTAATTATGTTTTAATTAACTGGTCCTCTGAGATAACACATTATTCAGGTTCATTTCCCATTTTTAACCCTCCCTCAGGGATAATTCTCCATCCATTAATTGTGGCGATATGGCTATATATATATATATATATATATATATATATATATATACACACACACACACACATTTTGTTTAGCATAATTAAAAATTGCCAATATATGTATTTTCTACAAACTCACGAATTGGAAGTTATTCGTTCCATATACTTGTCTAAAATTGAAACTAAGGTTGTAAGAAATAAGGTGGTAAGTATTTGTAATCTATTTTCTAGATAATGTATCATGGAGCGCCCTATAATTGTACTGTTTTAACACCAACTGAAAATTTGTTTTATGATTTTACAAAAATATTCTCTACTATATTCGACATACGCATGTCAAAAAATTGTAGGGGGAAAACACACTTTTCTTTCAGTACAGGTGTAAATAACTCGATTATCTTTGGATATTTCCCTCGCCCCTGTCGTACTTTACGAACAAAATTAATTACTAAAACCAATAAATAAAACACACAATGAATCATGCCAACCTTAGACTTTTAAATTAATACTGCAGAACGTTTCTCTTTTATCAGGCCTGTATTTTATTACCAAAACCTTCCTTTACACATTTTTGGCAAATCGTTTAAGAGTTGATTACCAAATGTTTAATGAACATTTTTTCTTTTCTTTTCTTTTCACTGCAGTTGTTTTTAATTTACACTAATTGTTATTAACTTGTGAAATCTATATAGTATGTTTAAAAGGTTGGACCTATTTTACCTTATACGATAGTGGTCGAATTAACATTGACTGTTAATAGTCAATTCACAAGGTAGATAATAGTTGGAAAAAAAATATTGCATTTATTAATTTTATTGAAAAGGGCAGTTTTCAATGGAATCATTTTAATTTTGAGTAAAATATCCTATCCGAAGTTTCAAGAAGTAGATACATATTTAACCAAATTAAATTAAAACACAATTTTCCACAAAAAATCACTTTATTTGTCTAACACAAATACAAGACGACGTTTCAATGACTTTGTCATCATCCTCAGGTGCTACATGCACACAAACCCTACTGACAGTCCACTGTCAAGGGTTTGTGTGCATGTGTATTTGGTAATTGAGCTCCTTACAGTTGATATACATATTTGTTAATTGTTAAACCTTAACACATAAACTTTTAATACCTCAGTGATTTTTTTCGCATAAAAGTCCGCCCATTCTGGTCGAGTATATTCTGTGACCTTTATCGTTTCTGAGACTACTCAGTAAGTATAGATTTAAGGAAACTGGATGATCTAAATCTACGACAACGAAAAGAAAGGCTTAAAACTACTACAATAGAACAAAATTTGGTTTACGTAGAAACTCAATATAATTCACTGGAACATAATTATAGATTTTGAAGTTATTTGGTAATAATAGATTGTTCATATTTTGGAAATTTGTCATTATATGAACTTATATAAGGATTACTCATACCTTATTTTAGTTTGAGTTATTTTCTTAGGTTATAGATTTAGTTATAGTTTCTAAGATGACCCTAGAGTACTAGGCTATTCTGGTGTTATTCTTTTTGTTTTATTTAATGTTCTATGTTTAGAACTCGATAATGAAAGTTTTATTTATACTCTTTAAACGACAATATATATATATATATATATATATATATATATATATGCACACACAAATTATGTCAAAAGTCAAGTTAAACCATAATAATTAATAGTAACTATATTAGGATAATCATTTCGCATAGTGAAATAGCAAAAAGGTATTTCTCGAATTTAAAAAATCAGAACCATATAAAATTCTTTACACTATTACCTCAGTTTCAGACAAAAAAGTTTTGAGTAAAATACTATACGGGATTTCCATAGTAGTGGAGTAAAAGTCTTTATGTTACATATACGTTTTAAAATTGTTGGAGTTGATGAATTGTTGTACAAATTTAATAAATATAAAATAATAATAATTATATAAAATATTTGTTGGAAACGTTTTCTACAACTAACAACTAATACTTATATTCTTTGTAAATTACTGGGTTGTTAGGTCTCTTGGTTAGTCTTACTCTGCTGTATGTGTACATCCATTCCGCATTTGATTCTCTGAAGGATGTTCATACGTTCCAGCTTTAAACAATTTTTGTTATAACCACGTTAATTTTTTTAATTTTTTTTTAAAATTTTTTATTTATTTATTTTTTTAACAATTTGATACTGAACTTAGTCCATCTATCAATATTTCTATAAAATGAAAGCGTTTGTTGGCTGCACATCCTACGACGCACTCCAATATACAAAATCACCTGTTCTTGTGTTATTCACATATTAGTCCTGTCTTAGGCCAAATAAAACGGTTTTATCCTGCCCAACCGCCGAACTTGAACTGAATTGTCGAGAACTTGTAGCATCTCGATGTTATGGTGCTTTTAAGCAATCTTTCTTCGTGCTTCCTAGCAAATCGCCGAACCTCTTCATAAACTGTAGCAATTTGTAAATCCCTATGGAGATCATCGATGCGTATGTACCATGGGGCATTAACAATGCCCCTCAGTATTTTATTTTGGTATGTTTGAATAATTTTGATGTTGCTTCTTTTTGCACAGCCCCAAAGCTGCACACCATATGTCCAGATAGGTTTTAGGACTTGTTTGTAAAGTAATAGTTTATTGTGCACTGACAGCTCTGAATGCCGCCCAAGAAGCCAATGCATTTTCCTTAGTTTGAGATTTAGTTCATTACGTTTCTTTTTAACATGTACCTTCCATGGCAATCTTACGTCTAGTGTCATACCCAAATATTTTGCATTATTGTCTTGTGGGATCACTAATTAATTGGGTTCATTAATTGTAATGAACATACAACTTTCATTATAACAAACTAGATTTATTCTAACTCCCAAAATATCTTATAAGCGTACAATTTGTACTGTCGTGGAAACTTGTATGTCAATTTAGTTTTCTGTTCATATATTAAATCATAAAAGTCATTGGATGCGAAACTCATTAATCCTACTATTTTTTCTTTCATGTTCGACTGTCTTAAATATTAACATTACTTCAGAGTTTCCAAGCTTCAAAGAGTGATTAGAAATTTAATCTAGACTTCCAAATGGAGCTAATCTAATAAATGAAGAGACCTTACAGCGTCTGTTACAACACAACCTTCTCAATTTATTCGTTGTTATTAAACATGTACATGGTTTCTTTTGTTTTCTTCACCAAAATCACTACTGTATATGGAATGCTCACCATGTAAGAAAACACAATTTTCCACAACAGACATCTCTTTTGAAACTAAACTGTTTTTAAACAACTTAGTTATCACATGCAGTTCTTACATCTTTGTGCCACACGTAACCAATGTTCCATTCAGATAGCAACAGTGAAGCAATGAGCCACTCTGCTACTGTTGTTACTAAGGTTTGTGTACTTAGTTGTCTTGTTTTTAAATTAAGTGGTTGTTCTGAAAAATGTTGTTTCCTTTTTTTGGTGAGCATTCTATATGGAATAGTAATTTTGGTGGTGTAAAAAAAAGATAAACCAATACATTTTGTACATGCACAGCCACTCTTGAATGTGGTGCAGTTAGATTGCTTAGCTTGTCCCTCTCCGCTGCATCCAAAAGTTCCGTGATTGAAATTTTCACAAGCTCGACTCAAGTGAGTTTGGAATGGTAATAACTAAATTAGTGACTAATTCTCATCCAAGTTTACCGACTGCAAAACTTTTTTTTTTGTAGTAAGCCTGTTTATTCTAATCGTAAATACATCTGACAAAAACCCAGATGAAAAAATAAACATTCATTAATAAATAGTGGGTAAATATACTATAGTAGGCCTATTAACATACTACTCAAATTTGAATTTGAAGCTCAGTAGCATATTGGTGTTCATGTGAATAGAAATAAATTCAATAAAAAAAATGCCGAAAAAAAGTAAAAATTTTTGATTGTACCTATTTTTATTTTATTTTTAAAATTATTACTTAATGATGGAATATTTGTATTAATATTATTGTTTGTTCAGAGATTTGCCATCATTTGTGTATAAGAAACAATACACGTCGTTTCGAGAGTATAAATCAACTTCCGTTATCTAGACATCTAGGCGTGTGTTCTGTCTGCACGTTTTAGTTTGTAAGTTAGGCACTTGATAAGGGGAGTTGATTTATAGCCTCGAAACGTCGTGTATTATTTCTTATAACTAATGATGGCAAATGTCCGAACAAACAATAATATTAATATTTTTATTTGTTATTATATGATTACGTGAAAAGTGTGGTAATTATTCCATCGTTTATTTGTAATCTAACAACTATACGCCATACTAAATTCTTTCCTGTTATTTATTATAAAATCATTAATATTGTTCGAGTGGCAAGTCTTTTTGACTTTTCCCCTTAAGCTATAGATTCTACAGAGTTTACCTCATCAATAAAGTAGTAGCTCTACCTCGTCCAACAGTAAAGATCTCTCACAGACGTGGGATAAAAGCATTGAGATATTTATCAACCAGGGAAACAAATTGGATGATCAATAACACGTCTTCTCTAAAAGCCAGGATAGTTGATTTTTAGTAGTTAACCTCATCACTAAAGTAGTGATTGCCTCTTATAGGGACTAAACATTAAAAAACTTTCACGAACATTGGAAAACTTGTTAATTAAATTAACCTTACAAAAACTCCTTGATTGGGCTTCCTCGTAAAGTAACTACATTCACTAGATTGTATTGTTATCTATCTAGTTGACCTCATTATTTATATTCAGTACTATCTCGTACGAGAACTAAAAATTAAACATTCTCAGAGAATTTGATCAAAGCGTTGTAATTTGTATGAGCTTGAATCGAAAATTGGAGATAAATAACACGGTTAGTCTACAACTGCAGACCTGGTCTTTGCTCTAGAATGAGTATACTATATTACGTTGTCTTCTACCTTGTTGACCCCTTTACTATAACATCAGTATCTTCTCGCATAAGAACTAAACTAAAAATTTAACACTGTCAGGGAATTGGATGAAAACGTTAAAATTTTTATCGACTTCAATCAAAAATTGGAAATAAATAATACGGTTAGTCTACAACTGCAGTCTTCTCTAAAATGAATGCACTATATTGCATTGCCTTGTTCACCTTATTATCAAAATAACAATTTTGCTAGTACAAAGAGTAAACAATCCGTTTCATGGTGGAAAAAAGTATTAACTTATTTATCGATCTGGACAAGAATTAACTATAGTAATGTTTCTCCTTAACTTCGAGAATTGGTATTTTCCTTGAAGCAGTGAATGTAATAAATTGCAGTGGTGTCTAGTTAACTTTAATATTAAAGCAACAGGTTTTGCCATTTACAGAGATTAACGATTTACATTGTTACGAAGTGAAATACAAGTGTTGAAATATTTATAAACTGGGAAATAAATTGAGCTATTAATAACACGGTTTCTTTCTATCCGCAGATATATTATCAAGTGAGAGTATTAGATTGCGATGGGTTTTTCTAGTTGATTTCATTTCCATACTAGAGAGTTTAAAAATTTACAATCTGGCAGAACTACGAACACTGAAGTTTATATCGGATTGTGAACTAATTTTAACGAATATGATTTCTTTAAGTTCCATGTTTGCTCTTACACTATAATAAATTTAATATATTACAACCTAACTTGACACTAAAGTTGCAGTATTACATCTCGATAGAATCCAGTCTTGTTTGAAAGCATTGAAAAACCATGAAATAAATAAATCCAGAGAGGAAATTATTTTAACAATGCTGAATGATTTCTCTACTACACAGTGTCTTTATCACTATATTTACTTTGAGATTGCATTCTACAGGTATGTCACGTTTAAACACTCTTATAGACGAGGGGTAAAAGCTATGAAATATTTATCAGTTTGGAAAGTAAATTCTGCTTCCTACAGTTTAAAAAATAAATTGGATTATCAAAAATAAGATTTCTCTACAGCTTCGTGTCTTGGTCTTTCTTCTGAAGTAAGTGCAATAGATTACAATGTCTTCTACCTTGCTGACCTCACCACTAAGTAACAATGCTGCTTCCTACAGGTATTAAATGTTCAACACTCTTACAGACGCAGATGAAAGCTTTGATATATTTATCAGTTTGAAAAATAAATTGGATTATCAATAACAAGATTTCTCTACAGCTTCGTGTCTTGGTCTTTCTTCTGAAGTAAGTGCAATAGATTTCATTGTCTTCTACCTTGCTGACCTCACCACTAAGTAACAATGCTGCTTCCTACAGGTATTAAATGTTCAACACTCTTACAGACGCAGATGAAAGCTTTGATATATTTATCAGTTTTAGAAATAAATTGGATTACCAATAACAAGATTTCTCTACAACTTCGTGTCTTGGTCTTTCTTCTGAAGTAAGTGCAATAGATTTCAATGTCTTCTACCTTGCTGACCTCACCACTAAGTAACAATGCTGCTTCCTACAGGTATTAAATGTTCAACACTCTTACAGACGCAGATGAAAGCTTTGATATATTTATCAGTTTTAGAAATAAATTGGATTACCAATAACAAGATTTCTCTACAACTTCGTGTCTTGGTCTTTCTTCTGAAGTAAGTGCAATAGATTTCAATGTCTTCTACCTTGCTGACCTCACCACTAAGTAACAATGCTGCTTCCTACAGGTATTAAATGTTCAACACTCTTACAGACGCAGATGAAAGCTTTGAAATATTTATCAGTTTTAGAAATAAATTGGACGATCACTAACAAGATTTCTCTACAACTTCGTGTATTGGTCTTTCTTCTGAAGTAAGTGCAATAGATTTCAATGTCTTCTACCTTGCTGACCTCACCACTAAGTAACAATGCTGCTTCCTACAGGTATTAAATGTTCAACACTCTTACAGACGCAGATGAAAGCTTAGAAATATATTTATCAGTTTGAAAAATAAATTGGATTATCAATACACGGTTTCTCTACTATCCTGTTTCTTGATATTTCATCTGAAGCTTATTTCAGTTTACAAAGCCTTTTACCTTCCTAACCACTTCTGTATTTTATTCTGCATTAGAGGTTGCCACGGCACTGAGACCTTGTTCGTCTCTTTCATTATTCCTGGGATACTCAGTTACAACATCCTTTCCAATCCTGTATAAGTATTGACACCTTTAGGGCACAGGTGAGTTCGGGTATGGAAAAGTCGGTGAATTTTTGCTAGAGGCTACAACTTTCGTAGTTTAGAACCCTCATAACAGGTCTATCTGTACAATCTCTTGTTCTCTTCCCTCAAAGTTATTAGACTATTCGAATATTGGGTTTTTATTTTATATCCTTTTCTTCTTATTTTTATACGGCGATGAAAACCGAGAGGTTTTTCGCGTAAAAAAAAAAGAACCTTATTCTTAAATTTCATGATGGATAGTTTAGTTTAGCCGTAACTATAAAGAACCACAAACTTTTAAACGAATACCAAATAATCTTGTTTAAACATCATCTCGCTTTGGTTTGATCAATAATGTATAACAATAGTATTCAAACGGCAATTGAAACGCATTTTACTGATTGCATTGTAAGTTGGATAGGTATCGCAAAACACAATAACAGTGTTATGTGATGAGTATCAATGATATTGCTTTGGGATTATGGATTATCATATATAGAACAAACCAACGTTATTCAACTCATTAGTTCTGTTTGCAGAGTTGATTGCCTCGATTAAATATAGATTAATATGAGAAGATGAAATAATATTATCCATTATAGTGCTGAAGAAAATTTATAGAAACAATCACTTTAATTGGGTGTTGTTTTTAGCAAGTTATATTAGGAAATAGTTGTCTTACGGCTTGTTCTAATAATTAAATAGGGATTCGGGACTTACACTATCGATCGATATTTTTGTTATATTTTCATCAAATTTACCCAATGCTTTTTTTTTACAAACTCTTGGCTAGTGCTCTCGCTTTTTCGAGTTTGTTACAGGTCCCGTGGTTAATCTTTGTGGTGGCTCAAAATGTTACGGTGTTGGCCCGATATCTAATAATAAAATGGGAATCTACGATTGATAGGTAATTCTAGTTGCGGAGATTTAAATTTAATTAACGGAGCTCGATGTACTTGACCACACCCGACTGAAAAACCTTACCGAATTTTTAAGTGAATTTCTTTGATTATTTTTTTGTTTAACAAAATTTAAAGTGTGACATTTACTTGTATTTTTTTATAAACTGCATACATGATATATTTAGTAAAATAGTGTGAAATACGTGATGTTTGCATTTAAAACCATACATTTTGAATAGTTTATTTATTATAAGAGCCCCCGGTTGTTATAGTTGCAAGTGTTATAGGTCCCTCTTGGAGCTGAAGAATTGAGAGGTTGAACAAACATCTTGTGAGATGATGGGAGATTTACGACTGATAGCGAATTCGAGTTGAATTACGATGAAGAGAACTTGATGTCCTTATCACACAGTCCGGAGCAGATTAAGTACTTTAATCTGAATCGAATATTTATTTGCATATTATTGACGACTGCATAATATCAAAATGCGGTGAGATAAGTAATATTTTTACATTTTGGATAAGAGCTCCCGATGGCCGTCGTGGTTACCGTCTTCACTTTGTGTATGAGAGATCTCGTGTACAATCAAAAGTTACGACAGCAACTATTGGTAGCGAAGTAAACTAGAAGTGCTCACTCTACATTACCCAAACGTAAAGCCGTATTGTGGGCGTAAGTTTTTCACAAGCTGTTTACGCCACAGGATTATTATTATCTAGTGTACAAACGATTTGTAAAAATGCTTTCCAAAAAAATTGTCGACATCAAAACACATTTAATAAACGGTTGCGAAACCATTGCATAAATTTTCTCACTTATCCATCCACAAAACGAAATAAAAATCCAAACTATTTGTCATAAAAAAAATATCAGTTCTGTAATTGTCAGTGAAAAAATAGAAAAGTATTTAATAGAGAAAACTTGCTTACCTTAAGCCATAAACGCGTTCTGGGGGTATCTTGTTTGATTTCAATCGAGCTTTTATGACGGCTGTCAAATGTCATTATATATAACTATTCTTGAACTTTTATATTAATCTTCACATTTCACTACAATTTGAAAGAAATCGGTTTAACCAACTTTGAAAAATTCCCTTTTATAACTACCTCATGGCAGATATTTTTTAATTTATTTATCAATAACTTACAAACCGCCATTTTTGATAGATGGCTATTGGTACATTTTGTTTGAGTCCTTAGATACTTAGATGAGCATAATTTCGTTAAAATTGTTAGAGCCAATTTTGTGTTCTTTTCTTGTGCAGCTCCTTCCAAATTATGAGTTATTGGAGAAAAAAGTATGTTAAAATCGTCCCGAGATATGGTAAAATGTGCCCAAAATTCGAAATTTTATTAAAATACGGTTTACGTGTTTAGGTTTTAGAGCACTGCATATCCGACAAACAGAAATCATTCCAAATACCCTTGTTTTACACTCTAAGGACCTCAAAATGGATATATCCGTAAAAAGTTTAACAGAGTGTGAAAAGTAAAGTCTGCAATACATCGTATACAACTTGATATAACGTAATTAGACTGTGATTGGCTCTTTTCAAACACACTTTTCTTTGATATATAATTAGGGTATTTACAAGAGAAACACCGGGTATACATTGTACATCTGTTATAGAATTTATAATAAGATATTAGTTTTTTATAGCTACCAATTTATGACCAAGTGTGAATGGACTTTTGTGTTATATCTGACTTTTTCTTCATTGAATGTTGGTTTTGGTGATTCCATGTTATTTTAAATGCTAATTGTATTGTGTCTACATTTTTATTTAAAACTTTGTTCAAATATATAAATTTTAAAATCTTTTTATTTTGTTCCAGGTGAGATTCATGTTTTTTACAAACGCAGCAGTAGTAAATATGGTATGCAGTAGTTACTTTATTATAAACAATAATATTTCAAATAGGATTTAATGACTGTACTTAGCTGTATTTTGTTTTGCGAAAGTTACTGTAAATTCTTTAGTACTACAAATCTGTACTACAAAACCACAAACAATAATTGTTTAATAGTAATGTATAGCCTACAAACAATTGTTTAATAGTAACGTATAGCCTACTACAGAACCACAAACAATTGTTTAATAGTAACGTATAGCCTACTACAAAACCACAAACAATTGTTTAATAGTAACGTATAGCCTACTACAAAACCACAAACAATTGTTTAATAGTAACGTATAGCCTACTACAAAACCACAAACAATTGTTTAATAGTGACCTACACTACAAAACCACATACGATTGTTTAGTAGTAACGTATACTACAAAACCACAAACAATTGTTTAATAGTAACGTATAGCCTACTACAGAACCACAAACAATTATTTAGTAACAACGTATACTACAAAACCACAAATAATTGTTTAGTAGTGACCTGTACTAAAAAACCACAAACAATTGTTTAATAGTGACCTACATTACAAAACCACATACGATTGTTTAGTAATAACGTATACTACTAAACCACAAACAATTATTGTTTAGTACTGTACTAACGTATACTACAAAACTACAAATAATTGTTCAGTAGTTAAATAGCGTTTTATATTCGCGTTACCGGGGATCAAAAAATACTTCCGTAGTAATGTCACTGATTGAGTCAAACATCTCGACCATAACATAAATTTCTTGATTCAACAGTCCATTTTTTTAAAAGTCCATTACGCGTTTTGGCTGTTTTGAAATGAGCACAATATGAAATTTCTGTTTTTCAATATTTGATTTAGTACATAGTACGTTTTTTTTTATCAGGCTTTTCACTCATCGGGCATTTTTTTATGGTTGCATCTAACGTATAAAAAATGCCATTTAAATCGGTTGCGTAATTATTGAAAAACAACGTAGTGACAAAAATCAGATTAGGGTTGACACCAGGTAAATTTAGCTTTAATAATACAAAATCAAAAATGTTAAACCATTTTACAACATAAGGGCTTTTTTATGTTCTCGATATATTAAATAAACTGTTAAAAAACAATAATGGATTTCTGTTTCTCCAATCCATGAGCGAGTGTACACGTGGGCTGCGTATTTCAATGTATTTCTCTTACCGTTGTAAATGAAAACAAAATAAATTTGAAACTCTGCTGAAATACTAAACTACAACAAAGAGTCCCAACAAATGAAGTCACTGCACTTTCACAAATCCCAATCCTATTTCCACGAATTGTGCTACAGAATACATTCTCTCTTTACATATAAACATATTCCCAGGATACACATGCTATGCTGTCCATACAATGTCTCAATTCAAAGAATGAATAACATGAGGCAGACAAAAAAAGTAATCATTTCCAATGTTTATTTTATTTCCGCAAATAAGTAAGTATACTTTCGCATCACGTATTGGGCCAAACTGTTATTGGTCAAATAGGGGTTCCTTAAAAAGAAAGAAACCAATGAAATGCGAAGTAATGTTTTCTTCCGTAGTGTTTGTTTTATCCTCAACAAGTGCTAAAACTCTACATTTCCCCCCTTTTCATACTTCAATGTTCAATACCTAAATTCCATTTTTTTATAAATATATAACCTACGTTATAAGGAGATCCGTAATTGATAAACTGCACTTACCATGGGCCTTGGAAAACTTTATAGAGTCTTTCAAGTTTATATACCTTGCGTAAAGAAGTCGCTCAGCATGTAATGAACTCTTTGTTGTTTGTGCGCGTAAACAATACTGTGCATACAATCGTTGATCCTCTCTGCGGTACACACGGTGTCATTAAATTAACCTCCGAGATTGGAATAAACACATACTGTTAAATTTAATATTTCGAAATAATGTCGTTCCGTATTGTAGAATAGTGCAGGATTTGTTAAGTAAAATCCGGAAGAAAGGCTCAGTTGCAGATGCGCCGAGTAGCAGTAGACGAAGGAAACAAAGTCACATCTCGGTAAAAAGGAATTTAATTTATTTGTTATTTATTAAATTGCATACTAGGTACAGATCGTTCACTAAATGAAACTAACCGGGTTCAACACTGTTAATGGTTGCTGGATTAATGAGTTATACTGGCGAGAGTTGATTCCATTAGGGTGTAAAAAATCACAATCGGTTATGGAAGTCTATCAGACCCGATTCTTCACCAGATAATAATATTATAACTTGGGCGGAATTGCTGTGACGCATGTTTTAGTATACATAAAGTTATTTAAACATTATTTCACGGCTCGCAGTTATTTTTTTATCGAAAAAAAGATTAAAACCAATACAAATTAACAAATTAGTAAATAAATTCTGTTATTCAAAAGTAAAGGATATTAAACGCCAATAAAAATTAACAATATTATTAAACAAATTCTGTTATTCAAAAATAAAGGATATTAAACGCCAGTAGAAATTAACAATATCAGTAAATAAATTCTGTTATTCAAAAATAAAGGATATTAAACGCCGATAGAAATTAACAATATCAGTAAATAAATTCTGTTATTCAAAAATAAAGGATATTAAACGCCGATAGAAATTAACAATATCAGTAAATAAATTCTGTTATTCAAAAATAAAGGATATTAAACACCAGTAGAAATTAACAATATCAGCAAATAAATTCTGTTATTCAAAAATAAAGGATATTAAACGCCGATAGAAATTAACAATATCAGTAAATAAATTCTGTTATTCAAAAATAAAGGATATTAAACGCCGATAGAAATTAACAATATCAGTAAATAAATTCTGTTATTCAAAAATAAAGGATATTAAACGCCAGTAGAAATTAACAATATCAGCAAATAAATTCTGTTATTCAAAAATAAAGGATATTAAACGCCGATAGAAATTAACAATATCAGTAAATAAATTCTGTTATTCAAAAATAAAGGATATTAAACGCCGATAGAAATTAACAATATCAGTAAATAAATTCTGTTATTCAAAAATAAAGGATATTAAACGCCGATAGAAATTAACAATATCAGTAAATAAATTCTGTTATTCAAAAATAAAGGATATTAAACGCCAATAGAAATTAACAATATCAGTAAATAAATTCTGTTATTCAAAAATAAAGGATATTAAACGCCAATAGAAATTAACAATATCAGTAAATAAATTCTGTTATTCGAAAATAAAGGATATTAAACGCCAATAGAAATTAACAATATCAGTAAATAAATTCTGTTATTCGAAAATAAAGGATATTAAACGCCAATAGAAATTAACAATATCAGTAAATAAATTCTGTTATTCAAAAATAAAGGATATTAAACGCCAATAGAAATTAACAATATCAGTAAATAAATTCTGTTATTCAAAAATAAAGGATATTAAACGCCGATAGAAATTAACAATATCAGCAAATAAATTCTGTTATTCAAAAATAAAGGATATTAAACGCCGATAGAAATTAACAATATCAGTAAATAAATTCTGTTATTCAAAAATAAAGGATATTAAACGCCGATAGAAATTAACAATATCAGTAAATAAATTCTGTTATTCAAAAATAAAGGATATTAAAAGCCAGTAGAAATTAACAATATCAGTAAATAAATTCTGTTATTCAAAAATAAAGGATATTAAACGCCGATAGAAATTAACAATATCAGTAAATAAATTCTGTTATTCAAAAATAAAGGATATTAAACGCCGATTGAAATTAACAATATCAGTAAATAAATTCTGTTATTCAAAAATAAAGGATATTAAACGCCAATAGAAATTAACAATATCAGTAAATAAATTCTGTTATTCGAAAATAAAGGATATTAAACGCCAATAGAAATTAACAATATCAGTAAATAAATTCTGTTATTCGAAAATAAAGGATATTAAACGCCAATAGAAATTAACAATATCAGTAAATAAATTCTGTTATTCAAAAATAAAGGATATTAAACGCCAGTAGAAATTAACAATATCAGTAAATAAATTCTGTTATTCAAAAATAAAGGATATTAAACGCCAGTAGAAATTAACAATATCAGCAAATAAATTCTGTTATTCAAAAATAAAGGATATTAAACGCCGATAGAAATTAACAATATCAGTAAATAAATTCTGTTATTCAAAAATAAAGGATATTAAACGCCGATAGAAATTAACAATATCAGTAAATAAATTCTGTTATTCAAAAATAAAGGATATTAAACGCCAATAGAAATTAACAATATCAGTAAATAAATTCTGTTATTCAAAAATAAAGGATATTAAACGCCGATAGAAATTAACAATATCAGTAAATAAATTCTGTTATTCAAAAATAAAGGATATTAAACGCCAGTAGAAATTAACAATATCAGTAAATAAATTCTGTTATTCAAAAATAAAGGATAAGTATTAAACGCCAGTAGAAATTAACAATATCAGTAAATAAATTCTGTTATTCTAAAATAAAGGATATTAAACGCCAATAGAAATTAACAATATCAGTAAATAAATTCTGTTATTCAAAAATAAAGGATATTAAACGCCGATAGAAATTAACAATATCAGTAAATAAATTCTGTTATTCAAAAATAAAGGATATTAAACGCCAGTAGAAATTAACAATATTAGTAAATAAATTCTGTTGCCAAAAGTAAAGGATACTAATCGCCAATAAAAATGAGCAATATTAGTAAATATCACAAATTCACCCATGTATATTATATTTGAATATATCAGTACAACAATTAACAAACGGCGTTAGAAACGAATGGTAGCATAATTTAAAATATTATCCTGATATAACTACGATATCCCGAAATAGTGGGAATGTGGATAACGATTTCGCGAAAACGAATTGTGGGACTGGTATATTTTGAAAATACTATCAACTGAGAGATATATTATTAAGTTATTGGCCATCCATTCACATGTCACTACTGCGCATAATTTGTGTTGTTTTTAATAATTGTGGTTTTGTATATATATCTTGGTGTATTTGTGATTTTATATTGACACTCATTATATGGAATAAAAACGGTTCTATGATGCCTGATATAACAGGTGAAACGATCATCACAATTAATTAAAAGTAACTGTGTAAAGACATTGCACAAAATTTCTCACTCACCTGTTTCCAAAACAAATCCTGATCCTAAAATTAATTTCAGTAGTTATCAGTAGTTTTTTAAAAAATTTTTTTTTTAACTTGTAGTTTAACTCATTACTGTCGATTATATACCTTCAAATTTCACCAAAATTACTTTTGCCTGTCTTGAGATATTCAACCTCTTACGATTATAATACCCGATATTTTTTTTACGGATATGGCGTTTTATAAGCTTTGTTTAGAACCTTAGAATCTACATTTTTTAAAACAATATTAAAATCATTATAACCCATTTTAAATGTCTAAATTTTTAGTTTGTTTTTATTCCTAAATTTTAGCTTCATTAGTATTTGGTTATGTTAGGATGTGAGAAACTTGGTGCAGTACTTTTGTATAAGTTATTTACTGTAAAGAAATTTGAAGTCTATTCTACAATAAATATACTTCCAACTAAAGAATCGCAACAGAATGCAGTAAAATTAAGACAGAAACGTTCCAACGTATTTAGAAATCAAAGTGTTTACAGGTAGATGGCGAACATTTCGTACATACCACATAAGGAATAAATAAGTAATTGTTAAATATAATAATAGTTTTTGAATAACAGCTCCTATTTTAAAAAAAATTCACATACCTTATTGATTTGATAATATCCCAATGATGTGTGACGTCTGGTTTATCATGCATAATAGTTATTTATTAAAAATTTTAATTTAGTTTTAAAACAAATAAGATGAAGGAAATATCATATTAATACCTCAGATATGTGGGATGTATGCTCTGTGAATACATAACTTGAGAGAGTTCACGTTACATGCATGCTGAAAACAAATGGATTGTACAGCTGTCACAGTTGACGTTTCTATAAGTGCGGGAATATCTTGAAAACATTCTACTGGTATCTTCATTGATTTTATTGCAGTTAATATAGAGACTAGTGAAGTGAAATAACAGGGTTTCTTCAGATATTTGTATCTAGAGACAATTTGTTTCCTTAAAACGTCTACTATTTTATATAGTTTAAGAACTGGAAAATTCATTTGATGTTTTGACTGTTATTTTACTTATCTAGCATACTCCGTATAGAAGTATGATAATCCCAAGACAGAATTGACCTCTCTTTTGACTTATTTTCATGTTTCATGATTTGTGAAATTTGTAAACGTATTTTTTGACATGTACAAAAGAAATATAAAATTAATTTCCGTTTGTTTATTAAAAATAAAACAATAATACAATTACAAAATTTGTATTATATTCTGTTTAACAAGCTTTTGTATTCCGTCGTCATAAAATTCTGTGCCTTTGATTTCTAACTATTGCTAACCATTTGAGACAGCAATGTTACAGCCCTACGCTACAGTCTACATTTCGAAAACGATACTGTTTTTTGACCCATGTCCATTTGGACAGCAAAATCGTTACCCCAGGTTTGCCTTTGCACTGTTGGGTATCCAGCTTTGATGAGATTAATTTAATTAATATTATATTACCGAATTAAAGCTAATTATATAATTAAACACTCACACAACTCACTCACTTCTTAATAAGAGCGTTGATCTTTAGCTTGACACATTGACATCTCGTCTCGTTTATATTAACATCGGAATTGGAGATTGGGCTTCCGGTATAAACCCGAACGCCTTGACCTCAGTTATTTAACCAGCCATGGGTAATTTATAACAAGGTTACTACATGGTCATTACAAAATTTTAAACAAGGAGCACTTTACAAAACGACTGGTTGCCAGGACGACCCGGATGGTTCCCCTCGGTTCCTTAGCGTGGTTCACTCAACCTAGCTATCCAGTCAGCTGTTTCCTGCTATAGACAGTCTGGGTTAGTTAAAAATGTACCCTGCAAGAAGGCGCCGAGCTCAGTAACACACCGTCTCATATATAAGCCATATCTTAGCGCTGGAATGAACAATTTCGTTATCTTCTAAACCTGACTTTCTGTATAGATACAGATTCTTATTCTTGTATCCTTGTATCACAGACACATTCCATTAAGTCTCACTGATATAGAGTTCAGTATATTCCCATCGGCAGGACATATTCTTGCTCAGGTGTGCCTCCTCAAATTGTAGCTACTTTTCCCCCTTTTATTTTAAGCCGTTAATGAATCACTCCAGCTCCATACATGAGTAAGAACTTTCTGATAGTGAACAAACATTTCACACTTCAATTTTCCTACAGGGCCATGTCAGTATGCAGGCAAGCGTGGGTGTGGAATTTAACACCCTAGATCTTATAATGCCGCGTTAGTTCTAAAAATCATGTTGAACTTATTTAAATAAATCTTCGAACTGACTGTGACACCAACAAAACTCTTCTTCTGTCCCAAAAGAGGGTTGCCTTGATTTTCCTCCCAGGTGGATTTCTCAGGCACTTTAAATAATTTGTTGACGAGTTAGTATAGCTCCACTAAATTAACTAATATTTCGATTCTACGTTTACCTAAACCATTCAAATCTAATAATCTATTAAGAGTAAGATCGAAAGCGTCCAAGGAAGATTAATACCAACCCTATTCGTTGTTTCTCATGTTATTCTGAAAGTTATTTATGCAACCACTGTGCACGATACTTATGGTAGCCTTAATTATCAGTGACCACTTTATGAAGAGCTTACTGATAGATATACCGAAAAATATAGTGGATCTGAAATTGTGAATACGGTGTTGAAACCAGTTCAATATTCACTACAATTGGCGGACCATTTCTTTCTTCTTTGTGTACATTGGTCTCCCCAAGTATCGCATAGTCACGCATTGTAACTGAAACAAAGGAATTATCCACATAGCACTTGTACATACGTAAGCACGATAATGATCACAAAATTAAGATTGAGACTTGATATTGGTTATGGGGTACTCTTAAATCCATAAATATACGTTCAGAAATCCAATAGAAATTGTCTGGTCATTTTAAATATATATTTGTCCATAGCTTTTAATTACTCGAAAGATTATAAATTGTATCACAATTTTCTGATTGTAATTGTACATGTAAGTACCAAGTCCAGCTCTCGATTATACATACCATGGAAATTTTTGCCAAAATTGTAACTTAGAAAAAAGTAACTTGGACCAGGATCTTAGAAAAAAATATATTCTTAAAGTTTCGGAACCCGTTTGGGCGAAGTTACGTGAATGATTGATGCAGAACAGGAGATTGTTTATTAAATGCACAGCTGCAAACCCGTGGCGCAAGATTCTATTACGAGAGAAATACATGTATAGTAAAGAAAATCAATAAACTTGTACAAATATTGGTTTGCATGATGGTACTTATTAAATTTGTTTTTAATATACTGTTATAATATTATTTTTCTTCGTATTTTTAATGTGAAAAATTTCAGATCATCAAATCTTTGTTTGTTTGTAAATCGGGATAGAAATAAGTTTTTTTTTATCGCCTCTCGGCCACAATGTGGATTTTGTACTTACATCTCCAGAATAGATAGATAGAAAAGATAAGGAGATGAGATAAGAGGAAAGAGTGGTCATATCTCAGAACAAAGCTGAACCGAAGTAAGAATATCGTTGTTTCTGTTCTGTTAGAACTGACTAATTTCAAAAATCTTATAAGACGACATTTGTTAGCTCTCACAAGTTTTACTACCTACCCACACTCTACGCCAAGAGCTAATAGACTGGTCCGTTTATTGTGCAGAGTAGCAACTGTGTAATCCCCCTCCCCTATAATTAAGTTTAAGATACTCGTTACTGATATTTAGATCATCATGATAAAATCATCTATGTGTTCTATATTTTATTTAGTTTAGTCCAGTTTCATTTGTGCCTCTGATAAAATATTCTGTAGATCTGTTCAATATCAGAATTTTCAGATCTCACTTTAATATAGTACTATTAGAAAGTTTTCATATCTAAAATACTGTATAAACATTGAACCTCAATATAATATATTGACTTCAGTATATTGAAATTGTCTTTTAGTTTCAGACTATAAGAATACTATGCCTTGTGGTAAAGTATGTACTAGGTTCGTTCTGCAGCTAAACTAATAACGGTTTATATTGTAGAATAGGATTTCTAATAATAAACCCTTCTTTTCAATATCAGTTTGGTTCTTCATGATTTCTGTCTATATATTGTATAAGCTTTCGCATATACAAATCCGGTAAGCCGTCCTATTTCTATCACGTTTTTATTTCGTACTTTTTAAAAATTCTCTGAATAAGAATGTAATGTTGCAAAATGTTAATTTTTTTTCATAGATATAGAAATTATGGTAATCTTGTATAAAATATAATCAAATCATTTAAAGGAATGTTTTTCTACCCCTACGTTGAACTGGAACCTGGAACTTCGAACGAACTTGATATGTAGTCGTTTTTAAGTACATAGAGATTCTCATCTGTTTTTAATAATCCTATGTTAACAGTCTTAAAAAATACAACAAAAACAGTTTTCTTAAAACAAAATTTATTATTATCATATTTTTATTAAAGCATCCGAAGGACCCAAGACAATTTTTGAACAACATTCTCAAAACAAATGCTATTCCTCAAAATTAGTTATATCTATTTCCCAAAAAGTAGATCGAATTTTGGTGATGATTTTCGATTTAAAGAAACAGTAAAATTCTAATCCTGTTTAATGTTGATGCATGTTTTATTTTTATATCCAGAATAAAATAAGACAAAAAATAATCGAAACTCAACACACTATGTTTTAAGGATAAAATAAAGCAAAGCTTAAAGTTTCAAATATTTTAATAATATAAATGAGCTACAATTGTTTTGCCTTGCGGCATCATCGGGCAAAAATAACAGGTAAAATTTCGTAACTACCCAACTACCCAAATTATTTAAAACAATATTTTCCACGTCATTTTTTCACTCTTTGATATGTAAACTATTTTATTTTTGTTTTTAATAATAAAAACATTTAAGCATCGAAATTCTCTCTCTCTCTCTCTCTCTCTCTCTCTCTCTCTCTCTCTCTCTCTCTCTCTCTCTCTCTCTCTCTCTCTCGCTCGTTGTTTCTTTTGAAATTTGGTCTGAGCGTTATTACGAAGCAATTTCACCGATTTGATTTTTATTTCATTCACTTTAAAAATAGACAAGCTAACTCTACTAATATTGGACCTACTAATCGAACACAAAATATAAATTTTGCATTACAAAAGGGAAACTAACAAATTTTGTGTTTCCCTATTGTTTAAATAAATTTCAATGTTAGCACTCCTGGAGACAAGACAATAGTCTTGGACGAGAAGCGACCTAATTCCATGTTACTTGAATCATGTGTGATGTTACCTCAACCGCAATGTCCTCATGCCGGCTTTCAGATCCAAATGATCTCTAACGATGTGGCTGAAGTGTGGTAGGACCCCATCTGGTTGGATAATAATTTGAGGTAGCATATACAGCTCTATTATATATAGATATGAGGTCAACATTCAATCCTTTCTCAATACACTAGAAGAAAATCCGATCACCTGATCGAACATAAAGTCGGTCCAATCAAAAAATTCTTTTATTTCGCCTGTTTACAACTCTTAATAAACTCATTTATGAAGCCCACTTAACAGAGTAAACCGTGTCATTCCTCAGTTTGTTCTTGTTTGTCTACTTATAAAGTTTTCGCGTCCGGTAATTCTGTTTCGGTGTTTGAAACATTTAAATTGTAAATCGTTTCTCTACTACATTTAATGTGAAATTTGAAAGTTGTAGCTGCAAGCTAGTAGCCTTGATTTGTGCTGGCTTCTCCGGAATACAACATAGTTTTTAGAAGTTCTCTTGTTTGCTATAATATTTTACAGGGAACAAACTTCCCGTAGTCTACAGTTTATAGTCTCGGAATTTAATGGTTTTCGTCCGTACTCCATTATAAGAGAACAAACGCAGTGAAGTTTAGCTTGTCCCAGATACATAGTTGGTAGCAACTTAGCCGGTAAAATACATCAATGTGTCTTTTAATACTGGTTGTTACTACACAGTAGTGAACAAGAAGAATAGTTACCATCACTGTAAATTACTTTTGTCTTTACCTCGTGCTAAGCGAGTTAATTTCTGACAATGGACATTGAAACATTAGTATCGCAAATGTCTCCCTTTTACTCAGAGAGAGAGAGAGAGAGAGAGAGAGAGAGAGAGATATGACGGGTGTATTGGGCGAATAAATTGGGGAAAATCCGAAATGAATACTTACTACCATCGGTTTATATATATTTCATTTTATTAGCAGACCGTAATTTTTCACCTGTGTTTTACCTCATTCATTATAGTAGCAACATTTTTCAACAAAATTTCATTGATATCGCTTGGGCTGATTTCGACATGCGACAGTTTAAGACAGTTGTTTCGTTCATTGACGATAGATACTAAACCGACGTTTTTGAGGAGATGGCGACGAATGTTTTTGTTTATTAGTTTGTGTATAAATAAGGGAGAAAGTTAGTGCAATGTGTACATACCGTTTACTTTATTATCTGCATAGGTTAGAAATATGTGAAAAAAAGCCCGTTATCAAACGGAGTTTGAAATTTTGTTCTAACAAATTAGTTATCGTAATGGTCTGTGACGGCGCCTGTTCATGTAGGCAATATGTAGTCTGCGGTGACCTCCGTACAGTCTACCCTGGCGCCGTTTCTAAATCTTGGCGGACTGCCATTCTGTATTAATTTCTTGGGTTTTCCTTTCATTAATGTGTTCTATTTTCAACTACATATTATTAATGTTTGCATATGAAGAGTGTCTAAAATTAAAAGCCTAGATTAATATTATCGAATCATTATGTTTTATGACTGTGTGTCCTTAGCTAGGACATTTATACCTGCAATATAGAATGTATTACTCTACCCCTCAACTTAACTTTAGTATGAACTTAAATAGACCCTAACCCTTTTGGACTGTTAACCAGGTCACCTGAAAATCCTTTTGTGATAGTTTAGAATTTTGCACTTTCTCCTATAGGAGCGATTTTCAAATATCCAAAATGTTCAGATAGGAACCCGCGTCTTGTGACGTGTTGAATTAAAAAAGATAAGAAAACAAAATTATTGGCGTTCACAAAATATTTGTTGTGAGCAAAATGGCGTCAGAAAATGTATTTGAGACTTTTTAATTATAAAATCTGTAAATATGTGAAATAAGACTAATTTGAGAGAAGCATTCGACGTTGAACTGAATTTTACCTGTCCCCTAAAAGTGTGGTACTTTTAGGCACATTCAAAATTTAAAAAAAAAACACATAATGTGGAATGTCAAATTAAATTGTTTTTTAAGACAAAACTAACCGCACCAACAAATTTCACTTAGTGCCAAATTTTTGTTAATGTTATTAGTTTTGCCTTGAAAAGCAATTTAATTTGACATGTCACAAGATGTTGTTATTTTTTGTATTCTGAATGTGCTCAAAAGTACCACACTTTGGGGGGGGGGAAGGTAAAATTGAGTTCAACGTCGAATGTTTCTCTCATATATAGTCTAACGATCATTTAAAAACTGTTTAGTGTTCTTATTTCACACATTTAGAGATTTTATAATTAAATAGTTCCGAAAAATATTCCGTTAACGCCATTTTGTTTTTTATGCCCTTTAATTTAACATATCACATGATGCGGGTTCTCACTTGAAAATTTTGAGTACCCCCAAAATCCCCTCCTTATGGGGAAGTGCAAAATTCCAAACTCATAAAACGAAAAGGAGTGAGCTAATTAACATTTCAAAAAGGGTTTAGTTCTAAGTTCATAAAAAAGTTAAGTTGGGGGCGGGACTTTAGTAACACACCGTATATATTTCTCAGGTGAAAAATGACACCAGTTTAACCTTTTGAAGTTAACGTCATACTTAGATACGAGCGATAAATTCAGTACGAAGAAAGTGGATTAGTTAAGTGGGGAGTGTAATGTATTAGCTCTCTCAATTGATCGATTCCCTAGAATATATATAGCTTTTTAAAAGTTCACTATTTCTAATCCTTTAGAATAGCATGAAAAGTTATTCCACTTCTAAAATTTATATATGAAGTTCATCCTAACATATTATTTCATTTTCTTCAGGATAAATTGCAAATCAAATCTAACAAACACTATAAAAATTAATATTTTTTTTAGAAGAAACCAGCAGTTTTAAAAAATGTAAAACCATTTTTTAGACTTTTGGTGTATTTAAACAAATTTGAAAAAGTATATTGCGATAAATCCAGATTATATAAAGAAGTAATTAATTTTTCTCTATTTAGAAAGTATTATTTGGCGAGTGTTTTATTAGCATAACTTTTTATGTATAGAAATATCCAAAATAGGTAAAATGTCATTAACGTCATAATTCTTTCTATCTCTGGAAACAAGAAATACTGTAGCTTAATTATGTATTACAGTATCTCAAATAATAAAATAACATTCGATATAAAAATATAGTTTTCAGATTAATATACACTACCTAAAACGTGTTTGCAAATATCATTTTACGTTAAGACTGCTCCATCTCCACCATATGGATTCATCTTCCGTACGAATAATGCTAGATTTGAGAAGTTGTACTGGTGTTCATTTTCATCTCAGGAATTATCGTTTTAAAAGATCATTTTGAAAATCATATGAACGCGTATGTTTCCCTTTTTAAAAAATTGGAATATAATCATTCATTAGTGGTTTAACAAGTGGAAGAGACCTTTGTAAATCGGTTTTCTATTTCGCTATTTTTAAGTGAGTAAATGAATAATATTTTCGAATAATTTAAAAAAGGAATACATAGTGTTTTATTATCTATTACAATAACTAAAACCGTACTGTCTAACTTAAATAGTAGGGTAGATACAATAGATTAAATGATTTAATGTAACCATGCGTACAAAGAAAGATAACTTACTCAGACGCGGAGGAATATAGCTTTTAGCACTGATGAACGTGTTTTAAAAATGTTTCTTAATATTACTAAAACTAACAACACTTCAATTCTTAAAACATTTTGTAGTAGTGAACATGATGCCAAATATAACCATTAATGTAAACTATTTTTGCTAAACATTTGTAATTCATTTATTTCTTTTACATACGAAGAAACCAGACATTTGGAAAATAATGTCTTATCTACAGCCAGAAGTAAAAACTCAGTTTCAAGAAAGGTTACTATAAACTCCACTGATGAACTACAATGAAGTTTTCCTTATAGTTATTGAAATGTCCTAATATTAGCGAGTTACGGTTAGCGAAAGATTTCGCCTGGATTTCCTATCCACCGGTAATATGCAGTAACATTGAATTCCACGGGGCTTAAATTTGGTAGTCCTATACGTTCTGTGATCTGAAAAATTGTAAAAAATAGGCTCCAGAACTACTTAAATATGTCACCTTGTATGAAAAAAAAAATTGAAGAAGAGATGATGAAAAAGATCCCTCGATAGTCAAGTGAAACCTTATAATAAGGTGAACAAGACGGATTTAATCCAACAATGGATATAAAAAGATGTATATCCAGCTGGAATACTTCCTTATCGTATTTACAAAAGTGAGTCTCTGAGAAACATTGTTAAACCTGAAATGCATAAGATCAGTTTTGAATTTGATGTACGGAATGCTACAGAAACGGAGGAAGTTTATCCGAGAACACAAAGAAAATAGTAGTTATGAACAACGATCTACTTCGTTGATTACTAGTTGAGCGACGTATAAATGGACAGGTTTCATCTGAGCTGTGGAGTTTGGGTGCGCAGTGGATCTAGGCGTCAGTAAGGTGGTGGGGGAAGCGGTCGCCTCAGTCTGTGTCGGGTGCCTGCGATGTCTGCAAGACCGCTGGATCGTGGACAGTAGTCGGCGCCGACTGTTTCCCCTACAATGCCTCAGTCCCCACCTGAGGAGCTCAGATGAAACCTGTCCATTTATAGTTTGCGAGTTCTAGCCATTAAATTATTTATTATATGAGTCTAGAAAATCGTATACAAACGACACAAAAATGCTGCTAAAATACTTCAATAGGTAGGATCAGTGGACATTTTATGAGAGCAATCATTACTGGATATTCGTTTGTAAAATTACACTTATAATATTGACGTTATGTTTTTAGTAATTACATAATAACACACGCTGTTACTAGACCTATACAATTTATAACTTTTTAATTATATCAAACAACAGTAGGCCTGATGCGGTTTTAATTGTTTTTCAATTTTAGCTTCAACGTTCTCTCAAAGAGTTTTTAAGTGAGCCATGAAAATTTAATAAGACTTGCGGCCCACGCTATTGTTTTTACACGCAATTCCAATCCTCAATCACGCTATTCTAAAGTGTTGAAAGTTTATATTCAGTTTTATGGGTGATACTTTTCAATAATTTATTAATAACTTATGGACACAATGCTATAGCCTAGACTAACTGGGGGCTTTTATAAAGCATCTAAATATACTTTTATGTACTAAATGAATTAGAGTTATGATAGAAGTAGATGGATGTATTTGGCTTTCTCTCAAGTCACATTTTTAACAGTTCTGTTGTGAATGGCATCTGTTAAACAAAATTGAATGAAATTGACGATATGATTTTAAACAAACTGTTTTAGTCGTAAAACAAAAGTGTGTGAACATCTAATTTTTACTAATTATTCATATTTCCATTCCATAAGGGTGGAATTTTGACTACTCACGACTAAAAGTGAATTTCCTGAAGTTATTTCAGGCTATGTTTAGGCGTACAACAAATTTTACGATCTCTTATTGAAGCGCTGCGGACATGGCTAGACTAAAGATGTAAAACAGTTTCCTTCAAGATAGATAACTCTGGAAGAGTAGTTTATATGGTATATTTTCTGCTTTATCGTTCTGTTTTGTTTCAAGAGCTATATTTCTTTTCATCAAAGCAAGTGTCGTGATTGTGTACAAATAAGAGATCTAGTTTTCTATGGTTCTTTTAATTAAGAGACTATATTATGAATAGATAGACCACTTTCGAAATATTTGTCTGTCCATCTGTGCCATGTTTGTGTTACATTTTTACATGAGATATTTAAAATATAGAAAAAATGCAAACATGATTTTTTTTTGAGTTAGAACAAATCTATTAAAACTTTGATATTAAAAAACCTCTGCTGTGTCAAGAAACCATATTTGATCTGTATAATATCTCTAAATAAATCTAAGTTTTATTGAATTTGTTTGTATCTCTCAATTCAATATCGTTTAAAATTACTTTATAAAGAAATTTTTTTTCTATATAACTAATCTTCGAATGATCTGTAATCAATTTTATTTTCGTGTCAGCTTTGTTATTCCTAACTTTTCCATGTTAGATTATTGCTGTTCACTTTCATGAGTCATAAACCATGGGTAATGAAATGGCAGTCTTGACCCTATAAATATGTTTTGACCTATTATAAAATGTTTTAATAAAACCACTCTTGTGGTTGTTGTTTTTGTTACCATTTTTGCAAAATTTGCACAAACGCTGATTTAGTTTTCACAGTTTTTAAACCTATTTCTATAGATTTCCCGCTCAAGCGGTACGAATTTTTGTGTGCTTTTCACCAACTTTAGTATAACATTGTTTTCCTTACAAGAGGTGTTTCTTAGTAAAAATAATTCGAACACACATTTAAAATCAGCTCCTTTTTAGAGAGCTTATATATATATTTGATCGGCGATTCATTATTATTATAGTTATTATAATTATTAGTTTAATCGTTTTCCTTATAAAATGTATACCAATTTCATTTATTTATATTTTATTTTTGAAATAAAAGTATTAAAATAACGTTATATTTTACGAAATAACGTTAAATACTTGTGACCTGTCATTTAAAAAATCTTTATCACTCTGTTTATTATTTCTACTATATACAGAGTGTCCATAAATCTACAACTATTTGAGTCACATATTGAAGCCTCATAATGTATTTTGAAAGACTTCTTCTCATAGGTATGAAGGTTCAATGGTTGTATGTTATATGCGACGTTATCGTTGAAACTTATTTGACTAATTAAATATTATTATTCTGGTTTGGTTATTGTAAAATTCTCCACAAAATAAAAATTAAATTTACACATGTAAACAATAATTTACAAATTCTTTATTTAATTTGATCACCAAATAAATTTACCATACAAAATTCTCTGACTTTGACAAATGTGTTTTTGAGTAATGAAAAGTATTGAAATCATATTTCTTGACATTTGTATGGCATTTTTAGTAGTGCTGTTTTTTTGACCTACTTTAAGTAAATTAATGTTTTGCCATCGCTGACAGTTTCATTTTCATAACAAATGACTTTACATTGAATTCTTGCTGATGACATATATTTTAGTTCTGCAGTTCGAGTCACTATTAATATAAATTTTTATTTTCGCATTCACTAAATTACCCGTTCTCGTAAACAGAAAGAAGAAATGCAATTCATGTTTTTATATTACCGAAAGTTTAAATTATTACAATTACAATCATCTAAGTTGAATTGAACTTACATCACTATTGAGTATGACAGGTCCATCTACCCTAACGGTAGGAGGATATTAATGTTTAGTTAAGAAAAAATAACGGAATAATATTAAAAATTAAATTAAAATTAAAATAGCTAACCCCTGAAACAGTTATAGTCAAACACAGTCTGCTAGTAATTATCATCACACATACACAAACAATAATTAATTCAATACACATATACAAACATATAAAATTGTGCATATTGTAATAAAAGTAAATTAAGTCCTTAAGTCCGAATAGCGTTTAGGCAATAATTACTATTTTTAATTAATTACAGTAATAAACCTAGAAAAGGACTAGGAAAATAAAATCATCATTAGAATCTTTAAATGAAATAGTTATTTGTGCAACTAGTGAGCAAAGTGGCACTTTTTTATACGAGAGAAAAATATTGACGCACGAGGCTTGCCGAGTGCGTCAATTTTATCGAGTTTAAAACAGACACTTTGTTTACGAATTGCACATTATACTTTGTCTACAGTTGTTATTTTGTGACAAATAAAAAACATACTGCAGCAGTAACACAATTTAATAAAACATTAATTTAATACAATAGTGTTCAAACAATCAATCAATTACAATTCGATCTTTAATAACTGCATTTTTCTTATTTTTCAGATTATTTTAAAATCTGAACTGTCCATATTTTAAAACTAACTACACAAAATATAGCAGTAGTGCTAAACAACAAATCAACACTGAGTAGAATTTCTCACGTCAAAACTGAGGTTATTTATGAATATTACAAATAACTTAGGTGTATTGTTGAAGAAACGGGATTGCCAACTTCAAAACTCGGCAAACGAAAAACACTCTCAGTGTACATACACTGTCAATCATCTTCATGAATAATTACTTCCTTTTTCAACTTTAAAACGTTGTTTTGTTGTTTATTTATGTTATTTTATATGCAAGAATTAATCTAACCTACATACGGGACATTTCCTGTATATTATAAATCAATTCAAATAAACTCAACCTAAATTTCGTTTTGTTCGGTTGCCATTCGGAGTGAGCAAAGTAGTGGGCAAAGTGAAACTGTTGAGAAATCAGCTGTTTTGCAAACTAATTTAAATGAACAAAATGCCATTTTGTCAACAACTGTAGACAAATTTAATTTTTCTTATTAAAAAGAACACATAATGAAGATAGAAATCAATATTACACCCACATGATATATTGTCACAGTGTAATTTGGAAGTTCAACGACAGCAAAAGACAAATAGTCAAACTTATAACATATTTAAACAATATCCACCTTTCCCTCCATTTTACGTGTAAAACAGGCGCCAAACACAGCTTCGGGGTTTCAACTGTAATGAGCTACACTTGAGGAAACTTCAATGTATCAAAACATAATTTCCAGAAATACTTTTCTTTTTTCTTCTTTTTTTTTTCGTGCAATAAAAATACAAGAAGACGTTTCAATGACTAAGTCATCATCTTCACTTGCTACATACATACAAACCCTAATGACTTGGACTGTGACTGTTATATATATTGTCTATATATAACCGTATATACACAATGTGTCCCAAAAGTCCCGGACCGATTCAATAACTTGAAAACCAAAAATATAGATAAAAGATATTATTTAATATGTGCCGCCCTCTGATGATAAAAAACTACTTTTTGGCAAATGAGACATTTTCACCTGTCGCCGAAAAATGGTGGTTTTGGAGGGTAACTAAGACGTAATCTTAAATGGAAACATATTTATTTCATTTAGATGACGAATTTGGGATCAAAATGTATTAAACACATTTGTGGCCGTTGGCGTTGGTTGGAATCATAATTGGGAAGCCTTAACTTGTTCTAAACCATGATGGATTGGTATTTAATACAATCAATCATTTAAAGTTCTGTGCACACCCTGTTCTGGGAATCTCCATTATTTCCAAATTTTATAATAGTAAATTATGATTACAACATTACATTTTTTAAATACATTTTGATCCCATGTTCTAGCCATCTAATTAATTATGAACGAAATAAATAAAATAAAATATCCGTTTTAAATATTTAAACGGCCGCCATTTTAGATAGGAGCAAGTTATCGGCCTCTAGTTTGAGCAGTTGTATTTTTCTAAATAAGCCCTTTAACATGAGGGGGTTCACTCGATGGGGTTTTCATTTAAGATTTTTTGAGTTGCCCTCAAAACCCCCATTTTTTGGAAGACGGGTAAATAAATGACTCAATCCGGATTAAATGATAAAATTACATTTTGCATCGAGCTGTTAGCAAAAACATGAACCATCATAGAAAACTAAATGGTTTGTTTGTTTGTTTACAGAATCTACAGAATTTGTTTGTTAGATTATCAATATAGGCCAGACTTTATATTAGAATTAAATAAGCTTAAGATGTGGCACACATAAATGTGTACTGTATTAATAATTTAATTCTTAACGTGTGGTATATATAACAAACCTATATTTGTATGTGTATTTGTTTTATTTACTGTGTAAGTAGTGTCATATGTATTTTATTCATCTGAAGATGATACAATTATATCAAAACCGCTACCATGAAATAAAAAGGTTTTACCAACCGAAGGACTGCTTTTGACGTGTGTACTAGAGAAATTAAATACAAATAGTGATAAGACACTATGGAGAAAATAATTATTCTTCTCTTTTAAACCAAATCGTAATCCATTCTAAAAATTTCAAAAGTAACATTGAATACGATAGGTTACAAGTACGTGTATTAATATTGAATTTAAAACTAACAACAAACATATAAATATAACAGTATATACAAGTTATTAAAAAAACTATTTTGCATTACAAAATTTCCGTGGTCAAGTGAAACAAATATTATAGTTAAAATTGAATTCAATGATTAGAGTTTTATTTATTTCCAAGATTATTAAAGTTATACCGGAGAGAAGGCAAGTCAGAAAAGAAAAAAATTCGCGGTACATCTTCTCAAAAACATATTGTCGTGCATTCCATTATTGGTCATCTAGCTGAACAGTTTAACAGTTTCATTTTCCTATAGATTATTTGAGGAACAAAAATATTTATTTGCCGCTAAACCATGGTTTAGATTTTACTCCCGTAATTACATTCTAGTCTTTACCTATCGTATTGTTCAATATCAATGTTGTCATTTAGGTCATATCTATAACGTTGTCACTTGTAAGAGACCTTGCAAACGACAATGTAAATATAATATATCCACCGATCCTACCCGTATGAGTTTTTTGATACAATTTTTAGGTTAATATATCGGGTGTTTCAAAGAACGCAACTCGGTTGATAATTTTAATGACACTTGTAGCCATAATGTTTGAAACACCCGTAACTTTTGTTTAACATTTCTCTCTCAATATACGCCTTCAGATGTTCAAGTGTTCTGAGATTGTTTGAAAACAACATACTTTTCATATTTCCCATGGGTAAGAGTGATATTCGTGGACCTCAGATTTTTCTATCATTAAATAATTCCAACACATTGCCATCGTTTCATTTAGAGTGTGGGCGGCTACACCATCCCGTTGAAATCAACATGGTTTTTCATTATCATCCAACAAACCAATAAACTGTTGGATTAAATGACGATAATGATGGTTGTATAGGAAAATAATACTTCATCACACGACTACGGGAAATTGCACAGCACACTTCAGTTTTCCGTGTGTGTAACGCTCGATCTGCAAGTGTGTGGATTTTCACTGATTTATATTTGACCGTTTTGGTTTAATATAAGCATTCAAGTGAAACCAAACGTTATCACTGTGATAAACACTATCCAATGTCTCAATTCCGTTAAGTGAAACAAATTCACGAAACCAACGACAGAACCTTTTTCACATTCGTGTGGTAAACAGTTCATGAACGACACCGATGTGATAGGCATGGAGTTTTAATTTCTTTATAGTCCAGAAAACCCTTTTCGTTAACAGTCCCCCGTTGAAGATAGCGATCTTAGCAATTTTCTCGGTGGTCGAGATTGTTAACTATGATGTACGGATACGGATTTTGATTTGTTAAGAACTACAGATTGAGGACACTTCAGATGAGTTTGATACTTAATAGCGTGATACATCACTTATACGTTTATGAGAGTTGTACTGAAAATAACACTCTAATGTGCGTCGTTGGAAATGTATATTACTTACACAACACAAAGGAATGGACGTTAACTTGAAGGTATATGACAAGGTAATTTCAAAGGTTATAGACTATCCACCTTGAGTACAATGTAGCCACCACACACAAATTATGGCATTAAATATACCTCTGAGTGAACTCAGCTATCTTATACGCAGGGTTGCGTTCATATTGAAACATCCAGTATAATGTATAAAATACACATACATACATACCTATACAGAAGTGTTCAAACGTATATACAACATGTACGAGTGATTTGGTATGTGTGTGTGAATCCACAAATATAATTCAAATTAACTTTCGTTCTAACATGTCAGCTGCGTCCCGATTTAAAAAAAGAGCTAATGTTACACACAAAACTTAGACTACTGGGTAAAGGCAGATTTTGTGAAAATCTGGACAAAAATCTTGCAGACACGAAATTTGATGGAAAGTTAGGTTTTATAGTTACTTCAATGGGGGAATAAAATCGAACACTCCAGCTCACCAGTTGACCCAGCGGTGAGCTGAAGTGTCCGATTTTTTTTCCCTATTGAAGTAACCCCAAAACCTAACTTTCCACCAAATTTCGTGCCTGGAAGTTACCGTATAAAATTAGTTTTCGTGCCAATCAACCTATAAATTAACTGGTAATATCAGCCCATGAGCACGCTACTATGCGTGTAAACATGCCAGTATCAACGCATGAATATAAGTCAGTCATTAAATGCGTTAAATTAAATAATTATTTGTTATTTCATTTGTGCAAATAATAAGAGTAAACTTTTTTAATGAGTTTTAACAGCAACAGTTAATTAAAATCGTAGTAGCATTTTATGAGTAACATTTATAATTGAAAAGAATAATCCTGTGATGGGCTGTTAGTTTGTGGGGACCACATTGTGTTCCCGTCGACATAGTTCTAGCCTTCACAACTAGATTTCGCTACTATAAGAGAGGGAGAGCCCGAGTTAGGCCACACATACCCGCCCGCTGCTTCATTGCGTAGGGTTTAATATTTTCTTTTTCAAACCTACTACAGCGTTAAAAAAAAATGTGAATGTGTATCGTTTTGTGCCTGACAACTACAATTAGTAATTTTACAAAGTAAAAAACGTAAAAAGACATTAAATTATAGGTTTTAAATTCCTTTATATTATGGCAAAAATGTAACAATTTATCCCCACCACCGCTCCAATCCCCTCCCCGCCATCGCCCCTACATGCGTGCGCGTGCCACTCTCGAGATGACGGTTCTGCGCAGGTTTCTTTCTGTCTGTTAGGCCTATAATCTCAAGTCCTTACTTTTCCTCGAGCTACTAAGTGTATAGTTTTTTCAATACTAACAAGAGGGAGACGATTTTATATATAACCTATACATACATGTCATTCAGAACGTAAACTTCAGATGTGTTTTCCGATTTTATTGTATTTAGTATACAGAATTATTTTAGCCATGTCGAAAATAAGTTTCTGTAACCTGCAAAATTAAACACACTGTTTGAAAATGGAGGCCATTTTTACGTAATATTCTCTATTAGCGGTTCTTTTTTACCCTTACATTTGTTTTAAACATTTTATTTTACCAGAATGTTAGCAATAAAATCGTAATGTAAGTTTTATCATTGAAAATGATTTTTCTCTTTAACATCTGAAAGAACTTTGAAAATCTGTAGTAAAGGATTATTTAAGAAAAATCATACTATTAATATATATATATATATATATATATATATATATATATATATAACTATTTGTATATTATTTGAGCTGTATTTGATGGGATTTTAGATTCTTCCGATGGGGAAAAAATTAGAGTCCAGCGGAATTTTTTATCTATGCCTTTATTTTACAACGGTATTTTTTTAGTTATACATTATAACTATAAGAAGGATTTAATATCAGTTGAAGAGTAATAAGTAAAGGTGTTGAGCTAACAACATAATGTAGGTGGGAAGCTAGGATTGCTAGGGAGTTCTGATTGGAAACGCTAGAATTGCGGCGATAAGAACGCGATGTATAGATCACATAGCCGTTACCCAACTGAAAAACCGTCTACATGTCTTCGCAGCTGATACGCCATTGTATTTTATTAGCAAATCATGCTAGTTAGACGAGTTTTTAGTTTTGATATTCTATAAATCTATTACATAATTTTTCTATCCTTCTAATATGGTATTTCGCTTAAATAAATTCCAGAATTATATAATGGGGGATGAGAGAATATTACGAATATAAATACTGTTTTCCTTGTATCAACTTGCTTCAATGAATTGACATTTGTATGTGGCGATTAGTTCGTATAGTTTCTATGTGTTTCACCCAGTTTCAAACTAGGTTAATTGTTTTTGTTTAGTAGTCGGGATTTTCAGTTACAGATAAGATTACTTTCTTTGCGAGTTTTAAAGTTACGTTAGTTTAGTATAGACTTGAATTCAGTTGTAGACATGTGTGTGCCGAATCTTCCATATAGGATGTGAGGATGATCCTGCACTTAATAAAATTAATAATTGTGCAAAGTAAATCCTGCTTTACGTTTCTGGACAAAATAAACTAAGAAGCAATGCAACCGTTAAGCAGTACCAATGCTAGATTGTTTAATAAGAGCCCCTCGTATTGTCATTAAGGACATCGAAGAGAAACACTTTTTTTTTCTATTTTGCTCATATAAGCGTTAAATATTAAAATTTTGATACTTAGAAAATCATTCTGTCTTAACACTTTACAATTATTATACTATTATTATAGCTGTTAAATTACAACAGTGCACCTTAACTATTCCAAAAGGAACATACATCACTACAGTTTGTTCATTAAAAATTTGTCTCCTCCTTATGTGTTTGCAGACCTCCGTTTTAAACTTTGTCTGACTGCCATTTTTGATTGAGTTTAGGAAATTACTTTTACTTTTCACCATTTTTTTCTTTAAACGGTATCTTTAAAATGCTGTAACATACAATTATCACTCTAATTACCATTTAAGATATGTAAGTAGTTCCCCAAAGCTTTCTCACTTCCTAGGAGGGTGGTAAATAAAATTACTATAGCAAAAAATAGAGTCTATACCGAAACTAAAATTGTAAAATTTGGATTTTTTTTATTCAAAGCAATAATAAATATAGAGGGAGAGGGTACTGGGATTTAAGAGCACAAAGTAATAAAAAAAAAAAAAAATTATATTGAAATATGACCCTATTAAACTAAATAATTATTCTTTTTATTACATGTAAATTGAATTTTAGATTTTTCAGTTACAATTCTTTTGTACCGCAGTTTTTATATTCCATATTATTCTTTGTATTTCACAAATATATTATCGTGAAAAATTCTAAAAATAAAAAAATATGCTTCTAAGCCTACTATAATTTTTATAAATAGATAAATTATAGCAATTATAATAACTGTAAATAGCAGTTGGAACAAAATCACTCAGACCTTTTTTTTTTTGCAAACCCATAAAACAAATCTCAACATCAAATTTTACACAATTGCAATACTTTGTCTCTATGCATTGTATTAGAATTTAACAAAAAGGTTGAATTATACTAATTCAAATATAATTAATAAGGTTAAATATGTATAGAACTGAAAACCTATTTTGTTCATCCGTAATGTCCTTTATACGATATGCTTTGACAGTCGGATATTTTATGATCGCCTACTTGATAACATGAGATATAGACGGGCGTGAGAACCTTATATTTTGCATTCTTCCGCTGTCAACCTGTCTGATCCCAGATGATAAAGTGGATACTTATGAAATATGTCGATGGAATCTTCAAGAGAAAATTATTTGCTTGCTCCTTTCCTAAAAGTAAAAATCAAAAGTTTTAATCAGTTACCGGTCAACTTTTTGGAACTACGTCCAATTTGTTAACGAAGACCTAATACTAAACTAAATGGGCGTAATTTGTATTGTGTGTGCACAGTGTTATTTATTCAAAAATGTTATGTATAAATAACTAACAAAAAGTAAATTTTCAAAGTCCATTTTCATGACGAAATCTAAAATTAACGATTAAAAAAGAAGAGTGACGTCAGCTATCTGAAGATGACCAAGTAACGGTTGAAACCAGGTAGTCCACTAGGACATTTAAGGCTTGTTGGTACAATGTAATAATAACCTAACAATTGATGAAAAGTTTTACTTTGCAAGAAGCTCATTTTTTGTTCGTTTTCTTCAAATTTATCACAAATACGAGTATACTATTTTATAATCGTTTGGACAATTTCTTTGTCCTCAAAATGGGTTAAAAAGTTCAAGATCGAGATTCTTCATAAACCACACTTACTTTTAATACATTAGGGATATAAACATAGACAATGTAAAATAATTCATATATTTAGGGGAACAATTTAGGATTTACTTTTGTTTTAAATTATAATATATACATCATAGTTTTATCAAAAAAGTTTGGCAAAGGAAAAAAAGGAGTTTTCCTCTTGAAAAATTAGTTTCTTCCTAATATATTATATTTGTGAAAGTATGAGATTTCCGACCCATATTTAGAGTTTACTTTAAAAACTTCGGGTTTAAAGTCTCGAGACTTTAAAGACTTTAAAAATACTTTAAAGTCTCGAGTTTGGGTTGTAATAACAAGTTTTAACAAACCAATATCAGGAACTTATTCTCCATAATTTCCCGAACAAAATACTTCATTTGTATCACCCTACAATGACAAGTAAAGCTCTTTCAAATAATAATATACATTCGTTTAAAAGATTGTGGCTAATGTTTTATTTAATACAAAATTTGTTCTTTAATACATAGCTTAATGTGTTGTGTATAGATTATAAAAACAAAGGTTTCTTCTGAATTCTACAACATTATGAAATAAACGTACGTTCGTTTGTAACTGCTTCCTTTGTTTTTTAATCTTGAATTAAATTATTTTAATTATTTATGATGTTACTATTTTTAAAAATTAAGCTAATTTAATACAAATTCAATCGTTCTTACGCTTTCTTCTTTTGTGCACCAAATAAAACCAAATATATCGTTACATTTTACGAGGGGATATAATTTTAAAATCTGTCTCTCCCTCTCTCTATCTACCTCTCACTATGTATATATATATATATATATATATATATATATATATATATATATATTCCTGGGTTACTATTCATCTTTAGCTATTTATATATTCAAAACGGATTCATATTAAAATTTAAAAAAATTTCAAACCATATGTCGAGTAACGGGTTCTACTTAGAACCTCTACTCAAAATTAGTCCTATATATATAAATATTCGATAAATATTAAGGTCTTATCATTCATAGTTTTATTGATATCACCGAACAGTGCAGAGCTTACATATATTTATAACAAGCCAATACTTGTTGACAATAATACAGTTTGGCTCTCTCCAGGCGAGCAGTTTTCGTCAGTTTATTTTTACACTCGTACGCGGTAGTTTTAACTCAATAGACCAACTATACTGGAATAATAAATTATATAAACATTTCGCACAACTAGGAGAAACATTTCTAAAAGTATATGTAGTGTTTTCCAAAAGTACAAGAGATATCGAAATTCATAAATCAGTTAATATTGCATCAACTATTGGCTAAACACTTACCATAATTTAACTATGTAGCCTATTAATATTTCGAAATAGATACTTCGTGGAAACTAGAGACGACTTACCTAGTTGTCTGTACACGTAAATAGTTTAGGTGTGACACGCCCAACACGCAAACAACAACCCCTACTTTATAATATTTATGTGTAATGATAGTAAACGTTCCAAAGAATTTAATACTTGGTTACACATTACAGTGGATTACGTTGTTAGTTATTGAAGTTGTATTTCCGCAGCCAAACAGTAGTGCCAGGATCCTTAATGTAGATTTGTTTGATTTAAAAGTAGGCCAAATTAAACAACATTGCAAGAATCTGCAGTGACTGGATGCCAAGATGTGATGCGGAAATAGATAATTCAATTAAGGTATAAATAAATATTTTGTTATTGCTTCCTTTTGTGAGGATAAGAAAAATGTGATTTTAGATTTAAATAACTTATTGGTTTAAAAACAAGTGACTTGTGCGGGGCACTCGCTGATTAGTTGAAATAAAAATACTGCCTTCAATACTGTTTTCGATACATGCATTAAAATGATAAAGTTGTTATTTTTAGACCTAGGACCTAAAAACATCAGCTGAGGTCGAGGTCATCAGCTGTTACTTCGTTTATACGAATCAATTAACGATTGTAAAGCTTCTATAAAAACAACCGATACTCTCGATTGTAAATAACTATTAAAACAACTGTTACCATCGATTTGATGGTAAATAGATTAGTTGTGTAAATTTTAGTTTTTGTGAAATTGTTTTCTTATATTATTTGCAGTATAATGAAAAATATAGTTCATCACTTGGACCAGAAGAAGCTTTTCGATACTCGCTCATTTTCCTGCCTAATCCTTGATCAATTCTAGTTATTTTCGGAGCGAACCTGATCCTGTTCTAACTCGATCATTTGACATTTTGTACATATCTTTGTTACGCAATTACGGCCAAACGGGAACATCAATCGTTATGGAATTTAGGCTCTTTCCAACTTAGACCAAAATATATATATACTTTTATTAAAAATTTATTTTACCTTTTAAAATAGAGGTCATTCAAAACATTACTGCATGGTTTAAAGGCATGGACGCCGAAACTCATATAAAGAATATTAGTATTTGGTATTAAATATAGTGGTGTGAATAAGAGATGAGCAAATCAACTCCTCTTACTATTTATGTTATCTATTCATTTATATGAATGTAATCCAGGTCCAGTTTCATACTGTTACAAAAATATCAAAAAATGTATTCTTACGTAAGTGTTCCACTGTTTTGTTTACTTTAAAACTTTATATAACTCTCTGTACATTGTGTAAATTCATCAATGAATTGAGTAAAAATATAAAGTACTTATTTTCTATAATTACTTTTTATTTTATGTTTTAATGTTTATGACACCAGCACAAAAGTTAAGGGTTCCATCCTACAATTGTTAAGTAATAAAATGTCTTAAAATTTATTTATTGGAATTTTATTTATAATGGAAATTAAAACCATTTAAATGTCGGTTACTTATAAGACAAACATTTTATTGAACTAAAACAGAACAATTTCTTCATTATTTGTCATCGAAATTAATTCTCTGATATAAATCCGTAAAGATTATTATTTACATGTTGAATTCGGCCGTTAATACATTTTACATGTAAAGTTAATAAATAAAATGTGGTAGATTTAATGTGACAGATATGATGTTGAGATTGGACTACTCCGAGGAATTATTCGTACTGGACTAAGCGGGGAATTATTAGTACTGTAATAAGTGGGAAATTATTCGTACTAGACTAAGCGGGGATTTATTCTTACTGAACTAATCGGCGAATTATTCTTACGGGACTAATCGGGGACTTATTCGTACTGGACTAAGCAGGGAATTATTCGTACTGGACTAAGCCAGGATTTTTCGTACTGGACTAAGCATGGAGTTATTCGTACTAGATTAAGCTTGGAATTAATTCTACTGGACTAAGCTGTTAATTATTCGTACTGGTCTAAAGCGGGGAATCATTCGAACTAAGCGGGGAATTATTCTTACTGAACTAAGTGGGGAATTATTCGTACGGGGCTAATCGGAGACTTATTTGTACTGGACTAAGCAGGGAATTATTCGTATTAGACTAAGCTTGGAATTATTCGTACTGGACTAAGCTTGGAATTTATTCGTACTGTCCCTCATCACTTAATTTAAGCAGCGGCAGTTAATTGCCATCCGAAATGAAGAGTTAAACCAACATACCAAGCTTGTTAATTTAACACTACACTACTTCATAATTTATCTTAAACATAGCAATGAATAAAAATAAATAATACTCGGTGTAAAGGTTGTACAACTACATGAATAACCTGCGTTTACTAGGTACATTATAATTTTAATTCTTGCAAGCAGAACTCAAAATTCTTATATGGTTTTTTTACTTTCTCATAAACAAGTACTATAGAGAAAGTTGTGTGATGGGTAAAAAAAATCTGTGTTAAATTTGTCGAGGATGTATCAGTTTTGTTCTTTTAACGCGAAAAAAAAGCTTTTCGGAGTGTTGTCTGTCTTATATGCAGTTCTATACAGACTAAACGAGTCAATTGAGATTGATACAATTTAATAAGTGTATATATTTTATGAACACTCATAACATTCTTCCTTAAAATAGTGATAATTTATTTGTCGATGAAAATATTATAAAATGTTGATGAAACTGAAATTAAAAAACTCACGCGCACGCGCTCACATACACACAGACACACACACACTACATATAAAATATGATATAAATTTGATCATTGTTGTGTTCTACATGTAAAACAGCTTCGCCCACAACTCTCGTTACATGGCTAAAATATACCCACATACGGTTTTTTTATAAAAATCTGTCACTTGTTTGGGCACAGACGACAAGCAAACAACACTGCTAAAATCACATTTTTGACCTCACTGAAATTTCAAATGGATATTTCCACGAGAAAACAACGTCGATTTCTGTCCAATAACATAACTTGACTGTATCTTATATTAGAAAGTAAAACAAAAATAAATGTTGCATTCTGCTTGCCAAGACTTAAAATTATATTGCTGATAAACTACGTTTATATGGCGAAAGAAAAATGGCGAACATCCAAAATATTTTTAACACAATGTCAGTCTTCTCGTTTTGTCTCAGGTGCCACTGCAGTACTACAGATAGCACGATATCATTCCAAAAACCTTACTTTGAATTCACTTTTTTTTAAAAATAATACCACTAAAAACTCAAAATCTATTTTTTGCCGCCTATGCACAAAACTTTACTTATATGTGAGTAATATTAAATTATCCTATGAAATAATGACACATTCATTCAACATTATTGATTTAGACAAGAAATCCAAAATGGAGTTTGAATCTGTAGAGCCTTAATAGCGTCTGTCTTCTACTATAATATCACTTTACTGTGATGTTACGTGTTCATAGTAATTGTCAAAGGACATCAAGTTTGTCCTACATCAACTTAAAATTATATTTGTCATTATGAATCTGGGTCTTTCGAAATACAGTCATCATTTCGCTTATCTTGATCAAAATAAGAGTTTTCAAAAGTTTATAACAACGATTTAAATCTAATTGTGGGATTTTAAATAAGCAAAAATTAATGTTTTACTCTATGGAGAATTTGTATTAAACACAGTATTAAGTCAAAATAAACGCATTACAAACCTCCTATGTAAACCACAGAATCAGCAACATTTCTTTCTTTCTTTTTTTTCTGGTTATGTGGTTAAAAACGTATTTCTCAGATTAATTATCACGTGGTTAATATGTATACTAATATCCCAGTAGCGGAAACCATGAACATACTCAAAGATAACCTCACCATTACCAACAAATTGCACAAACAGGAAGTGGAAGAGTTACTCTTGCTACTGCAGACAATATTAGAACAAAATGATTTCACTTTAGAAAATAGCTTCTACACCCAGGTAGACGAGCTAACAATGGGTTCATCGCTTTTAGGAATACTAGCGTCTAATCGTAACAAGTACCAAAAATCATCATATTCTACGGTCGCTATGTCGACGACACTTTCTTTATTTTTAACTGTTCTAACAGGCAAGCCGTCAGCCTTGTGAATTACATGAGTAGTATCAATCCAAAAATCCAGTTCACGCTAGAAACAGAGAATAATAAGCAACTCAATTTCCTCGACTTAACCATCATAAAAAGCATAGGTAAATTCGATTCTAAAATATACTGTAAGCCTATTACAACGGACATCACCATTCACGCTCAATCACATCATCCCTGCTCCCAAAGAAATGGCAGCCTTCGATTGCTTCATACATAGACTTACCACTGTCCCACTGAACAAGAAAGACTACCATAGTGAAATCAACATCATCAAACACATAGTCGAATCCAACGGGTACAGTAACACATTTATAGACAAGCTGATCAAGAACCACAATAAGAAATTAAATAGAAAACTCGCTGAAATAGACACAACTAGGGTTAATAAGTACATTTCCTCAGAATACACCAACCTCTTGCCCAACATCTTAAAGAACATATACAAGAAACACAACATCTCTCTTTCGTTCCGTACAAACAACCGTGTATATTCTTCTCTTAAGCGTAGAACCGATACCCCTATGGAGAAAAAGTCCTACGTATACAAAATAAATTGTCCACATTGCAACAAATATTATATAGGTAATCGATGGAACGTTTAAAGACCAATATAACGAACATCTTCCCAGTAATAAATCCAATTATGCTCTCCACCTTACAAAGGCCATACATTTGTGTACACATGGCAGGATAATGAACGCTAACGAAGAGTTTGAAATTTACAGAGCATTCAAAAATAAACCAGACGACATTTTGAATGATCAGCTTTCATTCCAGTCCCATCATCTGTACGATACAGCCCTCTATCTCTTATCGAAGGTTAACAGAAATAAATATCAGTAGGACTCATCTCTTATACCGACACTTCACCGAACATGCCAAGGTGTATACCTAGTGAAAGACGTGATTCTTTTAATTAATTTTTGTGTTAGTGTGTGTTATCGTAAACATTTTAATGTACGACGAACTCTTCAGAGTGAACAATTAAACGGATATCTGATGATGGAGGTACGACTCTGAAACATGTCATAATATAGAAATCACAAGACGTCATTTTTTTACAAACAAGGTAATTTATTTTTATAAGATTTAATTGTGACTTGGCACCATACAATGCATCTTAAAAATCTACTTTTATAAATTTACTTGTGTCTCTACGATCCCATGCACGTATTCCTCGCTATTTCCAAACTAAAAACAGTTTGCAAATAAACTGGGGGGGGGGGGAAATCGACCATATATATATTATTGAAATTTCTCAAAATCGACTCTACTGACATTCAAAATTTTGGTGTAATTTGAAGATTAATGACCCAAACTAGCGTAAAAAATTGCAAGCAAAACATCCATTTTGTAATCATTTAAAAAATACTTTTCACCCTGTTTTGTAAAATCAATATACATTGTGTTTTTAATTAAATTAAAATGACACTTTATTCTGATCAATTATATGATCTAGTTTTATTTTCTTACAAAATATACCCTGAAATAATATCATTTAAAACATGCGATGTCTCTATAAGTTAATTTTGCATAAAACTTGGCGAAACTCTAAAATTCTATTTTCATATTCTTGGTTTTCTTTTAGAAAGAAAAAAAATCTCTGAATTTTTTTATTTTAAGTTCAGATAAATTGCATGAGCACCGTATGATTGCGTGCCATGACGTTAGTATGTGTTAGAAATCTGTAGTCGTCTCTACAAAAAATATAATGAAAATTCCAAATTTGTGACCCCATTCATTTCAACGTTTAAAACAAATTCTAAACGGGACATCACGAAACTCAACTACGCATTTTTCTTTTATGTCTTAACTCAAATCAAAATTAAAATAGCTGCATCAATTTGTTTTTAATTACTCCGCTTTGTGTGTGTGTGTGTGTGTGTGTGTGTGTGTGTGTGTTTTTTTAAATTAAATAAATCAATATATTCCAAAAAGTCGTGTTTTGAAAATCGAACGAAAAATACGATCCTGAGTTTACATCAACTGCAATAACTATATTTTTTAAAATTGAAATAATTTAATCATAATAAATAAATAAATAAAATAATATTACCTTAATATTATACAACAAGTGATTCCGTTCTTCTATAAATGAAGCGTTTTGGAACAATGCTCCAATTCCCATCGCCGTATCATATATTTGATTTGAAATATATCTGTTTATTCAGTAGTTCTTTTTGTTAATGATTGAATGCCTTTGTTCCAGATGTGAATTTTGTTTCGAAATTTGTATATTTATTTGTATCAGTGCGGTGTAAAATTTGATTTTATATTAACAACTTTTTGGTAAATATCCTTTATAACGCTTTAAAAATGGTCTCCCTGTTTGGCCTATATAAAACAATTGCAATCATTGCAATGTATCCTGTATACATACTCTACTCTTTTCTTCCAGTGGTGTTGGATTATGGTGAAGTATTTTCTGGTTTGTATTATTTGTTCGGTTTGCTAAGTTCCGTCTATTTTATAAGTTCATAATTTTAGAAGGAATGTTACTGTTATTATGCTAATATCAAATATCGACCTATCTTATCAACTTTAGGTTTTATCTTAAATACATTGGAATCAAATTACATCTATTTTGACATATGAACCCAGCATTAATTATATGTTCTTCCATGACTCTACTGTACTTTTGAGGCGACTACCAGATCACTCTGTACACAAATGTTTGCTCACCCCTTTTTGCTGTGGAGACTCTTGAAATATTCGGCGGGCTCTCTCTCTCTCTCTCTCTCTCTCTCTCTCTCTCTCTCTCTCTCTCTCTCTCTCTCTCTCTCTCTCTCTCTCTCTCGCTTCCCGGCAGTTCTCTCACCCCCCCCTCGGCGTTACGTTTTACAAAGACTGGCAGCGTCTCTACTTCGTTAAGGGTTATATGCACTTGCTGGCTCTCATTCTAGTTTTCATATGTTCCTCCTTATTGTAATACATTTATAATATATTATATTTTATATATATTATACTTATTCTATTCTTTATATGATTACAATACATTTAATATACGTAATACATACACACATATTACTTTACAATAAATACATACAATCATAGTGTTTACATACTACTGAATTATATATATATATATATATATATATACAGGGTGTTTCATGGGAACCCTGACAAACTTCGGGAAACGGTTCCATGGGTCAATACAAGAAAAAAATGTTATATAAAGATAGGTCCAAAACCTATTTGTTTCATATTTACAGCCAAAAATAGAGTTTTTTCAGTTTTGCTTGTAGTTAAGGCATTTTTTGACCTCTGGATCAAAAATTAGTTGTAATATTTTGATAAAACCTACATGGTTAGTTAGTAGAGAAAATTCTACAGATATATCATTAGTTTTGGGTACTAAAATGAGGACTTTTATTCTGCAACAGCACTTTCAAGATTAAAATTTACTAAAAAAATTAGTACTCAAAAATTATTTTCAATTTTTAAATGGCTTTCTCGAGTGATCCGATGGACCATTATGGCTGCAACTTTACCAAAAGTTGTAGAATTTCATGTACAATAAAGTTATTATGTTTAGTTTTACAATCAACTTTTATTGGTGTATTAATAAACTGTAAGCTAACACAAATTACAAATTACCGTTTAACTGGTGTATGATGCAACATGCATTATTGTTTGTATAATATGAATTCTACTAAATTTAAATAAACATTATTTATCTTACAATACTATTTACTGGTTTTTAACATAATATTCTTTAACTAAATAATAATCAATAATCTTAATTAGCTTATTTCATTTTTTATTACAAACAACATTTTGGATTTTGTAATGGGAGTTCTAGAGCAGCTGTTATTGAATATGGCAGAAGATTTCCTAACAGACTTGTCCCAAATAGACAAGTATTTACCGACTTACATTGCATTGTCGTTTTAGAGAGACAGGTTCATTTGCTAAATCTAAACTTGAAGGCATTAATCAAATTTCGCTTGATGTAGAACAGAGTATCATTGATTCGGTACAGCAAAGCCCAGGTACTAGTGTGAGGAGGCTTTCAAAGCAGCATCTGGTATCCTCTTCTAAGATTTGGAAAATCTTAAATAATGAAGGTTTGTATCCTTACCATTTGAAGAAAGTGCAAGCTCTTCATGCCGGTGATAATATTAAATGGTCTGAGTTTTGTCGTTGGGTTCAAGCAAATCGTCGGTTGGTCATGTTAATTCTTTTTACAGACGAGGCTTAATTCACCCGGAATGGTATTAATAACTCCAAGAACACTCACATAAGGGCCGAAGAAAATCCGCACGCCCCAGTTGAGACGAACATTCAGAGACGATTCTTAGTCAATGTTTGGTGCGGCCTCATTAATGACAATCTTGTCGGACCTTTAGATGGGGTACTGAATGGTTTAACATATTTACAGTTCTTACAGGACACTTACCAGAACTTCTTGAGGATATCTCAATCCAAACCAGGGCAAAAATGTTCTATCAATATGACGGAGCACCTCCGCACACGTCACTAAATGTTGTTCGCTTGTTACGGAAACGTAATTACTCAGCGTGGACCAGTACATTGGCCTCCAAAGTCACGGGACCTGACTCCGATGGAATTTTATTTGTGGGAGCACATGGAAACTGAGGTTTACTAAACCAAACCACAGACAAGAGTAGAGTTAGTAGAAAGAATATTAAATGTCACCCAATCAATCAAAGACAACCCTGCAATGATAAGAGCTGCGACGTCTTCCCTGTTAAAGCGAGCCAGATTCTGCTGAGATCACAATGGGGGACAATTTGAAAACATTTTAAACTAAGTATAATTATTATTATGGTAAAACCAGTAAATAGTATTGTAAGATAAATAATGTTTATTTAAATTTAGTAGAATTCATATTATACAAACAATAATGCATGTTGCATCATACACCAGTTAAAAGGTAATTTGTAATTTGTGTTAGCTTACAGTTTATTAATACACCAATAAAAGTTGATTGTAAAACTAAACATAATAACTTTATTGTACATGAAATTCTACAACTTTTGGTAAAGTTGCAGCCATAAGGGTCCATCGGATCACTCGAGAAAGCCATTTAAAAATTGAAAATAATTTTTGAGTACTAATTTTTTTAGTAAATTTTAATCTTGAAAGTGCTGTTGCCGAATAAAAGTCCTCATTTTAGTACCCAAAACTAATGATATATCTGTAGAATTTTCTCTACTAACTAACCATGTAGGTTTTATCAAAATATTACCACTAATTTTTGATCCAGAGGTCAAAAAATGCCTTAACTACAAGCAAAACTGAAAAAACTCTATTTTTGGCTGTAAATATGAAACAAATAGGTTTTGGACCTATCTTTATATAACATTTTTTTCTTGTATTGACCCATGGAACCGTTTCCCGAAGTTTGTCAGGGTTCCCATGAAACACCCTGTATATACTTAACCCTAACACTACCATAATTAGTTCGAAACGCGTCATTTACAAAAGAAGGAAGCCACACGAAATTTAATATATTAGAATAGATATAGAGAGAAATTAAGCCAATATTATTATACTTATTTTTCTTTAATTGTAGCTTGGATACTAGTCAACAATGTTTAAATAATAAATTAATCTTTTCCACAATCCATTTAATAATCGATTAAAATAGAGTTATCTTGATTATTACAATGATGATAGTAGAAACGAAATAACCTAAAAATGAATGTGTTAAACGTTAACTCACATTGATTGATATACATTCACGTGTATACAACCTGCGTGTCTTATTCATCGCGTGTGTGAACTTTACTCCCCAATTAAAGGCATACTAAATTTACAAATAGTGTTTTCACACATGAACACCCTTAGGGATAGGTACATCAATACGGAAGTAAAGATATTTGGCCTTAGTCAATTCTTAACCCTTCACATTAGACAATCTGCGTATAAGAACTTGTTTACTGATATAACAAAAAAATTAATTGTTATTTTTAATTTTGCTTTTCAATTACGTTGTAAAGAAATGCGTGTTAAAACTATTTCGAAGAACAAGAAGGATAATACCAGGAATTAAGTAAATATGATGGTTGCCGAGGTTTTGGGAAAGGGTAGACTATAGCATAATGTATATATGATAAGAATTCACAATAATAAACCACTTGTTTTGAAATATTTGATTTTAATAGTATTGGAGCTTCTTAATTGGTTTTACTGTAAGTGTTATAATTAATATGAAATTATGTTAGTCTTAAAGTAAAATTTTTTATTATTTTGTTACAGGTAAGGATTGGAGCTCATTGGTGTATTTTAAAATTCCGATTATTAATCCCATAACAATACTGTAAGTAGAACTTTTTTTTCATTTGATACTCTCAAGAATTGATTTCTGTTTGAATGACATCAGAAATTTATATGTAGAGATGTTGCCAGAGTTTTTTTTGAACTTCCAGAATATACAGAAGAAATAGATATAGGGAAAAGAAAAATGAAGTAAAAATATTCATATTCTGTATCATCCCCGCTTCCAAAATTCAACATCACATCCCCGCTTCCAAAAACCTTAGGAGACAATTCCCGACCGTTTAGTAAGCCCCTGCTAGAATTCAGATTATCTGAACATACTCTACACAAACTAAAATGAGTACATTGTTCCGTTTTTCTCCAGCTTCGTTAATAATACGTTTGTTGACGCGTTTCGGATATAATCCATTCTCAAAACACTTAATAGTACTAGTACTGATCATCCTAACTTAGATTCCTTATGTTAAGCAACTCGCTCCTCCCACTCTTCCCCCTCTTATTTCCTATTGGCCTATCTAAAACTCGTTTAACTTAAGTTAAAAAGGAAGGAAGGGAGACGAATGGGAGTTGCATAAAATAAGGAGTCCATGTGTAGGATGATCAGTACTATTAAGTGTTTTGAGAATGGAGTATATCAGAAACGCGTCAATAAACGTGAGATTAACGAAGCTGGGAAAGGTTGAACAATGTACTCATTTTAATTTTTAAATTCCTTGAGGATATAAAAATGATATGAAAAACAAATTTCCACACCAAGACTTTCCGTTGGAGGTACACTCTAGGGTTCAGAGAAGGACCTAGAAAGACATTCCCTTCATCGGTCGAGAATTAGTCATAAATATAAATTAACAATAAAATTGGCCATTTAGATAGTGACATGATAGTACTGTTTAACATATTCATCAGTAATGTAATACATTACTCTTATTTGAAATTTTGAAAATTAACTATGGATAGAATTTTGTTCAAAATACTTTTTTTTTAATATGTTCTTTTCTCATCAGTTTTTTAGTAGGAAAAGAAAACTGTACAAAACTTAAAAAATTAAATTTTTCTGACCTGAATATTGAATAATAAATGGAATCTAGTACTCTGAACTACATGAGAAATTAAATATCGCAATATTGAGTCTTAGCTAGTTTGAGTGGTTGAAACAATCGTAAAATTTCGGAGGGGAAATTTATTATTCGCATTTGAAGGGTAGACATTGAGGAACGTTGATTTTCGCTCTTCCTCTCTTCTTGTCTTCAAGTATTTGTCGAAGTCTTGGGAACAATTAGTTGAAGGGAATTCTCTTAATGATCTTGTTTATCTGAGAACAATTGGGAAAATAAATCAATTAATGAATCGGATTAATTAATTCAAGAGGGTTTTATTTGAATTCTATTAATATTAAATAATTAGTAAACAGTAATTTGTAATTGTTTTTCAAATTGAAATGCCTTTGTAGTAATTAAATTTACGGTGATTTATATTTATATACTTTAATTGAGCTGGGTAAAGGGGTTGTGTTGCAAAGATGAATGGTGAAAAGCAAACAGAAATATGTTGTATAATTAACAAGCTGTTAAATAATAATAATAATAATAAAGACGAATACCTAATCATCTATAGCAGTTCATTCTTTCATTTTTGTATGCAGAATATTTCGCATATACACTGACGCATCATTTATGTTTGAATTAGTTTCGTTCTGTTACTTGGGGCGTATATTTTTAACTTTAGTTTAGTGTACGTAATACTGTATCTACTAATAGATTGATATTTCATACTTTGGTTGGTGGAGTTCGATAGTAACATAGCCAGACCTTCAAATAAGCTACTGAGAGGATTTTTCATTTTCACAAACTGCACACAACACCGATGAGGACAAAAGTTTGTTCGTATTTCAATAAACTTTTTACGTTCCACGAGTATCGAACGTTTTGTCTGTGTTGGCGATTCGTTCAGAGAATGTATTGTAAATGGAACTTTCATTAGTATTATATTGCAGAATCACAGAGAAATAACCCAAGTTTGGGCTGTAATAATTTATGGTTTATTATTCTGCAGTCTTGGGAGTTTGTGATTTGACAAAGTGCAGTATTAAGACTTTATTTCTTCTTATAATACTTAACATTTTATATGGTTTATCTGTTTTTCCCTTTAAAGAGGTGGTAACCAGTCCAGTTATAGTCGAACATTATAATATTGTTTTATAGACTGACGTTTAATTTCTTTTTAATTGTTATCAAGTAATTAAATTGAGGATGTGACTTTATTCTGAGACTGAGAAGCTATTGAAGACTAATTCAGTAATTTATTCTGTCTATTGACTTTTGATAAAATATTAATTTAGTGTTGCTATTACTTACCTAACAAATGTTAATGTGGGCAACAACGTAACTGTAATAGAATAAAATGCCCATAGTTTTTTAACTCATCGATTTATATTATAATGTAAGGGATTCTAAAATACAGGATGTCTTATGCAGTTCATTAGAATGATAGGGACGACCAACAATAAGTTAGAAATTTAAGTGATTCTTGCACGTCCGTATTTCTTGTAGTTGTTTTGAAATGTACAACATAAGATTTCAAATATTTAAAACGTCTCTATCGAGCCTATATCTTTTCAGTAATTTAATGCTTTAATTAAATAATATTTGTCATATTTTAATTCTGATTGTAACGGTACTAGTCCTCTTCAATTAAAGATAACGACGGTATTACACAAAATGTCGAACTAAAACCATCCAAGAATACGTGTTGATATTCGCCTTGTTAGAAGGTTTTAGAAATTTTAGAAGGAAATCTACCATAAATAGTCACAGTTCCGAAACGCGGCATTTACAAAAGAACGAAGTACCATGATGGTAACTGTAATTTTGTATTTCTTTCGGCAGAAGATTTATGTTATAAAACAAAACGTTCATTTTACGAATAACAAAAATCACTGCTAATCATTACCTTATTCACTAATAAAAATACAGTTAAATTTTATAAAAATAACGTTTAAATTCAGTACTGGATTAGTTATAGCTTTGAACTATATTTGTTACCCCATTTTAATACCTAACCTAACTAGACGTGTGTAAATCTCTACGAGTCCTCCCTAAGAAAAATCTCAAGAATGATTCCCTTTAATTTTTTTTGAAGTTTATTAAAATTAAGATACGTCTTTCTTTCAATAGTATGTATTTGCTCGACCCAACTGAATCTAACATTTATCAATTTATAATATTTGCGTGTCAAGAATGAATATTAAGATGAAATGTTTCTAATAAATGATTAGTAGTAAGGAGAAGGGTCTTCGTAAATTAATTATAAAACGCCCAAAATGATTTATCTGTTTGAAATGTTTAGACGTTTAAAAAATTTTAAACGTTTCATCAGCGATCAGCGATAGTTAAGGACTTGAGAGGTAAAAACTCGCGATGTTAACGAGATCATTAAGAAGTCTGGTTTTCGGGGTGTAAATTGATCTAATTAAATAAGAACTATTGGATGTTATGTCTCGACAGTTAGTGGAAGTAATTTATGTCTCTGTGTTACTGTTCTTAGATGTCCCAGACATGACGATTTAATTAATGACTTGAGGAATCAAAGGTCTCAGTAAGCTGTTGGTTAAGAAATATTAGATCCCTCAGTCAGTACTAGATTAAGTGACGAAAGAATGTTCTACACCTTGAGACCTCATCAATTAATGTATAGCTGATTTCATTAATGACTTGAGAATCAAAGCTGTTTGTTAATGACTATCAGATCGCTATTTTACGACATGTAGATCAAGTCAAAACAATGTTGTTCCTGTAATTATTGCCAAGATATTATGAATGAAGAATTTCTGGATGAGTTTGCTGAAAGAACATGATTTTCAGTCCAACAGCCTTAAAAAGGTTAACAAAAAAGTCATGATACTTCTCAAGGTAATCCAGAAAAGGGATTTTCGATTAATAAAGAGTGTATCACGAACAATCCCTAGTGTCTACGAGGATGGTGTATGACACAATAAAGAAATATGAATCCGTCCAGCAAGTCCCCATTGACAAATCTTTGATTGTTTCTTGTAGAAACTCAAGAGATAATACCATCAAGAATTAAACAGGAAAAATATCCCTCAAAAGTGAAAAAGCTGAGCAGAAAGCGTTTAAAATATGAAATCAAATCATGATAAGATAATCGGAGGAGAAAAAACAAAATTAATCTCAGAAGCAAGAAAGGAGGATGAAGCTATTGACAAGAAAATTTGTAATTAGTTTTCCTAAATGTGTTAACTGAACGTTGAAGTATCTGGTTTTCAAATTGATCTATGTTTTGACCATTTTATCACAAGATGTTTCCTAAGCACAGATTTTAATCGAGGTAGGTGTTTTTGTACTTGATTTTTGCCAAAAATGTGTTGTTAATAGTGTAAGTAAAAAGAAAAGAAGAATTATCGCTTTTAAAAACCAAAACCAATTGACCTGGTATGATTTTTGTTCTCAAACAAGGTATTAATAAAAGTACAAATTGAAATTAAGTAGGCTACAATATTTAACGCATTTCGATACCTTGTATTCATCATTTGTTTCACTGTACAGTAACATACTTTGTAATTATAAAAAAACTAATGTTCGCAATGTTTATAGTTGTTTTAAACTACTTTGTCAAAGTAATTTAATGATTTATTAAAGATAATGTTTTGGAAAAAAAAAATAATAATAAAATGTTAATTCTTCAAAACTTTAAAAAAAGAGTACGTTTTATTGATGAACATATACCGACCGAATGTACTTAAATTTCAAAAATATATGCCTTTAATACCTTCAATTATGCTTGAATTTTGGATTTTTATTTGAGTGGACACCCTGTTCATGTAATAAGGAATTGAAGTTAAAATTTGGTTCTCTGTGTCGCTGTAGATGTAATTAAAGTCAGATCACTTGGATATAACGAGCATATAAAATGTCGAAGGAGTTTTTCTGGCAGTTCATTACAAAATTATGAATGCAGTGCTTCGATTAGTAATTAGTGGAAGATAAATTTAATTATTAAAATGATAATTCGCGTCTTTATATTTCAAGTAATAATGCAAATTATTGATCCCTCAGCCTAGACGAGTAGATGGACTGTCAAATGATTTGTTTTCTGTGTAACTGCTGTAGCTGGAGGACTTTAGGATGTAATGGTTAGTCAATTAATGTAAAGCTGATTTAATTAATATCTTGAGGAATCGAATCTCTGTGTATCAGTTGGTTAAGTAACGTTAATTCCCTTGTCATGAAAAGAAAATTAATTGTTAAAAGAATGTTGTGGCAGGATTATTAATCAGCCATTAGTTTGTAGGTTAGTTATTAAGTAAAGATATCTTCGTTATTTTGCTGTATGGTTATACAAAAAAAAATCGTTGCTTCTATCCTTTGAAGATTACTAATCTTCGATTATTCCTTATTAGAACAATGATTTAATTTAAATGCAAAACAATGTCTTCTTGTTGGTAATGAAATGGTTAGATCACTCAAAGTGATGAGTAGATGATATCTCAGATGATTTTTTTCTGTGTATTTAAATTCATTCCTAGAGAACTTTAAGAATTAATACACCTAATCAATTAACGTGAACTAAATAAAAGTTTAATTACCTTCCTCTTACTGTTGATAATGTAAACGTTAAATCTGTCATGCATGACTAGTAGATGAAATGTCAAACAAATTTCGTGTATTTAGTGACATTTTTGGAGATCCTTAGGATACAATTAATGTAAACTGAACCAGTTGAATTAAGTCTCTGTAGAGGTGTTAATGAATACTAGATCCCTCAATGGTAATAAGGAGATTATGTGTGTAAAGGAATTGTAATTGTTGCCATTCCTTAAGGACGTCAGGATATTTTATTAATCACTTAGTTTATAATTCTGTTAATAAATCATTAAACTAAGAAATTGGTTCATTGCGATGAGACAGATTAATATCAATGTTAATTATTCAGGCATGACAACCATAAGAAATTTCAAAAAAATTATATGCTGTAGTTTCATCGAAAACTTCTGAATAATTAATGAAAATATTAGATTCTTCGTACAGTATATATACGAAAAGAATTTTCTCTGCTGTTTCTCAACAGATATTTTGTCACGACAGTGTACCTCAGTTCATTTTCGAATTGAGATATCTTCTCTGTGTCGCTTTTAATTGTGACAATGTTAGATTGATCTTTTAGACATGACGAGTAGATGTAATAACAAAAGTCGTGTAATTGCCACAGTTTCTTGGGGACTTCCATTATTAGTGGAGGATTGAGTTAATTAATGAAATGGGAAATCTTGTTCCCGCACATTTTCCCGTTTATTAAAAGGTTAAATCTCTCAGACATTGCAAGTGGATAATTATGAAGTGAGTTTTCTTAAAATAATTGCTTTCATTCCCCGAGGCGTTTTTCTCATTCTGCCTCGACAATTAATGGTAAACTTGGAAAACTAGTTGTTTTTTTTTATCGATCCCTCGGTAATTGAAATTTTACTAAGCAGCCAAATAATTGCTGTCCGTCATTTAAGACGTACTTTACGTACTTTAATGTATGTTGTCCATGTAAGTTAATGATATGATATTTGCGCTCCAAAATGTTTATGAATAATAAAATTGTCATGGGGGCAATAAATTGTATAATCGTGAAGCACATTAAACACACTTTGGCATTTTCTTACAGAGTTCATTAACTTCAATATACTGTTTATTTTGGTATAAACGTTTTCCTAAATACAACAATAGAACACAAAAATACAAATTTAAAAGTCAGTTGAAAGCACTTTCTTAAAATATGTTTAGCTTTGATTTTTCTTTGCAAAAACTAACCACCTTTTCTGTAAATTTCATATCTTGCCAATTTCAGTAGTTTTTTTTCCTGATTCTGGTTCTTTTTCGCTAATTACTGTTATTTTCAGAGATTATGTTTTCTTAAATTTTTTTTATAGAATTTTTTTATTAGAATTTATGAATAAATCCACTCTTCATGTAGATGTGGCTAGTTCCATTTTCGATATTTCAAGATTGTGGTTTTTGTGTAGGTCTTTTCTGTTTTCTTATATAGATTGAAAATAATCATAGAGTTAATTAATCGATAATTTAAAATTGAGATAGATTTGGTTTTTTAACAGTAAAAACTCCATATTTCACTCTCTATATAAGCGACGTCATGAACGACTGGTTTTTAAAATGATGGATGTTTATTCTTTCCTTTCATAAAAACGTTGACTTGAAGCCATTGGATTTGTTCATTTGAGGTTATTTGGAAAATACTGCGTATTCTATGAAGATGTGTGATTTAAAGCATCTACTGGAGCAGATTACCACTGCTATGGCAGTCACCACGGCAATAATTATTCAGCGTAAATGGATGGAGATAAACTAGATTATCACTATAGTGCAGATTTAATTACTTTATTTAATTAAACCTTTTTAAAATTGAATTTAACTTTTCAATCATTTTATAACTATATATTTTTATTATACTTCATTACTTTATAGAAGTATAAAACTAGGTGAATTTTTCAACAACTAACGTAATTAATTCAAATGCAATCAAATAAACTGGGGATGGAAAAATAAGGTTAACCTATAAAGCAGTATGCAATTTCAATTGAGATCTTTTGTTAATCGTTCTACATTCCCGCTTTTCTCACTGAATTTGAAAAATATGACGCTATGAAAATACATTTCGTCATTTATTATTCAATTGTAGCGCTTATTCAACAAATTTACAAATAACTATAAGGGTAAAATACTCGTAGTTCGTTTATTGTTTACTACTGTGCAGTTTTACTGTTTGATCCCTCTAGTACATTAGCAATTAATTGCCAACAACTCATTGCTATTTCTATTAATTAGTCATTTTAATTGACTAACATGATTGTTCAAACTTGGATCGAAAAAAAAATTTAATTGACTTTACTCTTTAGTCAATCGAAGATAGGGGTATGAAAACAAAAGTAACACATTTTAATTTCTCTAACCTGGAAATTGTGTAAATGTAAACCTAATAGACATTCTGTTTATACTACATTTACTTGAGAAAGTGAAATAACTTATTTTTTTAATCTTGAGTGATTGAGTGATTGCCTATAATTTAGAAGAGAGAATTTATTATTTGCAAGAAGGAGAGTGAGGAATGGTGGTTTCCCCTATCCCTTGTTCCTGTCTTCAAGTATTTGTCTTAGGAGAAATTAATTGTAGAAAATTTTCTTAATGATCTTGTTAACCTGATAGCGACTGGGAAAACAAATCAGTAACTGGATCATCCTAAATGATTCGGATAATTCAAATATTTAATGCAAGAGGGTTATCTATCAATATTGAATAATGGGTAAACAAAATGTTGTATTTACTTCTAGTGTAATATAATTTATGGTGATTTATATTTGTGTACTTTAGTTGAGTTGAGTATGATAGATTGTGTTGCAAAGGTGAATTGTGAAAAGCAAACAGGTACATAACGATCGAACTGCTTAATAATAATAACGACAAATATAGTTTTACCTATATGAATTTACTATTTTCTAACATCTTTTTCCATTATACTAACGCAGTGTACAAACCAAAACAGGATCAATTTATTAACAGATTGTACAAAATAATTTGAAACGATTCTAATTCATATTGTATAGGGCAAACAAGAAGGACGTTCAAGACAAGTTTCAAACCATATACAGCAATAATGACTAATACAATCAACAGACATGACATTGAGTTAACTATATATAATGTATAATAGAGTTTTGGAGTTAATAAGTCGCCACACACTAATGTTAATGGTCTGTCTACAATGACATAAATCGAAGTATTAAAGTTCAATGTTTATGCGTACGTACAATTTTATTTGTGGTGTGAAAGTTTTTTATTTAGGTTACGTCAACTTAAAGATACCGGCATTGTAACGGCGAAACAATCTGCATGAAAAATTAAGGAATAGTAACTGCTAATGATGTTATGATATTTATTTGGTTTTAAGAAAATTTAAAAAATTTCAATTATCAACTTGAAAATTTCGTTTCATGATAGTTTCCAGAACAGTGAATTGCTATATATACGTCAATATACAGGGTTATTCTAAAAGAAATATACACATCTTTTTAATTAACATAGTAAATTGGTTTTAGTCAACAGGAAAAATAAATAGTAGCATCACAAAGATGACATTTCAAAGTTTTTTGTACAGTGTTATAAATGTTTTATATAAGCCCCACGGGTTACACTGCAGACATCAATTCCATAGTCAAGTTCTGACCAGACTCTGTTAAGGGTGTCGACGTCAACACTCTCTACAGCTCTTGTTATGCGCTGCCTTAATTCCAAGATGGTCAGTGGTAATGGGAGAGTAAAAACTTGATCTCTTACGTAACCCCACAGAAAGAAGTCGCACGTGGTCAAGTCTGGACTGCGATACACAGAAATATTCATTCGCTATAACCATTCATCTTTGGTGAGGCCAAAAGATTGTTGTTATTTCAATGAACTTTTTACGACCCATCATTATTGAACGTTTTGTCAGTGTTGGAGACATATTCTCTGAGTTTATTGTAAACTCAAAGTTTGAAAGGTAATAAATTATATTTTAGAATTCTGCTGCATTGAGAATTCGTGATACGACAAATACTTTATTGCTTCTTAGGATTACTTTTGGTTCTGAACATTGTATTTGATTTATCTGTTTTCTCTCTCTCTACAGCGAAATTGTATCCAGAAGAACTATGACTGATTATTAGAATATTTTTTCACTTTTAAGATGAATGTAGATTTTTTGAAATAGCTGCCGCCAATTTAAGTTTTCAATAACTTCGATATATTTTATTCTTATCTTGGGGGAACTTTTGAACAATGTTTCAGTAATTTAATCAGAATTGATAACTCCAATTTTGAGAAAATATTAATTTTATGGTACTCTTACTTGCGAGTGAAATGTAGTACAATATGGGTATTATTAAAGCAAATAATTAGCCTTGCTTTTTTGACTGATAGTCGCATTTCATGACTTAAAGCGAAAATACTGCATTTCATTTCTTACTCTGTTGTAAGAACGATGCGACAATGAAAACAAACATTACTATAGAGACTTGAAATGTTATACAGTATAGGATTAATTCTTGCATGATTCCTTCTGCATTTTATTAATTTAGAAAAATCCAACAAATAATTTCAAAAGCAATTGAAATTATCTTATTACTAATTTAATTAAAAATTCTTAAAATTAAATACATATTGTAGGATTTCTGCATATTAATCTCAACAATTCAAAATAACGTTGATTGGGCTAGTTATGATAGGTAAGCACCAGGATGGTGACTTTTATCTTGTTTTTCTTACGACAGAAAATTTTAATTACAAAAAAAACTCTGGATATTCATTTTTCGAATAACAAAAATCATTGCTATCAAAAAGATAGTTAAAGACTCGAGAGACTGCAACTCCACGATGTTAACGAGATCGTTAAGAAGTTTGGTTTCTCGGCGTAATTGCTGTCGTTACTTGAGGACTATGTCTCGACAATTAGAGGAAGACTAAGGTAATTTATGATATGAATAATCATGTCTGTGTCCCAGATATGACGATTAAATTAAGCGTGGGTAGAGTTCTCTCCGTGGAATTGCAGCGTTTCTTGAGAGGTTTCTACCTATAATTAGTGAACGGTTGGGTTAATTCATGTCTGCTTGTCGGTTTTGATTAATAAAAATATTAGATCCCTCAAAGCTTAAGACTAGATTGTCTTAAAATATTTTACTTGTTGTCTTGGTACCATTACTTCTCGATCTTCTGCCTCCATAAATAGTAAAAGACTGTGATAATTTTGGATTTAAGAAATTTTTTCCTTGTCGTTTTTGATTAATGAATAATCTAATTAGATCCCTCTGATTGACAACAAAATTAAGTGTTAAAAGATTGTTTTCTCCTTTTTGTATCTCTATAATTAAATCCCGATTCAAGTTTAGTTAGAAACACTTCTAACTAAACTTCAATTGGGATTTAATTGTGGAGACACAACGGTGTAAATCAATTAGCACGAGAAATCATGAATACTTGTGTATCAAAATTTACATTTATTTTTCGAGAAGATTTGTATTTAAAACAAAATTATTATGCGATGTTATAGCATAATGTTTTTAAACGCATAATATCCTCTCTGGATAAGTACTGCATGAAAAATGTGGCGAATTTAACATGAGTTTATATTCGTAGATTACAGGCAGGCTTATGTTGGTGTGGAGAGAAGGAATGTTTTCATTAATGAATGGATATGAGATTCCACAAAAACTTTGTAAAATTATTCTTCAATGAAACAAAAAACAAAATAAAGATTTTAATATTAGTCTACATTCAGCAGTGTAGGCTATAAATAAATCCTGGACACTACAACGTCTAGCCGACGCTGAAGATGCATGATTTTTGCAGTCTAACATTTCTAAGTTTTTACATATTGGAATCTGTTTCTATTTTACGTATACTGTTTCATTTAGTTTTTATTTCGCTATTTACCAAACTTATTAGCAGCTTATTTTAATAACCTTACTTCGTTCCTAATCACAATCCTAAATAACTCTTTCTTAAACAGATTATCTCAAAGTAATATTAGTTTTGTATTTGATGCCTTTACTTATTGACAGCAGGATATTAATCAACAATTAGTTAAAGTAAGATTTTGATTTGTTGGTTATTCGTAGATTAAATACAAAATTTACAATTAAATTGTTCGTTGACGAATTTTGGACACTGATACGATTATTATGCAAAACGAGGTTTCTTGTTACTTTTGATAATGAAAACGTTAGACCTCTCAGACATAAGGAGTAGATAAAATGTCAAATTATCTTATTTTTACATTTACATTTCCTGGAGAAACTTGGTATGCAATTAATGTAAACTGGATTAATTAATTACTTAAGGAATCGAGAACCCCCCCTTTAGGTTAATGAATTAATCATGATTAAAAAGAAAATAATCATCATCATGAGATGAGTTCTAAAGAATATTTTTCTTGTAATTGTTGAAATTCCTGAAGGACCTATATATTAATAATGAACAATTTGTTTATAACGGACATACAAAATGTCAAATAAATTTGTCGTATAATTATTTCAAACTTCATTGAAGACCTTTAGATAATTAATGAAAATATTAGATCCCTCATATAAAAGGAGTACATTAAGAAAAGAGTTTTTCCATGAAATTGCTGCCGTTTCTTCCTCGACAGTTGGTGGAAGTCTGAATTATTTTTTTGAAATTAAATATCTCGTCTCCGTGTTGCTTTTGATTAAATGGAAATATTAGATCCCTCATCCGTCATGACGAGTAGATTAAATATCGAAACATTTTCTTCGTATAATTATTGACGTAGTTCCTTGAGGACATTTAAATGTTATACTTCTATTATTTAAGGACGACTCAATTAATTAATGAAACGGGAATCTTCTTTCTGTGTTTATTATTATTATTATTATTTTTAATGGAACATTTTAGACTTTCAGACACAAGTGGATTCATTATGAAACAAGTGTTATTAAAGTAATTTCTCTCTTTCTTTGAAGACTTTTATTTTGTAACGCTTCGACAATTAATTAGTGGAATATTAAGTTGTATTATTTTTAAAATGATTTGATCCTTCAGTTATGAAAAATGCATTAAGCGGCAAAATAGTTATTTAGTCATGTAGTTGCTTCTATCCCTTAGGGATTTTGAAGTGTTATGCATGTCAGTTAGTAATTAAAATGAGAAAATAATATCTCGAATTGCTAATGATTAATGAAGTTGTTAATTCCTTTAGTCACGAGAATTTAATCAAGTTTACAATTTTGAAGTATATTAAACACATTATATTACATTTTGATGTTTTTTTAAAAAACAATTTTTTGGGTCTAAGTATAAACTTTTTCTACCAAAAGTGCAAATTTTAAACGTCAGGTGAAATTTCATTCTAAAAATATTTTTAGCTTTAAATTTTACGAAAGCTATTTCAGTGAATTCAATTTAGGTTCTTGTTATGATTGTATTTGAGATAAGATTAGGTTGACGACACTGCAAGAGTCTGGAGGCAAGACGGGTGTAAGCAGGTCGTAGGCAACAGCCTTGTCTGTAGATAGTACATGTAATAAAGATATTGTAACAATTACAAAAGTATAATTTTATTAACAATAACAACAAATATAACATGGTGGCAGTGGTGAACAAGTGAAGTGATTATTAATTATAAAATGCCTACTTTAAAAAGCATTATTATATAAGACATGTGAACAGCTGGCCGATTGTCGGTAAGTTTTAGTATAGACACGTAAGCCTAAAAAAGTGCAAAGCTAAATTTATAAATCGTTAGTGTTATATGGCTAAATTACAACAACAAGAATTAGATATTCCTGAAGCAAAAGACATATTTTTTACAATGGATTATCACTCTAATATTCCTAGTCAAATGTCATTTGAAGGAAACTTGACTGAAAATTGGACAAAGTTTAAACATAAATTTAATCTATATTGTGACGCTTTTTTAACTGAAAATGTACAAGATAAACGTAAAATTGCGTTATTATTACATTCAATGGGTGATCAGGGTGTTGAAATTTTTAATTCTTTTAATTTAACAAAGGAAAGTGCAAAAGTGTTTGAACATGTCATAACAGTATTCGATGAATACTTTCTTCCGTTAAACAACGTGACGTATGAAAGACATATTTTTTTCAACCGGAAACAGTTACATAATGAATCATTTGAACAATATATGGCTATACTTAGAAATTTAAGTTCTACATGTGAATTTGGAAATTTAAGGGACAGTCTGGTAACAGATATTTTCATTAGTGGAATTACAGATTCATCAGCAAAAGAAATATTACTAAAGACAAAAAATATCGATATAAAATCAGCTTTGGAAATTTGTAAAACAAAGGAAATGGCTCATAGAAGAGCACGCCATCTAGATATTAAAACTGAAACGGGTACGTCATCAACCGATATAGACTCTATCAACAAAACTAAGAAGCATTATTTATTATCAAAGTCAAGCAGCGATAGTAACTTCAAACTAGGACAGGTCAAAAGTAAACATAGGCCTAAATCGTCGTTTCAACAGAAGCAAACAACAGATGTACAAGTTCAACGACATAATCGTGTTATACAAACTTCTTGCGGTAAATGTGGTTACAAACATAAGTTTGGTGAATGTTTTGCTTTTGGAAAAAAATGTAATAAGTGCGGAAAAGCGAATCATTTTGCCAATATGTGTAGATATAATCGCAAATTAGTAAGTTCTCTAGACAATACTCAAAAATTTAATAGTCTAGCATCAATAAGTGATCCTAGTTTAAACTTTATTATAGATATAGTAAATATAAATAGTAATCAAAATTCTGAAGTAGAACAATGGTAGAGAAATTAGTTATTAATGGAAAAGAATGCCTACTAAAATTAGATACAGGGGCACAAATTAATATTTTATCAATTAAATCATTTAAAGAACTTAAAATTAACCATAAATTTGTAAAAAAGACAAACACATCAGTAACGTCTTTTACAAAAAATTGTGTTCCTATATTAGGCACATGTAGTGTTAATTGTCAAGTAAAGGGTAAAACAGAAGTGCATAAATTAATATTTTATGTTGCAAATATTAATTGTTCTAATATACTTGGTTTAAAATCTTGTATTGAATTAGATCTCATAAAAAAAATTGAAACTGTAGAGATTTTTAAGTGTGAGAAATATAAGCAATTATTTGACGAAGGAATCGGTAAAATACCAATTGAAGTAAAATTACAATTAAAAGACAACACAATATCAGTTGTAAGTCCATCTCGTAAAATGCCAGTTTTATTATATGATAAATTAAAAGCAGAACTAAAAAGATTAGTTAAATTAGACATTATAAAAGAGATTAATGAACCAACAGAATGGCTTAATCAAATTGTTATTGTAGAAAAGAAAAATGGAGATTTAAGAATTTGCTTAGATCCATTTCATTTGAACAATGCAATCAAAAGGTCTCATATACAATTTCCAACTTTTGAAGAACTCTCTTCAAAGCTTACAAATGCTAAGTATTTTACTAAGTTAGATGCAAGTGCAGGTTTTTGGATGTTACCTTTAGAAAAAGAAAGTGCTAAATTATGTGCATTTCAAACTCCTTTTGGAAGATATATTTTTAAACGATTGCCTTTTGGTCTAAATTGCTCAAGTGAAATTTTTTATAAAATTATGTTACAAACCTTTGATGAAATACCAGGTGTAATTTTATATATAGACGATATTTTAATACATGCTGATACTATAGAAGAATTAAATAATAGAGTGAAGCTAGTGTTAGATAGAGCTAAAGACTCTGGAATTAAATTTAACAAAGACAAATGTATTTTTAATGCTAAAGAAGTAACATTTTTAGGTCATAAATTTAGTGCTAAAGGTATCGAAATAGATCAAAATAAGATAAAAGCGATTGTTGATATGCCTTCACCAAGAGATGCAAGGGCTCTTGAACGTATTTTAGGTATGGTAAATTACGTTTCGAAATTCATACCCAATTATTCAGAATTAACTAAACCGTTTAGAGATTTATTAAAAAAAGATAATGTTTTTGTCTGGAATAAAACTTTGGAGAATTTATATGTGAAACTCAAGAAATATATTACAGAAGCGCCTGTACTAACATATTTTGATCCCAATAAATAGAGTACGTTATCAGTCGATGCATCTCAATTTGGTTTAGGTGCAGTATTATTACAAAATGGAAAGGTAGTGGCTTATGCTTCAAAAGCACTAACAAGCGTACAAACGAGATATTCTCAAATAGAAAAAGAGTTGTTAAGTATTGTATTTGGTTGTGAACGTTTTAAACAATATGTATATGGTAGTATTAATGTACTAGTAGAAACAGATCACAAACCATTGATACCAATTTTTAAAAAACCTTTATGTGATGTTCCAATAAGGCTGCAAAGAATGTTACTAAGATTACAACCTTATAATTTAAAAGTTACATATATACCCGGTAAATACCTATTTTTGGCGGATACTCTATCCAGAACATGTAATATAGCTTCTAAAGAAATAGATCCTTTTGATGAGGAAATTGAAGTTCAGGTAAATCTTTTAATTAGCAATATGCCTATTACTGAGACCAACAAACTAAATATTAAACAAGAAACCATGAAAGATGCAGTAATGTGTAAATTAAAAAAATATATTCAAAATGGTTGGCCTAAATATAAAAAAGACGTAGAGATTGAGATTCAACCTTATTTTGAATTGCAATCCCAATTATGTATAATAGATAAAATCATATTTAAAAATAACGCAATTGTTGTTCCTAAAACATTAAGATTATCAATGTTAAACAAAATACATTTAGGACACAGTGGCATTTCAAGATGTAAGTCTAGAATAAGAAATATTCTATTTTGGCCCAACATGTCAAATGATATTGAAAATTTTGTAAAATGTTGTCAAACATGTGCTAGATACAAAAGAAACAAATCCAATGAACCATTAATATGTCATAAAGTACCTGAAATACCATGGCAAAATGTAGGTTGTGATATTTTTGAGCTAAACAAAAAATATTTCATAGTGGTAGTAGATTACTTTTCATACTTTATAGAAGTTTCCCACATATCTAATTGTACTAGTACAACAATAATTGATAAACTTAAATCATTCTTTTCACGTCATGGCATACCATTAAATTTCTATTCGGATAATGCAACTTATTATATGTCCGATGAATTTAAAAAATTTATGAAAGAATGGAATTTTAATCATATAACTTCTAGCCCCCACCATCCAAAGTCTAATGGAATGGCGGAGTCGGCTGTTAAAGTCATCAAAAATATTTTTAGAAAATGTTTAGATTCTAAGCAGGACCCCTATCTTGCGCTTTTAGAATTTAGAAATACTCCAAGACAAAATTTAAGTTCGCCTGCTCAATTATTAATGTCAAGGTCTTTAAGAACCACTATACCTAGACACATAAACCATCTGAAACCTAAAATTAATTTTAAGAAAGATAGACAAAAAATGATAAAAAACAAAAGTATCATGAAACAACATCATGATGTTAGAGCTAAGGATATGAAGGAAAACTTTTCTAGTGGCAATAATGTATGGTTTAAAAGAAATCCCAAATCATTGTGGTGTCCAGGTAGAATTGTAAATAAATGTGAACAAACCAGATCCTTTACGATCCAAGATCAAAATGGAAATTCATACAGACGTAACAATTCATATTTCACCAGACAATACAATAAATACAGAACATGGCATTAAGAATCATTCTGATAATTACAATGAATTAAATAATCAAAATAGTCTAAGTAAACAATTGCCCATACCGTCAACTAGTACAGAAGACACTTCTGTAACAGACCCACACAAATATACAACTAAATATGGCAGAGTGGTTAATACTACTAAAAGATGTCCTCAGGAATAAAAAGTTAGATAATAAGTAATAAATGAAAAAAGATTAAGTTATGAATATTTTGTTATTGATTAAGTTAGATATACAAGGAATTAATTTTATTTAAGTAATTAAATTGTTTTGTAATGTAAAGACAAAGAAGTTTAAAAGTGTTGTTAATTTAATTTTTAATAATAATAAGAGAGATGTTATGATTGTATTTGAGATAAGATTAGGTTGACGACACTGCAAGAGTCTGGAGGCAAGACGGGTGTAAGCAGGTCGTAGGCAACAGCCTTGTCTGTAGATAGTACATGTAATAAAGATATTGTAACAATTACAAAAGTATAATTTTATTAACAATAACAACAAATATAACAGTTCTTTTCAGCTGATGGCTGTTATTTTATATTGAAGTTATGTTAGAAATATTGTAGAATTTCTAAATAAAGACTTGTCTTTTGAAGTTGATTTAAAAAAAAAGATTTTATTAAATTTATTCCTATTAGTTCCATATTCCGCGTTTTAATAATACGATTGATCAAAAACTTGTCGCTCCGTTCTGTGTTTTGGGGGTAAATCTACAGGCATTCATTTTTTAGGACGATTAAGGCAATTTTTTCGTTTATTTAGTGTGATCGATAATTGTTCAGGACTTGATTCTAAAATAAGAAAAAAAATATTGTATGAACGTAGGTCCTAAAATGCTTCCTTTTAATTCTGTCGGCCATGGGTAGAATATTAGGACCTATGACTATTTTAAAATGCGAAATGTCACAAACGTAAATCGAAGTGTTTCCGGACCTATGTTTATACAAACTTTTTTTATTTGTTTTTAGTTCTAGAATAAACTCCCGAAATATTACCTAGCAATTTTGAATCCCTCTGTATAATTCGAAAATAATCTGATATCTGATGGTGTAAAGATTATCGTTCTTATTTTCTTTTTAGTTAGTGTTTTTTACAAAGTGAGCCTAACTGAAAATAAATATTTGGTTTTGTAAAAAGCACAGAAACGTAATTTGTATTTTGTTTATGAGTGTTTTCAACGGTGACCTTTGGATGAGTCCCAGTCACACAAGTGGTGCGTCAATTGTCGGTAGCACGAAGATGATTACCTTTCAACAGAGAGCGCAGTGCGTGTTATGGTAACGTTAAACTTAAATTAATAATAACTATTTATCGCACTTAGTAATAGATGCAACTGTTACGAAAAGTGTCACAAGTGGTAAACACTAGTTTAGACGTAAAAAACTTCCAGGAAAACCACGAATTTCCCACGAGACTGTGAGAACGTACTGCAACTGTTCTTATGTATTCGGAAAATGTCTATTGACCAGTAAAGTTGGAACTTGGAGCCCCAAAGACTGTAACTCAAAAAGTTGTTAAAAATCAATTACGTTTACACAAAGCCCTACGATACCATAACGCCCTAAATGCGTCACATTCGTAAGTGAAATTCTTTATAAAATTTACGATAAACAAAGGTTATATAAATGAGATTGTTTTACAACTGGTACGATCGACAAAACTTGTAATGTGTCTAAACATTTTGCAAAAAATATTTATTTCGCTTCTTTCCTTTAAAAATTATAAATGTAGGTAGTATATTTAAGATAACAATTTATTGAATCATTTTTAATGTAATTTAAATGCAATCCAATAAGTTGGAAAGGAAAACAGGTTAACCTATAAATCTGTATGCAATTTCAATTTAAATCTTTTGCAAATTTTTCTCCATTACCGCTCAGCTCATTACCTTCAATAAATTTGACTCGTGGATAATTTAATATTCAGCAAAATTATAAAGAACTTTGTACATAAAAATATTCAAATATTTGTTTACTGCAGTTTTGCGGGTTCTGTGTAATACACTAGCAAATAACGTACTAACTCATTTCAGATTAGTTTTCCATCTTTATTTTAAAATATTAATAACTGGTGGACAAACTGTCTTACTCGTGAATATAACCTAACCTAAACATATTTGAAGTTACTTTTAGCTTTCAGTTATCACAACTAAAATGCGTAATCTTAGTTCCACTACTCTACTGCTGTTCTTTCACACATATGCTAACCAAATTTTGGAATCATTTTAATTTTAATAAAAATATGCTTATTTTGATATAATAATGGTATTTCATGAAAATACAGTATGTATTTAAAAACATACTTAAAGTATCCCCTATGATGAAAGGGGATAAATATATGTGACTTAACAGATATAATTAAATTATTTGATGAACATTTATTTTGTTGCCGAAGTCATTTTTTTTAGGAACATGTGATGTTTGTGAGCGTTAAGTTTTTAAATTGTTAACTGTGATACCGAATGTTAAATGCCTAAACTCAACATGGCCTTATACCGTAAAATATTTAGAAAATGTAAGTTGTAATAGGTTGTTAGACTACACTAAAATATAATCGCTCTGGGACACAATATATACGCAAGAAACATATGAGGTTTTTTGATTAACCAGGCCCACCAACTACCGTCAACTACTGTTTGTTGTAGGTGGGCTCGCTTCCCGCTATAACAGGTTGGAAATAACTGAACTAAACATCTCGGTGTCTTGGGTGTGATTCGAACAATGCGTTATTGCAACATTTGAATAAAAAAGTCTCTACTTTTATTTGTTTCCCCTTGTGATTTGAATACGAAAAACATCTCTATCATTATCGATATAAGCACCAATCCTCCCCCATCGCGATTATTTCAACCCCTTCGCTACCAGAACACTTTGGATAAATCATTATGTGGATATATTTGAGTTCAGTAATCAGATTGCCTATTCTACGCCTTAATATTAACTGACTAAAACACGTTTATTACACTACCTCAATATATTGATAATTTTTTACATATTTATTAAATGGTATGAGATTGAACTTCTATGTCCTGACAATCTTCGAAAGTTTAATCTTGTAAAACCATTCCTGATATTTCATTTATTGGATTATTTCTAATGCTAACTATTTTTCAACATCTACATTTTTCAACAGTCAATACAAACTACAACCCTTACATTATAATATATTTCTTCGTACAAATAATTCACTTTATACTCGTATAATATCATTTCCCTGTAACAAGAAATGTATATTTGTAGTAACTAGTTTTATTCCATTAATTATAAGGACGACAATATCAAGAATCATATCAGTATACATTTCCTTACAGCATATATTTGATTTAAATCTCATTAGAGTAAAGTTCAGTCAGATGCAAAGCAACGACCTTGGTACACAGGATAATGGTTCACTGCATCTTGCACTCTGGTGATCATTACATCTACTACAACTTGCAGGAGAGTTACAAACTTAATAATTACAAGAAATATCTGACGCGGAAAGCAATTCATCTTTATTTATTTATTTTTTCAACTTTTACCATTTAGGTTGGAAAGAATTGAAAAGATAATAATATCACAATAAAAAAGCTACTTGCCACGAGTAGCTACGAGTACTTACCTAGTTTACGAAGTGTAGGCCTATCGTCAAAATTTTCGACTTTTATTTTTTGACTGATCTTCACGGTTCATGATCTCTAAAAAACTGATAAAGTGATTTTGTAAATGCCGTCCGCCGTCGTCTTTGTCCTCTGTACTATAGTGGCCACAAGAATAAATATAGAATATAGGTAAATACACGAGTGTCTGGAACCTTATTGTATTCAGATAAATTGAAATGAATCTTTCAAAATGGCGAATATCAAACAGGGTTTTCATCGTAGCTCTTGTATTATTCAACTTTAACACACTACATTATATGAAAATTTGAAGTTTTCAATTCTGCATTTAACGGTACCAACCCCATCTTTCTACGATGATAAATAGCGAAGTTATTGTTAAAAATGTAATTTCGAATTCTCTCCTCCTAAGAAAATGTGATATTCGTATAGTTACAAGACATCACAGAGCCGAAACAATAACAGAAGCTAAGGGCTAAGTAGAGTATATACACATTGAAAGTAGTGATATACACTGTTACGACGTTCAGAAAACCCTTGTAACAACAATTTTAAACAAACTTATCCGCCTGGATTTTAAGATCTACCAATAAAACATTAATGATTGTAATTTTACAATTGGTCGACATTTATTTTAAGCAACAACCTTTTGTGTAATTGGATTTAAATCTACGTATAACATCGTATTTTTTATAATTTTGAGAGTACGTTTGTTAATAATTAAATTTTCCAAAAATTAAAATATAATTATTCCAAGATGTTCGGGTAAAAGAATATTCAAAATGGTCACAATTTACAAGTTTATCAACCGATTTTTGTGTTTTTCCAATAACCTTATATGTCCGACGAACATTCTACATTTTGATAAAATGTTAACAAAATTGCTACCCCTAGACCTTATTAAATATAAAATAATTCGATCATTCGAAAAGTAACTTTTTTGTTTAAAAAAGAAAGAAAAAAACCTCATTTATAAATAAATGGAGTTTGAGGAACCCACCTGGATTGACACCTTTCTTCAAGTATTTTTGGATTATATCTCTCTTTTTCATCTCTCCTATCAGGTTTCTTGTGACCAACCTCTTCCAAACCTGACTATTGTAGTAATCGAGGACTGAGAGTTTTTTTTTTTTTTTTTTTTTTTTTCACTTTTAAACAAAACAAGGAAAAAACAAAAACACTAGTACAGTTGGACACTTTCTTACGCACCCATGGATTGCATTCAGAGGTAATTTGGTCCAAATCCGCCTCGTTTCAGTTTAGAAATTTTGCCAAGATGCACAACTGAAACTTTTCAATAGAGTATCATAGATTCTCTGCGTTGAGGATACCTACATCAAATATTACTTTAATAACCATGGTTGAGTTCAGTCAATATTAGTCTATTTGCCCATTTGTTAAACTTCTTAATTTTTGAAATATATATATCCAGGTGTACTAAAAGTATGCGACCCCTTCCGTAACTTTTAGACAAACTAGACGTAAACTAGAAAGATGAAACTATGGGAATGGTATTTGGATCATTAGTAACTACTTTTACGAACTTTCAACACCACTCCCTACCTCTTTTATTTTTAAATGTTAACATAGGGCTTGTGACACATCATTTGTTTTTGTACTTAAATTCTGATATTCTGATACTAAGTAAAGTAATGTACGACAACCCTATCCAAAATGGCGGTCGAAAAACCTTTTTTCTCCAAATATACTGGACCCCTCTCGCAATTTTTTAACATTTTAAAAAGGAAAGACATATCCAAAAGATTCATCTCTCCAGTTTAAACTATTAAAAAATTGCTCTTATTACTCAAAATTGGGGGAGGGGGTTGTGAAAGTATTTAAAATTAGTTGCAATTATTCAAAAACATTCCCATAGTTTCATCTTTCTACTTTCCGTTGTCTAAACGTTACAGAAGGGTCCCATACTATTGGTACACCTGGTATTTATATACATACATACAAATGTCTGGAGAAGAGGATATAAAAAATGTTCGACGGAAAATATTGTGCCGCATAAAAGTAATGACTAAATCGATAGGCAGTCCCTTGAGTTTAATTGTGTGTCGCCAATGCAGAGACTGGCGAAAAGCTGCAAGGTCAAGTGGAAAGATAAACCATGCATAAACAGCGATAGAGCGTAGTGTTAAATTTGTATAGTTGTGTCCAGACTATACAAGATGAGCTAACATTGCCTATACATGCACAGTAGATCTAAGGAAATTTATCTTGTCTAAATACAGTATTGATAGATATCTATAATGAACTTCAGAACGGAAACAGTATGATTGGAACTGTATGTTTTTTTAAACATATTTATAAGTAAACGCAATAATACGGAACGCCTTTATTAACACATATTACGAAATGTTATTTATGCAGTGTCCTACACCCCAAACTGATCCACCGATTTCCATCAAATTTTGTATAAGGTATGGATTATTTTCATCTGCTCACATCTCAAATGACTTGTATCGTTTTAAACAAAAGATTTAATCTTCACAAAAATTCTGATTCCAGAGTTATTGGTTAAATAAGTGCCTACGTCATCATCACATTGAATTCCTCAAAATCTGCTTTTCGTTCGAATTTGGATAAAGTATAAAAATTATTACCTAATAAAAGGAAATTGAGCTTTGTGATGTAATTCACAAAAATAAACTTTGACCATCGTCACTAAAATTAAAACAATACATATTAGCAATACTCTTACATAGAAATTTTAGCTTTCGGGATCTCCCTCGTGGAAACGTCAACACAAAAACTAAAAAATGGTCACCAATTATAAGAGTAATTTGTCACAATTTTTGACTCAGTAGATTCATGTGTTAGGTGTTGGAAACTCTTTAAACGTCGAAATTTTGGTCAAAGCAAAATATTCAGTCGGTACATTTTAAAATAGCCTTCTTTATTTCTTTATCAAATGTTAAAACACTGTTTTCATTTGTGTCTCTATGCAAAAAAAAGAAGAAAAACGTTTACCGCAATAATAGGCGGGATTATAGTTGTATTTAATCATTTTTGCAATTAAACTAGGTTTAAATGATGTTGACTCTTTTCGGATGACCACCATTTTCAAAAACTAACCTAGAGTAAATATCTTTTATAAACAGAGTATATCTGAAACGCGTCAGTAGTAATTAAGACAATCTTATTAAAACATATGTTCGAGTTAAAAATTAAGGTCTAGGTTCATTTTCGTTTATTTAAATAATAAGCCACCATCGTACTTTTCTTTTACTTGTGATGAAGTTCAATAAATTAGGATATTAATCTTCACATTTCACTGAAAACGGTAAACCGGTTGTGATACTGTAGACATTTCATGACAGCTTTGTGTACGATTTTGTTTACCAATACTTTTTTGATAATACGTTTCTTCACATCTTTAGAGGTTAAATTGTAGCAAAATTCTATAAAAATCTTTAAATACGCTTAATCTTATGGTAACGAAAAATTAAACATTAAATAATGTATCACAGTTCAAATTTCATCAAAGCGACACTGTTTGGACAGCAGACAGAAAGGCTTATAGATTCTCGATAAAAACAGTTTTTTTGACCCCAAAAAACTTCCTCTATACTACTTAGCCTATATTGTAAGAAAGTAAAAACAAACAGAAATTCTCGCTCTGCTTGTCAAGTATGAATAAATACATTCGCAGGCTATACAATTTTTACACCCAGTTGTACTTGTTTTGATTCATTTCTGTATTAAATTATAAAGTATTGTAATGTTGAATGGACAAGCTGGGTTTGTTGGTTTATCTCTTCATTTTGGAGAGTAATTGTTTGCTGCTGTTGAAATGAAAGATCCAAGCAAAGGAATTACGATGAGCGACAGTATGTGTCATTAAATAATTCCCTGCTTAGTCTAGTCTTAACACTGTTATTAATATACACCTCACATTAAAAGTACTTCATTTTATTTATTAACTTTACATGCATAATTCATCAAATATGTAAACACATTTACGATATAAATGTCAGAGAATTTCAACGACACACAGGTTTTATTTTAATTTCTTTCATTTCACATATTTTTTTTTTAACTTTAATATTCATTGTTATCTGTATCCAAGTCACAGTTGATAAGTAATTCAATCCAGTATAATTTCATCTATGTGAACTTACTTCCTATGTATTTATTCTTTATGCGTTTCAGATCTCTATTCCACTATCAGAAAATCGCTCTATGGAGGTTTTCTTCACATTAAGAAATTACAAACACAACACGAATGTAAATGTACACAAAGTCACCCCACGCCAACGACGGTGTACACACGTCCCGATGTAGAAAAGCGGAATACGGTGATTGTTGTGTTTTAACTTGTGACTTTGTCTAATCTACATTTGTGTTGTGATTGTAATGTGAAGACCTCCATAGAGCGATTTTCTGATAATGGAATAGAGTTCCGAAACGCGTCAAAAGTAAGTACATAGGAAATAAGTTCACATTGACGGAATTATACTGGATTGAATTACTTTTTTTTAATGTTTGTAAATATTTTTCTACAAAATCAAACTTTGATCTATCTAAAATTAAAACAATTAAAATTAATAGTTTGGTTATTTGAATAGAATTAGTTTTAGTGTTGTATTTGTGTTAAATTTTCAATATTATTTTTATCTCATAAACTGAGCAATAGTTTATCCAAAGTTTCCTTAATATTAGTTCTGTGAACCTTAACACAGAACGCCTTTACGCTTGCTTCGCGTTGGAAGCGTAAAAGATTTCTATTGTTTGTTTACTCCAATTTATTGATTGTCATATCAACTTTTAAAAGAAATCTTGGAAACAAAATAGTGTAGCTGTTACGTAAATAATAAATTATTCAATATTTTTATAACCCAATGAAATTCGAAAAGTTTTAATTCGTATAAATGAAAACATGGAAAAAGTAGTAAGCCATGTTTTTTTAAATTATTTATTCAGATAAAAACTTTCTGGAGGAAAGTTTTAAATTAAATACAAGTGAAAATTCTTTTGATTTGTTTTACTACCTATGTGTTTTCTCTTACAGCATTACATTTCATACTTCGAAGCAGGAGCTCTATTCCTACCTTGGAACCAATCATTACTCTTTTGAATGACATCGGAAAATTTCATTAAAAAAAAAGTACTTTAGTACATACATCGTCAGCTTAGATGCAAAGAACTTTATTCCGGAATTTGAAAATGATTGGACGACGCGTTTGGCCGTAATTGCATAACAGATACAGAAACAAATATACAAACTTAATGCCAAATGAAACCGAATCTCGTTTCCTTTGCCCAATCATTATGAATCAATATGTAAATCAGTGTTACATCAGTGTTTTGGCCTTAATAGTTATTTCAAAATATACATTAATATAATAAACGTAACAATATTTCCGTGGAGAAGAAAAGAACTGTAAATTAACTCCACCTATTCCTTTTCTCTGCTGGCATTTAATAGTGTTTCCACTAAAAACTTAAAATCTAAAATGTTCCTTCAAAACATTGTTTTTAAAATATTACTTTAACTAGTTTCATTTATTTATCTTTAAATACGTAATTATTTTTCATACGTAATATTGTTTTCATAGTGACTAGAGGAAGTAATAACAAAGTATTTATTTCATGCTTTAATTGAGTTAACTATTTGCTAATCACATCTTGGCATCCAGTCACTGCAGTTTCTTAGAATGTTGTTTAGTTTGGCCTACTTTTAAATCAAACAAACCTGCATTAAGGATCCTGGCACTACTGTTTGGCTGCAGAGATGAAACACGACAATAAATAATTGATTGTGTTTTCATTAATTAAACTCCGCCATCGTAATGTGTATTAAGTGCTTTGGAAAGTTTACTATCATTATAAATATTAATGGGTAGGGGTTGTTGTTTGCGTGTTGGGCGTGTCATTGCTCTACTCCCATGAGTTAAAATAACAAAGGATGAACGGCAATTAAATTATATTACAGAGATTCAGAATCCTCTAAATAAATAATCAAAGAATTGTTGTATTTCTACAGTTAGTTAAACGAAACTGAATGTAACATGTTGAGTAAGTAAAATAAGTAGCAAAATTTACAGGTACAGTTGTCATAATACCAAAACTCAAGCCACCAATTTTTGACTAAATTGATCACGTTTTGCCAAAATGTATGCTCTAAACCAAACAAAACATATTTGGTCCTCATCTCCTAACAAAATACTGATCTCTTTATTCATTACAATCTAAATCTTCACATTTCACCATAGTTTTACCAAAATCGTTTGGACAGATTTTAAGATATTAAAACTTTTACGACGGTCCTTATAGTATGGGTCTTAGAAAAGGTATTTTTGAATAGATGTTAGGAGATTTGGGCTACATTTTTTTAGTACAAAATTGTTTGATCAAAATCGTTATAATCAATTCTGGGAAATTAGTACTGTTCGACAAATTAAAGGGGACAAAATTGTCTAAATTATCCAGTTACCAAATTAGAAAAGTATCGGTTTCTTTGTTTCGATGTGTTGAAGGCCACTGCACTGGTGACGTCATTCCCAGATCTAATATTTGTTGCTCAGAAACACCAAAACTGATATCATCTAAAAAAAATTCAACATCAATTTTTTTATCCATCATATAATTTTCTGTAGAATATACTCGTATAAATTTATGAGAAAGTAAAAACTGAAAAGAATTCGCAGTCTCCTAACCAAGTATTAAATTAATAATCTTATACGTAAACGCAGGATGTTTATATTATTAACAAGAGTTTTAAACCAAATTGTACTTGTTTTTACTTACTGTGTTATTTAGAATAAATTATAAAGTATTATAATGTTTAATGCACGAACTTGGTGTGTTGATTTATCTCTTCATCTCAAAGAGTAATTGTCTGCTGGTGAAATAAAAGATCCTTTTGAAAACCAAGGTAGTTATCATCATGTTATGACCGACAATAGGAATAATTCCCCGCTTAGTCCACTCTCAACACTATTCCTTCACATTAAATCCACATCATTTTATTTAGTAACTTTCCATGCATAATTTATTAACCGCCAACTTGAATATGTAAACATTAATACAAAGTCATGTCTGAGAATTGTGACGACAAATTGTAAAGATTTGTTTTATTTATTTAAATGTTTAATTTACTTTCAAATAATTTTAAATATATTCAATGTAATACATTTAAAAATATTTGATTATTAAAAATTTATTAGTTTAGACGCTTAGATATTATGCTGGTGTTGTAAATTTTAAATTTTCTAAATTAATTCTAGAATTTCTCATGAATTTCTTGTGGGTCTATGAACAATATACCCCACCTATTTGTAAATGTAAAGATCCAACTACAGTTTATATTTTATTTAAATTCATCAATCCATATATACAACTTACTTGAAAGTTATGTCAAATTTTAGAGGAAGTTCTACAGAGCTAATTATTGTAGCTTTTATGTAAAAACATGTTTGTTTTTGTACCTCAAAGATTAATTTACGTAAATGAAAACTTAATAAAGTAATATGCAAAAGTGTTTTTATTTTTCGGTCATGTAATGACTTCCTGCAGGAAAGTTTAAAAAATCAGTTGAAATACATTTTTCATGTAAGTTTTGTTTTGCACAATTGATAGGAGCACTTTCGTCCATGTCTCCTAGAAACACAATAGTTATTTGAGTTGCCGCCATTTTAAAACTAAAATTGTAAAAAAATCCTTGTACCTACATCGTTCAGCCTAATTGTAAAGAATTGTATTCATAAATTTAATAACGCGTTTATCCGTAACTGTGTAACAAACACAGAAAGAAACATATAGACAAAATGTTATATGGTCGTGGTAAACTCGCTCTTCAACTCTTCAACTTCTTCGCTCGATCAACTCGTTGACAAACAGAACATACTTAGTCATTACATTTACTTTAACTGCATGACTTGATCTATAATTATAGTGGTAAAGATTCATTTTTGTTTATACCAATTGCTCCTAAACTTGCAATGTGCCACACATGTTTGAGTTTCTATTGTTAATTTGTATAGTTCACCACAATTCATCGATATCTGTAGTGCCAATTCAGAAAAATGCGTTCTTTATCGACAGTACTATAGCTTTCTATTGATTGTTGTACAGTGTATTTATTGATCTATCCTATCAGTCATTTTGTCATGTAACCACCTCCCCGTTTTTTTCTATTTCTTCTGTGTTCAGCCCAGTTCTGAAGTGTGAAGTGTGTGTTAATGACGTGAATGACACCGGGCAAAAGCTATAAAATACGGAGCTCGTGTTATACTTGGTGACCTCTGACGGTATTTAGCTTTACCCAACCAAGGGGGCTCTGGCGGGTTGGACCATCCCAGCTGCTCGTGAGAAGAACATGGAGAGAAAATTTTAAATAACAATCTTGTACCCCGTATTTGTTATCGCAACCCAACGTGCTGATAAAATGGAGCGTGGCTCTTCCGTGATGACTATCAGTAGGAGACGTCCTGCGCTTCGTCAAGATTTCCTCGACAATACGGAAATAATAAACCCAGTAGTGAAATGTCGAACTAGCCATTCAGCGCTCTTGATAGTAGAATCACCCATCAAAGAGGAGAAGACTGCCAGGAAGGTCTCAGAAACATGGTAGAAGGAGCTTCCCACTACCGCTACTCAGACAAACTAGGGGATAGATGACCCACTGAGAATGATAGGACGTGCAGATCTATTAATCGAATGTTAAGTCTGGAAGGATATCAGATTTATTTAGAGTAGATACCTATCCTTGACCTCCTTCATGTGACGGCTTCTATAGATGGGAGTTCCCCTTCTTAGAAAAGTAGGGGGCACAATAGATACCTAAATATCACGGTGTATTTTATCCCCATCCATATCACTACTACGAAAAACTCTTCTAAAATTATGAATCTCAGACAGTGTAGTTTTTTTGGGAACAGTTAATTTTCATTTTATGTATGTAAACTTGTGTTATTGTAAGTAATCTTTTAAATTCGTCGAGAAAAATTTGTTGGAAAATTGTAATATACCTGCGAATCATGCTTTGTGTAATTGTAAATATTGTAAATGAAGATAACTTAGTAAAGGAATCGTCTTCACGTTGAAAATGAAGTGTTCGTTGTGGAAATGTCTTTGTTTTTACTTTCTTACATATTCGTAGAATAGATAATGTGTTGGAGGTATATTCGTTTTGAGGTCTCTGAGTCCAAAAAGGGTTTTTAATTATGTGCGTCTGTCTGTCCTCTATCGTGTATTTATAGCGTTTTATACACAAACGCGAAGACCAATATTAATCGAATTTGGCATGTGGACTTGTCTTGGCCACATCTGAGGTGGTTTTTTCTCGCTTTTTGGATACCGCAACATTTATAGGTAACTACCATAAAGAAAAAAACACGAAATTACTATTTTCTGGTCGTATTGGTCCCCATCTCCTCCAAAAATGACGGTTCATGAGTTATCTATATGAAATTAAAAAATCGGCTCGTTATTTCTCAATCAGCTCTACCGATGCCATTCAAATTTTAGTAAAATCTGGTTTAATGACCCGAGTGGAAAAATTGTAAGTTATAATATGTTACTGTTCACGAATAACTGGCAAACTCCAAAAATGAACGTTGACCCCTTTCATTAATGCTCGATTAAGACAAGCGAAGCAAGTTTAGGTCCTATTTAAATATTTAACTCATTTTTTAAGGCGGTCCATGGTTAATTTTCACCTTTTGACTGACAACTACCGAAGTGATATTGTTGATAACGAATATTTTTCGTTATTGTTTATTTAGTTTTGGGGAAGGTTTGTGCAACGCTTGGTAATTGAATCTCACACAAATTTTGCTCATTCTAAATGTACATTAAACTAAATGCACATCATATCACATCAGTATATCAATTTCCTGCTGAATATGATTGTATAAAAGCACTGCTAGGGTTACAAGTAAGGAAAGTCCAACGTCATCGCATGTCAAATGACAATATGTCCACTCGTATTTATATAATGGAGGGTAAATTATTAATCACATATATCAATAACGTGTTATTATTTTGTCAATAGCAATTTACAAAACGTTTTATGGTCATCATGCGTTATGAATTCAGTAAATTAATTTATTTTTGTTTATTCTTTGAACAGCTTTATATCAAGATTTTCTAAAACTATGTTCGTGATTTTTTTTTTTTTTTAATTCAGAATTTGTAAAATTTTTTTTTTTTTTTTTTTAATAAGAAATTTAAATTATGTGTTATACTTTTTGATTAAATAGAATTTACAATTTCCTACATAAAGAATTCCAATAAGGAATACTTTGAAATTAAATTAAATTCATGCCCATTTGACAAATCTTTAGAAAACTATTTTTGAATTTTTGAAAACTATTTCTTCATTTACAGAATTGATCCAGACACCTGGATTAATCTACTACCTGAAAAAATATAGTTGGTCTATGGCCTACTCATCATTCGATTTGAATAAACGTTAACCTTCGTTATTTTGCGATAGTTTTGTATTTTAATAGAAGGAAATTAAAATATAAATTATTGGTATGGCTTAAGGTTTAAGTGAACATATGCCATCTTGTATATATAAACGAATCCACGACTTTTCGAGAGTATAAATCAACTCGCGTTATCAAGTGATCATCTCAATTAAGTGAGAAACGTCGACATGGCCTAGTAGCGTTTAGTTCCATGTTGGAAACTAAAACTCTAATCTAAGAATGAACCCAGGACTAAAGCTAGGCCTGACCAGTCAAAATAATTAACAATACAAACGCGATTGGCGCTTTTCACTTTTCTCGTTCTAGGTTTATCACTTGATAACGGCAGTTGACTGATACTGTCGAAACGTCGTGTGTTAATTTTTATATACAAAAATGATGGCAACTGTCCGCTTACTGCACATAATATAATTATAATTTTTCGTGGATCTCTTTGCCTAACCTAACCTATTTTTTTTTTATATAGATAGATGTACGTATTTAAATTTATAATATTGGTTCTGTGGTAACTAATCTTTGAATAGTTTAATCTTTTAAGAAATAAACAGCTGATTTCTAAATTTCAGTCTTAGTGTATGCACAAATTATAAAGTCGACTGACACATTAGCGAATTTTAATTGTATGGACAAAATCATGATAATCAGTCGGATAGTTTTCGTGATAGAGTCTGTTATATTTCAACCCTCTGACAATAAAGTTCTACAATTGTACAACAAGAATATCATTTTGGAAATTTGTGTTTTTTGTGTATCCTTGCTTTTGATGACATCAATCTTGACAAAATTAGCTAATGCAGGTTAATTTAGCACCAGCAGAGAAGCAGGAACTACCCAAAAACATTTTAAACTCCCACCATTTTATAAGTTTCGTCACTGTAGATAAATTTATTCAATTTCGTAACTTATGAAATGATTTAAATTAAAATACAGTATTTTCATTCTTACAGGGTAATATTCTCAATGATCATCCTGACTTTTATTTACAAAATTCTCCTGCGGGAAGAAGAAAATTATTTACAATCACGTAAATGTAAGAAATAATAAAAACGCTTTCCCTAGTCGAAATATTACGGAATACAAAAGGGTCGAGAACCCACCCATGTTTGTCAATGTTTATAGGGGAAGGCAAACAAGAAAAACGACATTTAGTCAAAGTGGGTTGGAAATTGAGTTGACTGAGAAAGAGTTGTATTTTATACGTGGAAATACGTGCAAGGAGCGCTGTTCAATTCGGGACTCGTGAATCTCTACGTACATTCATTTATTAAGTTACTGACAAATTGATTTTATTCACAAGTCAAACAGACGAAGAGTTTTATCTCCAATACTCAATTTAAACTTTATATTTGAATTAATTTATTAAAATAACAATGGAATGGATAAAAAACGCATTTATTAGAATAATATTAATTTCTTAGACAAACTTAAAAAATCGTTCGGCTATGTAAATCCATAATGTTTAATTATTAACAATTTTGTATTTAATGTAACAAAATTATACTCTGAAACTATATTGAGAAATATAAAACATTGCACTGCACTTTAACCTTTTTCAGGCCGTGTAAGTTTATATATGTTTAAAGAACTTTGGAAGGATTTGGATAAAGAATTGAATTTGGAAAATTAATTTCAATTTCCTTTCAATTTATATCATAAGAATACAAATTCTAAGATAATAAATTGAAAGGAGAACAATCCCTGTAAAGAAGTATATTAATATCTCAAAAAAAGGTGTAGGACAAATTGTAGTATTTAATACTAAATTTCACACTCGATCATTAATATATTGTAAATCCCTAACATATATAAACTGTGAAAACACCTTAAGAGGACAAGGGGTATTTAGCAAGAAAACTTGTAAAGAGCTAAATAAAATATGAGATAAGTTCAGAGAACGTGAGAGCTATATATTACCTTAGTGTAGCTTATACCGACATGCTCCTGTGACAGCATACACGTCTTGTTCCGTATTGCTCTCATGTGAGGGGGAAAAGTTTTTATATTTTGAAGTCGGATATTCGATATATAGCTCCCAACATTGTTTGAAATTTATAACTCCGTAAGTAACAATCAGATTGGTTATAGGTTTATAATGATTTGGAGAAAAAAAAACTACATTTACAAAATCGTAGTAAACAAAGCTAGAGCTATTGAAACGCAAAAAGATCTTGTGTAACTAAGATTTTTAAGATTGAACTAGAGCAACTTTATTGTCTACTTTGTTCTACATTTTAGGTGCCTCCATAACCAAGTAGTCTTCGCAGTGTTTCCTTTAACTTAGGATCTTCCCCCATTAAAACCTTTTTCTCGCTAGATTAAAAACGGAATTACCACAGAGATAAACAGAATCATATGACCGCTTCAAGTTACAGTAACTAGAAAAAATTATCCAAATACTTACGATCATACTACAGACAACCTTATTTAAAATTGTATACAATTTTAAGACAATCACAAATATTATTCATAGAAAACAAAAGCTCATTGTGATGTTTATCTTTTTTAATATTTCAGCATAAATTAGTGTTTTTCCCCCTTTTGTTCGTATATAACTTTCATTAGATAATATTGATGATTTTAATTTCTATTTTCTAAAATACAGTTTTGATGTTTATGAGTAATTAGCCGCTTAATACATCAATTTATCTTTATAGTTCAATAAGAAAGTGGTGTGGTTACAGAATTCTGCATGGATTTTATCTGTTATTCGTTGTGCTATTGTCATTGCACCCCTAGATAGTTTTCCCTCCCTCAATAAGCCTTATCGTATAAAGAACGATCGTTATCAAAACGTGTGTTTATAGTTACAACAACACTTGTTAAACTTTAAAATCTCAGCCAATAAATAAAATATTATGCATCGCAAGGCTTGGGAACTACGTCAATTCATTTTGTCTAAACTTCAGCAGACAAATTGCTGAAACTTTGCAAACAACTTGATAAAAATGTCGCCATACAGTCATGTCTAATAAATTAATCATTTACAAAGTTCTATCAAGACAACGTTATATCAATTTAAAGATACGTCAAGTATTTACCTAACTAGGTTAATAAATTGAACACCTGTCTTGAAATATTTAACAGCAATTAATTTTGACGAAAAGTTTATAAAACTAATACAACTTCTTTGAAACTAAAAATGTGTGATGAATGATAGCGAGTTAGAATTTAAATTCGTATGATATTATTTTAAATTATAATAAAATATAATAATTTTCATTACTGTTGAGACCGATGGTTCTTGGTGGAATTCCATGTTTAAAGATTGGAACAGTTTAAAAGATCGCCAGGCGAAACCATTGGTCGGCTAGACTAATTAAAAGTGGATATTACAAAATAAATAATTGTGTTTTATTATCTTTAAAATATAATATAATATATGTTATTTACTGGAAAAATACGTAACAAAATAATGTTTTAATATTAATTAGTGTTTATATGTTTTACTCAATGATACGTGAGGAATATATCGGTGCGAAAATTATAATAATACTTTAATGTGTGGAAATTAAGGATACGAAGTATTATAAGAGAATACACCCAGATAGCCAACATACGAAAATAGGTAAGTTTAGTTTATGTGATTTCAATTGATGTCACTTATCATCCTTATCACCAGATCTGACTCTTCTAACAATTCCTTAACCTCGTTATTAGTCTGTGACCTACACTCCTCCTTTCATTGACACAAATATTCTCCTCAACACCTTCTCTCCCAAATTCTCAATCTATTCTCATTTTCCTTAGTTAACACTCATACACTTCCATATAGGAGGAGGAGTTCCTTTCATTGACACTTCGATATATATATATATATATATATATATATATATATAGGAAGAGTTCCTTTCATTGACACAAATATTCTCCTCAACACCTTCTCTCCCAAATTCTCAATCTATTCTCATTTTCCTTAGTTAACACTTATACACTTCCATATAGGAGGAGGAGTTCCTTTCATTGGCACTTCCATATATATAGGAGGAGTTCCTTTCATTGACACAAATATTCTCCTCAACACCTTCTCTCCCAAATTCTCAATCTCTTCTCATTTTCCTTAGTTAACACTCATACACTTCCATATAGGAGGAGGAGTTCCTTTCATTGACACAAATATTCTCCTCAACACCTTCTCTCCCAAATTCTCAATCTCTTCTCATTTTCCTTAGTTAACACTCATACACTTCCATATAGGAGGAGGAGTTCCTTTCATTGACACAAATATTCTCCTCAACACCTTCTCTCCCAAATTCTCAATCTCTTCTCATTTTCCTTAGTTAACACTCATACACTTCCATATAGGAGGAGGAGTTCCTTTCATTGACACAAATATTCTCCTCAACACCTTCTCTCCCAAATTCTCAATCTCTTCTCATTTTCCTTAGTTAACACTCATACACTTCCAGATATTAGCAATTAAAACGATTTTATATAGTGTTAACTGTGCTTTCTTCCCAAGTGTTTGCTTCTCCACATTGGTTATAGTGCTACGAACATCTATTTGGGGCTTTCATTTTTCATTTATGTCGGAGCTGATGTCATTCCTAGATGTTATATTTGACTCCAGACAATTGGTATTTTGTACGAGCACATCACTGTGTTGCCAGATTGTGGTAATCACAATGACCATATTGTACCACTCAAGGGGGGTTGTACGGAATGAGATAGGTAGAGAGAAACTGCTATAGACTGCAGGTTACACAGACAAGGCAAAAGTCTCGCTGTGGCGTTTACTAATTTATCTGTAATTCTAATAACTTTTCACGTTTATAACATCGTAAAGCTCAAGTGCAATACATCTACAACGTGTATATAAAAATGTAATGTTGTTACATTCTATTTTATTGATAAAATTAACACTTATTTGTGATATAAGGTATCTGGTTGAAACTGATCAATCCAATCCTCTGTTATCTTACTTCTTTCTTATGGAAGAGTTGATAAACAGATAATCGGCGGGAATAAACATCCAAAGTAACATTTGTGAAGTGAAAACTTCCTTTTGGCGCGTTTTTTGCTATGGAGTAAACGTTAGTAAACCGTCACACTCGGGTCGGTTACGATGAATCGGGTTTACTCGGCTCCACTCGACATCAAGCGCGCTCGGGTCGGTGACGCACTGAATCGTCTATACTCGGCTCCAGTCGTCTTCAGTCACGTTTAGTCTACTGTCCTGTTTATAATTTGTGCTGCATTGTACTAATAGAGAAAATTTTATTTTTAAATATTTAAATAAATTTATATCTAAAGTATTTATAACATATTGCGGCTTCCATAAACCTATTGTTTTATTCCTAGAATATAATTAATTCACAATTATGATTGTATATCTTGTAACTAATATCACTTTACGAGTAGAGACAGAAGAATGAATAATTTTTCGTCATACTGCTCAAAAACAGATGTTTTCAATACATGAATTGAGATGCTAAAGTTGTTCTTTTTAGTCCTAGAACCTAAAAATATCAGCTGCGGTCGACATCAGCTGAGGTCGAGGGCATCAGTTGTTACTTCGTTTATAGGAATTGATTAACGATTGTAAAGCATCCATAAAAACAACTGACACTCTCGATTGTAAATAACCGTTAAAACAGCTGTTACCATCGTTTTGAAGGCAAATAGGTTATAAGATTTTAATTTTTGTGAAATTCTTTTCTTTTATTATTTGCAGTATAACGAAAAATATAGTTCATCACTTGGACACAAAAGAAGCTTTTCGATCCTCTGTCATTTTCAAGTTAAACTTGAGCTTGTATCGAAAAGCTTCACTTTTGGTCCTATGACAATATTAATATCACCTTATTTTTTATTCGGAAAATAGAAGTTTTCACTTCTATCGTGTGGTCATAAGCAAACACCCAGTTTTTTTTTTTTTTTTTTTTTTTTTTTTTTTTTTTTGTTTTGTTTTGTTTTTTTTAGAAATTATACATTTTAAATTTTCAATATTGCATAATAATATTTATAGTTTATTTATTTGAACGGGAAGGAAAACATTATTTTCAACTGAAGTTGGAAAAGAGTAATAATTTCCAGTATTCTCCAATTTATAAATAAATGCAGTTTTCATGTGATGCATTCATGTGTCTAAAATATAAAATAAAAGATTGCCAGAAAGGAGTATTTTCTAGACATTGTGACATGGAGCGCCATATAGATATGTTGTTTAATCTGTGTAATATTGATTACATAGTTGATAAATAATATATTTTATTAAGTTAGCATAAGTTTAGCAGTAATCTATAATAAAAATGATTTATATTTTGAAAGTGTTTTAATAGCCTAAATATAATAATAAATAAAACTGGCACAAAGTTAATATTTTCTCAAAATTCAGGTTGAGAACAAAAATGGACGTTATTCCCACCATACATACGCGTCCGAGATATTCCAATAAAATCTAAAATGAATTTTAAACATAAATCAGTGAAAATAATACTCTAATAATCGGCTCTAATTGGACGGTGTATAATCTCTCTGGAGATGAGAAAACAGTAAAAATGTATAACATATTTAGGATCAAAAGTAATCCTAAGAAGCAATCGTATAAAGAATTCCAAACACTGCAGAATAATAAACCATAATTTATAAACTTGAAAATCTGCAGCACAAATAAAACTTCAATCTGCAATGAACTTTGTGAATGAGTCGCTAACACAGACAAAACGTTCAATACTGATGGATCATAAAAAGGTTTATTGAAATGCCAACAAACTTTTATCCTCATTGAAGTTTGGTGATATTTCTGAAAGTGAAAATCGAGGAAGTTGTTTTGAGCTTATTTGACCATTACAATATCAAATTCCATCAACGAAAGTTGAAATATAGAAGCATGATAAACATACTAGTTAAATACTGAAGCTGCACAGACTCATGATAAAACTAATCTATGCAGATGTCTGCATGTCCCTCCGTTCTGTCACACTGATAAACTAATGCCGTTCACAAATATTCAATTTGTAGAAAACCTGAATTTTAAAACAGCACTATATAACGTGTTTTTCATATGCAGAACAGTTGATAACAAACGGAATAAGTGATTTTTGTATATTTTACGGCGAACAATGTTTATTTGACGTTCGACTTAGAGAAACTTAAGAACAGTGAAAATTCCTTAGACTGCATCATTCTATATCCAAGATAAATAAAGTTGTAGATATTAAAAAGCGTCATGTGGGTGAGTATTGTACGTTATTAAAAAACAAAAACACTTTGTATCTTGTACATTTTTGAAAAGTTAATGGTTTTCAAAATATTTATCGTTAAACATTTTAAAATCCTCCATTTTTAAAATAATCAAACCTACAAAAATTGTAGTTTTTTAAACTATGTACATCCCCAATTGTTTCTCCCTTCAAGTCCTTCTAAGTTCTGCAGTGTAAAGTGGTTTCCATACTTAAAAACCACCCTGTATATATTGTATCTAAATGGTGACGAATTACTTCATAGAAAAGTTTTGTGATCGTAATATAGGACCTAGAATGTCCAATATAGAATGAAACGTAATAACATAAACTTTATAAAAGTTTTATATTGTACTCTTAATATTTGTCAGCAGTTCAATGCAATATAGAGTCAATAATACTTTTTCAATTTTACCACATAAGTCATTTTATTCTTTCGGAAGGAGTAGATTGAATGGAGTACAAGACAAAGTTGAGAAATATTATCCTTACATCATAAATTTGGTGGAGTTGATCCATTGAAAACCACAGCGATTGAACCACCATGCGAAGCTAAACCAAGGAAATAATTCTGTGTTGAATTATACAACAAAGGAATACAGTACAATCCTTTGGCTCTCCCGAAAATGTTGATAGAAGTTTAAATTCAACAAAGATAATAAGCTGGGTCTTTAATAGTTGACTTTTTAGTTTTTAATTTTTATTTATTTGTGCTTGTGTTATATATATTTAATTTTAAGCATAATTCAAGTTAAATAAACCTCAGTGCGCAGCTGACTTGGTGATATAATGTTTTACTTTCTCACAAATATTATAAAGAAAGTTATTCAATGGTTAAAAATCTATGACGAGTTTTTTTTTACGGATATATCAGCAAACTTTTTTTTAATGTTTGTCGCGGGTCGAATTCCAAACTCGTTGGCATATTTTGGCCAAATTTATCGTGAAATATTTTCATCTTTTGTATAACTCAAAATTTTGGGTAATGAGAAAAACGCTATCTTTGGAAATACCCGCAGGATTTTGAATCAGCGGTAAAACCAAAACCAGCTAATTACGGCCTACCGTAATTTCTCCAAATTTTATCTACCGATTTTGTTAAAATTGTTGTAAAATGTGAAGATTGGTGACCCCTTACCCGTATGTAAAATGCAATGAAATAAATATTACGATTTAAGAATGATTTTCAATAAACACAAATAAAACTTGACTACCGTTATTAAAAAGCTTGATTTTAATGGAATACGATTTACGTTGACAAGCGAAGCAAGTTAACTAAATATATAAATATTTGTTCAAACACGACGTTTATTTTCACCGTTTCAAGACAACTACTGACTTTTCAAATTTTTGGTAACGGTTAGTTTTAGTTCGTTTTTATTTTGTTTAGTGAGAAAGTTTGTTGCTCGATTTATTTTTGTATCCGCTAGATGGGAGATCTCAAATTAGTAAACTGCACAATATTCGTGGAGAACAAGAAACTGCCCCAAATTGTCCGATCAGTTTGTCATCGTATTAAACGAATAGTTTATTTGACAAATTTGACTGAATTCGTATTACTAGATCTAATTATAGCTAATTTAATTTTTAATTTTAGAGTTATGATTTTAACAACTTTTATTTCTTAGTGATAATTCAGAAATGTCTCATCGTAAAAAATTAATGTAGCCAACATTTTGATAAGGTTTTTACAGCTATTCGAAATGAGATATTGTTTTACGTTGTTGGACCGACAATTGTTATTTTACTTTCCAAAAAAACAATTTAAAAATCCATCATTATTCATTTTACGAATTGATTTTGTATCGTTAACGATCTTTTTATGACGCGACGACTCGTAAAACAGAAACTATAGTCCAAATTTTAGTCTTAATGAAACAGATTATATCTTTCTTAATATATACAAGGTGTATAGATAGAAGAGGTCTAAAAAGGCCCAAAAAGTATGGAGATGACCTTATTAATTTAGTTACTGTTATTATATATAGATAAAACTATGAATCAAACGACTTTACTTTATCTACCGAGTGTGACAAACTTCGTTAACCAAAATAAGATAAGATGTTTAAAAATACGCAAAACATGATCTCTTCCAACCGTTTTTATATCTAACCAGATATATTATAATTGTGTACCTTTTGTTGAATTATTTTAAAATTCATTTAAATAAATCTTCACATAATTATTTTAAAGTAACAAAAGTCAATAACCTTTTTAAGGTCTCCGTGAATAAAAAAAAAAAAAAAAGAAGTTTTTAGAATTATGTCTGTCTTCTGTCTGTCGTTTGTAGTTCTCTACGATTTAAACGTATGAACCCATTTTGATCAAATTTGATTTGTGAACATATTTTAATCATATCTCGAGACATTTTTGATTGTCCCAAAATTTGGCGATAACAGCCGTAAGAAAAATGTATGAATTATCGATTAAAAATACCTAAAATCGTCTACACAGATTTCATTCAAATTTTTGATGACGAATAGTTTTGTTTATGTTATAATCGAACATATGTCGTCATTTGTGTATGGAAACTAATACACGACGTTTTAAAAATATAAATCAACTGTCGTAAACAAGTGTAAATGTAGAACATAAAAGAGAAAACATCAACATAACGTAGTAGCCTAGGGACATCTTGGAAAATACTAATTCTATAATCTAAGAAAATAATTCAAGCCTAAAACTAGGTCTGAGCAAAGCTAAGAGTAATTAAAACGTGATCAGATAAAATCACTACTCAAAAGACGGCAAGCAACTGATCATAAAGGGTGGAGTCAAGAGAAAGTTGCCCTAACTGTTTGTCAGGATAAACAAACTTTTGCCTCCACTTTCAAAAGTTTATTCTCCCACCGCGTCATGATTCCCATTTGAGGAATAAGCTGTAAAATTTCAGCGTTATTTAAAGTAGACAAAATTGTATCTGCAATTTTTAATTCAGTTTGTTTAGTTAGCATTTGACTTTATGAATGAATGTATAAGAAAGTTTTTTTGCACTTTTTTATCTTATACAAAACTAAATTTACAATTTTGAATGGGGGCGGGGGAGAAGAGGAGTACTTCAGGAGCTTTATATTATTTCTTAATTTGATATTGTGGTGTTATTTATCCAGTAAATACACTCTGTATTTATTTATTCTCGCTTTTTTTATATTATCTTATTAAAGTAGGTTAAATATTTCTTAGACGTAAATATGTTTTCTTCTTCTTCTTCTTTTTTTTTTTTTTAAATACATTTGTAATAAAATTTCAAATGCCTTAAAGAGATAATTATAGGATCAAACAATGTTGGCAGTGTCATTAAAAGATTTAAAAGCTTTAATAAAATTTACAAATTTTTGATTGGTTACATTTAAAAAATCATGTTTGTTGTTAATTTGTACAAAATCCTGTATTTGTTATCAGCGTCTTGACACACACTGTAGATAAACGACTCTTAGACTTAACGACGTTTGTTTCATCTCTCTACAATATAACCGAAGTTATAAAACTCTTTCAAAACTTAGGACACCTTGAAATATATATTATTCATAAAGTAAGTTAATGTTTTGCTCGTCTGAGAATAGATTGTCTTAATTGTTTTCCTATGTAGAGAGAGACAGCTGCAGTCAGATAATTCCCCTTTAAACGCTCTCTGAGGAACGGATTTATTTTTTAAGTCAAACACATAATATTAAACTTTATAAATTTATCATTTCTGAATACACATTCTATTCGTACAATAATATTTCCATTGTATCAATTTATTATTCGATTTAAATTATTTACGCCCGATTTTACTTTTTCGCATATAGAGAAAGTTTACATGTTGGGTTACTAAATTGACGTCGAGTTTGTGCAACAATATCTACTTTAATGTCTATCGTTTGTACAGCGCAGACGAGTTTATCGATTTTGATGAAATTTGAATTTTTTAAATTTTTTATATCTTTAAACTTTATATATTTTTTCTTTCTATTTTATCAATGAATACACACGTCATGCATTTCTAAATAGCCGATTCGACTAAATCGGCTAAATGAAATTAACGTTTGGAGCTTCAGTATTATAAATGACCCAGTTTCTAAAAATCATTTCTACTGTTTTCGTTAAAAAATTTAATATTCAAGATCAATGTACTAAATTTTAAAATTGGGCCTTGATCAATGTGGTAAAAACTTGATACGATCAGCACTTATGACAAATTTATACAGAGTGTTTCAGAACTATCTGCCAACACTTTTAGGTATTGTTTCTCTTCGAAATGCAATTCAGAATATCATTATTTAAATGTGCGATAGTCTAGGTTTTCACATAGCCACCAATTTGTTTTATTCGCTTGTCAATTTTTATCTCAATAACGGATTGATATACTAAGGTGAAATTTTCCATGTAGTTTTATAGGGTAAAGGTTAAACTATAAAAAATAATCGATTAACTTTCTTTCTTTTAGTTAAATATATTTTATATTAAACATACTGTATTCTGTTTTAGGTAACACCATGTTAATAAAACTATGTTGTACACGAATGCTTCTTTTTTTTATTGTTCAATTCCAAAGAAATTATATTATTACAACCAACATAACAAAACAGTTTTCCTATGTTGTTTTACAACATAACCAGTCTACTAAAACAGTTTTTCGCCGCTTTTTCTCGTGAAATATGTTTTATTAGCTGTAAAACTACAGAGAGTAAGGTATTGATTGTTGCATTGTTGTTGATCACTTCAGGCGCTCACTCACAGTGAGTACGGTTGTTGTGGATCCGAGGACCTAGCTAGACGTACACCTTCCTTCATCTAGTCTTGAGTCAGATCCCTCCCTATCAGGTCTCTCTTGACCAACTTTTGCTCTCTTCCGACCCTGACGCTATTAGAGTATTCGAGGGCTTGTGGTTTTTATTTTATGGCCTTTTTTTTTTTGTTTTTTATCAAGCGATGATGATCGAAAGGATTTTTGCGTTTAAACAACAGGGAAAATTAAACTAGTAATAGATGTTATTATTTGTATTAAAAGTATCAATATTCAAAAATATTTTGGTTCTAAGCGATCTTGTGTGTTGTAGACAACTACTAAGAAATTATGTTTTCATTGTTTTGTCGATAACATAAAGCAAAAAAAAAAAATTGCGTGTCATAAAAAAAAGACAACTTTTTTGTTTCTTGTGAATTTTTTGTCAAGTGTTTGAGATATTCAACATCAAAACTTTTAAACGGCCGTTATTTTGAATTAGGCGGTTAGAATTATTATTTTTATTATTTTTTTTAGTTTGGTCTTTTTGATATAAACCTCCATGCAACATTTCAACGTAGTTTATCTATCCGTTTTCTAGGTAAAAATTGACAAGTGAGCTAGATAAAATGGAGGCTGTGCGAAAAACTAGGGACATTCGGAGATTTTTAGTAATGAAATTGTCCTGGTTTCAGAAATAATAGATATAGTATTGGTAGGAAGTTTTGAAACACTCTGTATATAACACAAGCTTATGGTGAATTGAATATATGAATCTCTTTCAGAAGCGTAAAAATATTTGACAAGTGTTTATAGAGGACCAATATGAGTAATATTCATTTCCTATAAGAAACACATGTCAAATCCTCAATAATCAGTAAAATGACGGTTATTTTTCCCCTCACATATAAGCAGTACAGAGATATATTTAGGAAGATGTCGTCAAATGTTATTTTTTCAGTTTATTTTTAAAGGGTAGCTTAACCTCACTTCTTTATAAAAGGATCGCTATTGCTTTACATACAACAAAATACATTTCGCATTCCATTGTCTTATTTTACCAGTAACATTTTAGGGCAATACGTGATATGAAAACATCCATACCTATTTGTGAAAATGAAATGAACATCGTTTGAAATGATTGCTGATTTTTGCCTTCCTCTTATTTCACGTTGTTTGAGTTGAGACAGATAGCACGGTATCCTGGGAATAAGTTTATATGCAAGGGTAGATTCGGAAAAGTAGGGATGGGATTTGGGAGATTGCGAGGGTTTCATTTGTAGGGACTCTTATGTTGTGGTTTAGAATTTCAACAGAGATGTTTGTTTTCAATAAGAACGATAAGAGAAATATATCAGCCCGTGTACACTCAATCATAAATTATTACTAATATCTATTATTTCACTTTAACAATCTAATTTCTCTGGGATCTAATCAAATCTGATTTTGTTACTGTCGTTGTTTCTCAGCATCTACGCAACCGATTTTATAACATTATATGTATATATATATATATATATATATATATATATATATATATATATATATATGATAAATGTAAACTTATAAAACGCTCATTGCGTTAGAAATTTGTCCACGCGTTGTCAGATACCCAGACTCTGAAATTTCACTTCCAGGTCTTTAAATTTGACATCGAAAAAAAAAACTTTCTGGACTTTTAAAAACTACCGAAACATGAAATTCGTGCTATAGCTTAGATGTTATGCTCAATCAGCAACAATAGGCCATTAAATTATTTCATATGAAACCGAATGAATGACATAATGATCATTTCATTACTTTGATGGGTCACGTTAAATGCACGGTGCTCGAAATATAAAATATTTTGTAATGACTTTAATTTGCATATTTTTTAGTTTAAATATCTATTAATTAATAAAAGTTTCAGAACATATTGGAACTCAATAAATCTATAAAGCAGTATAAGGGTTTTTTTCGCCTGTGTAACTTCTGCATTGAAAATTCAAAAATAATATTTATACTTAGATTTACGAAATATAGAAAAAAAATTTAAACAAATTTCAATATAGATATTATATAAGCTCTTGAAAAGTTTAAGTTTTTTAACGAGATGAAAATTGAAGAAAAATGTGTGCTGAAGGAGAAAATCTATAAAAACTGATAATAACATCTATTGATTCCATAATTTGCGTAAATCAAATAAACGCTTGATACACTCCTTCAAAAATAGTTAATTAGTAATTTGAAAATTAACCCTCAATCTCAGGTGTTTTATGAATTTATAGGTTTTGAAGTGAGAATGACTGTGTTGGCTAATTCAAATATTATATAAAATTGACCTATAAGAATTCTTATAAATATGTATATTGTTATTTTAATAACTTTGTTTAATTATGTTTAACGTACAAAGTAGATTTTCTAGTACCTAACCCGGGAAACCCTTCAAAGAAAAACGCCTACATTCAAGAAATATTAATTGAACATCTTGTCACGTACAGATGTTTATCACAAGGTTAAAACTTCATAAAGCATAAACTGACATATCTTATGTTGTTCAAATTAGCTTCTTAAAATCCCACTACAGTACTGTATTTAGGTAACTATTTCGACAAGTTTTATATTTTTTTTGTTATTAAAACACTTGTCTTGATTATAATGTTAGTCCCAATTTAACAATAACTTTATAGAAAGTAAATCATCTTCTATATGAAGTTTTAAATCGACTATAAAACATTTTCTGGCGGCTTTGTGTAGGTGGGACGTAATTCCAAACGATTAAAAAATTAACAAAATAATTCTCTCTTCCAAATTATCTCGAAATAATGCTATGTGAGTTAAAAGAATTTTCTTGTAGGTAGAAAACACACTAAAAAAAGGAATTATAAAAAAATACCCATACTTAAAACTCAACCAGTTACCATTAGTTAGAGAGATAATGTAATTTTTTGGCGTTTGTCTGAAACATTCCCAATCATTAGAATAAAGAGTGCAGACACTTTTTTCTTGAACTGTAGTTTGTATCCATTTTTACTTACCTATAAGGTATTTGGGCAATCTCCTAAAAAATTGACCTCCATATTTGGATTGATTTTCACATTTATTGGCCTAAGGAAATCGATGTCGTCTGTACATAACCACGTTAGCAGTCTATTAGTACGCTCATATTGAAATTCAGTAAAATCGAATTGAAAATGGCGGCCTTTTTAAACAGTTTTTGTTTATATTTCGTGTGTAATTCAATTTAACCCACTAAATTAGATCTAAATTTAGCGTCGGAAAGCTAGTCTCTATCCTCATTTTTCATTCCTCTCATCATCCCTGCGTGTCCCTAAAGTTTTGCTTCTTTACTATACCATCTTGGTCTACCTCTTCTTTAATTAATACTTCTGTACTATATTTTTTTTTAAATTTGCTTCACTTATCTCTCTTCTCCCATCCTATACATACTACTCACGCTGTCTACTTCAATTATACTTCTTAATGATATTTGCTCTAGCTCCCCTAGTATTCCCTCATTTCACTTGACTGAACCCCATCTAAGTCAAGCTTGCCTTGAAGAGCTTTCTAATCCAAAGATTAGAATTGGAACCATGACTGAATATAAAGCTGCGTTTTAGTTTTAGTCAATACCTACTTTTCTGCAATTATTAGTACTTTATGCTCTTCACATTGGCTACAAAAGTCAGTTTTTTCAATTGCGGCATTTCGTTGGTATGTAGCACATTTATTATGAAGTTCCCCGAGCTTATTGCAGTGAGCACAGATATAGGTATCCCTGGACCTTTCGTCATCTAGTCCTATGTTAGATCCTAATTTAGAGCGTGCGCGGTTGTGTTTCTTTTGATTTTCATTTCCCGAAGTTTGGCAAAATATTTTATGACTACAGTAAAATATCCAACAATAAATTGGAGTAAAATATACTGGTCTTATTGTTTACGTTCCAAACAAGGAGCGACGTATACTGTTCATAACAAACATCATATTTTGTGAGAACAACCTCTTATTGCTCCTGTGGATCAAGAATCGATGATTGATTAATAACCAAAAGTTCTGTGTCACTGCTAATTTTGGTCTTATAATGGTGATGTTTATGAATAATGATGCCTACCGTTGGTGCCAATTGGTTTAAAGTATTTATACCATATGAACGACCATCCTTTGCGTTATAATTAATTACTTCTTTTAAAATTACGGTTATTGATTTTTTCATTAATCACGCGGTAATGATTTATCGATACGCTGAAGACGGGGGAAAATGTTTTGTTTTTTGTCCTTCCTCTCATTTGTCTAACTCGACCATGTTATAATATCTACAAAACAAAATGTAGATAACAAGTAATTGACGTAAAACCGATGCAAATAAAAATGTTTTGTTCAATCATATTCAAGGATTAGCATGCTAATTCTATCTTACATGCTGAATTTTATTCACATTCGAATAAAATTGGTTTTACTAGAGTCATTATTTGCTGATTTTAAAATTTTTAAATTACATTTCAACAGTTGTTTTTTTAAAAAACAAAATGTGCAGGTACTAAGGTATGGGAATTGGAAGTCACGTGGTTGAAAATAAGGAAAGGGGAAAAAATCATATATGTTAATTTTAAGATTTGGACGACTAGAGATGTTCACAAGACGTAAAATGTATGAAAATCTTACGTTATGTACTAAAATGTAAGGGGAAAAAAATGACCAAAATTAAATGCCTTTTATTGTTCTTTTTTTTATGAGAAAGCTGTAAGAGGCATTGTTTACCTGAACATTCTGGAAAATTCAGTCACTATAGTTTCATAGAATGTTGTTCAATTTGGCGTACTTTTAAATCAAACAAATCTGTGTTAAAGATCCAGAGACTACTATTTGGCTGCGGAAATAAAACTCGTGAACAAATAATTCATTATGGTTTCATTAATTAACAACTTGCGCCATTATTAAATAATAATAATAGTAATGAGTATTCATGAATGGAAGTGCTTTTAGTAATCTAAAGTGGAAGGTTTACTATCATTATAAATATTAACGGTTAGGGGTTGTTGTTTGCGTGTTGGGCGTGTCATTGCTCTACTCCCATGAGTTAAAACAACAAAGGATGAACGGCAATTAAATTATATTACAGAGAGTCAGAATCCTCTAAATAAAGGTGAAGTGAATTTTATAAATCTGTTTACTTATTTAGTTAAATTTAACAGAACTCAATAAGTAATTCAAGAATTAAACAGGCTTCTAATTTAATGTATTTACACGTAACTGAAGTTTGATAGTGTACAGATAGAAGAAAACACTCCGGTTTTGTAAACAAACATCTTTATAAATTTACGATTTTCGAAAAATTCAATTCTATATATTTTTATAAAGATATATCTAAGAATGGTTCTTTTGTATATATAAAATTCAAATTGGTTTTGCTTTCAGTAAAATCGTTCTATTAGATTAATAGTTATTGCAGTTTAAGTATAAAAGTGTACGCATGAGGACGGTCGAAGTTCGTGTTTTTTTCAGTGAAGTCTTTAAATCGCTACAACAGTTACGATCATTGTCGGTGTTATGATTCCTAGGATGTGGTTCGAACTCTTTTACTGATCTGGTAAAAAGAAGAATCCATACTGAACAATATTTGTAATAACTAATAACTATAAACATACTTATATTTAGCGCTTTTTATTATATAGAAAAATCTGCCTAAACTAAAAAAACGCAAGTTTTTATGCCTTATACAAACAATTGCAAAAAAAAAGTCTCAATTTTGAGCGCTCATACCAATGCGTCTGAGAAAAAATTACTAAAGGCCATTTTGATGTGAAATTCAGTCACCTACAACTTTTGAAATAAACGTTTCTTGATATCTTACTTAGTTTTTAAAATATTTACAAGACACCCTTTTGCCCCACCTTTTAACGCCCCCTCGGGGAAGGGGAGAATCGGTGGGAGCTTCTGATTTTTTACCCATTGAAGAACCTCAAAACCTAACTTTCCATCAAATTTTTGTCCAGATTTTCACAAAATCTGCCTTTATTCAGTGGTCTTATTTCTTTCAGAGTTATGAAGATTTTAAAATTGAATGTTTACTCCATTGGTGCATATCATGAACTAAAAATACCCTGACTATGAAAAACGATTAATGTATATACGTTGATATCATTCTTTTGTCAATAAAATGGGATGAAGATGTTAGTTAATTTTTATTTGAATGACAAAATCAAGTTTCATCTAGATAGCAATGTTTGCCGTCGATAAGTTCTATGACAAAATCATCAAGTTTTTCATGAATAATCATTATCCGAATAAATTTATTACGATATCCCGACGAGACGATTATTTTTTTCAACAAAATTGTAAATGTGAAGTGTATTCTGACCTAACCCAACAAGTTTATTGCAGTGGTAGGAATGAACGACGAGAATATTCTGCTGGATAGACCACTCTCTCATACTGCAAATAAAACTATGGTAATCTTTATCTAGTAATTTTATCTACTATATATTTACTGTTTAACGAACAATCATTCATTGATGACCTGAACTTAGTTTTCTTGCTACAGGTCCGAAGCAAAATGAATGTTTACCATAGGTTTCAAAATTGGCATAAGAACAGTTTGTTATGTAGTGTCAGCTCTGAATGTCTTCCAAGCAACCAATATACAAAGATATTAACTTGTGTTCAGTTCTTCTCTCATCTTTTTAATATGCTTCTTCCAGTTAAGTTTGGCTTCCAAAATTATTTAGATACTTTACACTCTTTGCGTAAGATATCCTTTGCAAATTTATTAACACTGGTATTGGGGCTACTTTTCTATTATTGAAATTGATGTTGATTTTGTTTCATTTGACTTATTCGTAATTCCTGGTTAAAATATTGACTTCCCTTAAGACTATTTGCAATCTTGTAGTTGATTTCGGTACTCCCGCTTAATGACCATTAATTAATAACTCCAGTGAATCTTGTTACAACTGATCCTTCACACTTTCGTACAACTCGAGTGTACATATGATATTGAACTTATGCCATGGCATATTACTTAATTTTTTTTAGTCATCACTTGATCTCAAGAGAGTTGCCTCTAGTTCTCTTTATCTTACATCTATATTTCTTTCTTTGAAGTTGCTTGAAAATGTTTTGTTTTTAGAAATCAAACCCTTGAAAAATTGATTGTTTAACGTGAATCTGAGATTTTTAAAATTAACTAACAGTCAACACAAAAAGTAACTCCAAATATTTTAAAACAAACTTGTATTTAGGAAACCACTTTTAACATCTATTATAAGTTATAAAATTTATGTTTAATTTTTTATTCGAATCATTTGTAATTTGTTTCTTTTTTCAAAATAAATATTACAAATATTTTAACAGAGTTGTGTCCTTTTTGAAAACGATTTATTGGCATGTCACTGTTAACAGAAGTTCTACAAATGTAAGTTGCACTTGAATTGGTACTATGCCAATTGAATAATGTTTGATGTTTAATGCATTCACTATCTATAATGTCCGGAAGAACATAGAAACCCACAATACATATATTATCTTTAATGTTATGTTCTACTGAACAGTTGATATTCAAATTATTCGCCGATAATGTATTATCGATATTATCATGTTAGCCAATATCTCAATGTTATGTTGAGTGTTTAAACTGTATACATACACACGTCTATTTAAATTACAATATCCTTAACACGTTATCAGCTAATAATGTTTTTAATTAATACCATTTAAAATAAGTTAAAGTCTTTCGAATCCAATCAAAGTGCCGTTTGTACAATGTGTATGTATGTGTGTCTCGAATATCTTAAGCATTAACCTAGAGAAAAGTGTCTTTGATTTCAATGTTTTGAAAATAAGTTTTTTTTTTGTTTTTTTTTTTGTTTTTATTTATTAATTTTATTTCCCTCCAGAAACAATACAGACACAAAATATTAACACATCTATTACAGCTATTTTATACAATACTAATCAGCGAGAGAGAAAAGGAGAAAGAAAAAAACAAACAAATTTAAAAATCTATAATAGACATAAGTGTACATTGACCTGTACCATATTCTTACATTTACACCCAATGATACTTACACACCTATACATAAAACTAATATATTTATAGCTTATAACTACAACATTAGCTTATCTAAACTAAAAGTATATAAAAAACCAATAGTTCAAATAAAACCCCTAACTACTCTGGAAGAGAAATAAAACAAAGGAAAACCCCCGGCTCCACTAAAGGCATAGCCCGCTTTGGGGATAGCCACTCCTATATTATGCGAAATAAAATATAACAGCAGTAAGACAAAATTACCCTAACTATATATAGCTCCTAAAACTTGAATTATATATTACAAAGTGTTTTCGTTAATTTTTCCCAAAAAATATCGGCGAGCATTCTACACAAATATTAACAATATACATTCACATGTTCTTACTTATCAAGAGAGAAAAAAGTAAAAAGCCAAATCATAATAAAATTGACACATATTCTAATACATAAGGGTCACCATACTATTCAATAACTATTAACTAACTATATACGTTAAACAAGTGTTCAACCTCCTCCTGTTCAAATAGCCAATTTCTCAATTTTCGCAAAAAAAAAATTAAATTGAATTTCCACATTTGATTTCTACTATTTGTTTAAATAGTCGCTGTCTTTATCTTCAAGAATATATTTCGGAGACAAAACACGAACTTTTCATGTTTTCCTGATTTGTTTCAGGACGTGGACAACTTTGTAATAATGAAAATAAAATTAAAAAGTAGTGATATATGTTTTAGTTTTGTTGCCAAATTTGTCTTGGAACATTTATTTTATGTTTTTGCTTGGGTTTGTGACACTAATAATTCTAGCACATCAACATCAAGAAATTCATTTTAAAGTATTTTATTATAATAATAACAGGAATTTTATATTTTCAATTAATATAAAAGAAAATTTGAACAGTGATGTTCCATTTTGTTATTAAATCTCCATTAACTGTAACCTAACATTTATTAAAAATGGATGTCACGTTTAAATTGATAATTAATAAAAACAATTCAATCATTTTTGTCTCTTTATGAATAAATATGTTTAAAACACATGAATTTTTCAAAGAAAATAATTGAGTCATACCTAAGAAATTCCAAAAAAGAATTATGAATTATCATTTTTAAGGTTATATTTGATCATTTTAATTTGGTTTACCATAATTGTTTTATAAAAAATATTCATAAATAAAATAATAATTTTTATTGGAAAAAGTATCATATTTTTAAAAAAACCTGAGAAAATAGCCATTTTTACAAAAAAAGTGACTCCATTTATTAACAACCCCATTTACAGTATCCAGGCAAGATATCATTTGAAAGTGTATGTATTAACGGGCATTATATATATATTATATATATATATATTTATATATATATATATATATTATATATATATATATTTATATATATATATATATGCCTAAGTGGGAAAGCACAGTTTTACAGGGTGTTGAGCCATGTCGCAAGCCTTTTCAAAACTTTGATGTGGCCGCTTAGCCAAAAACAAACGCTTTAAAATTTTGAATAGGTATTTCTACTACGAAATTAAACGTTCACACCAAATATCATGCAAATCGGTTAACTAGAAATCTCTATAAAAATCCGTTATCATACGTTTCATTGTTTTTTGAGGTCATGTTTCAAGTTGGAGATTTTTATCCCACATAAACTTGTAGGCCACTTTTAAGACGAGTATTTTGCTTTTTTATATTTTCTTAGGTGCCATAGAATAGAAGATATCGTACAAAATATGATAAGAAACCAATACTTATCACAAAATTTTACAAAAATGGCTGCGAAATTAGAGCAGTCAATGTTGACAAAAAAAGTTAGTTAATAATCTTGAACATCTAAGGAACAGATTAATAAAATAGCGTCATCCTAACATTTCCTTTCTTAGAAATTTGTTGGATATTCTTACTCCACAATTTGGGACGTCACCCCTCACAAACGTTGCGTGATAATACGGAAGAGAACTTTATGAAATGAGTAAATAATTATAGTGTACTTGCTTGTTTCTAGGCAACATTACAATAATACAAATTTGACAACAATCTACACTTAACAACTATAAAATTATTATTGTAATTTGAAAATTTACGGTTTTAGTCTCATGGGGGACATGTGGGGGGGTGTTAATTACTTTTGGTGTTTTATTGTATCTACTTGTTTGCTGCCCTCGACTTTGGTATTAATATAATATACAGATGGTTAATAACTTACTTACCCACTTGACGTAATTTCTAACATCCCTTAAGTGGAACATGAGGTAAGACGGAAGTTACCCCAGTCGTTCTGTCACTTGACAATGTTTGTACTTTTCTCTCTAGGTCAGATAATTTGAATTTATTCCATTCAAGGATTTATCTCACAAGGTTCCCATGTTTTTGCTGAGAGTGTGGGTTCAAGTAGTTTTATTTTTGACGATTATCCCATAAAAATAATTGCCGCCCTAAAAATAAATATTTATGGTTTTTGCAAGCTATGTGAATACAAGAATTTTTGTTTTGTGTTTTGCCTTAACGTTTATTATTAAGACTATAATTGTGGGGAAAATCATATGTTGAATGAAGAAATTGGTTTTGTTTCAAATGAGTTGTTTACCACCTTAATTCAATTAAGGAAAGGGGACCTATAGAATGTAAGTTGTATATTATAGATTGCCCGATACAGACGTTTACCTCTTGCACATTGATACCAACAGCAATCGTTTCAAAGATTATGCATAAATATATCGTGTGTTTATATTTATTGTGTCATTTTTTAAACAGTTTTAACAAGTGTTTTTTATATATGTATTAACGATTTTCAATTTGATTGGTGTTTTTTCAAATATTATGAGTACTTAATAATTGCCAGTTTTAATGGGACAATGCTTTCATATGGCCGAATGATTTGGCGATGTTTTGGATCTGACGATGACGGTTCAACTGTCGAAACCGGTTATCCACAAGGATAAAATTTCCGATGGAAAAATTAAAGTAATTAACCTGTTATATATTCATTGAATAAACAATCCAGGAGGGTACACCAAACATTTTGTTTAAACTATAATTGTGCTTAAAAGGTTTACTGAATGAATTTACAACGTTCTAAGTACTATTTTATGATTAGTTGTTCAATTAATTGTGCAAAAACATTGCACTAACTTTATGTTACACACCCAACCTCGAAACCAAATACTATACGAGTATAACTAATTTATTACTAAGTTTCCCTCGTTTATTATATGTAAGTTGGTATATGGGCTAGACTACCTTTATCAAAATATTGTGATTTTTTCTTTTTAAAAGATATATAGCCTATTTAAATAGAACTTAAGCATGCCCATCCTTATGCCATACAACTCGCCGTTTAAATAAATATTATTATTATTATTTAAAGTTTATATGGCGGGTTGACCAGTTCATTTTCGATATTTGGAAATTTTCCAAACCTCATTACGACATTTATTTTAATTACGATTTGGAATGTTAAAATCTGTAATGCTAATTTTTAGAAATTAGAATAACAGCTGTATGGATTTTGACGCAACTACTTCCAAATTTTGAGTTATCAAAAAACTAGAACATTTTTTGATATGACCGTAACATCTTATCACACGTAATTTGATCGCAATCAATCCACTCCTTTGAGCTGTATTCGACCAGACAGGCGTCATTTCAAAAACTACTTTACACTCCAAAACTAATATTTTTGCAAGAAACTCCTCATCAGTTTGCTGACCCATCTAATTACTTTCCCTTTACTACATATAGTATGAAAAACTATAAACACTTTCATGGATATTTCCACTCCGAAGCAATTTTACAATATTTAATTTTGAATATATTTATTTTTACATCTCTTTTGACACCTCAGGATGAAGAATTTTAAACGTTTGTTAAACTCATAACAAGGCTAAGGTAAATTGAGGGTTGAAACGTTGGATAAGATAAGGGAGTGGAGAGGGATGATAACACAACGTTACGACTAAAGGAGATTCTGCATTGCGTATTGGCAACGCACGCACTCTCCTACACGCCATTGCGAAGTGGTGGGAGGAGGGGGAGACATTTGACTAAATCTATACAATTTCTTGGCAAACCTACAGTCATGGAAATACAGTTGTATTGCATAATAAGCTATATATTTATGACAATTATTTAGTACCCTATGTGGACCTAATAATAGTTAAGGGAAATATTTTGTTTTCTTTCAGACTACCCATTACTATGTGGCCCGATCCTACCCCCAACACTAATTTGACTTCATTTTTGCATAGTTTTAAATATAAATATATAGGTTTATTTGTTAGTAAATGGTCTAGAAATAGATTTCGTCTGATTTAATCTGTAGGCTGGGTTTACTAATTGTTAATCGGTATATTTTAAAATACCTGTCAATTTCAAATCTCTAAAGCAACGTTTATCGAATATAACTTTTCCCTGAGATATCTCATGAAATGCAGCTTTAAAATCTGCATCTAATGATGCCAAACCTACTTTCTACTTTAACAAATATAATTATAACTTTAAACCAACTAAATGGTTAAAAACACGTTAGGAAATATCTGCAATAATTCCTGAAACATAGCATTATTTTATTTGCTGTTTAGTACAATGGTAATTAATTATTACATTTCACTATAATCGGTGTAACCGATTTTGAAAAAAAAGACCTTTTATAACAGCTGTTTTAGTGACATATTTTAACTATTGAAACAACATTTTTTTTTCTGATATAGTGATCCACACGTTGTATTTAGGGCCCTAGAGGTTACCATTATTTATTTGATGAAAATAAAACGAAAGAAAAATGGTGCTTTATTTGAAACTATTTACTATACAAACATAAACATAAATTCAGCCACTTATAAAACAATGCAAAATAGAAAAAACCTTTGTGCAAAGTAATTTAGAAAGAATTAAAATTGAGTTATTTATGTATATATAGACTATATATAAGTGGATCAGAAAGGCTTACAAGTAAAGAGTTTTCACTTGGTTATTTTAATCATTTGTTATAAAAGCTGTTTCTGTAGGCCTACTATAAGTAACTTGTCAATAAATTGAAATTCATTCTCAGCTAAACTGATGATGACAGATATTTGTAAAATTTTACTATTAACAGATTTTAATTTAATTTATATTTTATGTTTATCAAAATTCCTTATTTTAACATTTTTTTTCCCCTTTCCGTTTTCTCTTAAGGAAATCATATTCTTCCATTAAAATTAAAATTCAGAAACAATATTTAGGTATCCTAGTCCAATGTAAACGTTGTGTTAAATTATCTGCCTTTATAGCTTCTACCACCTTACTCATCCATTCCGATAATTGCGAATCTCGTATTTCCCCCCCCCCATACGTTCTCCCCATAAGAAACCAAGAGATCTCCTTTTTTATTATTATAATCGCCATTTTAAAAGAAAGTCGATTTTCTGGCAAGTATAACACTCGTCGTAGGTAATTAAAATGCATCTGTAAGGTACATATAAATATTTGTTGTAACCGTGTTTCTATATACAATAAACATTAATTCCATATTGCCTTATGAATGCTTTAAAATAAGTTTATTACTAAATTACTTACGTCTTCGCAATCTTGTGTTTAGTATTTATTCATTAATATTTCATTACAGTTGTTTCGGTATAACATATACCATCATCAGATGAAACAACACGTTTACACAACACACTGATACACATTTCACAAAAATAAATAAACATAAAATATTTGGTACTGCAGTACAAGTCGAAAATAATATAAAATAAAGTTTAGATAATATAGCCACATCTTTCCAACGTGGTGGTCAACTGTTCACTGAGGGATTATATAATATTACTCGATTTTCTTTCATTATGTAACCTCCATCCAGACATTCCACCAAATCATTGAAGAAGAAGGGAAACAGTAGAAAATTAAACATAGTTTTTAGTTTTGGTCGTACAGAAACTACCTTCAAATGTCAAGTTTTAAAAAAGGAAAAAATCCTTGCGGGTTTTAGAGGGCCCCAAACAAAAGCGTAACTTTCTTTATAGCACATGTAATTGAGAAAAAGAAACAAACAGAGAATATCTCAGATTTCCATATATCTTGCATATGTAAATAGTTTGTCATCATTTTTTCATTACTACAGTGTGTTCATAGTCCCCCCCCCCCGTCTATTTTTATTAATAATTGTAATAATAAAAGCATTTATTGCATAGATTCTACCATTTGGTTTAATACTTTTATTGTACCCACCTTCTGCGAGTAGCTATGTGGTAGGGGTTAATTCACATATATTAGATAGAATTATTGATCTCAATGAATAGTTTGTATAAAGATCTAAAAGTAATTCCGCAGAGCCAATCAAAAACGATGGCTGGTCAAGTTTACAACGGCGCTTGAACTGCATTTTGCATACAACTAGATTAAACAAGGTAAAGATTTGTAAAAACTGCATACAGTTGTTAAGGTTGTAGAAGATGTTAATAATAAAATAATAAAACATATGTACTTAGTAAATTTCTAGAATAATCTCTTATAAAGACATACATATAAATATAAAACAGAACGTGTATAATCACCTTGATTTTGTACACATTTCATCCCTTAGATTCTAAATTTAAATACATTGACGATTACAATCATTAGGTTATTAATAACTGAATTGGATAAAAATAGAATAAATTAAACAAAGCATTGAATGCATTTTCCATTTTAAATAATAAATTTCTAAAGGAAGAGAACTTCGTCAGTTAATATTTTATAACTTATCATCTGAGATTTGAACTCATTTATGCTATAAAAACTTCTTTATTATTTTTACTAGCTCGCTATTTAAGTTAAAACTTTGAGTATGCAATTAACCGCTGGAAAGCCCTTAAGCTAATGTTTTAGTTTTAATTATAGTAATGGAGACTATTTCAGAATTGTTAGAACTTTAAACAAAGTCATATTCAGAAGGTAGAGTTATTGCAGATAATTATTTTACTTATTATAAGAAGTATATCGTAAATTGTCTACCCTCGTCTTTTGACTGATCTTTACGATTTGGGACCTCAGGAAACCTTAAAAACTATTTTCGGCATGCTGTCGTTGTTCTCATCTGTACGTAAGTATTTAAGCGAGCACAAAAATTATAGCAACATGCAATTTGGTATAGGAGATTGTCGAAGTTGTATCGAACGGTTACCTCCCAAGAAAATGTGGTATTCGTGTATACTCTTTCACTCGTATATGTATAACATTTAGGTCTTCAAAGGCCGAGTTACTGACACGAGCGAAGCGAGTGGAAGTTTTTTATCACATATACGACGTCAATAAAATATTGATATAAAAAATTACGTGTATCACAAAACCTGTATAACATCCGATTTAACCAAACTGTGTAAAACCTCTTGATCTACCAATACAATTTAATATTTCCTACAAAGACATTGTGGTTTTTTATCACGTTGTATGGTGGGGCGCCTGTCAACTTGTTTTTATTTGAAAACATACTTTTTCTATGCTTGGAATACTAACTAACAAGAGTAAATGACCATGTTAGGGAACTAACCCGGGTCCTGTACACCAACACCTGGTCGGTTTCCGATTGGTTTCACATTCTGTTAAGTTTTATGAGCCAGACAGATTAAACAAAAATATGATATTTTGCAGTTTTTTGTTTGAAGTGTTGTTCCGGGTAACCAAAAACATATCCTAAGTCTCAATCCAGACAAATTGAAAAAAAAAATTGGTTTGTCTCTTGTTTATTTTGTCCTACAAATTTTAGATAACAAAGTTAGTCCAAAAAAAGTTGTGAAATAAGATTATCTATTATAATGAGACGGTTTATGTTACTATTGTACCACGTTTTGACCATTTGTGAAGTTTTGTGACTATTGTTTAATCGTTTTTCGAAGAAAAAAAAATACAAAATTACTAAAATACCCTAATAAATATTTTGCCTAACACAATACTGTTTAGAAGAGACGTTGTATTCAGAAATTTAAAAAAAATAATTAAATAAAAAGAAAGAAAAGTAGCTGATTCCAAAATCAAAATGTTGATGAAAAACAGTCTAAAAATAAACAAAAAATGGTCAAACAAGATGAGCTAAAGTTTGAATGATTTTAAACGTTATTTACATCTCATTTTTAGGGATTATTTTCACTAAAAATATTCAGTAATTTTGTTTGTTTAATTTAGTTAGAGATTAGTTATTCCAAGATAAACAATCAAAAACTCATGTTGTGGCTATTTTTATTAGTTTTCGTACTGTACCTGTTTTACAACCTACGACCATATTACTTTTATTGTTGAGATCTTTTAATAAGTACAATTTTGTAACCACATACGCAATACGGACAAATTTAACTGTGTAGTTTAAACAATATTTACATGTAACGACGGTGTTGTTTTGTTTATCCATTGATCTTCACAATTGTATGTATATATATATATATATATATGAAATATTTAAATTTTGTGGTCCAAGAGATTATTATTCACTTCATTAACATTTCTCTTCTGAACATTATTTGGATTTGTATGAAGCTATATATTGAATGTGGTGGTGTTTTTTGTTGATCCTTTGAAAATTGGGGGGGGGAATTCCCATAACAAAGCGAATCAATGGCTCGATTATATCTTATTTTAGTGGTAATTTTATTTTAAATAACTGTGGTCTCTGAACATTTTACTGAAATTTACACAAAAGGACCAAATTCCGTCTTTGGCAAGTTTTTCTTTGTTTTAAATCAACTGGGTGATGGGATTTAGCATGTTTTGAAATATACATAAAGCAAAAGAAAATTCCTTAGAGGTGGAAAAGAATCAAACTATAAAACACACAATATTACAGCTACTGTTGGTATTGTTTTACGAATTAAATTTTAATACATATTATACTCTTTTCCAGTGTCATGTTAGGAATAAATCAACCAAAACGTTCAAACTAAGACGAACTCGGGTTTTTGGCTTTTACTTGAACAATCTATCTTCGAGACTTAGAGGTCGATCCACTATACTCTCTCTCTCACTTCTATTTAATGTTTCTTACTTCCCTTAGTTTAGACTTTTCCCAGGATTAAAAGCCTAATACTTCGATTTGAATAATCGAAAATTTTGTGGTGGGGACCATAAATCACGATTTTTATAAAATAAGTCCTCTTTTGTAAAGTAGATTTTCTTAATACAAATTTTGAATTATTTTACAAATCTTCAACCTTAACGTTATTCACCAATTCAATTTTGTTAAGTGGAAAAACCTTCTTCCACAATTTTCCACCCAACAACCAACGACAAATCAATGCCAACCGTGACGAATAATGACCTTAAAATACTTGTACAATACCAAGTCTTCAAATTCCCTTAATAGTTACATAACTTGAGAACATTTTCACGATTATATGCAATTTCAAAACGTTGTTGCATGTTCTCACTCTGTTCCGTACATATTCACGTGAGTTTCAAGTCGATTACATTTCACTAACCGCAAGTTAAAGCCAAGTGTTAAATTATAACATATGTCAATCCATTACTCTTGGCAACTTCACGTCACCTTCCTATCTACTTTTATACATTTACTAACTGCTATTTAAGTAAATACATATCTACCGCATTGGTAGTTTAGAATGACACGCTTTTATGGTGTTTGTTGTTTTATCAAATAGAAGAGTATCTAGGTATAAACGAAAACTTTTAAAATAAACTACGCAAAAACATAGAACAAAGTCATCCATCGACAATACCAAATAATATTGATAAATTAAAAAGTTGTTAGGGCCATCATGGTACTTATCTGGCCCTACTATACTATGTAGTACAAACACATTCTCTTAATATAATGCCAAACTTATCTCTTGGACCTTGTTTGTTTAAAACAGTTGTTACACAAGTTTATTGAACCTTGTAATTGTTGATATAATTAGATTCTTGACGTCTCTAGTGGGCATCGTAGATATATATTAATAAGTTTCCACTCGCGTCAGTGTCTCAGCCCTTTGGTTGTAGAGGGTGTACATATGTGAAGGAGTTCCCATTCGCTAAGCTATACTTCGTTCAACGAGTGTTGACAGTGATTCGCCGCCCACAGTCTAACGGTACAGAGGGTTGGAGCCAATTGCGTAAGGGGGAAAATTCCAACGGAACGAGCCGCTCCCTGAGTCCGGTTCACACACCCTCCTTTGTCGGCAATCGCCAGCCAGTCTTAGTGTCTTTGCAACTAGCGTACAATGAAAAACCCAAATATAACAAGTATGTGATTGATGAGGAAGCAAAACTTCAAAATAGAACAGATTTGAGATTACCACCTTATCATTGCGAACTGAACCCGATTGAGTTAATATGGGCACAAGTCAAGGGTTATGTTGCAGCAAACAACAAAACGTTTAAGCTTCATGAAGTCAAACTTCTCTTAGAAGAAGGTATTCAAGGTGTGACTAAGGAAAACTGGGAAAAAATGTGTGGAACACGTCCGAAAGGAAGAAGAAAAACTGTGGACGCTGGATGATATCATTGAGTATATGGAAGAAGAAAACACACAGTTTATTGTAAATTTATAAAATGACAGTAGTGACAGTGAAGAGGCAGAAATCGCTAAGGAACTGCCTCTCAGCGATGATTAAAAAGAAATGGATTTCTACGTACCACAAGTTTATGTGACATAGCCCTGTGGGAACCTCTTTATCCTTAAAAAGTGTGACCCCCGATGAGGTGGAAGAGGTTGACGTTTCTTCGGGGGCTTTTCACAAAACATTCCACCGGTCATATAGTAAAAATATCCTTTTAGAATAACACGCATTTTGATACCAGCAACAAGGCTGTGCAATGAGAACGGCTTGTGAACCGGCCCCACCCTTACGTCCCTCCCGCAGTAGGCGGCGCTTCACTGCCAACACTCGCTGAATGAAGTATAGTGTCAAATCTCGTAATTATAAGAATATCACATTTTACTGTGAAGTCAGGGTTTGAAATTACATTGTGGTGATTTCAAGTTCACCACCCATTGTTTACGTCTAGAGAAATTACTAGAAGAAATAGAGTGGTGTACCGCACATGAGCAGAAACTCACAAAGCAGTGTCACCAACGTTGAAGAATGACCGTTGTGTTTTTTGTGTTTGTCTTTTCTTGGTTTTTGCTACTTCGTAAATGATCATCTAACTTTCCTTTAGACGGATCAAGCTATCCCAACGTGCCTTCATTTCCCACACGAATTCGGCGAAACATAAGTAATTACGTGAATAGCTCAAACATGGCTTTCGACCGCCTTTTTCTCGTCAATTATTAAGTCAATTATAATGGTGTAACTTGTATTTTATATCAATGTTTATCAAAGCCGGCACGTGTTATTTATTAGGTTAATAGTACTACAATAGCTGTGAGTGACCATTTCGATAAACGGTTCGACCTCTTTACCGAACATGTTTAATCTTCAGTACGCTTCTACTTTTGTTACCCCCTCCCCCTCCCATAGTAAATTATTCCTTTTCATCATTTTTGCTATAACGTCAATACTTGACGACTTAGAAATGTGGGGTTGGTAGAGGTATATGCAAAATTGAAATCTAGTAATGTTTATCTAATTTAGTGTGTTATAACTTGAATAACAAACGAGATATGATCAAAAGACTGTTTAAAATGGCCGCCATTTTTCTTTTAAAGTCTAATTTTCCTGAATTTCAATTAAGTTTTATATGAGCACGTTACATCAAATTTCGTTTTCCTTTTTTTTGTGGTCTCTATCGTGCTTGCGTACAGACTACAACGACTACAGATGGACGCCATGTTGAAATTTATTTCTTCCCTTTCCTGAGGCCATGAAACGTAAAGATAAGTTAAAAATAAATGTCCAAACTTACCCTATACTTCGCATACTGGGTAAGTAAACCTGTGTGTAAATCTTGACAAATGAATATTAACATTTTTGATCATTTAAGATTTCCAATAATAACAGATTATGTTCTGTATATAAGGAGCTAAGTTGCATCTCATGTTTATTTACATTTTAAATTTACCCGTACACCTGAAGGGCATAGGCTACAGAAAGATAAATAAAAACTCACATGTAAAATTTTACAAATCAACATATATTGTGACATTTCTTTCGTAATTAAACATCTTCAGACAACTATGAGCTAAAATTTACTAAATCCAACTTAACATCTATACTAACAAAGTAGGGATGGAATGCAAGGAAGGGGACTGAGCCAGGACTACCTGAGAAGGTAAATGACCTGTCAGGATTTGTGACAATGGGTTTTAACAAAGGAGATGGGTTAAACACTTTTCATTGAGGTTGGAAGCATGGGAATTGGGAACAGATCTGTTGATTTCTGAAACTTCTAAATAATTTTAGTTCATAGTTGTCTGATGATGCTTAATTGCGAAACAACTGTCACAATATATATTGATTTGTGAAAATTTTCATGTGAGTTATTATTTACCTTAATATGGACATTCACCGTCACTTAATAATAAGTAGGCTACCGATTGTGTTTACACTTAACATACAGAAAGCATTGAAAACTGCCATTGAAAGACTAACAAAGTTCGTAGTACATGCTATAATTGAGAAAAATAATACTGGTATGAAAATCTAATCTGACTGTGCGTAAAATATAGAGAGGAAATAAGTGTAATCCTACTACGAATGCAGAAGTCGGTAGTAGAGTTAGTTGGAGAACAATAAAAAAATCAAAAAAACTGGCTAAATCAAGAAGTGAAGCATCTTAGCTTCACCTTCCTCTACATGGAGGTGGTATAAAGTCACTTGAAGGATAAAATGGGTTTCATGGTTTTAATCCTTAAGACACGATGTGAACTAGATGGTCAATGCGGAAACAGACATATTGTGCATACCGATGTGTAATATGAATCTATCAGAAGATACATATCACTTTGTTGCGGCGTGTATAATAATGCAGGAATTCAGACAGAGGAATTTAGAGTAGATAAAATTGTGGACTTATTAAATGAAAACAACTAGAAGTTATTGTTAATTTTTATTATGAAAGCGTTACCGTATAAAACGTTTCTCGCCGCAGAGTTTATTTAAATTTACTATTTTTATTTTGTGTAATGTTGAAGTTGTAAATTGTACATTTGGGTTTGATTATATTGTATATTGTATTCATTATGTGTGAAAAGACTATATATATATATATATATATATATATATATATATATATATATATATATATATATATAATAGATCTTTTTAGAATTAGAGGATTTATTTAAAAAATTAGTTGCAGCATATTAGTCGGTTTTGTCTACAGTATTTTTCTTTGTGTGTTTGTTTTTTTATTTCATGTTTGCAATTTATTTATTACACAGTTACATAATATTTTTTGTTTCAAAATAAACATCCTATCTATCTACAGGGTGTTCAATAAAATCTGTATACCCCAGGATATTTTGTTTGAAAATAAACATACAACAATGCAATTTTGGGTTATGTTCTTTACTCTAGTTAACACTTTGATGTACTTAATTATCATATTTCATTACGGGTGGGCAGAGGAAGTCGAGAAAATCTTAAATGTAAGCATAGATCGATTAATACCTCAATTTGAATGTCTTTGTTAGTAGAACACATTGCCGCAAACTCGAATGCAAAAGAACAATCCTATCGGAAATGGCAACCTCTCGAAGTTTGTTTGCGTCAAGTTTAATTCAAGTTATTCGTTCCGTCTGAGTAAGCAATAGTGCTATTGAATGGATAAACTAACCTAACTTGAACACAAGCAAATGTGAAAGAAAATACCAACCAGACTGGACTTTTTCGTTTGACAAGATAAGAGTCATCACTAAGGTCAATGGAAAAACCCCGGTTTTTTCTTATCAGTTTTACGCTTTCACTAAAATAAACTGAAGTTAAAAACTATGAAAGGCCTAATACGTAATGTCTGTTAGATTTATCTTAAAGTAAATAATTTATGTAATGGAACTAAGGTTAAAAAAAGTTATAAACATTAAAATACGGCTCTGCTGTATCGTTAATTGCCTTCAGAATAAAACTAGAGGCAAAAAACTTTGAGAGGCAGCCATTCCTGATTGGATCGTCCTTTTGCATTCGGGTTTGTGACAAGATGTTCCACTAACAAATCCCTTTAAAATGAGATATTACTCGACCTAAGCTTACATTGAAGATATTCCCGATTTCCTCTACAGTTCGTCCCCCCCCCCCTTGTAGACACTTAAGTGTATCAAAGTGGTGTTAACTAGAGTAAGGACATAACCCTAGAATTGCATTGTAGTAGGTTTCATTCCTGAACAAAATATCCAATTTTTTTAAACACCCGGTATATATCGTTGATACCAACTGAAACCAACGTTGATACCAAATACCAACTGAAAAAAACCATAATTCGTGTTATGATACATTTTCTAACACATTACTTATAAGCTAAAACAAAAAATGTCCCTCTACTACTCACATTCTCTGCATTTTTTATTGGAGATTAGTTGGCCTTTCCTTATCAACATTTTGTGTTTTTTAAATTTCAAAAATTGTCACGTTTGTTCCAGACATTCGTCTATACGTAAATCGTATTTGATTAAAATCGAGCTGTTAATGATGACAGTTTTCGTTTTGCTAATTATTCCTGAACCGTAAATTTCTTTTACTTGCATTTTTTACAACTTGGTTCTACAGTTCTCTACAGTTTAGTTCATTAATTTCCGAATTACAACAAAATTTAATAGAATGGATAGAGGAGATTTTAAGAAAATGTCGTTTTTAGCTTTAGCTATTTTTAACTGATAACTTCCCGACTGGTATTTGTGAGAAGATGGTGAACAATAAATTCTCCTTTTAGCGAAATTATTTATGGTAAGTTATCTAAAAAATTGAACGAATTTTCGAGATATGGTCAAAATATGCTCGCAATTCAAAATTGATATATTCGCTTGGACTGTACTATAACATTTGAGATGTTATATAAATTTTATTAGTTGATTTATTTTAATTTTAATTTACTTTTAAATTAACTTGTTTTTAAATTATTTTGAAAAAACTAGGATGGTTTAATTAAATTAATTCCACAAAACAATTCTTTACCCTTTAACCATCTTCTGGATTTATTATCAGACAATTATTTATAAAACAAGTAACAATTCAATTAATTATTCATTTCAATCTTAAGACTACTTCATTCTCTCACACTTTCATTCTTTAAAACTAATTTACGCTAATACACAAAATTATGGATGACAATTTTAAAATCTTAATTTATTATTTAATTTACATAAAAAAAAACTCTACGAATGTCTCTACAGATCTTGTCTTAATGTTCTTATTAATTTTATATCAAATTTATTACAACAAACCATTTTCTTTAATTAACTTATATTATTTCCAAATTACTTTTATTTTGCCGGCTAGCTCAATTACTTTTCTTTAATTTAATTATACAAAAAAAACTTGACTCTTATCTCGGGCATGGGAACTTTTATGACTCATCAAAGTAAAATACTAGATTCTAATGATTATTAATTATAAATTTTGGTACTTATCAAACATTTACTCCTCGTCCGCTATATTTTGGCACTTGTACACAACACAATCACTAACGATGCACTAACACAAGTATCCTTATCCTGGGAGGTCGGATGCTGCAATCCCTGGTTCATTGACGGATGGTGAATCTCTGGTGTTACGTCCGCTAAACTCTGTTTGGTCTCCTTACTCGTTCTGAAACTAACTATTGATTTCGACGCGATGATTCTCTCCTCTTCCTTTATAACTTTAATACTCTTTGACTCTATTTTAATTATGATTACTAAAAAAACTACAAAAAAAACTACTAAATTTTGTGGCGCCTCTGCCTTTAAGTTACACGACGACTTTGGATTAAACCCTCAGGTTCTCAGTTTAACTCTTAACACCTCCTTCTCTGATTCCTAGCTGTAAGCTAAGACCTACACGCTCTCAACCCCAGTTCTAGACTGACTCTTCTTCCCGTTGGATTTAACCTCTCCCGATTTTCAAGTGCAGCGTCCTCCTCGCTTATTGGTCAATCTCTCATTTTTTGAAACTCAGGTCTCTTCTGATTGGACAACTAACTTTCTAAAATCGTTACTTTTTTACGTGCGTTGACTTCGCCCTCGGAGATACCGTTAGGTATTTACTTTCTCATTTTTTCTTGGTTCCCAGTTTATTACACGCAGCTGCGTTGAGTAGCAAAACTCCGTTATGTTTCTGCCTTTTTTTTATTTATGTCGGCGAACTTTCTTCCCTCAAAGAAAACAGAATGTTTTGTTATCTTCCAAACTTAACTTTGCAGCTGCTATGTCGGTATGGTTGCTTGTTCACATGTGTTTTGTCTCAATTTACACATTCTTACAATTATTTATTAATATTAACTTTTTTTATTGATTATTATTATTTTAATATTTGATACTAGGCATAATTAATTATTTATCCATTGTGATCGTTTGAGATCGTTATAGTACTCTACTGATAACAGACAGACATAATTTTCAAAAACTACTTTTTGAGCTCAGGAGACCTCAAAACTGATACATCCACACTAATAATGTTCCATTCTTCTTTGAGTATTTTCTACGTAGCCTATATGTGAGATAGTAATAACTATCAGTTACACTGCTGATAATAATATAAGAAAGTAAAATATAAACACGATGTTGGCAACATTCCCAAATCAATAGCAAATAAATCCAAATCGAGTTGAATTTTACAAAATTTATACGCTACGCATTTTTCATAATGCGATTGAATTAAGTTGTATTGGTCATACAAAAAAAATATATAATATGTGATTTTGCGTAGAAATTTAATTTAAAATTCAAATTTAATTAATGTTCAGATTTAATTTCAATTGATTTTTTTTCCAGATTCGTAGGTCGTTTTAAATTTGGCCTAGCATCAACATAATATTTTTTTCCGCAAAAATACATATTCATAAACAGAATAACTTCTAGTATAATTTGATACCCACAAATAATATTTCCATGAAAATGTTGTTCAATTCCATAGTTTTTGTCCTTTAACTATTTTTAATAATAAGGTCATTTTATTTTGTTACCACTATATATTTCCTATATGTAGGACAATACGAAGCATATAAATAAAAAGTTTTAAATATGTAGGACGTAGGATTTATCGTCTTATCTGTGTAGGCGGGTTGCGACTTACAGACATGCGCGTTAAATTATAAAGGTCCTTGGTTTTACCTACGGTCGAAAAAAAGTAAAAGATCCCCAATATAGTAGCCTAAACGAGTGACTTTCTAGAGCTATATATATATATATATATATATATATATATATATATATATATTATATAACTGACCAGATCACTCTACAAGTCATCATTCTATTAATAAAAGGTGTAAAAGATCACTTGCTAAACTCTTTAGAGTAAGAACAAGGTTATTTACCCGGGAAATAGGTAACTACCCCGTTGGCACACACTTATTCTGATCAGTTGACCCGTATATTATATCCTTAGTTGAACATGGCTTTTGTAATTTCTTATGTTTATGGGTGTTTCTGTTGACTTAGTTGTTTTAACCGTTCAGGGGATTACTAGTAGTGGATACGGGTATGGCGGACGCGAATGATCGGATCTACACCTTTCTTCGTGTAGTCTTAGGTTTGGCCACTCTCTTTCGTCTTCCCCATTATGTCTACCTTGATCATCTCTTGTTCTCTTCCGACCTTGAGTCTTTGTGAGCTAGGATTGTTTATTTTATTAAGCTATGATGACCTAGAGGTTTTTCGTTTTTGAACTATGTCAGCGTCACTTGGCTGGGGACCGAATGTTGAAGTTTGACATACTTAAGCAGGGTCCGTTTTGTCATACGGTAACGAACAGCTGACTGAAACTGTAGCTATGTTAAGCAGACCACTATACGGAAACTGAAGTTATTACTCCGTACACTCAGGCAGACGTGGTGTGAGTGCCTGTCTCGTATTAATTTTAGTTTTAAAACTATATGCGAAATTACACCACGGCTGTTTAATTGATTGGATTTTACCGGTCGCCCAATCTCCAATTCAGACACCTATTTGTTACTTTAAACGAGACGATGAGAATGGGCAATGCTCTAGTTCAACTTTCTTGTTAACAAGTGTTTGTGTTGTGTGAGTGTAATATTTAGTATTTGCTTAGATTACGGTAATGTAATATTAGTTAGTTTAGCTCTTCAAAGCTGTGAAAAATATGGTGCATAGGCAGATCTGGGGTAAGTTTTTAGACCTTGAAATAGGTATGGGCCAAATACAGTATTTCATCCCAGAATGTTGAGCCTAGGATAAGCCTAAACGTAACATTATCTTTATAAATTGGTAACAGGGTGTTACAAATCATTAAGGAAAAAATTAACATCTCAGGCCTAGCTTTAGATCTGGGAACCTTTTTAGGATACTAATTTTAGTTTCTACATAGTCATAGACTACTTCTAAGGATTAAATAAAGCAATAAAACTTTAGCTTTATTTAATCCTCGAATATGGAGTTTCAACAAGAAATATCTACTGCTACATTGAATATATACTACTTCTAAGTTTCTTTTATATTCTAAGTTTATCCATTGTTAACTAGGTGTTGATTCACACTTTCGAAAATTCACGTATTAGCTGTTCTGTTCTCCATATATTCTAAATCATGACATTACTGATCATCACAATGTATTAATTATATTTTAACACGTATTTTTTGTTACAGCTGAGAAGTTGGACGTGTCGGCCTCGTCACTGCCGACATGTGTCCTCAACGACGAAGGGTATCCACGACCCCAGTGTGGCTGCGGCTCCTGAAGCCACACCAGCTCCTGGATACATCGACGAACGGTTACGTAAGGATACATCGGAAAAAGGTAACAATAATTTAGTTGTGTGTGATTGTTATTTGATCGGACAATGTTACGTTAATTAACGGATGAAAGATAACTGATGAAAAAAGTTTTACTTAATAGTACCCCAAACTCATTCAGTTTACTAAGTAATAAAAGATTTTTTCCGTATGCGTAAATATAATTGGATTTTAAAATAGAGTTACCTCAAAAGTTGTTGCTATGCACATGAGTCTACTTTAAAATTTAGGTTTCTAGAAGTTGGGTCTTAAATGTTTTCAAATGTCTAGGCATTTTAAGCATGTTTAGCTCTTATTAATCTTACTTTTTATACTTATGATTGTTCCCAACTTAAAGTTGAAAATGCAAGTCCGCCCTCGAAGGGTTTTAATTTTCTTTGTCAAAATACAATATAGTTTTCTGTTGTTTTCAATACCCTACACCATTAAAATAAATTATAACGCATACAGTTTTATTTATTTGTTTTGTTTACTCAACATTTTATCTCAAATGTATTAAAGTAGGAACATTGTGTTTGTCAAGAAAACATGAAAACTGTTAAATATGAAACGTAGTTTTGTGCTCAGTAAAAGTATTTGGTATACTACCTTCACAAATTTATATTCTTGGATACTTGGCGAGGGTAAAGTCCTATTTACAGACCAGTCTCCCGCTCTGTGATCTGCAACTCTGCCACTACGGACTCAGTTTGCAATGTTAATGCTTAAAATGACAACTTTTAATTACCTTATTTGATCTGTCACGTGACTTCTTAGTCGACATTCGACTTGTTTCGGAGCTCTAGCTCCTATCATCAGGAATAATTAATCACTTTGAAAAGCATTAAAACAAATTATACATAAAACACTACACACTTTCATGTTTTAATGCTCGACGATCTCTTCAGAGTAATTAACTATTCCTGATGATGGATTTACGGCTCCGAAACAAGTCGAATGTCGACTAAACGGAGAACTGTTTCCGAAAGTTGTTTGTTATAGTCCTCGTAGTTTTTCGTACATAGATATTTTTGATTGCCTCGTATTGGAAAAACGACCTAAGCATAAGTGGAAGTTGTTTAAAAACAAGGGACTCAATTAATTCCGAACCGTAATTTTACTTTTTTCCATACTATTGTACAATTTTTTTTAAGGTACAATTGTTTGAAATAATAATCTTAAATCCCACCAAATTTTATTAAAAACCGTAGAGCTTATTATGAGAAATTAAGTATTTATTTTGCCACATAGTCTACAGTTTATTATTATTTGTTTTGGCTTTTTGTGTATTTCTTTTTTAGGAAAATTTTACATTTTACTAAAAATAAACACTAATTTAAAAAAAAAAATAAAAAAAATGAAAAAAAGAAATTAAATTCAGTGCGGACAGATACACATTTTGTAAAAAATAATAAATAAATTATCTCAGTGGGACCTTAAACGGATATCTTAATAATGATTTTTCTTTTATCACCGTACCTTTGATCTAAATACATCAAGAAAGTAAAAAGGTTAAAATTTTAAATTGCAAGTTTAAATAGTCAAATTATATTATGCATTTCGTTTGAAAAGTACTTTAATATAAAAATACAGCTCAGTTTTGTGAAGAAAGTGAATGATTTTATAAACACTTTTCTCTTGTATTCGTTTTTATTAAACGAAAAGAATGAACTAAATATTGAAACTAGAGTTACAAAGAATGTTTCCAACAAAACTCTGCCTTTCGGGAATATGACTGCTGCCAATAGCAATAGCTTTTCTTTATACAGTGTGCTTGAGATTTAATGGATTCAATACGGGCTCCACTCTCTAAATATTTAATAGTTTGTACAATGCTCTAGAAAATCACTAATGCCGTAATAATAAACTGGGGCATGTTTTACAATTATTGTTGTAGATAATCGAAATCGTTATTAACGAATTTAAAAATTCTAACATTTGCGTTATCCCTCATGAAAATGTCGATCCTATGAAATATCAACCGAGTCTATTCACATTAACCTCACTCTAAACGCAATGTCCAATTTTGCTCAAATGCTTTATTTTAAACTTGGTTTAATTTCAGTATGAATTACATTTCAGTATATTATTATACGTCTACTAATCCTTATTGAGGTAGATGTCGCTACTACAGTTTCGGTTTATTCGCCCATCATCAGGAAATCTAAAAAAACACAATTGCATATACTGTATGTACACATACAAAGCACATTTCACTTCACGCGGAGGTCGTTTAAAGATTTAAAATCATGTGAAAGACCACGTAAAAATTATACAGAGAACGTGCACGTCCAAACGGCGAGTCGACACACTTTTGGACAATTAAGAAATAATATATTTTGGTAAATTTTAAACTGCTAATCGTGTTTCTAATTTACAAAATCTATTTTCTATAATTTTTTTACCTGTAAGTATAACATCCTTCACGGATGATTTTATGAAACATCGTAATTCCATGACGATCAAACGTTATTTTAAACAAATAAAAGAGTTATAACTAAAAAAAATTATTTTAAAAAATTTTAAAATTAACGAAATCATCATAATAGTTAAAATTTAGGAAGATTTTACTACTTCCTAAATAGAAGTAGGTTTTACCCCCGTAGATACTTCAGCCGGTAAGAATTTTTCTGTACTTCTAAAATCCCTAACTAGCTTATTCACTTGGTTAGGGTCAGGATTTTTCTAGCTAGGTTGCTTGAAAATCAGTTGTCTTCAACGTCCTAATGCTTCGTATTTATTTAGTATATGTTCTGCAGTCTCTAGGTGCTGATTACATAGTCTGCATTTCAAATTTCCGTGGAATAATCCCACGGTGTTAAGATACTTCTTGAAAGCGCCATGGCCTGTCTGATACGAAGCTGATTTTCTTCAGATTTCTATTACTTTGTAGACAGTTTTAAATCTGGTTGGACCAGTAATGCGTATAATTTTTCCCGTGGAGTATTTTGTCCATCTCTGAGTTTAGCCATTGCTTTAGTCAATGTTTTACTAGCTTTTAGTAAATATGTAAATGAGGAATATATTTGTTACTCAGAATAAATCGTAGTCAAAATTTTAAAATGGCTGAAGTTAGATGGTTTTTTGATAGTTTCTCATTACTTAGGTCCTACAGAAGGCTATATTAGTTTATTATGCTTATCTGAAAATATATCAGGTACAAAATTGGCAACACCTACATAAAAGAAATTCGCGTCATTTTATATTTGCATATTAAATGCGATTAATACACCCACTTATAATTTACAATAAATTGAGACACAATCGTTAAAAAGTAGCAATAGAAGAACACATCGTGTCGTGTAGGACATCGAAACGCGTCCTCTCTGAATCGCTACGCCATAAGACTAGTTGGTTATATAGACGATGTTGAGGATATGTTTTTCAGTTTTCGTCTCAACTGTCAATACAGTATAGAGTGGTTAAGTGCACAGATTCCCAATATTTGGTTATTTTGATAGTGGAGATTTATTTTGTAGCGTCTTTTATTATTGTTTGTCTACAAGTAATGGCGATTAACTAATATAAAATAATACTAAAATACAGGTTAAAAAAAAAACCTTTTAAGAATGAGACACACCTTTTCAAAAATTGACGTTCATTTATCAAACGCGTTTCAACGACTATGTCGTCATCCTCAGTGATCCATCAGTTAAAACAATCATATATCATAATATATAACTAATTAATGGAATGCGATAGGTCACTAATTTATAGGAAGCAGAGTTAATAACTTGTGGAACCTCCTACAGCTCACAAAACATAACATTTTTTAAATGTTGTTAGTGATATTACATCTAATCTGCTACTTACGTAATTACGTGTATATTTTAAGCCCTGCCCAATAGTGTTAACATTCAAAACTGTAAAAATAATAATATTTCAACTAAGTTCTGTTAAATAAAATAATTTCGTTTTAATCCTATTTAAATTTGAAGCATACTTGTATTTGTTTGCATCCTATTGTAATAATTAATGTAAATTTCCGCCAGGACCTCACTTATAGTATGGGCTTGACAATCCCGAGTTTACCTGACTGTATCTACACATTTCTTCATCTAGTCTTGCGTTAAATCCCTCTCTTACTTTGGTTCTATCTTTAACCACTCTTGTGTTCTCTTCTGACCCTAACGATTTAGAGTATTCAAGGACGAATATTTCTGAAGTTAGGCTATGCCTTCTTTGGTTGCTATAAATACGTGGCCAATTGGATGTTTTTAACTAATATATCACTGAGGATGACGTTCGTTGAAATGCTTTGGATAATTATACGTTATTTTGTAAGAACATGGGTATTATTCTTGAAAGATATAGGCCTACCTTCTCAAAACACCATTTCTATCTATATGCACTAATTATAATTCGGAACTGCAGGTCAAATCTTGGGAAATGATTCTCTAGCTAAAAAGTTCATACAAACATAGGTCTGAAAAGCTTTCGTATCCCGACTGTCGGTCATTTTGTGTTTAAAAAGAGACACTATATCTTTGAAAGTATTTATTCGCATTATTAATGTAACCTTTGACCAGTACCAAAAAACCACGATTTAATTTCTTACATTTTCAAAATGGCGGACATTTAGAAGGCTTAATGTCGAATATCTCGAAAAACAACGGTTTTCTTCTTTTAACGAAAAACAAAATGTCTTTTTTTTCTGTATGTCAAAGGATAACAGAGTTATCGACAAAAACATTTTTTTTAAATTCTTGGTAATTGTCTAAAACACTCAAGAACAGACTAAACTCAAAATATTTTTGAATCCTGATAATTTTTATCCCCAATCTTCTTTATTTTAGGTCTTATGAATCAAATAAGGCTATTTTCACATCAATTAACTGAATCAGTTTTTTACAAATTGTGTTTTCGACTACATTTTTTAGGGGCTTTACAATAATTTTATCAAAACCTATAAGAGATACGATTCTAGTATTTTTTACAATAATTCAATATTACCGGTGGATCAGAAATCAGGGCGAAATCTTTCACAAGCCGTAACTCGCTAAGTGTTTTTGAACCTACGTTTATATAACATTTTTATCTTATTTTTAGCTATATAATCATTTCCCTAGAGATTACCATGCAGTCTGAAGCACCCTCTAGATATAACTAGTAAGTAATCACCAATATGTAGATGTATTATTAAATATTATTAATATATTTAAGTAGTGCCTATAATGTTTCGCTCGACAGTAGGCTACATCCTACACGTTTTAAAACCGTGAGTCACCATTGTTGTGTGCTTATCTAATCACTAAACCTGCTATTTATCACACTATGCATTATGGGATATCACAGGAAGCTTATACACTATCCATCCATTTGGTGGATGAAAATTATGGACCTAATTCCATGAAAATTTAGTGTAGCCTATATGTAATCACTTTTTAGCTTTTCATTGTTTGTTGTTCTGTGTTTTTTTATATATTTTTTTAATTTTATTGTATTTTAATTAATAATACCTGTCTCTCGTCTTTGTAGTGTATTAATTCTTATGCACTTCAATTCGTTCTTATATGGTTAAATTCGAAAATGTAACCAGAGTACACCGGTTTTTAAATTAGAATATATAAAAATAACCAATTACCGTAATTCTATTATTTATAAACAAATAAATAAGATATGATATTTAGAATGAGGTTGCCACTAAATACTTGCATTACATGTCGCTGTAGCGGAGTGAATACTTAACATTACGGCTAAGTAACGTAGGAATATTATTCCCGTGTATTCCCGTTACAACTAAGATTGAACGAGGTTTGGAATTCATTGCTTTGCCCTTCATTGTAAACCGTAAACAAGGACAATGCGGATGCTTGGAGTGGGTCATTCCCGCATTCTGTCTCTGACCTGATTTTATCTCATTCTATTATTTAGGAATATAAAAGACCCTGAAATTCCATACAAATAATTGTCTAAGGGGTGAGGGAGTTTTATAAACTGTTTTGACGTTTCTGGATAAAAAAGAATATGAAAAAATCGTAAAACTGATTTGATTTAACATTGATAGCAACGATTTTTGTTTATCTTCTTAAACACGTACAGTATAATTGCCATAACTTTGGGAATATATTTCATAAAATCAAAACTCATGAAAGCGATTTGGTAACAACTATATTCATTTGTTTGGTCTTATGTAGCCCCTAAGTATTGTAAAAAATATTTGTATTATTCTTCTTCCGAAAAACTCCTATTTGAGAGTTGTTTAGTAAATCTTCAAAAAGAGCATATACCGCCTTGCTGCCATTAAAGTTCGAATTTCTCAAGTTAATTGAACTGCCATCAATCAAAGTTAAGTTAAATATAAAAGAAATAATACAGGACTCAAACTTAGGGTACAATTAAAAAATATTGTTCAGATACTTGTCAACTAGACAAACAAATAGAAATAAACTTTGTGCTTTAACATTAAAAATTGTTGACGTACAACAAACAATAGTACATTTTTCCTCACTAAAACTTTGTGGGTCGGTTTTGTTACGTAACTATTGAATCATCTTCGAAAGGAAAAGGACTCGTTGTAAATAGTACCCCTTTCTATCTTTTTAAAATACCTTTGTGTGATTTTTGATAAAAACCAAACTTATTCTAATATTCTCTGAAGGTAAAAACTGCCCCAAATGTGACCATGTTAAGTTCTGCTTCGTTTTTTTCCTGCTTTTAGAGAAAAATATTGTATAGGAAGGTTAAAGAGCGTAAAGTTTCTTACAAAAATAATTTATTACAGTTCAAAAATTGTCATTCATATAGAAGAGAAATAAATAATTGTAAAAGAAGATAATTCACCTGGTAGAGCGTTTGTGATCGCGCTGTCATCTTTCGATATAAAAAGATAATATTTGAATGTTTTACTAAGTCCAAGATACGCCCTACAAGAAGTCCAATTTTTATATGCTCTCAGTTTTTTAAATTAACAGTATTATCAATCTTTGAAGACGTTATAGTATTGAATAACTTCACGAATACATCTTAGAACAGTAAAGTACTTTGGTTAATAAATTAGAAAATATTTTAATTATATTTATTTATTGTATTGTATATAAACAGTAGATTTCAAAATACTATAACGATTGGCATTTTTTAGTTACTACGTTAAAATTACATCAGAATAAAATTAAATTGTTAGTTTCAGGTTTTTTTCTTTTTTTATTGTTGTTAATTTTCGTTCTCCTCGTTTTTTCCCCCTGCATCGACTCCAGGAATGACAACTTTCTAACCCAAATGATTGATTTTTTTTTTTTTTATTTAAACAGTTTTCTAAATTAGGACAATTTTAAAATAAAATATTTTTCTCTAAAATTCACTGAAAAAATTACACAGCAAAATCATAAAAATATTCATTTTTATCCATTGTTACGCTTTTATCAATTTTAGCAAAGATTTGATTTTGGCCCAAGTGATATTGACGATGTTTTCACACCTGATAAAAAAAAACCCCCACCTAATAAACTACTAAAGTAATGAATACGGGCACTAGTGCCGGTCCATACGGAAATCCCACACCAGCAGTCTGAACTGCAGCTAAATAGTCTTTACGAATTAAGTCATATCGCTCCCCACATTACATTTATTATATATCAAAGAAAGAAAAAAGTTTTAAGTTTATTTTCATTATACTGTGACGTAGCTCCGGTCTTAGTAAGTTGAAGGGTGGCCCTGAATCGAGACCTCGGCTTTATTGGTCCTCGTCATCGAAGGCGCACAGACCACCACCGCCAGAGCCGAAGCTCTAACAATTTCCTTTTCAGGAGATGATAGTGCTCGATGGTCCACCGGGGCCAGGGTTTCCCCTAATAATTCCGCTGTGAAGGCGCACGCGGGACGTCTTCTTCGGCAGAGGCGTTGGTCCGGTGTGGTGAACAGGAGGTAGGCAGGCTTTCGTAGCTTGAAGCTAGCTTGTCTAGGACTGGTTGAGTCCTAAACAAAGAGCTGTCTATTTTATTCGTATCAGGTTGCGCGAAACTATCAGAGCCGAGCTGGGGTCGTAGATGGTTGACGGAGCGTTATTGTTTTGTGTTCGCGGTTTTACGCACACCCTAACATGAAAGCTCTTCGGGCGATCAGAAGCAAGCTATTTAATGCGGGGGTTTTTAAGTTGGAGCCTACAGCTCAGTCACAGTTGCCAGTATTTCAGAAGTTTAGAAGGAAGTAATCATGCTTCGAAAAAAGGGACAACATTTTCGTTTCTTAATGTAAAGGATTTTAATTTTATTTTGTATTTAAAAAAAAATGTAATTACCATCATGTTACTTAACACGATAATTGAGCAGAGAATTTTTGATCGTACTGTGCTTGCTGTTTGAAGTCTGATAAATAAATGATATCCTTTTTAATTGCCTCTATTAAAACAATTCTCATAATAGGAATTATTTTTCATACAATGACTTTACTGTTGTCATTAAACTGTAAGTAATTATACTCAGGACGTAATTTAAAGGAGTAGCCATTAATGTTAATGGAAGCTTACGTTTTATGACTTCTCAGAGTTCATTAATTCACTCGTAAAGTAGTGGCTGTATCTTCCTCTAATGTTTATATTGTTATCACTTGAATAAATTAAAACAGTTGTGTTGTTATCCTTGGAAAATTAATTACATCATCATGATTTGATCTGTTTCACAGTTTTTTTATAGCGTGCTTTTTCTTGATAACAGAATATGATGAATTGTAAAACTTATTACACAAATAAAACAGCAGTTGTTTAGTTGCATTAATAAAGTTAACAGTACTTAAAAAATATTGAACGCAAGAGCTGCGTATTCTTTTTTTTATCCTTCCGAAGTGTTAACTTCATATTATGTTGATATATAATTTTAGTATCTGAGAGTGAAATTACGGCTTCGTAAGTTCTTTTTTACTGAAACCAACTACTATTACTAGAAGTTTGTCTGATATCTTCATGTAACTTTCTATTATACTTACAGATGCCCGTATTTATTTATTTATATTATAGCACATCCCCAAACTATAACCCCCTAGCAACAGACGAGGTCTGAGTGTCCAGTACGTGCCTACACTTGCATTTCAGAAGGTACCGTACTGAAATATTGCAACACGTTCTGACGAACTCTCTCTCTCTCTCTCTCTCTCTCTCTCTCTCTCTCTCTCTCTCTCTCTCTCTCTCTCTCTCTCTCTCTCTCTCTCTCTCTCTCTCTCTCTCTCTCTCTCTCTCTCTCTCTCTCTCTCTCTCTCTCTCTCTCTCTCACTCCCCCTCTCTCTCTCTCACACACACACTCTCTCTCACTCACTCATTCCTCCTTTCTTTCTTTCATCTTGTGTAACAACCTCGGTTATATAAAAATCATAAATTTCCAGCTTTTTTCAGAAAACGTTCTATCAATTTTGATCTAAAATAGTAGTTCACACAGAAGAAGAAATGTGTTAAAAATCCAACTATTTGGTAGCATGCACATGACAGGATTTGTAGAATAAAAAGTCTGCTTCATGCAGTGAACGTTTGTTACCCAAATTTTAAGTATTTATTGTTAGCTCCCAATTCTAAATTTTAAGATAATATTCACACAAATAATATGTTTTGCTTCACATCTTTGGGACTATAATTGAGCCGAGTTTAATCCAAATAATTTATCCAATCTAAATATATTATTATTTAGAGATGTTAATATGTTATACTCTTATACGTTATACTTAAAGCTTTGTAGACCAAACTGCCAATTTGATTTCAATGTCGATAAGAACATTGTTAAACGTGTGACCAGATTACTAATATTCGGTAAATAAAGTAAGAGATATCATTTTAAATGTTAACGCAATGCAAATGTGATCTTTTCTTATTTTTTTAATTTACAACGTTTCATGCTATAATTTAGTAATTAAAATAAAATTAATAGTAAAAATGTGACCCTTCTTTGAATTTAGTTATGTTTAAAATTATATTACTTCCAACAAGATTGGATAAAAAAAATATTTAAAAAATAACTTTTTTTTTTAATCTGCATGACTCGAAGTCTTTCTATGCTGAATTTCCATGTAATTAAATGGGAAAGTTTTGGTCATCTGAGAAAGTTTGTGTTAACGCGATGACTTTCCATTTACTCCTGACAAGCCTTAAACTACCACTTACGACTTTATATGATGGTGAAATTGTAATTAATAATGTGTTCTTATTAACTAGAATTCCAAAGCCTTTTTCATATTTTAATAATATTGTGCAGTAACAAAATCTGTAAATGATTAGCAGAGCCATACATATTGAAGAATAAAATTGTAATTTTAGATGGTGATGGTTTTGTCACATTACAATATATGAAAATACACATCAGCAATGTAGTGAACTAATACACCACTTTCATTGGATAATGTAAAAAAAAAAAAAAAAAGACAATGATTCGCAATCAATTTATTGATGAAACTGTATTATTTTTTAGCCACCTTTTTGTTAAGGGGATGATTACTACCGTGCTTTCAAAAATTTCTTTAGCAGTAATGTATCAATCTACTGTTTTTGATTATTCCCAAGTAATTGTTTAACCTCTATGCTGTTTCGGCCAGTTTAATGAGGTACACCGTTCATTTCACTGTTTTAACAACTAAAAAACTTGCCTTATTGCTTGAAAACTTTTTCAACCTGAAAATAAATACACAGATATTGTGAAATAAAAACTCAATAAAATGTTTTCAAATACTGTCATTCCACAACATGACACTGTGCATGATTTGATAAGCAAATTTTGTACCACTGGATAAGTAGCTGCTGCACCAAGAAACGGTAAGTCTATTCTTCCAACAGAAGGAAAACTGGTCACTCTTTCTAATAATACTTACATTTTACACAATGGAGTTATACGCTTCTCGGTCATCCAAAGACCTCTTTGGTGAATGAATCTTGTAAATAGGACTTCTACCATCGATTTTTTCTTGTTGTTTTAAAGGCGAAAAACTTTAGGTCATCATCGTCGTACCAAAAAAAAAGAAGAACAGAACATTAACTGGATTTTTAGACCTCTTAATAATGTCAGGGTCAGGAAAAAACAAAAGAGAATCTTGACAGGAGAAGTATCTAATTGAAAACTTCATGAAAAAGGTGTGGATCCTGCTAGGACCCTCAAGATTCCTACATCCATAGTTAATATAGGTGAGCCCTTGTGTGTCCTTTTTTTATTTAGATCGTCTTATTTGACAACCCAGATTTAAATTTCTAAAGATTGATGAACAAGAACCGTCTCAACACGATCAACGGACTGAAAAAGACTAGAACTTACGCAATGCCAATATCGCAGGAAGCTTCCAAAGATCTGTATAAATACTAGTGAACAATATGTGAAGGTATTAGTTAATAAATATTAAATTTGTTAAATTCAAATCCTTTTGATTTATTTTAATATATGTAAGCAGGGTATATTTGTAAAACTTAGAAATTTTAATTTCTCTCAAGTCGAAAAGCTTAAATATCCTGGAATTTATAAATCTAAATCAAATATATTTATAAACCTTGGCAACTGTAATAAATTGAATACATAAAAAAAATTTAGGCAAGTTCAATCGATGAATTTAAAAGACTTACTTCGTCACGCCAATGTAAAATAAAATTTTATTTAGGTTTACCAGAAGCCGTATTACTTTACACACTTGTTGAATCTTCTTAGTGTAAGCGATTAGTATTAACTTGTTGCGCCTTCAAATTAATCGTAGGCAATATAAGTACTTGGCTGTATATTCAAATTGTATCCAAATCGATGTCATTTTACAACTGGGAAATATATTTTATATTTCATTGTATAGATTATAGAACACGTGATTTTCTCTCTTTGTTTAACTAGTATATACAGATACACTTTCAAAAGTCCCTTACCACACTTGGGAATAAACAAAATAACAAAAAAACAAAAAACAATTTTTTTTTTTTTTTGTCAAAAGTAAAAGTTGTTAGACCCTTAGGTCTAATAGGAATAGGAATAGGACCCTCTAGGGTCTAATAGGAATAAACATTTTACTTTTGACAAAAAAAAAATTTTTGTTTTTTGTTTTTTTGTTATTTTGTTTATTCCCAAGTGTGGTAAGGGACTTTTGAAAGTGTATCTGTATATATTGTCACCACAGTGCTCTGGTCTTTGTTTTAACTAGTATATACTTATTTTTCCGATCAGTAGCTCACTATAGTGAATACGTAGCAATCCCGAGATACCCTAGCTGAATCTACGCCTTCATGCAGTCTTGGGTTAGATCCCTTTATTCCGACTCTGACGCTATTAGCGTATTCGAAAGTTAGGGGGTTCTTTTTTTATTTTATGTTATTTTCTTCCTTTTTTTTATAAGGATGAAAGCTAATAATGAAAAAAAATTGTAATTAAATATAAAATTTTTAAGTTGTTTGTGCGTTACTGAATAATCGTAGCGATTTTTTAAAAGAAGAAAAACAATATTCATTCTTACCTTTTACTCAAGGAATGATGTTTAATGCTTAACTTAAGAAATAGGGCAAATGGTAAGTACATGGATAGTATAAGCCGTAAAGCTTAGGAATTCTATGAAACTCTGCGAAACTTAAGTCAAATGTACAAGTTGTCATCACGGAATTCCATGAATTTACATCTTAATTCCATGCATGTTCAATTCGTTAAATTACTTAGTGAAACTTTATTTCTTTAATTAGTTGAGAAATATAAAATGTTTTATCTTTTTCAATAAATCGCTATGATTATATTAATCAACACAAATAATTAAACAAAATTTTATTTACAAAAGTTCAGTTAATTTTTGTAAAAAGTAAGAAATGTATGTCAGTTTCTAAACAAAGTAAAACAATAAACAAATAAAAATTAATTCTTAAATTATAATTCTGACTTCATTAAAATATTTGAAGTGTAATATATTCTTTTGGTGGTAATTCCAATATGTAGATAGTTTAGCAGATCTTACTTAATACGTAATATCTGCGAGTTGCGTGTCATATTCCGGGAACATTTCGAGTTATTTTTTTACTTTTCAGATAACTAAAACATTTTACTACTGATCGTAAGAAAAATATACAAAAATTAGGTTTTCCGCAAAAACCAGCTTTGAAATTATTGTTTAGCTCCTAAGGTTCCAAACAATTTTCTATTCACAGAAAATGGTCGTGTGCAATCTTAACACTTTCTTATTCAACTGATACAAAATAGGGAATTTGTTCATAAACATCAAAACTATTGTTTGTAGAAATACGCGTTTTAAATGTCAATATTATTTAATGATATTGTATTTGTATTAGAAAGAAAACGTTACTTTAAGCTGAAAACAGACAAACTTTGTAATGATTTTCTGTTTTTAATTATAAATTGAAGTTTTCATCAATATTTGCTGTTTCATTAGTATTAAATGTTGTGCTTGACTTATGAGAAAAATTATACAGGATAATAAACAAACGTGAACACAATTCTCATAAAAAATACGCCTATGTATCAGACGCGTTTCAACGACAAGGTCGTCCTCTTCAGTGATACATGAGCTACACTAATCAAACTATAACTCATTTTATATAACTCACTATAAGTTATAGTTTGATTAGTGTAGCTCATGTATCACTGAAGAGGACGACCTTGTCGTTGAAACGCGTCTGATACTTAGGCGTACTTTTTATGAGAATTTTGTTCACGTTTGTTTATTATCCTGTTTCGTTAGTGTCTAAAAATGACGATCCGTGTTTAATTTCACTATTTTATTTTGTGAAATGTAATTTTCTTTTACTTGCAATTCGGTACATTAAACTTCATGACGGAACCGCCCGAAGAGCCTAGCTAAGGCTGCCCTGTGCCTTCTCAGCCGGGTAATGTATGATTAGCACGTTGAAATTCCCGTCGCTGTTGTTCTAAGATCCTCAACCAGAGTTCGCTATTATTGTAGCTTCCCAATGTTCCTCACGAAAATGCATCAACTCCGTATAGTTTGTGCCCCCCCCCCCCCCCACAAGGACTGAACCCGGAATCTCTACTTAGACATATCGGAGACTAAGTTTAATGCTTAGAGTAAATTATAGTTTTACACTTTTTACCAAAAATATGATTGAATTCCTTTAATCTGATTTTGAGATATTACAACTTGTACGACTAAAAGTTCCATTTCCTTTTCTTAACCGAACTCCCGAACCGAGGTTTTGTAGTTAAAAAAAACCAATACATTTTTTGTGAGCTTAAAAGATAGTTTTCCCGTTAAATACATTTTTACAAATAAGGTTGCCAGAAGTAAGATCTTCACTATTGACACGCTCCCAATCTGTTATTTTATCCTTGTGATTGTGCGCATCCTTAACGTGGCAGTACATCGTTTATTAAATCCTTCGAGGAAAATATAGGAAGGTACTGTATAGTGATAGAAGTATCCCAGTTCAATGTTTACATTTGTACACAGATCCAATAATTGAATTGTCGACGTAAGGTTTGTCGTCGAGTATTGAGAAATAGCATTTTATATTTTACATTACTTTAGCAACTTTATTGAGTTATCTTCTCTGTGTTGAAGGTAATTGAATTACATATCACAGGTGAAATAAGTTGTTTCATTTAATATTAAGGAATTACTTTTACTTTCTTCTTCTCTTTCTTATTCATTTCATTTTGAAATTGTCATTTTGGACATAAGATTGTCCAACGGTCCGTTTTCGAACAAATTAAAGGTTGAAGAAAGCGCTGTTACTAGTAAATTTCTTACGTTTAGTTTTCTTCAAAAGTGTTTATTTTACAAGGTGATCAGACCTATATCGTGAGCAAACGATTTTAACTAGAAAATACCAGTAAATTTTCTTTTACGTGTGAAGAATACTATTTTGTTCGAATTTCGGGGCTTCATTCATTAAAAAGTAGTGGCCTATTTCTAGACATTTAAAAATGTAAACATAGGTTATACCTCTTATTTAAGGTCCTTGAAGACCAAACATTTTGACCTTAAGATTATTCTTATCTCACACTATTACAGCATGACAGCCCAATAATATCTGAAATCTTGATTTTTACAACTATCTATACCGTTATATCTTGGTATCTTTTTTTTCTTCTTTTTTTATTAAAAAAATTAAAAGAAAATCAGGCAGTAAAAATATAACCAATTTAAAGTGCTGTTAAACTTTTTTGTGATACTAAGAAAATAAATAATATGAAAAAGAAAAATCTCGTAAAACCCTAATTAAAATCCATTGATAGCTTATTCCTCATTATTAACAAATTTCTTAATTAGATCCCCTTTTCTAAGTGTGTTAAATTTTTTTAATAAATAATTTTTCTATCATGTCATCTTAGTTTAATCAAAAGTAAAAGTGGTAGTCGGAAGCAGTATTTAGAGTCCAATTTTATAAATATTATGTCTTTGAAATTTGAAAAACCATAGGAATAGACCCTAACCTCTCCCCCCCCCACACACACGCACACACACGCACGCACACACACACCACACACACACACATATATATATATATATATATATATATATATATATATATATATATATATATATATGAGTATATATATACCCGTAGGTCCCGGAAATAGGAAAAAAAACTTTTTTTTTTATTTCTTCAGATACCATTTAGTCAGGTAACTTAACTTCAAGCTTCTAACTCAAACTGTTTGCCAATTAATATATTTGAATCGGGTGTTGTAAACCATCTTGTATAGACATAGGCAAACCTACAATCGTCCTATTTTAGCAGATACTAAGAATTTCGAACATCTTGAAAACTTCAAAAATATTAAATTTCTATACAATAAATTGAACAAACATTGTACAACTTTCTCGTTCCTACTAACTGACACTTGAAAAAACATTTCTAGGCCTTTAAATATTTGATAGAGGGGACGTTGTCTTATTTTTAAATCTGGATAGTCATCCGTTTGGTGGCCTCAACTATCTTATGTACTCCTATAAATAAAACTTTTGTTATTAATAGGCTGGACAGGACAATGTCGTGGTCCTCTACTCGATACCTTGGCCCTAGTAAACCTCTAAGAATAGTGATGACCAACTTTTTTGCTCAATGAGCCACTTTATGACTGTCAGATGAGGACTTATGACTGTTTTTTTTAAACGTGCCACATGAGGGGCCTTTTTTAAATTAGTATTACAGATAGGTTATAGATTATACTCCTAAACCTAAACACTATATTTGCGAACCTAAAATGACTACTTTCTTTCCGTCTTTCAGTTTTATATATTAATTCATGTAGATCTAAAACTTACAATACTTACTTAGATACTTATAACATTTTTCAAATCCATTAAAAATTCAGTTTTACAAGTTTATTAAAGTAAATCAGATGGAGACAATAACACTATTTTATTAAGAAAAACTATTATTACATTCAGAATTGAAATTATTATCTCCATGAACTGAAATTAAATATTAAAAATATACACGTTAGGCAAGGATACATTCATTAAGCATACATACATGAATTTTAATATATTTATTAGTATAAAAAACTAATACTAAAACTCTAAAAATGTAACGTGGTTTTTGAATTTACATATATTTTGTGATTTCTTCTATATTAGAATTAATTTATAAACTGCAAGAAACGTAAAATTCTGTAGATTCAAATCCATTTGTTTAGTTCGATATTTCGTCTTAATTGAAAATTATTGTTCACAAACATATGTAGAACCAAATCTACTCGAGTACCGCAGAGCTAAGTCACGTATATTTTTAAATTAGTATTTGGGATGAATTTCCAAAACTCGTAATGTCAGTTATTTCCATCTGGATTTCAGAAGTGTTAGGGATTATTTCTTGAACACAAATTGACAAAGGATTGGTAAATAATAAATAAATACATTTTTGTTATTCCTCCTAGAAACTTGAGTTTTAAATGATCATATAATTCACTTATTAAATGTTTGTATTTTAAATAATTTGGAGCCTTGTTACACATTTTTGCTTGCTCTTACATTCGAATGAATTGAGATAATCTCTTCTGGGGAAAATTATTTGAAAAAATTGTAAGCTTAATTAATTATAAAAGTTGTAACAAAGCCATAAAATAACCAAAAAAAGAGAATGTATGGTTTGTAAATGTAAATTTAACGTATTTAGAGGTCCTATTATGTCTGAAATGCAAGATCACAAACCCAATCTTCATTTTTCATAAGTAAACATTCATTTGGCCGTTCACTAATATCTTTTAGAAATGTTACAACACTGTGTCGGAGGTGAACATTGCAATGAAGAACTAAATCACCCATATTTTCGACTACGTGCAGGAACAAATTTCTAAACTCTGGCGATTTAGTGCGCAGGGTCGAATTTTGTTTACACATCGCACTACTGTTTCAAGAACGAAAGATAAGTCCAAATCTTTAACGTCGAGAGCTTCCAAATGTAATGCGGTGGTAGGCCTACTTAATTATTTTCCTGTTCATATAATTTTCAGGTAAAGTTATACAACTGTTACTTTATCTAATCGTCCAGGCGCGTCATCGAACTTTCCTCACTCTGACCAGTGATTTTCAATTACAGTCTTCAGTTCTTCGAGAATATATTCTCCTGGAGTAGAAATCAGATGGCACAAATCTGAAAATTCTCCGGTCACATCAAAATTGTCGTTGATAAAACGCGCAGCTGAGCGCTGTCATTGTTATCACAACTCTCATCTAGAGCTAAAGATTTGTATGAGTCTAATCCATAAGTAATATGTTTGTTGACATCAGGTGCCATTTTTCATCTTTTCGTCGCTGAGTTTCGAGAAGGAGCATTGTCGTCCAATATATTTAGCAAAGATATTTTTCACTCTTTATCGCGTACCGCATTTTGACTTGCTTTTCGTAGTTGACTCGCTTGCCGCAATTGACTTGCGTACCGCTTTTAACTTGCGTATCACAATTAACTCGCGTACCGCAATTGACTCGCGTACCGCAAATTGACTCGCGTACCGCAATTAACTCGCGTATTGCAATTGACTCACGTACCGCAATTGACTCGCGTACCTCAGTTAACTCGCGTACCGCAATTGACTCACGTAGCGCAATTATCTCGCGTACCGCAATTGACTCGAGTACCGCAATTGATTCGCGTACCGCAATTGACTCGCGTACCGTAATTAACTCGCGTACCACAATTAACTCGCGTACCGAAATTGACTCGCGTACCGCAATTGACTCGCGTGCTGCTGGTTGACTACCACTCTAAGATGTTTATATTTAAATAAACATCCATTTTCTTTGAACATGTATGAAACTCGGCCAGTTAACATTTGAATTCTACTTTTTAAATACTACTGTCAAATTTAATAAAATTAAAATTTCGTTTACTCAAGACACTTTTCTTTTTAACTTGGATTTACATCACAATTCATAAAATGGAAATTTTATAAAACCTTATACAAAATATTAACAGCCTAAAAATATTTATTTAAAAAACAAACAACTGGAATACCAAAATGTTTCTAAAGGGGCAACCAATAAGTTTTTCGGAGTTCTAAGAGTAACGTTTGGCCAAAATTTGATTAATTTTGTTTTACTCGATTTTAAAGAAATCATATCTTCTTCTTATGGCATAACCTCCCAAATTTTTAATTTCATAGTTTATATTTTAGAGGCATAATTAGAGCCTAAACCAATTTTAACAAAATCGATTGTATTATTGTTTACTAATATCACTATTGACGGACAATAGACTGAAATTTGTAATATATATCTTTCTGAAATCTCAAATTTGAAATATACTCTAAAATTTCAACAACCTTACTTCAGTTTTAAGGAAATCTGTCAAAGTTTTAGCGTTTAACTCACGTGTCCATGAAGAATGTTATTCGTCTTGTAAAATTGAGTTAAGGATTTCTAAAAACAAAATTATTAATATTCTTACGATGCTAATTTAATTCGTCAAATAATTTTACAACGATTTTATTCTTTAAAACCTCATAATTAGAAGTTTACCTTGTGCGGTGTATTAAGAAAATAGATTTAGAACCCATAACTAGTAAACAGTTTTAAAATGTTTACAACAATAACATTTCATTTTACTACTAACGTGGTTGTAAATGTTACAAGTACACTTTTAACTAAATTCGTTCCACAATTGAAAAATGTAACAATTTATTTTTACTCAATATTGTTAAAAAGCCTGTGTAGGCGAATAAATAAAAACTAATTTCACATGATTCACGGGATAGCTAAACTGAGAAATTCAACCGACCTGGGTCACAAAATGTTCGAAGACTGTTTTTAATGACATTCCCCTACAGGTTATCAAATTAAAATGTCATTAACTTGTTGAAATGTGTTCAAGTCAATTAGTGGTCATTCAGTTAAGTTTGTCGTAAAATGAATCCTGGAATTCCATTTGTAACTGTTAATTGTTTCTTGTCAACGTTTTGAACTGTAATTGAGTCTTTAGATTGTTGACATACTGAGGTTGATTGGCTAACACGAGGATCTTTTCCTGATATTGAAGAACTATTAGAGCTGAACAATATTGTTTGTTAGTTTTTAAAGTTACTGGGAAAATTAAACACTTAAAAAGTCTTTATAAAATGTAATAGTTAGGTCCTGTAGAGATTCAAAATGACTTACAATAGTCAGAGAGTATATTTACTACTTACCTCCTTCCCTCTTGCATGTAAGTTAGGCTTCGTGTGCATCTCCTTAATTTGCCACAATTTTCAACACGATTTAGATTAGAGTTTTAAACTCAGTAAATAGTATATGTTTGATTTTAACTTTGTAGCTAGATTGATTAAGTAAAGAACATTTTTGTGAATTAAATCTACTTTTTTTTTTAAATTTATATATTATAGATAGATCAGAGAAGAGAAGATAATAGGAAATACTTTTTATATCTTTCTAACAATATTTTTACTTTGATCATGAGATGCAAACATATAGACATTACAATTCTAGCAGAAAATTTTAATACTTTTCAGTTACAATTAGCACTTAAATCATACATCAACTTTGTCCATAACTAAGTTATGTCTGGTTGATAAAGGGTGAAATTATGTGTAGTAAAATTAATATACCCGGTCTCGTGATGACAAAGATGTTTAATAAAGTGATTTGGAATGAAACCGGAGGACCATCTAAACTTAAGTTGGTTTTAGTTTAGGAACTGTGAAAGATCGTACATATACTAAAACTACCAAACAAATATTTACTGAATATAAGTTTTACAGTACCTTTGTCCCACATGTGTAGAACGATGCGTTGATCAAGATGGCGGTTGGCTGTGGATCAGAGCTCTCTCCAAATCGAAAATGTTTCTGTTCATTCACGACACACACAATTCACAATAAATGTTTAGCATAACATATATGTACAAGAGTTTCGTTAAATGCAAATTAGAAATATACAAGTCAGATTTCATAGGTAGCGTTAGTGTTTTAAAGACCAGCGGTATGCGTCAGATTTATTTTGATTTTAAAGCGTTAATAGCGTAGTTTAGCAATAAAACGGCATTTCGAATTATGCTGCGTAATAAATCCAAAAGTAAAATATGGTTAGCGTGCCTTGCAGTAATAGCGAAGACAAAGTAAAATTTACCCCGTACTTGAGGCACGTGAGACCGCCAACGATCGATGATAGATGACGACTCGATGATGACTGATCTTTCCTTTTTTCGGGAAAGCGTGTGTAACATTTAGCGGCAAACTCTCGACCAATCAGCTTGCTGGCATGGACGTCGGACGATGTATGAGGCGCGCCAAAAATAATTAACTTACTTTTTCCGTTTTGAACAGGCACCGTAATATTTTGCATAGCACAGCTGAAGGTACGAAGAGCGGTAATTTTAAAAAGGGCGTCTGTACTGAACTATGTTGTCCTTGAAATGTTTTTTTTTTTTTTTAATGCTTTAAGCATATCGAAATATCTAATTTTCGTAGTGTCCCTCCCGTGAAATATACTGTGTAATAACTTAGTAACTATAAGACCAATTTTATTGAAACAGAATAAAATGTGACCAGGTAACTTCGCTATATACACGATAGATAGCTGTCAGAGCCAGACGTTGTATTTTATAAATAATATAGTTTTATAATTTACTTGTCAGTTTTTGTGGTATAAATTCTGGCCATAACAAAATCGACCTTCGTTTTTTATTGATTTTCATTTTTCATAGTCTAAGATCTTGACATTGGTCTTTTGTTGTTTTCGTCGTCGTATCCATAACACAATAGTAGTCATAAAAATAATACATAAGTGAAATTAGCTACAGTATAGGGGAGTTGTGCGTGTTTATGTAAGAACTTATTGAATTAAGAATAAATTCATACAATTTTATTTTAAATTGCACTTTATATCAGTTTATGCTCATATCTTTTGATAAATTAAATTATTAACATATTTAATGTATTCAACATTTCCAGATCACTACTATAAAATAAAGTTATAATTAACAACGTTGTCCTATAAAATTTTAGTGTATATTTGTATAGAACAAGGCCCAACTACATTCACCATAATAAGAGTGAGAGTTCGCTTCATACATTTACAAGTTTCAGTAAGGCTATGACTAGAACCAAAGTGTTTTGTTGTTTGGCGTGGACCCAACTGTAATAGGTTACAGCGACACGATCTTCCCAGCATTAGCTCCACGCAAGCTTAAGGGACCGTTTCAGTCGCCGTGCTCTCAATGTTATCTTATGTAAGGATCTCCATACATGAAGATACTGGGAATATCAGTGATCAAGTAAGAAATGGGTACTCTGTCGTAATCACGGGGGTCAAGTTAACGCGATATAGCACTGACTATGGCCATCTCACTTATACTGAGGTCCCACTAGTTGCGACCAAAGCGCTGTTTATAGTCATATCACACTGGTGTCCGAGTCTCTGCGTCAAAAGCGCTAATGGCCATCTAATGATATTGGCGCCACAATCGCCGCGATAAAAATAATGATTACGGTTATCACTCATACCGGCACCCGGAGCTCCGTGGTGAGAGAGCTGTTAATTGCCATCTAACTTGTTAGTTGCCCTGACTAAAGAGTTGATTATAACCATTTTACTCATACCAGCGTTCGACTCTCTTCAACAAAATCTCTGATTGTTGACATTTAAATTATACCAACTTTCGTATCTAAGCAAGAAAAGTGTTTATTATTATTAATTGCATCCCATTAATTCCGGTGTCTGAATCGGGGCGACATAAGCGTTGCTTATTTCAATTATTTAAAGTCTCAGCGATAAAAGCGCTGATTGAGGTACGATCTCAATTATCCTGGTACTGAGGCGCCACTACAAGAAATCTGACTGTAGCTATCTCATTTGTACTTTCATTGGAATCGTCGCAACAAAAATTCCGCTTACTTATACCGGCGTCCCATTGCCGTTACAAAAGCTTTGATTGTAGCTGTCACATTTCTACTTTCTTTCGAGTCGCTACTTCAAAACCTTTGATTTTGTCCATATCGCTTATACTGGTGCGACCGAACCGCCGTGACAAAAGCGTTGATTAAGACCATCTTACTTATTCCGATTCTCCCACACAAAAAGCATTTATTATAGCTAACTATCGTATATTGGGCGCGATCGAGTTGCCGCTATTAATTGTTGATTATGAACATTTTATTTATTGCTAGCATCCGAATCTCCGCGACAAAAGTGCTCATTATAGGCATCTTACTTATATGGTGATGCTTATCCATAAATGTAGCTCGTAATTCATCTTTCTGACCGAAATCATTATTAATTGTTCTACCTAAATATGTCGATAAACGTGTCAAATCCAATTAACTTCTAATTAAATTTCATTATGTTACAAATGGTCAGTAAGGTTTTTCGAGTAATGAAAACACAAGAAATGCTTAGTAAGTACTAAAAACTAACTTTATAGATATACTTATCGGAGCAATAAAAATAACCTTAATTGCCTTCTTGGACTTGGCAAAGGCTTTTGATATACTTAAAAAACTTTTTTCCTCTTATGGATTATACTAAGGATTACAGTTGAGAAGTTCTTTCCGCCTTTTCATATGAATTCCTTTTAGATTTGAACTTTTCTAACATTAAGAGAATGTTAGGAAAGTTCTTTTCAGAAAGAGTGCAAAGAAATCTTGAAAAGTTTCTTAAAGAGTCTAAATTACTTTTCTTTCACTTATAGACAAGAATTAGTTGTAATTATATCCATTTTATTAAAAACCAGGGTTCAGCATGGTGGTTCGCTTGCTAACAACGTTCTCTGAAACCACTTTTCCAGTGGAAATTGTTCATTTTAATCTTAAATTTGTTTATCCTACAAACAGATGACTTACAAAAATCCTAAATCATTATATTTTTCAATAAATTTATAATAAAACTACGAATAAAATATAAATAAATATTGAGCTTGACTTGTGAGCTAATATTAGATAGAATAAAACTCGAACACAAGATCTCACAAAAATCACGTTTAGTTAATCAAACGCGTTTCAACGACAAAGTCGCCATTCTCAAGTATTTTTTTTAATTACAATTACTTCTAGTTTTAATTGTCCTTGTTTATACAGTTTTTAACTTTAACCTAAAAGAAATATATGAGCGTTAAGATTATTTCTTAGACACAGTGTATCGTGTAGTGTAGATATAATGTAACAGTGGGAGGAATATACAATCTGTGCATACATCAACATACACATGTTCAATATCATATAAACATATTTGAAACTAAGTTGTATATGTTGCGCAACTTTACTCTTCAGAGAAACTTCAAGTTTGTAGGTTAAATGTACTAGGCAAATTTGTGTGTGCACAAACACATGCAACACCACAGCAGAATTAACGACGTTTGAATAGAATGTCTCTAACAATTTTACAGTCTATAATAAATTATTGTTTGGGGGGGATTGTAAGACCAGTAAATTTTTAATTGGAAATGAAAGTTACCTGGCCATTGTTTGCAAAACATCAAGTCCTGTGTAGACTAAATACAGGAAAACGATAAACTTGTATTAAATTTAGTAGTATATTCAACAGGACGTTTTCTGTTAGCTTGTCAGTTTGTGTGTTTAAAAAAATACTGTATATTAAAATCACGTCTGACTATTCAGTTCAAATTTGGTAAATAAATTTTGTATAGTTATTAGTAATTAACGTTTCAAAACATTTAAATATAAAGTTATGTTTATGCTAATGTCGTACAATGTAATAGTGTGCGTCCCATATATAAATTTGTCCTTAGCCACTATAGCACAATAAACATTTTAGGGGGGGGGGGAAACCCCTATACGATATGATTTTCATGTGTTGAATACTATGCGAGACACCATAGAGTGTTTATTTTGTAATACATATTTCCATGAGAGTTGCGAAGGCAGTATGGATACTAGTTTCTCTATAAAATATCTTCCATTGTGTTGTCATTTCGGAATGGTAATGGTTAGTGCTAGCTAGGTTTTGTCCAATTATTAAATACATTAATATTATATCTACGGTAATATGATTTTACCACTAGCTATATAATTGGTTACAATATTACCAAGTACTGAATTAATTGTTAAACTAATCGATTATTGTGTTTTCTTAAAATTGATATGAGCATGACAAAACACATTTTCACGGGTGACAATGTTTTGATTCGCATGGTGGCACATTCTAAATATGCATATTTTTATGCATCTTAAATACAATAATAACCTCTTGTATATACAATTTGTATTCAACCAAACTGATATATTGTATATTTGTTATTATTCTTTAACAAAAGCCAGATTGACTTAAAACAAATTGTATAACATTTCTTTCTTTCGAAGTCTTGTATCTACTTATAAAGTTTTGGTTGAATTTCAAAACACACTGTATAAAGATATTACTTAGAGAAGACAACCAATGTTACCACTTTAACAGGTACAATCGTCAAGCCATGCAATACTTTTATTGACTGTACACATGACAACTGAAAATATTTGTTGTTACGTGAACAAAAGTAGAGGGCAAACAATAATAGCCTTGCATGTTTCCAACAAAGGGTCGACTTGTCACATGAACTGAGTTCCTTTCAACATGTCTTTCGAACTAAAAACGTTCGTGTAAATGACATAATAATACATAGTTTCTTTTCATAATAAAAATGTTGCTTTTATATTCTTTAAACACTTACTATATATGAGTTGTTATTGTTTTTTGTTTTGTTTTTCCATAATTGTTTTCGTGACTATTAATATTTTTGTTCCTTTTCTTTCGAATTTGGTCCATAAATTTCTTTTTCTGTTACGTTAGACAAGTTTGTTTATATTCTTTTATGTTTTTCTTGCCTTACAATCATGGCGCCTCCTTCACCAAAGTGTTCCATTCTATTCTGTCTTTTAGCAATCTTCTTCACCTTATATTCCTCGTTGTCAACCCGTCTCACATCGACCAGACTCTCGTTCTCCCCCTCCCTCTTCAAAGTTTTTTTGGAACCTCTACTATCCCAACCATCCTATTTTTATTATTGGTACTAAATCCAGTTCACCAGTTGCAATATTTTTTTCCTTTTTTCATTTTAAATCTGCTTTATTGAGGATGCATCATCTTAGGAACCCTTCTAAACAATTAACGTTTATCCATTAAATTCCTCTTGTTATTTTAAATGGTTACTATTTAATAATTATTTGACCTGTCTATACTATAATGTAGGCCAATCATCAAAATTTATATTTCAAAGTGGAGATAGGTTATTGAAATGTCAAGTCGAAGAAATTATTATACATCAAAATTCATTATCATTTATGAAAAGTCTTGTGGAATGAAAATGTAAACTAGAAACTAAAAATGTTGTCTTTTCGAAATCACTTTTCTTGTGCTATTTATTAAGAATTGGAAAATGCGTTTCGATTGATAAAGACGGTGCATTAAGCAGGGGGTTCAAAACCCCAACTAGTCATTTAGTTAACATATAGTGTAGCAACCTTTTAAATATATTTACACCATAACCACCACGTAACTGAATTTATTTTTTTCTCATCTTTGCAAATTGCATTTATATGAGTGTTGTTAAAGCGTTTGCTGGGAATATAATGAGTGTATAGGTAACTTGTTTATTTACAGATAAATTACTTTTCCATTCTAGTGAGTTTATGTCTTTAGACTGAATAAAACATTTGTGAGTGACAGATTGATCAGCTGTTCGTTGCATGGGGAGTATTATGTCAAAGGATGATGTTATTGATGAGTATTTAATTAGTTTTTGATAACTTATTTGTTTAAATATAATATTTCCAGTCTAGTGAATTTTAACTCTAGGTTGAATAAAACAGATTAGTTAGTGACAGTTTGATTAGCCTTTGACATGGTTAAATGATATCAAACTCTCATGTTCTTCATTTTAATTTATGGAGTTTATCGCCTAATTCTTCTTAATTAGTATCCTGTTCAATAAGTTTGTGTCTAAGACTTGTAAAGTAATATTCATAGAAACAAGATTGATCATCTGTCTCTGTGTGGTACTTAAAAGGATGCTGTTATTGATGAGAATTTATTGAGATTATCGCTAACGTTTTCAGGAAAGAGGAATTAAGTTTCTAATTTAGTGAGTTTGTCAGAATGCTGGAGAAAGACGAATCTGTCAGTAAAATTTTATTAGTAGTTAATATGACTGAATGTTTCTTCAAAGGCTACCAACATTATTTATATTGATGGGAATTTTATTTCTTTTTGTTAATTTTATTGTGAAAAAAAGAAATCAGTTTATTTATATATCAGATAATTTCATTGGCAGTTGGTATGGCTGAATGTTTCATCAAAGGCTGCTGTTATTGATTGGAATTTAAATAGTTTGTTTCTTGGGAAAGTAAATTATTTTCCAGTCTAGTGAGTTATATAGGGAATAGAGGGAGTTTTTTAACGAAAAGATTGTTCAGCTGTGGGTGGTATGGCTAAGTGTTCGGCCAAACGCTGAATTAAAGAAAATGTTAACGATAAGATTTTTCAGAAGCTGTTGGCTAGCAAAGGGTTACATAGTCTAGTGAGTTTTGGTTATACGCTGAATAAACGCAATTTGTGGGGACAGTTTTATAGGCTGTTGGTGTGGAATCTATGTATTCCATCAAATGTTCCTATTATTGTTGTGAAGAAGTCCTGGAAGGAAATTCCCATTTGGAGTTTTTAATTTTTGATAGGAGGGCCAGGATTCACTATTCTGGATACTGGCCCTCGTATATAGCTCATCCACAGAAACCTCAATCCAGGACCAGATTTTTGGAAACTCGTGATATGCTTCGGATGTTGTCCTCTTTCCTGTTTCTGTACTTGTCCCTCTCTCCATAGAGTGCCTAGAGATTCAAATCGTTTCCTTTCCTGAATTGGCCAATCAAACTACATCTTGAGCTGTTTCCACAGCTGTACCACATATTATACACAAAAGTTCTGGTATGTGTAACCCCATTTTGGGTATATAGCTACGAAAAATCCAGGTATTCTCCACAGATCAGTCCTGTTTAGTCACCTGCGTGCTAAGGTATAGGATGCTCCATAGGCATGTGACCAATGAAGAGGCATTCAGTTCATTTTTGACACACCTATCTGCCTCTTCATACCTCTTAATAACCTTATGACCCTGGGCCCACAAAAGATATTCAGGACAATATGACTGTCCCACACTGTCCTAGAAGTATAGTTTGTTTTGCAAAGCCAGAAGTAATGTCCTACTGTTTGCGTTAATATAGAAAGTCTATCATTATACCTATTACCTTTAGTTGTTTTGGACTCGTCTGTGAAAAGTCAGTGGATTCCTCATATCGTTGAGACCATTCAACACAGATGACACTATATGATGATGACTCAAGGTCAGTGATTCTTGTCATCCAGTCCGGTACCATTTCAGAAATATCTATCTGATAGTGAGCACCAGATACCCGCACAATGCATTTTGTAGGCCGTCATCCTATCCTCCCCCATATAACCAATATCTAGTAGAAGCAGACTTAACACCTCCATGGCAGCACTCAGATTTCCTTTCAAAGCACCCAAAGTGCACAGGCATCCTGCACACTGCACATTAGACAGATCTAGCAGAAGTACTCTGTTGCATCTTTGGCCACCATATCTAATTCGCCATCCCATCAAATTGCCGTTAACCCCACAGAGTCCAGCTTCATTTGTTTCTTAGCATGTGCTTGAATCTTATTCTCTTAGAACTGGTGTTTTTTCCTTGTTAGAACTTTATCATCTCTAGCGAGGTGATTTCTAATTTTTTCCTTCGCAGTTGTCCACAGGGAAACCTTACTTTTGGTTCTTACTTCTGTTCCTTACTATACTCTCGAATGTTGCCATCCTCCGAGTTCAGCAATACGTCTGCCTTTATGAATGTCAGACGTTCAAGCATAGTTTCTTAATTTGGATGCTCTCGGCTACAGGGCTACACTCCAATTGATCTATTTTTTTATTTTATTTTTTGCATCTCGGTTATTTTGTTGCTACAAGTACCGGGTTGCTACGGTCCATCCCTTCAAGGACTCGATTGAAGGGATTAGTAGTACATAATAACACTGGGTTCTTTCATGTTCCCAATAAACCCCGTTTTCGATACTGGGTACGCTCCCAGTGACATTCAGCCTTTGGTACGGGTCGCACAACAACTTAACTTAGGGCACCCCTCCTTTTAGTTCATCCTAGTAATTGCTGGATTTAATCCAGCTCCGGATGGACCTTCGAAATGGGGATTTTTTTGAGCCGAATAATTGTCATCGAAAATAGTATTCTGATTAAAAATATACCGCCATTATCTTAAAGAGTCGCTCACGATAAACCAGATTTTACACATAATATAGGGTACCTTACCTCTTGGATATAAAGTTTACACTTTATAATGTTCACATTTATCTTGTCACATTTTAAATTTTTTTCTTCAGGATCCGCCCTTGAAATCCAGATGTTAGCAATTATCTGAAACTTCATTATAAAGATAAATCCACTTTAGTTTCAACAAGTTTTATTATCATCTTATGTATACATGTACATGAATAACAGTCGTATTCTACAAATTAAATACAATTTACAGCCTCTCAACCTTTCTAAATATATACGAATAAAGTTACCGGTATTGTATTACTTTTCTTTGGATATATAACTAAAACATTTATTAACAAATATACAAACTAACTATTAAAATATACAATCTATAATTAAAACTAGATCTTTGTAACGATAAATATTTTGCTTTAATGTACAATTTTATTAAATTACATTTTATTGTTTATTACATGTAAAAAGGAGTTGGTTGTAAGTAAATTTCATAACTACGTATAGGCTCTAACAGTTTATTTTAATGATAACATTTGTAATTGGTTTAAAAACGAAAATGATTTAAATAATTATATTAAAATAAATATGAGAGTGAAAACTTCCTTTTATTGTACTGAAACGAACTAAAACCATAAACGTGCAAATTTTTATTTATTATTATTAAAATTTAATTATTAGATCTTCATTTTAATCAAATTTTACAAGTTTTAAATTATGACGTCTTCAATTGTGTTTTACTTTGTTGCGTATTTTAAACGTCTGAATATATCATTGATTTTATTACTTGTGTTATGAATTAACTTACAATTTACTGAATCAACGTTTGTAATATACCTTACTCTATATTTTGTTTATAATACATTTTTAAGACTGACAGTTTATGAATAGTGATCAATTTATTGTTTTTATATACATATAACTGTTAAAATTCTCTCTAAAAATAATAAATGTATGAGTAAGGTGCTTTGTTAAGTTATGTTTCCACCATAATAGTATCTATAATACATACACTTTACACATATACATGTATAGTACAATTTTATTCAACAGTTGCAGGGCAAGACTGCTACTAATTAAAAGAGCATAGAGCTGCTCAATCATTCCATCTTTGAATGAAATCGAACTAAATTTGCGATTTGCTAGAGCGTTAACTACGCTTTTCCCGTCTAATTTATGAGGGTAAAATTCAATTTCTTAATTGCGCAACTCTCCCTGCTGATAACTATCGGTAACATATTTTGCAGAATATTAATTCGTTTAAAAGTAAAAAAATAATAAAAAGCAAAAATTAATTTTAAATTATCCATATCAATAAATAGGGAGGGTTTGTTTTTATGCTCGAACTCATTTGTGCAATTTAAAATAGGAATGCATTTGCTGAGTTTTCATTAAAATTGCATCAGTAGTTTCCGAGGAAAATAACAGTCGCCAACTGTGCTAAAACTTAAATCCTGTAACAAATAACTCTTAAATTTGAAATCAATTATTATTATTCTTATTATAAAATAACCTCTTTCATTATTAATGAAGAAGCAATTCTACTTATGTCCACAAATGTTATTTTTCTTGTATTTGCTATTGAATTACTTGTTGTTTTTATAATACGTTTCTCCGTACCTACGTATTTTATAATGTTGAAATTCTTATAATTTAAACTTTAAAATTATAGCATATAACTTATATACAAGTATAATATATGCTAACATGTTAGTTTTTAATAATAACAAACTACAATCATACACATTTATTAATAACTTATTCTTTATTTTTTGAACGTATTTATTAATTTTCTACCTACTCAATGAATAACCTAAAATTAGACACTATTTTTGTATATTTTATATAACAACGATGTTTACATTTATTACTTTATCTTATTACAAAATTATTTGTCATATTTTTTATAGCGGTGTAAAACATATTAACTAGGTACATATATCTTTTTATCTTGTCGATTTATTATATATTGTGTTTATACAGAACTAAAGATAGATGTACTTCAAAACAAATTACTACACGAGTTTATAGTTCAAAATGGTTGCAGTACAAACCTAACGATTCTTTAATAGGTCGCTGTTAATTATATCACGAAGCTCCTACTCCCATTAAAGCTTACAATCTGAGTCTAGCTTTTCCCGATAACCGAAACATTTTAATGATTTGTTTACAATTAGCAAATCCGGTTTGGAAATTAAATATAAAAAGATAAAATCATCGTAAACTTTTATTTATGGTATTCTAACCATCTGTTCGTTTTAACCTGATAATATATTTTGCATGATTTGAAGAATTATTAAGATTACAAATACAAATAACTGTAATTATTGTTTATTTTTATATTAACATAATATATAACACAACAATAAATTTACATGAGCGTAATAACTAAGTAAACCACTTGGTAACGATTTTATTGCATGACCTTTGGAGTGTACATAGTATTATAATAAAATATGAATAAATACTCTTAGGAATAATTGCTTTATTTTTATCTAAATTTTTTTTTTATTATTATTTTTGGATGAAATGAAAAAACTAAAATTATTATCAACTGTTTTAAATTTTAAATCTGTTATAATGACTTCAATAATATAGTTAAGAGTTGGTATAATTACTTCTTTTGTTGTAACTGATTTGTTTCAGTATAAAGTTATAAACAGTGATAAGAACTGACATATAAAAGAACCGTTCCTTTTTTAAAAAATATAAAAAAAATAGTCATTCTATTTTTAATATCCATACATGGTGGATTAAACTTTCTTTAAAGAATTAGATTTTTTTTTGCAAAATAATTCATTATTAAAAAACTGTTTACTGTTTATTAGTTAATTATCGGTGTTTTTTTTCTTCTATCTAATGGGAAATAAATTTACGATTACCTTTACTTTGTCAACATTAAAAACTCTAAAAACTCACTCCGGTTCTACTGAATACACTCAGTGTGTTTAGTATATTAAAACTAAATTACAGAATCATTTTTAATTAAAAAGAAAATTTCTATTAATTAATAGTTTGATATGACTATGACACAATTTTGATTAATATAAATATAAGACACAAATCAATATTAAATTGTTGCGCGGAATATATTCCTAGGGAGAACATATGTTTGATTTAACTCTTTATCCTCGCCCGATTACACCATCCGGCTTTATCTGTATAGTGTCGTCGAGAACTTCAAAAGTTTCAAATTCCATATCTTGTGTCCTACTGACAGCTTCAGGATCGCAATGCCATTGTTTTTTCGTATCTGTTAATTTAATATCAGCCCACGTCCTTAAAGGTTCGCTAGGAGGGTATCGATCTGCTTCTACCGCTTCGTCACTTTCGTCCTCTTCTATAATGGTTTTATTGTACTCCTGAGATTCTATAATCTCGTCAACGGGTTTTAAACTTTCTTCGGTAATACTTTTACCTATAAAAGTTTCATGATAACTGCTCCTTAAGTTGGAACTGTAATCGTTGTCTTCTGTTCCGGCGATCTCTAATCGACTTCCGCAACTGTTGCTCTTAACTAAACGAAATTTAACACCCAAGTATTGATCTTTACGTTCGTCGGTGGCGCGTCGAATTTCGTCCATGATTGTCATCGTCATTGGACTTCTGATGGGTCCATCACTGTGAGCAATCACTTTACCACCGTAGTACGTCACACTCGTACCACATGCTCTGATTTTCTGCAACACTTCCGTAGAAACAGGATGTCTCTCTCTGTCTAGATCGTCAGGATATTGATAATCATCTTCTTCACTGCTAAAACTCTCCAAACCGTTGCTAGATTCTTCGTGGTGTAATTCTAAATCATGTTCGTAGCTTAGGTCACTACTAACACCTGATGATAGACTTCCAGTGTCCGTCCATCGCCGTTGACTAGTAAAGCGTTGTCTCGTATCTTCTTTAGCAACATCTACTATAAATCGTCCGTGTTTTTTTCTCTCTACTCTTTGTACAGATTGTGCGATAACTCTAACTTCAGGTGTTATACGAAGTCTAGGATTGATTGTGTTGTATTTAGTTCGTGGTCGCGGTATTTCAGAAGTAGATTTCGACGTCAAAACTCGTTGAAACACTTCTCTGGCGTGTTTTACAGTTTCCGGATCCGGTAACTCTGAATCGACCAACTCTCTGTTTGTTTTTATCGGATGGTAGAAAACATTACGGTTTTGTAATAACTTTTGTGTCTTGGTTGATCGTGGTAGTGTGTTCGACACTGTCGAATCTTTATTGTGGTCATCTTGAGATTTTATCGTAGCACCAGTGATTCTACATCTCCCTTCGAATCCCGCCAAATTGCGGTGATTATATTCTGATAAATCGAAACACGATCTTTTGTTCTCTTCGCGAAATGGTTCTATTATAACAACGTTGTTATTCACCAGAAGTTCTTGAAGTCCTAATCTGTTATCCTGCAAGTAATGCCTTAGTCCATCAAAGGCTTCTGATTTACCCGACTCCTTCCTGGCGTTATCCTCGATAGCATCAAAAGCATTCTTCAAACTGCTAACGTAACTATTTTTCACAAAATCTTCACTAGGTGGCGTGATGTCAGAGTCGTCATCAAGAATATTTGATTCCATAGAAGCTTTTCGTGAACCGTAACGAAATGTTCCATCAGGACCTGTCGTTATCTTCAATTTATTAGGACCTGACAGAGTGTTATTTAGAGTGTTTTTAAAGTCTACTTCGTCGTTATCTTCAATATTAGTCATGCTCCGTGATTTTAAAATAACTTTAGTCGATGATGTATTTTTGTCGGGCTCGTATGAAAATTCTTCTTCAAGAAAAGTGTCAGAACATTCCGGTTTCTCGTATCCGTAATAATTGGGAGTCTTCTTTGAACAATCTTGATTTTCAACCTTTTCTTTGTTTATCTCACACGTTGTTCTTCTCTCACGAATTTCTTTCATTAATGCTTGTCGTAGATCAAGCTTCGGTTGTTTGTCGTCATTTTCCAGGTTATTATTTTCAATTTGCTCAGTTTTATTTGTTACATTTTCTTCAATTATATTTGTATTTTTTATTTCTGTTTGATTATCTTTGCTGTCTTCATCGTTATTTTTAACTTTCAGATCTTGGCTCTCTACAATTTCATCCACATGACACGTTACATGTACTTGAAATTCTATTTTATTATCTTCATTTCTTTTACTTTCTTCGTCTGCTCTCTTCAGCGTTTCCTTTTCATTTTTCTCTTTTTTACCTGATGTTAGAGTATTCCCCATTGAATCATTCACTGTGTTTGAAACTTCTGTTAATTTCTCTTCGCCCTGGTTCAGTTGTCCTGTATCCTTAAGTGAAGATTGATCTGAATCATCCGGAAACAGCTGATGTAGGCTACGCCGGTAACTCTCGCCAAATGGTTTCGATGTCTCGCTGTAGATGTCGTACTTGCTTGGACTTTTGACGTAATAATCTCTCTCTGGTGTGTTAGGGTGTTCAGGATCCACTTTTGACTGCAACAAAAGAACCATTACAATTACATTTATTTATTTGCATCATTTATGACATACATAGTGCAGCAGTGCTGCGGAATACATTTGAGTTGTCATACTTGAAATACATATACAACTATCAATCACAACACACAATACAAATACACAATATACAATACAACAAATATACAAGATAGAAATTTTATAAAATACAAACAAATTAAGACACAGTGAACCATGTATACATGTTATCTCATATAAATCAATTATCTGAGTCGTCACCTTGAATAAAAAAATGCGTCCCAGACACCCAGAGGTTATGAGCTGATGTACTCCTTCACTGAGTAAATAGCACTCCTCAAGAGGTATCCTCTGAGTGATCCACGAAAATTCTTGAAACAAATTTCGTTTGTATTTTCCGGAAGTTTATTAAATAATTTTAAACCAGAGTAATAAACGCCACGTTCTAAAATTGCAATCTGTGCACAGGATATTGCAACACTTTTTCCTCATGAGATATTTATGGTTGTGTTGTTTTTCTTCGAACATACTCTGGTTTTCCTTAAAAAACACCAACATTTCAGAATATATATAAATAGATGGAAAAGTCAAAATTCTATATTTTTCGAAAAAGGTCTACATGATTGGTTAAATTTAAAATTAAACATTACTATAATTATTCGTTTTTGAATACGGAAAATTTTAAAAACATCGACAGATTTCCCCCAGAGACTACCATATCTCAGCTGAGAACATACATATGCAGAGTAAACTGATTTTATGATTTTTACGCTGGTAATTCTTGAAACCATTCGGAGAGCAAAGCAAGCAGATGCCAGGAAATCCGCAATCTTTACAATGTGACATCTGCAATATAAATTTTCGTCCACAATAACACCAAGAAAATTTACATTAACTGTGTTTTGGATTTCTTCTTCAGCTTTAACAATTATTGTATTTGGAGTTGATTTTGTTTTAAAATGTAATAATTTAGTTTTTGCTACATTTAATTTTTAATTATTTGCTATAAACCGATCGTTGGCCTTTGGCATTGCCAAAGTTGCCGATATAGCTAAGTCTACACTACTTTGCCCAAACACCAGCAGGTTTGGTAATGCCAAAGCCAACGATGTGGCCAGGTAAAAGAGCGATTAATTGGAGCAAATTAGGTCGACTTTAGCATTGCCGGTTAGAGGGTTTTAAACATTCAAAAAACTTCTTTATTAACATCTTTTTTGTGTGTTTAAAACAAAAATATGAATTTCATGAGTAATAAAAAGTTAAAAAAAAGTTTTAAACACACAAAAACTGTTTTAAGTTTTGATTTGACATGTTTTTTCAACAGTGATCTGTAATAATAATAATTTTTTAATTGATTGTAGCTGTAACAGGAACTCGACTTTAAATTAAATTAGAAGAAGTTAGAGGATTAAAAACTCTTGGCTTCACGACATAATACAATTGAACATCTTGAGCCTATTTGTCTCTTTAACACATTTTAATAGTCTTCTTGAGAGATGCCAACAAGAGATTAAACTCTAAACATCGTTATACTCTTGCCTGTGAGAACCACACATTCAAAGATTATAAATGACCCCCAGTCAACCACAGTCTCCATGAAACTCGACATAGTTAGTACTACATACAAAATTTAGAAAATATCAATCCATTAATTAAGATTTTAGAGCCAATTTTATACCACGACCTCGTCTTTTGTAGATGGAGTATCTCAAAATGAATATTTCAACTGAGAATATAACATTTTTTAAATGGAAATAATTTGTTGTTGTTTAAGTTATGAACACTGCAAATGAAAAGTATACAATTTAAATATTTGGATCCTAAATAACTTATATATTTAAAACTAAATTTTAAATAAATATTGTATATTGTATTGCAAATTTAATATATGTATAAAATGTAACAGCATTTAATCTGTACAATGTATTCAAAATAATAAATTAGTCATTTATAAATATCATATGTGCCTTTAATCATTGTCATTAATATTTTGTAACATCTTGAAAATAGTATGTTAAAAGGTCAACAATATTTAACTAGATGAAAAAACTTTAGATATACTTAAATCTACAATTTAGAGTAAATAATTAAACCAAATTTGTGTGACAGTATTTTGAATAAAAAAGTCGTTTTAATTTATTTCTAATTGGAATTTTCTACACTTAACAATGTTTTTTAAGACTTTAATTTAGTTTTTTAACCAATAACTTTCAATTTTTTGTTTAGTTATTCAGTTAGTTTGTCTGTTGTCTCAGACATACCTGAACATAATTTAATAAAAATATTTAGAAATCGATTTTGAGAATATTTAATTTTGTTATAGCTATGAACTATAAGAATAGAAGAAAAATGAAAATTAGGTAAATTTGAAGTGTAGAAGAAAGCTAAAATAAGCTGGATAGAAAAAATTTCATATGTAATGTACTTTAAAAATATAGTTCAAAGTTTAAAATATAAACGGAACAATTTAATTGGACAGACATTAGATATGAAGAAGTATTAAAAACAATATATTGAAGGAATGATATGGGGGGGGGGATCTTATTACAACCTAGATGATATTGGAGGCAGAGTATGATTACAATGTACAAAATAAATTTAGGAAGATCAAAATTGCAAACTATTTGAATTTTTATTTATTTTTTTAATAAACAAGAAAGTGGAGGACTTGCGTTCTAAATAACGGGTGTCACCTAATCTGCAGATTGAACGCCACTATCTTCAAAACTTTAACTCAGATGAAATGTACATATATACAAAAATGATAAAAATCGGTCTAATCGTTTCTGAAAATAGCGTAGTCGACTATTAAAAAGATAGAATAAACGACTTTGCAAATAACAAGTTATTTACCCTAGAATTAATAAAATAATAATAGTTTTCTGTTCAAATTTAAAACAAATAAAATTAATTGTGTATAACTGCATACAGTAACTTTGTTAAAGAAAAAATGTTCATATTACCAGTATTTTTGATTATTCCGAATTGTGTCCAAATACACGACTTATTTCTAAATATGTTTACAGATTATCGGCACAATCAAATTCACACACTAAATTGACATTCCACTTATTTAAATAAACACCGAGAAGACAAACAGGATTCAAATCTAATTAAGCCTAATTGCTTGAATGTGGATCACACTGGTATCTCCTCTAGACTGACATGATATCCAGGTTAAAGTTGTATCCACTATATCATGGCCTGTGGACAGATAGATGTGTTGTTAATGATATTTCTATGAAATTTACAAATGTTTTGAGCTTCCTTTAACTTGTTACGTAAATGTAAAATTTGTCCATTTCTTCCATGAAACAATGTTGGTTTAATATCATTAAGTTTTGTGAACGTTAAAGGGTAAATTCTGTTAATGTATGGGAGAGAAAAATGTGCCTTTTTGCCCCATAAATCATAGTTTTAGAGTGTTAAATAATGACAAAGGATCAGAAACAATACTGAAAACTGATGTTCCTTTTTAGAATACCCAAAACCCATAAAAATTCTTCCTGGTATAAAATGAAACTATTTTAACATTAATTTTATTATAAAGTTGATTAATATTTTAAATCTTCACTCTTGGTAATCTTCTTTTTTGTAAATTATTGTTAATGATCAATTTTAATTAATTAATTTCGATATTTATTTTGGATTTTAATTTACATATTTGTCAAGGAAATATCTTAATCACCAAAGGCTTTAATAACGGATTGATAAACTCTTTTTGTAAACCAAAACTCCTAAAATCATTTGGAATATTTTCAATCGAGGGTTCAACCCCCAGGTTAGCTCCTTATTTTTTCGCTCAGTTATAATGGTTTCCCGTCATCATTACTTGTATAACAAATGGCTAAATATTAACGAAATTGTATATAATTCATTAGAGTCATGTTTTTGTGTGTTAACAAATCCTTTTAAATTTTTATCCATGATATTTAAAAAATATATAGTAATATTTTGAAAATAAGCTTCCACAATACATTTTTACTAAATAAGCCAAACAATTTACGCTGCAACTCACTGTACAAGATGGAGAGACTACATAACATACTGACAGACAGACAAACGTAATTCTAACAACAACATTATTTTAAAATCAGGAACCCTCAAACAGTTTATTTAAGTTAAAATCTTCCCACCCTCACAAAATTATAACTTTCTAACATTTAATGTGTAAAATATTTAAATTTTCATGATTACTTGTGTTTACATTTTTTGCTCAATATTCTTGTTTAAAATACTAAAATAATTAACATCCCAATTGGTAACTACTGTAAAATGTGTGACTCGGGAAGCTTTTTACGTTTCCCTTAACACACGTATATTTAAAATAGACTAATTAAAATTAACAAATAAAATATATTTATGTTCCAAATTTTCTTTGTTTCAGGTATGTGAATGAATTTATTTGACGTCTTTGGGTAAGTTATTTATGTATATTGTTTAATCTTTCCTCCTCCAATTAAAAGAAGAGAAATAACAAAAGAGGTAATATTGGCTTTTGGCACAACGAATAACTCTGTCTTCTTACCGGGGTTAATTTCAAAAATAGAAAAAGGTCTTTCTACCTTTGCCTCTTGAATTAAATGGGAAACAATCGATTCTTAAATCTGACAAATGTAACCTTACCACCAGTTCTACTCACTAATTCCTTACAGAAAGCGAAATTTCGGAACGTACTTGTTCCAAAACAGCGACACCACGTTCCGGCCTATCATCACATCATGGTTGGTTAACACACTCAAAACATAACCAGAAAGTGTTGTTAACTGCATGTGAAAATCCAAAAAACTTAGGCATGTTTTTAAAGAATCTTGTTTCAATTGGTTTACAACAGAATCCAACATCTCTGGTCAGTCAACCAACCTATTAATCACTAAGAATAACAACTTTTTAATGTTTACAGCTAATACAGAAAAGAAAATATAAGACTTAATTTATTTTAAAAAATACAACTTTTGATTGATAAAGTAATGATGATATAGGACCTTGACGATAAGACCTCGACCTCCTTCCTAGAGGATAAATCAACTAATGATAAGATAGTACCTCTTTCCTAGGTGATAGGTCAAATAATGTTAGGATCTCCTTATTAAATGAGAGATCAAGTAACGATATGACCTCCTTCCTAAGTGATAGATCAAATAGTGTTAGGTCCTACTTCCTAGGTGATAGATCAAGTAATGGTCTCCTTCCTATGTGATAGATCAAGTAATGGTCTCCTTCCTAGGTGATAGATCAAGTAATGGTCTCCTTCCTAAGGTGATAGATCTAGTAATTAGTAGGACCTCCTTTTATAAGATAGATCAAGTAATGATAGAACCTCCTTCCTAGGTGATAGATCAAGTAATGATCTCCTACCTATGTGATAGGACCTCCTTCTTATATGATAGATCAAGTAATGTTAGAACCTCCTTCCTATGCGATAGGACCTCCTTCTTATATGATAGATCAAGTAATGATAGAACCTCCTTCCTAGGTGATAGATCAAGTAATGGTCTCCGTCCTATTTGATAGATCAAGTAATGGTCTCCTTCCTAGGTGATAGATCAAGTAATGGTCTCCTTCCTAAGGTGATAGATCTAGTAATAAATAGGACCTCCTTTTATATGATAGATCAAGTAATGGTAGAACCTCCTTCCTAGGTGATAGATCAAGTATTGATCTCCTACCTATGTGATAGGACCTCCTTCTTATATGATAGATCAAGTAATGATAGAACCTCCTTCCTAGGTGATAGATCAAGTAGGCTAATGATCTCCTTCCTATGCGATAGGACCTCCTTCTTATATGATAGATCAAGTAATGATAGAACCTCCTTCCTAGGTGATAGATCAAGTAATGATCTCCTTCCTATGTGATAGGACCTCCTTCTTATATGATAGATCAAGTAATGATAAGATCTTTTTCCTAGGAAGTAATACTAATTTTGTGTTAATTGAAAGAAATTAACAATTAAGAAAAAACCATCAGCTTTTGTCTTCAAAGCACATTAGTGTTTAAAATCCTAGGTATTGAAAATAAAATTTAATACTAACATAAAGTGGTGTGAGAATAGCGATAAAAACGCTGAATTTATCGAAAACAGATGAGCTCTTCGATTTATTGTCTCTTCCATACAACAATACTGAACACGAAAGAAAGAAATACGTATTTTTACATCTGGACACATATGCTCGGTTTTTAGTATTCCGTTAGGGTCCAGGCTCTTTTTGGAAGCTTTGAACTAACTGGTTGACAAATTAGGGCTACAATAATTTATGCAAATAATGAATTTTCAGAATGCGTCGTGGCTGTTTTAAAACGACCACAATGTCAAGTATCACCTTCCAAATTATTTACATGTCCAAAATACTTTTTGAAACATTTTTTCCACTCAGGGAACAGTTTCTATGTTTGAGGCTAATATATTCCTTAAATTGGAACCTGTGAACGTTGAAGCTAAACAAAGGTAACGTGCTTTATCATTGATAAGGACAGTACAAGACCACTTCATTAAACATTAATTGTAACTCTCACTTTAAAAAAACAAAACCTCTGTCTCTCGTTAAATGAAGATCAAAACTCTTAATCTGATAATGGACTTGCTTTGTTATCTCCCAGTCCTTCTCATTAAACCTTTAACCTTTCCGTCAGAGATTCATGTACGGATACAAAGTCTAACGCTTAAGGAACAAAGCTTTTCCCACTTGAATGTTATTAGATAAATAGGAAACAATAGACTCTTGACCTAATAAAGGACTTCCTCTTCCCGTCCTCCCATCTACAACAGTACTATATAATCCGCTTGAATAAACCTGTTGGAGTTTTGAATTTAAATTTTGTGTTCTCATCAAAAATTAACATCAAACATATAGCTAAAGGATTAATGTTTTACTCTACTTAGAACACCGACATCTTAGTAATTTTTGCATTTATTATTAGTTTGGTAATCATAAACAATGACTGATCGTCACGTTTCATGGCTTCGTTAAACCGAAAAAGTGATTTTCAACATCTCATCCGTCCGTCATCGTTATCTGTACGATAACAGCTATAAAAATTAAAATAGGAACATGCTATTTGGTATACTCTACTTGCATTTTGTATGTCGAGATTGGGTAAGTACCATGATGGCTCCCATCAACTTGTTTATGATTTCGCTATATTTGCATATTGGATTAAGTGAAAGAAGGGACCTTACGGATTTAACTCGATCTAAAGATCTCTATATGTCTTTAATGTCAATTTAAAATAACAGGATTTTTTTATCTACCGCTACATTCACTTCTAATAGGTAATCAGTACCGAGTCTCCCTCGAGACGTGGATGAACTGAAGGGAATATGGACAAAATACGCAGAAGAATAAAAACTACTACAATTAAACTCTGATTGGATGGATTTCATAAACTGATTACTGTGAATTCAAATTCTGTGCCACCATTTCTCTAGTTATGTTGTACCAACTGAACGGGCGAAATGAAGTCATATTTTCATTCGACTAATTTTGGTATTTAGTTTGTATTTTTGTAACGTAATTACGGTCAAACACTTCTACCAACCGTTATGAAATTTAGGAATACCATTCTTTTCAACAATGCCGAAAGGTACGTTTTTTTAATGCCAGACACTTAAAACAGTACTACACTGTGCTCTGATGTGGTTACTTCCGACTGTGGTAAATAATGGATGTGAAAAGAGTTGAAGTTAAAAAAAAATAATAATAATAAATAAGAAAAAGGTTACAAAAATTTCAATTAATTTCAATCGTTTTCTTTGTAATTCGATGCATTTCGTGTAACTTGTATATATGCATCAATTAATTGGCTTAAAAATGAAACAGTAGTCGTTGCATATACACTTACAACAAAGAGAGTCGTCGACTGTTTACAAAACCATTAATTTTCGATCAAATCCAAATTTGAAACGAATTCGGTTTGTTGCAAAAGAAATAATGTTTCCTCATGCACGGCCAAGTTATGAATTTAATGGAAATCTGGATTAAATACTTTAGATTTGCGAATTTAAGGTATTTATTTGGAATTGTTCATTTAAAATTCTGTTCCTTGGTGATATCTTGGATGAGAAATATATTTATATTTTATATAAAATATTATATATATATATATATATATAATAAATTATATATATTCTTATATGTATATATATATATATATACATACATTTCGAATATTATATTTTGTTTAAATTTGTATAATAGAATAATTATAATAAATCAGGAACAAAGTCACTTCATTCATCATAATTTATAACTAAAATCACAAATTTTAGTAAGTTTTTCTAAACTGGAATTCTCATAGTCTTTATCCAATTTTGTATTTTCAAAATGAGTTTGTTTGTCGATTACTGAATAAGAACCTCAAGTTTAAAAATACAACCTATAGTTTAATTTCAGCTCTAAAAATTCAATTTAGAGTTTTAGTTGTTATTTTTTAAACAGTATTCGTAACTCTCCATGTTCCAATTTCGCTTATAATCTTAATCTAAAAACACTCCTGATTTAAATTTCGACTGAAAATTAACGTTTGTTTATATCCCAGAATGGAAATAAACAATTAATAAAATAATTTGATACATTTACCCGTTAAAAATATGCAATTTATCTGCAAAAAAAGTTTTCAAGAGACAATTAAAAAATAGAGAAAACAAATGTTAAAATATTTTTCACAAATTGAAGCAAAAATAAAACGTTCAAGGGGGAAATAGTTTTAAAGAATTTAATTAAAAAGTCTAAGCTAAGATGGTTTTTACAAACTGGAGAAAAATTAACATCAATAAGAAATTGATTTTTATTAACTTCAAATAAATTATTTATGATAAATTAATGTCCACTTATTTAAGGCTATTTCAAATTTAATTCAAAATATTTTTTTTCAAATTTGAGTTAATAAATTTACGTTAATATGGTTTTCACAAATTTAAGGTAAAAATATATTTATTTAAGGAAATGATTTTCAGAAACTTAAGGCACAACACATCTTTGTAGATTAAAAAAAAATTAATTCAGAAAAAGCATTTAAACTCAAATGGTTATCACTTACTTAAGGCTAAAAATATCCAGCTTCCTAGAAATGTGTTTTTTTTTTTTTTTTTTGCTTTCTTTTTTTCAAATTTGTGAAATAGATTTATATCAATATTGTTTTCACTAACTTGTATTAAGATAAAAATTTGGGGAAATTACAAAAAAATTAATAAAATGGTTTTTACGTACTTCAGGCTATGTTTATGAGAATTTTGTTTGTCAAACTTAAGATAGCAGATTTACGTCAATATGGTTTTCACTATCTGGTATAAAAAACAATTCGGAGAAATTTTTTTTTTTTTAATTTTAAACGTAAATAGTTTTCCCTTACTTAGTTATGGCTTCAAAATATATATCTCCTAAAGTTTTTTTTTTCAAACTTGAGGAAATTGATTTACGTCAATATCGATTACACTTTATGTATAAACGGTTTTCAAAATCTTTATCCATTAATGTTAAATATTTTTCACATATTTAAAACAAAATAGGCCTACAACTACAAAAAAATATTGAAGTTAGTAGTTTTCTAAATATCATATCTTAAAATTAAAATATTGAATTTGTTTTGTGTCGTTTCCCCACTAGGCTTACGCACATATTGTGCAATAACAGGTATGGGTGTGATCGATAACCTTCATTTTTTCAATATTATTAAGCATACATAATCTTTCATCTAATTTAGTCGCAACTTTTATGGAGTGAAATTATAAATTTGAATACTTCGATTGACGTTTGCCTTTAACAGAAGTGAATCCCTGGCCTAAGAGATCTTCTTTCTCATGTATACCATACAACATCGAAATATAAAAACAAATTAATTCATTTTTCCATAGATTCGGTTTTAAAAAAAGAACAATGATAGTTATTCCAGACAAAACTATTTAGCTATAGGATAAAATATTTTTCTTTTGTTTTAAAAATACCTCAGTACTTTTTTTTTCAAACGTCACCAAACATACATATAAACAATAAAACGTGATAGAGAACGGTATGGTCAGCTTACCAATAGATCAGTGTGACTGCTCCTTCTCGACCCCGGCAATGATCCACTTCTAACTTGTGACATTCTAGCACCAATACCACTGAAACCACAAGTAAACTTTGTGTGAGTAATTTGCGTACATGTCCTTGCCATAGGATTATATTGAAATACAACATGGCAAACACAAACATTACGATAACAAAGTAAAGTCTACGTCAAAACTATAGTTACTTTTAGACTTCAAAACAAAAATTCTGGTTAGCTTTATAAAGAAACTGTTAACTCAATCATGGTTCTAAATTAGTTTACAGGTTATTCTTTACTGAATTTTGATTAGTTTTCCGTTTATTTTCCCCACTCTTAGTTTTCAGTTTTGTAAAATAAGGTTTTCAGATTCAATATTTACATGGATTTTCTTTTGTATTCGGTAATAGAACTAAGAGTGTTCTATTTGTTTTATTTTGGTGACATTTTTTCCCCAACTACTTCTTAAATTGTATTTGAAGATTCCCCTTTTTACTTTCTCGTAATACGTAGTATAAAGTCATGCGATTAGTCAAAAATCACTTTACTCTAAATTTGGAGCTGTCGTCATAATGATCAGTACTCAAAATTGGCTCTAACGACTTTGGTAAAATGTAACCAATAAAGACCCCAAAAATAATATAATACTAAAGTACTGTTCAAGATCTTTAAAAAAAATCGAAATTATTTACATTTTACAAAATAGTATAGTTCATCACTAGGACGAAAAGTGAAGCTTTTCGATACAAGCTCAAGTTTAACGGCCGGAAAATGAGCAAAGATCGAAAAGTTTCTTTTGGTCCAAGTGATGAACTATATTTTTCGTTATACTGAAATATAAGAAAACAATTTCACAAAAACTAAAATGTTATAACCTATTTACCTTCAAATCTATGGTAACAGCTGTTTTAACGGTTATTTACAATCGAGAGTATCGGTTGTTTTTATAGATGCTTCTAATCGTTAATCAATTCGTATAAATGAAGTAACAGCTGATATCCTCGACCTCAGTTGATGTTTTTAGGTCCTAGGACTGAAAAGAACAACTTTAGCATTTCAATGCATGTTTCACAGCTGTTTTTAAAGCAGTATGACGAAAAACACTTTTTTGAACTCATAATGGATATTTCCACGAAATATCGATTTATTAACCAATCACATATCTTTCTGTTTACTATATAGGTAAAAAAAGTAAAATGTTCTAAATGTCTTTCTGCGAAATGTTTATGGTTAATTACAAATGAATTAAAACTTTCCTGTCTATCTTGGAATATACAATTTGTACACGTGTGTCTATAACGATTCTAATAATATAACAACAATGGCAAATTGCTTTGTGACACGTACTTTGCAACTAACTAATTTCAACCACTTCAATCCCATTATTTCCCATCGTGCTTTTCATTCAGTGGATGGATCTTTGTAAGCATCTGATTTAATTGTTTCGTGTAGCAGAGGCCTACTTGTCAGTTATTCTGGAGGAAACAATCGCATGACAAACTCAATTCCATTTCCTTTTACTACATTAATTACTGCCATATTGTTTATTAATAACTCGTACTCAGTTAAACAATAAATAGCGTTGTAGATGTAACAAGTGTTTTCATTTCAATTCCAACAATATGTGCTTCATACTTTATAAATGTCCACTGAGAAAGGTTTAATACAAACTATTTTGTGACGTCACAGACCGTAAATTAGAAAGGGGAGGGGGGTTTAGTCGATTGACTTACGCAGTACATCAAATTACCGACGCCGAACTTCTAACTATCGCAACCAGAATTCACTACTAATTATACCTCTCCAATTGTGCCCACGATGGTGGGCCAACACATTTTGCAAATCTACAAGTAGGCTATATCTATTAAATAATATTGTATTATTAAAGTACTTAAAACAATCCGTTTTTAAATGTGGATCAAGTACAGTATATAGTTAATTTCCTGTCAAAAGTATTTTAAACGTAACAATTTGTGGGGGGAAAACTTTTTTTTTAAAATAGCTATCATTACTTTGAGAAGTTTTATTAAAAAATACAAAAAATAACAATGTAATATCGTAATAATAATAATAATAATAAAACACCAAAATAAAGCAACTGTTACATAAATCTGTTTTCACTTTTTTTAAAGGTTTAAATAACTTGCATTTTATATACAGCCATTAGTTAATTTTGTTTCATAAAAGATACAATACAAATTTGATAATAATTAAATAATTTGACCGGTTGTGTCCCCCGAGCGGCCAGTGGTTTGAGTGGCCAGTATTCTGAGCACCGCATCTCCAGTTGACAAGGGTCAGAAGAGTTTGACTGGTCTATAGGTTATCCGCTGAGCGGCACAGTTTTCTTTCCCTACCTGCACCCTTATACACGTTGATAACTGACACTGCCTAAAAGTTTATTACGTTTGTCAATGGCCAACATAGGCCAACATTCTTGGATTTATGGTAGTATTAACAAGTTCCAATAAATCTTTTCGGAAAAAGCCTAAAAACAATATCTGTTTTAAACTTTTAATTATTTTTATCATTCTTCAAAGTAAATTTTAGTGACTAAAACATGTCAATTTCGAACCTAACCTAACCTATCGTCATAGGCTATCTTATAAATCTATTTTAGCATAAATGTGCCGCTCAGCGAAAAGTCCTTGACCAGCCAAACCTGGACTGAAGATAAGACCATTGGCCGCTCGGCGGAAGACACAATTTTACTTGATCAATACTAAACATTGTAAATGAAACTAAAACTGTTGTAATGTTTACAATTTATCGACATGTTAAAGCTTATAAATTTTACGTTTTTCTGGTGTTTGAATCTGATATAAAGGCACTTGATGTATATCGATGCGCGTCAAGTAATTAATTTGCTTTGATGTTTGTCGAGTCGTGCAGGTGCTCTTTGTGTACTATAGTTATTAGGTAATTTCTGTATTAGCTATCGCGCTATTACACACGAGCTTATGAATTGTGTTAAGCAAAGTTTTGTTGCTGGAATTTATAATGTGATTTCAATTTTACTAATAATTTAAAAATTCCGTTAACCAAAATATGTGTTTGTAAATTTCAAAATCTGCCTATAATGACGTACAATTTTACTTGTATTCTTCAATAAATAAATTGTTTAAAAATATTGCACAAACTTTCTCAGTCACTCATCCTTAAAACCAAATAAAAAGAAACTGAAACTAAAAATGTTAGTTCGCTACTTGTCAATAAAAATGTAAAAATGAACCATGGTCGTTGTCTTTAAAAAATATGTAGGCTATATTTAAATATAGCCTAAACTTGCCTTGCTGTGCTATAACACTCACATCGTATTTAATTAAAATAAAACTAATAATGAGGAATACATCATTTCGCTAAAATTTTGAGGAATGGTGTATTTTATAACAGCCTCAATGCCTTTTTTGGTTTTTTACCGATAAATCACGAAACGGCAGTTTTGAAGATATGTCGACCAATGTAACCTCCAAGACCAACCCTTAGAGGTTACACTTGAAAAAAAAAATTTGATTAAAATTGTAAAAACTACTTTTGTTAAAATCGGGAATTTGTGTTCTTTTTCTTGTAACAACCAACCCTCAAATGAAATATATTAAAAAGAAGTCACAAATTATTTCCCCATACTAAATTTGATTAAAATCTGTTCATCCGTTTTAACACACATCCGTTTTAACACAACATACGATACAACAGGCATCATTCTAAAAACTAATCTTTTGAACTTTATGGACCTTAATACGCATAAATTTGTTGATTCATCTCTGATGTTGAATGTCAGTAATGTGAGAAAGTAACAGTTATAAACATAACCTCAAAATTAAGGAAAAATCAGCGAGAATAGTTGTTGTTGGTGAAATTTTAGTTGAATTTCGCATATAAGCTAGGTTATGTTACGGTGTTACGTAATATGACTGAAAAATATTCTAACAAATCCAAAATGACGGCCGTTTGAAAACAGTTTTTGGTAGTTCTTCCTCTAGTATTTACATCAGTCATTACGTACTAGGCGATTTGAAAATTGATTTATCCAAATTGACTCAATAATCTAGCGGACACATACAAATCATCACAGGAAAATCCCGTCCTTAACATATGAATCGCATCCCGATTACTATTATAAATCCATAAGAATCAAAGAATTTGTCAGAGTTTTTATGTTTTACGGTACCAATAAGTCAGTTCGTAAGAGGCTTAAACTAATTGTAACTGAATTAATCATAATTGGGTAAAATGTATAGAGTCTAATTGGCTTAGCGTAGGGATTGTCGTAATTGGTCCATGATTATATCAAGTGTACTCTCGTACAAATTTAAGGAACATTTATTCAAATAATTTTTACAAGTACAGTATTTTAAATGAATATAAAAAGCACATTTAATTTTTAATAGTTACATACAAAATTTTAATATTTAGGGTGATGGCTCCTCTTGTTTCTTCTTCCGCTCCCTGTGCCACTTATTCTTCTTGTTCCGCCAGCGTCTCTGGGATCTTAGTTCCTTTTCCTCTACTTCCATGCGGTCCTCCCAGTCTGCGAGAAGCATGCTCGCAGCTCTGAAACTGGGAGGTTCGAGGGTATGTTCTGCAGGGAGTTCCTCCCGGGCCATGTTCAATTGCATGAGCTCGGGTAGAACTCCCTCATCCTTATAACCGCCGTCGCAGAAAACGTCCTCGGTCCACATCCAGTTCTGACTCTGGAAGAAGGGGTATTTTTCCTTAAGCTCTTTGATCCTTTTCGGAGCTACCTTTCATCGACGCCGGCCATCCACCCGTCTAACTTTAGACGTAAATCCCGTAAATCCTTTAGTAATCCAATTTGTTTACAATTTACTTAAATAAAATATTGGATTGCCTGATTTAGATCCAAGTTAAAAATATAACAATTTGAGATTTTGCTAATTAAAATAATAACTGAATCTATGTCATTAAAATACAAAGTAAAATAGAATGAATACGGTGATATGTTTTACTTAACCCCACATGTTAAATAAACTGCCTTATTAAAAAGCGTTACGTAATGAGTACCGTTACATCACTTGTGTTATAATGGGTCATAACGCTATCATTACGTGACGCTTTTGAAAATTAGCTACTGCAACCAATAAAAATCTTTATTGTCCAATAATATGAGCTCTTTATATAGATTATGTTTTTGTTCCTTGGTATCCTAGCAACATGTTTGTTTCTATTAAGTCTAACTTATTAGGGTTAGTAGTGTACAGGTCATAGACTTTTAATTTTAACTTAAACTTATACTTGTTAGGTAAAATATCGTACGACACACTTGTAGTAACGCATCAACTCGCTCGTATATCTATTAAAATGTAAACTTCTGAATGAAGAGCTAGGCTTATGATTAGACAATCTGGAAACAACAATTTTGAAACATTTGTTTCATGAAAATAATATATAGAATCACAGATATAAATTAATTGCAATGTTTAACAATAATAATAAGTTTACTAATTCGGGATTACTAACTCTGAAAATTGTTTACAATTACCAAAATTAGTCTGCAAGTTATAGTAGCTATTTTTGCTAAATTTTGAAGTCAAGTTTGAAATAAAGAAAAAGACAGACAAATATACACAGAAGTCTTCAAAGTATAGTACAAAGTGTAGTACTTGCTTGGTTGTTATTTTAGGTGATGAAATTGTAAAGAAATTATTTATATTACTGTTCAGTTTATCTAATTATCAGGTAATGTTACTTTACTAGCGTCACCGTCACCGACGCGTTTGTGAGTAACTGGCGTCGCTAAATTGGACGTGAGAATGACGCAAACATTGACGCTGACGCATTGTATCGTAGTATCGCGGCGTCACCTTGACGCGGCATCAAAGTGAGTTCTTAATCCCACCGTGTTTTGGGTTGCATTTCTACACTGTCCACTAAACAGTTATTGTAGCTCTTGTATCACTAAGGATGGCGACTTTGTTTGTGATTACAAAGGATAATCGTAATTTTTGTGAGAACTTGTGTGCGAATTTTATTCTATCTAAACGACGTTATGTTGATTCTAAAATAATTTAAAAAATCTCAATTCATCTTTTGTTTACTAGGAGAGCTTCGCTTTGATGTAAAGGACTTTGAAAGATGTCCTCACCGAATCGTTAGCATATTATTAATTGTGCGTGAAATGATTAATTTATAGAGTGACAATACACATGATATTCAGGATGTGGTTTTCCGTCCTCGTCTTAACTCCAAGTATGTTACGAAGTGCAAGAGCTGCCATTATTTTGGTAACACAGCCATGCATTTTCCCTATGCTTAGTAACGTTTGTTTATAACTATTGTAGGAAGTTCTAATAAGCTATGGAATATATACAGAATAATATGTAATAAAATTCAGGGAATAGGAAAGTTAATTGTAAATCTAGGTGCTTATTATTATTATGTGACTTGTAAGTAATCACCAATATTTAGGTGCATTATTATATACTATTAATTATTAATTTTTCTATCGACAAAAATTCATGAATCACCATTACATAATCATAATTCCGAATTTGTTTCTAGCGGCTCAAAACACCGAAAACATTTTATGGAATTTTCACATCATCACAAATGTAATATAAATGTTAACATATTGGGTTAGTAAAATGTGCAATCTATAATCAATTTGTCCATGTTGATATGCGGCTGGATTGTAATTTAAAGAAATTGGATCGACAGATGTTGTTAGAAATGATGTTGGATGCAAGTCAATTTGGCTGTATGTTTACAATTCATTGCATGCCAAGGCAAGATAACGTGTAATATATGGGTTTATTTTAGTTGAAATGCTTGCCTCCGCGGTACAGTCAAGTAGACAATTATTGTATCGCCACCGTGTTTTCATCTTGATTCATCGTATTACCTAAATAGAGAACATTTATTTAACATATTGTGTTAGTGGCAAACGATTTAGAGATGATAAAATTCAAGATATACCAAAAGTCCCGCTTTTTCGTTAAATTTGAACGAGTGAACAAAATTTATTTTTTGAGAAATTATTTTTTTTGTATTAACTAGAGAAAAATTGCGCAAGCTGAAAATCGCTAAGTATCTATAATTACAGCCGACAGAAATTTTAAAAGTCCTCTTGTTGTTTTACTAGTCCTTTATGCAGGTCTAATCGAGTTTTGTTACATAAGAGGCAATTAATTCGAGAACAATCATTATCAATATAGAATTTTTCAGCAAAGCCGTGCAATGGTCGTGGCCCTCTGAAATAAGACTATAAAAGCGCCCTTGAAGGTTATAGATTTTATAAATTGGTGTATGTTCCGCCATTCAACTGCTGAAAAACTATTCCATAGGTTGTTATGGAAATGAAAGTTTGTTTTAGAATGAAATGATCATTTAAAGAGAACACGTAATATCACAGGGATACAAAAGCAGGGTGATGTTAGTTATCAATGTTAGAGTGGAATTAATGTTACTCCGTTTGAAATTAATAGTGGACTTTTCAGGGTATCTTTTTTACAACTTTTATCTAGGTTCCTCGTGATTTATAATCTACAAAGTTAATACAATATATCTACTTTCAATATAAAGTAAAATAGTTTTTTGCGTAGACGGCATACATTTTCTCAAGTTAAAGTTTAATGGTCTAAATTAATATTTGTTAAAATATCTGCAGTGAAAAAAAAATTTTAAAAAAAGGAAAGGAAGAAAAAAAATAATTAAATTTGGCAACCAACTTACGATTTGTCAAAATGAAGTGAAGTGCGGTTTTGGCAATAAAATACAGGCCTTCTAAAGTAGAAAAGTTCTGCAGTAATAATATAAAAGTTTAAAGTTGGCATGATTCATTTTATCTTTTTTATTGGTTTTGGTGATTAATTTTGGTGGGTAACGCGGTGGGGAATGAGAGAATTATTCGAGCATAATCGAGTGATCTTGTAAATCTACATTAAAAGAAAAACTTTATATACTAATTTATTGAGTAAGCAACAGTAGTTCCTTGCTGCGTTTGAGTAACGAGCTGCGTTTGTTAAATTATATCTGAAGCAGTATTTTTAATAATAAATATAATTTTATATTAGTGTTAAAACAACCCACATTACAATACCAAAGAGATAAAATATAATGATGTTTCACTCCATGTTACAGTGCCTAAAAAATCGCGTGCAAAGATTTATATCTTACATCAGGCAAAATTACTAATTTACTAATTTAAAACACATGTACAACAGCAAAATTAATTTTAATTTTGTATTTAATGCAAATTTTAAAGAAAACGCCGATTTGTAATTTAAGGATATAACGACGTTTGGTATAGTAGTCTTTTTCTTTCTGTTCATTATGTAACAAACAATGTAAAATTTATATAACAGCTAGGATGTTAGAACGAATTTCTGGCTATTACAGCAGTTCTTTGAAGACAGCTTCATTACTCAGTTCTGATACTCTCCACCCTTAACCTCGATTTGTTTTCATCGTTTTACTAACAAGACTTAAAATTCAATACACACTTTATAAAAAAAAAAGATATCTTCATGAGTACCCTCTTTTATACATCTTATTTGTAACACTCAGAGACAGACAGACAGACAGACAGACAGAAAGACAGAAAGACAGACAGACAGACAGACAGACAGACAGACAGACAGACAGACAGACAGACAGACGAGAGAGAGAGAGAGAGAGAGAGAGAGAGAGAGAGAGAGAGAGAGAGAGAGAGAGAGAGAGAGAGAGAGAGAGATAATATGATTAAAGAATTAGGTCAGCTGTTATTTTCATTAGTCATTACGATTATAAATTTATCCTAATATTCAGATCGTTTGGAATTTTGGTTTCAAGTATTAATTATTGTTAAGGTAAGTGTACTGTCGTAATTTTAGATTATTTATAATAGTTTATTGGCCTTTAATTTACAGGAATGCTCAAAATGTCTTAGTACATGATGATGTCTTAGTACATGAGCCGAAACAGGGTTTTGTTCTTTTTCATGAACAATGCCAAAAGGATTTCCAGTCATGGATTCTCCTAACGATTTGATGTTAATTTTTTGTTAAGTTAATTTTGACATGTAAGTTGATAAATTGCATTTTATATTGACACGCTGTTGACATGTCAATTTATAAATTACATTTTATGACTGACACATTGTTGTTAGTTATAGGTTAAATCAAGCGCCCCACACAGCATATTTTGGACGTGGTGGTGTTTTCTGAAGAAATTTCAAATATAAAGTCAAGTGATACATCATTTTAAAGATTTTTATATGAAAATATTTTTGAACAAAAGTGCGGACTTCCTTCCATTTTTGACTTTTGCGATTTGATTTACTACCACTAAACGATGTTATTTTTAAACACCAAAATTTTACCAAACATAGATGAGATACCCTTTCAAATAATATGCAATTTGGGCACTTTTTTATAAGTTTTCAAACATTTGGAAAACGTTTTGAATTTCGGATAATGGAAAAATACCATATCTAAACAAATTTCAAATTTAAAAGTGCTCCTGGCCAAGATCGTCATACATAGGTGGGTTCATCCAAAAACACCAGCAATAATGGGGAATCCTTAAGGGGCACAACCATAGTAAATCCCTTCAGGTAGTTCTGAAAGGACGATAGGGACAACTCAGACAAATTACGGGACACTGTGGTTTGAGCGTGCATTTGCACAGGACAGGAGCTTATCATGGTGAAACTGTGTGTAGACTGTGCGGGAAGGATAAGGAGACTCCAGACCACGTAATTTTCAATTGTGAGGCCCTGACCAATAAGAGGCGAAAGATTTTTGGAATCCAAATTCCTGGGGAACTAACATAAGAGCTAGTTAGTTTATTTAAACACGTTAAGGGGATCAAATCTGCTGAGCTGAAATTAGGAAGCTTTAGTTGCATAATAGATCAGGGCCTGGTTTCTAAAAGACCCTTTAAACTGCAAATACAATGAATCAATCAAACGTGCTCGAGATATGCCTTTGGGAGGACTTGGTTTTGAAAATAAATATTTTTTCTGGTTGGTTATAGTAGGGTTTCAGTTGAAATCAAGTCTAAACTGATTCGTTTGCTCGTTATACATGCCGCACTGATGCTCTGATACACCCTGTATATTACCCGGACGATCCATTCAAAGGTACTTTAAGGACGATAGTAACTAACAAACTCAAATTACTATAAACATAAAATACTCCTTGTCCACTACCCTCAACAAGAATTTAATTTGACGCTATGAATTGAATCTGACATCACATTACATTAACCCTTGCTGACTGAATTCATTATATACGAATATTGCATACAGTATATTAGAATAGACTTCCCGTTGGATATGCTGATCTCTACAGCTACTTAACTTGTTACATGTAATATTTGAAATCGTGTCAGATTATTCCATATATATTACACATCGCTAATATAATTTAACCAGTGAAATCATATCATAATGTTATAAGTTGACATATTTTGTTGATGAGTTTTATCAAATAAACATATCCAAAATATTGGTTTTATTTTGAAACCATATAAAGTATAAAACTAATGGAAATTCGTGATGATGTTAAAAAAAAATCAGTTTATTATAAAAACAAATAAAGTACGGGAGGAAACCGTCATGTTTACGCGAATTTCCCCTGCTCGCAGTTAGTTTCAGTCGTTGGTACCCATTAGAATTTCATTTTCCATGATTGAGTTCATTTCAGCGACGTTTAGGCTTTGAGCCCAGGAAAAAAATTTAAGGCCGGAAGAATAGAGTTTAAGCTTGAAGTTCAGCAAAAAAATTTAAGGCGTCATATCGGAAGAATAGAGAGTCTGACGCACTATCTAGTATTACCAGAGAATTTACTTGTTATCAATCATCTAGCTCATATTTGCCAGAATAACCAATATTTAACAACTGGTTAATAGTGTAACGACCGATTCCTTTCTCTTCCATGCAATAGAATTATGCCTGCAACATACAAGTTGCTTATAAATCAATTCTTTGTTATTTCTGTGCGATTTTCTTAATGAAAACAAGATAGGCAGACTTGTTATTGTTGAACTACTTGCACGATAAATAAACCTTACTCATTCAGCGTCTCCATGTAGAGTGATAGTATAATATAAAAATTTGTTTGGAACTACACTAAGATATCTGAACGTTTGAAGATAATTGTTGGGATAAAGTTTTAAAATATAGTCTATAAAACCACCCTATACTATGGAAAGATATTTATGTCCATAACTAATATTGCTTAAAATAGACGAACAACGAGCACTCTGGTGAATTTTACAAGCGTAAACACCAAGTTCCCTACCGCAAGTTATTCATTTATTTTTACGTACATTTCGGTAATCAAGTTACCATCATCGGAGAGTTCTAAACTAATATTAACAAAATAAAATAAAAGTTTTAACTACTAAAACTAAAAAATTATAAAACGAAACTGATAGATAATCTCTCCCCCCCTCCCACTTCAGTTCAGGTTGATCGGCCAATCATAGTTAATCCACGTCATAAACCTTTATGAAGAAAACATCTGATACCAGAGACTAACGCTACCTTACCTTGACCTTGAGAACGTCCAGAAGTTTAAATTACAAATTTATAAACTTGTGGTAGGGGACTTATTGTTTACAATTAATTGTTTAAAATGTATAGAAATTGTATGCTGTACATTATAATCAATTCCATTAGCCATACTGTAAGAATGTAATTTTACCTATTTCTCGGTGAATATATAAACATAATAAATCAACTCTATAATTCCAGTAATATTATTTAACTGTCATAGGAATCTGTTTTTGTTTTTGTTAACCGACTTATGGCGCACACTGTATTATTTAACCTAGCTGTGTTTCAGCAAAGATTAAACAGTAATGAGTTTTTTCAGGCGATGCAATTAATTCACCCTCACCTGCTGAGAAGTAAATTGAAGCTGTCTCTGTAAAATATTACTGGAATCAAACACCAGGGCCAGGTCAATTGTAAATGTGACGCTTCTAGTTCAATTTAAATGGAGTAGAAACTACAAAATTCTTACTTTTCAATTATTTAATTAACTATATTGACGATGACAAAATATCCCGTCTAGTTTTTTATGGTTGTCGTTGTTATCGGCCTCTTAAAACACGTTAAATAATTTTCAGATAAGGTGTATGACATCACGCTTTATTTCAAGAACGAGTTGTCTGACAGATTCAGTATTATTTTTTAAGTTTGAACAGCTGAGTGATTACATTTTAAATTGAATCGAGTAAGATACAGATGATTACATTTTAAATTGAATCGAGTAAGATACAGATGATTACATTTTAAATTGAATCGAGTAAGATATAGATGATTAGATTTTAAATTGAATCGAATAAGATATAGATGATTACATTTTCAATTGAATTGAGTAAGATATAGATGATTAGATTTTAAATTGAATCGAGTAAGATATAGATGATTAGATTTTAAATTGAATGGAGTAAGATATAGATGATTAGATTTTAAATTGAATCGAGTAAAATACAGATGATTAGATTTTAAATTGAATCGAGTAAGATATAGATGATTAGATTTTAAATTGAATCGAGTAAGATACAGATGATTAGATTTTAAATGGAATCGACTACGATATAGATGATTTCGTTTTAAATAGAATCGAGTCAGATATAGATGATTAGATTTTAAATGGAATCGACTACGATATAGATGATTTCATTTTAAATAGAATCGAGTAAGATATATATGATTAGATTTTAAATTGAATCGAGTCAGATATAGATGATTAGATTTTAAATGGAATCGACTACGATATAGATGATTTCATTTTAAATAGAATCGAGTAAGATATAGATGATTAGATTTTAAATGGAATCGAGTAAGATATAGATGATTAGATTTTAAAATGAATCTAGTAAGATATAGATGATTAGATTTTAAAATGAATCCAGTAAGATATAGATGATTAGATTTTAAAATGAATCGAGTAAGATACAGATGATTAGATTTTAAATGGAATCGACTACGATATAGATGATTTCGTTTTAAATAGAATCGAGTCAGATATAGATGATTAGATTTTAAATGGAATCGACTACGATATAGATGATTTCATTTTAAATAGAATCGAGTAAGATATAGATGATTAGATTTTAAATTGAATCGAGTCAGATATAGATGATTAGATTTTAAATGGAATCGACTACGATATAGATGATTTCATTTTAAATAGAATCGAGTCAAATATAGATGATTAGATTTTAAATGGAATCGACTACGATATAGATGATTTCATTTTAAATAGAATCGAGTCAAATATAGATGATTAGATTTTAAATGGAATCGACTACGATATAGATGATTTCATTTTAAATAGAATCGAGTCAGATATAGATGATTAGATTTTAAATGGAATCGACTACGATATAGATGATTTCATTTTAAATAGAATCGAGTCAGATATAGATGATTAGATTTTAAATTGAATTGAGTAAGATTTAGATGATTAGATTTTAAATTGAATCGAGTAAGAAATAGATGATTAGATTTTAAATTGAATCGAGTAAGATATAGATGATTAGATTTTAAATAGTATCGAGTAAGATATAGATGATTAGATTTTAAATTGAATGGAGTAAGATATAGATGATTAGATTTTAAATTGAATCGAGTAAGATATAGATGATTATATTTTAAATTGAATCGAGTAAGATATAGATGATTAGATTTTAAATTGAATGGAGTAAGATATAGATGATTAGATTTTAAATTGAATCGAGTAAGATATAGATGATTATATTTTAAATTAAATGGAGTAAGATATAGATGATTAAATTTTAAATTGAATGTAGTAAGATATAGATGATTAGATTTTAAAATGAATCGAGTAAGATACAGATGATTAGATTTTAAATGGAATCGACTACGATATAGATGATTTCGTTTTAAATAGAATCGAGTCAGATATAGATGATTAGATTTTAAATGGAATCGACTACGATATAGATGATTTCATTTTAAATAGAATCGAGTAAGATATAGATGATTAGATTTTAAATTGAATCGAGTCAGATATAGATGATTAGATTTTAAATGGAATCGACTACGATATAGATGATTTCATTTTAAATAGAATCGAGTCAAATATAGATGATTAGATTTTAAATGGAATCGACTACGATATAGATGATTTCATTTTAAATAGAATCGAGTCAAATATAGATGATTCGATTTTAAATGGAATCGACTACGATATAGATGATTTCATTTTAAATAGAATCGAGTCAGATATAGATGATTAGATTTTAAATGGAATCGACTACGATATAGATGATTTCATTTTAAATAGAATCGAGTCAGATATAGATGATTAGATTTTAAATGGAATCGACTACGATATAGATGATTTCATTTTAAATAGAATCGAGTCAGATATAGATGATTAGATTTTAAATGGAATCGACTACGATATAGATGATTTCATTTTAAATAGAATCGAGTAAGATATAGATGATTAGATTTTAAATTGAATCGAGTCAGATATAGATGATTAGATTTTAAATGGAATCGACTACGATATAGATGATTAGATTTTAAATGGAATCGACTACGATATAGATGATTTCATTTTAAATAGAATCGAGTCAGATATAGATGATTAGATTTTAAATGGAATCGACTACGATATAGATGATTTCATTTTAAATAGAATCGAGTCAGATATAGATGATTAGATTTTAAATGGAATCGACTACGATATAGATGAATTCATTTTAAATAGAATCAAGTCAAATATAGATGATTAGATTTTAAATGGAATCGACTACGATATAGATGATTAGATTTTAAATAGAATCGAGTAAGATATAAGGGATGAAACATGTACGTTCCAAATTTTTAAGTTTGCTGCAGAATACGTATTCCACACAATGTTTAAATTTGAGTCAAAATCGCTTTATAGGTGATAGTGGATTAAGAGCATTGAATTTTTTTTAATATTCATTTACTGTATCGTTAGTTTTCTATTAGATGAATAACAATGTGTATTTTGGAGCGCTAAAATCGAATTTCGTGTAGGATTTTTGTGTGCGTATTGTACTACATATACTTCGTTCGAATCTTGCAAAAAATCAAAATAACCCAATTTATTTTAAACTTTGATTCATTGAACTATTTTTATGAAACTTCATAACACTAAGTTTTTAAATTACGATTTACATGGGTAATGGATTTACATGGTAATTGGAAAATCACATGCTGGTCACAACAACTATAAATTTGTATCCGTACCATATTACCAGTTTAGAAGTTCTATTATACTGCCTGTGAACTATAAATACGTTATTTGTAAAGAACTATCGAACTTTTACAATCCAAGATAAAAAAGACAAGTTTAGAATCTTTTGAGTTGTCACAGGTGTTGGATATTTCTGATCCTGGCAATATGAATAAATGGAATTGCTAACGTCCATTCCCTCTTGTTATTTGCATTCTCTTTCAACTCATCGAGTGTTCCAAGCTTTGTGCTATAAACACTTTCTTTGACGTACCTAATACGTAGGGAAGTTTGAGATACTCAGTGCATTTGTGGCGATTAACTGAGGAATTCAACTATGAGGTCAGACAATCTTGTTTGGAAACTGTGCATACTCTACATTTTTACATGTACTACTCACAAGGTTTAACTATCTGTTCACATTCTGGGTGTGGTCTAATGCTGGATATTTTTTTTCGCAATTGGAGCACTTCAATATGTATTGGACGCTTTATTTAGATATTTCTGTCTCATGGGCCTCATACTAAATTAATCATGTCCTAAAGCTCTGGTTTTCTTGTGAAACTGGTAGTGTTTTCCGAATCTTTCTCCAGCCCCATTTGCTTTAGCCACACCTCTGGAATAATAAGGTAATTTCCAATATGTTTAAACTGTCTTTACACTGCAGATACGTTCTTGTACCTCCAGGAGCACTTTAAGATAAATTTACTATTCTCAAAGCTCAGTATTTTTTGCCATTAAATCAAATTAGATTCATCCATAAAGAATGATAGTTTGAGTGAGTTATGGACTTTAAAAGTGTCATACATTTTTTAGGAGCTGATATTTAAACTATTTTGATTTACCAAATAAGTACTACCTTACTTTTTTCTCATTTATACTGGAAAAATAGCCTCATCCAAGTTGCTAGGATTGTATATGAAAATTATTCCCCAAAATATTGATACACCCTGTGTATGAAACACATGAGCAGAGTACAAAGTTTCAGAACACATCTCAGTGGTTAGATGAATATATTCAGCGAGTAATTAATCATGAGGGACTTTTGGTTCCATTATTCGCTGGAATTTGAATTAAACTTTATCCAATAGTTGTGAATTGAGGTCGGATCCAAGCATTTATATATATATAAAGTTAGCTCGACAAGTTGTATGACTTGTTCAATGATTGTCGAGGGAGCGAACGAGCTAGTACCTGTACTTGTGGAAGGTAAATAATATCACTAGATATACAAGACAAGAGTAGAGTACACAAATTACTGATCATGCTGTATTTTTAGTCGAAACGAAACCATGAGAAAGTTAAGGTTAAATATTTGGTCCGTTCTCAATACTCATTGGAAAAGAGATTTAGATCAATATAAACACAAAATGTGACTTTATTTATGAGTTTTTCTCACGTAAATGTATGGCAATATAATTAATTACGCGACACTGTTGTGTTTTAAATAAGGAAGTGCCTAAAATGTTTTTGTATGTGCGTTTATAAGCATATTGTATGTCGTCTGCGCAGTTCTGTACATAGAGGTGATTTCCCCCCCTTTTTTCATGCCAGTCAGAATTTGAATTTTCTCTAAACTCTAATTTTTTTATGAAGAAAAATACTAAAAATTACGATTTTCTCAAAATCTTCTCCGACGATTTTCATCAAATTTTACTATAATGTAGCTTCTACGATCTCAAACAAAATATATGAATCGTAAAAATTCAGGTTCGGAAGTGTCGAGGGGGAAATACTTAAGTTCTCAAAATCGGTTCTACTGATTTCGTTTAAATGTTTGTGAAATGTTAAAAGTAATGCCCCAAACAACAAAGAAAAAAATTACTTTTGACTAAAAGCTGGCAAAAACGAAAATGAACTTTGATTATCGTTCTTTAAAACGCGATTTCAAATGCTATTTACACTTAAGACGAGTTTATGGCATAAGGTAAGTAAACCTAGGCTTTATATACAGGGTGTAACGAAAAAGGTTAACTGGCTATTCATTTTCGGATTATACACATCAAAACCAATAAAAAATGTCAAATAACATAAGTCGAATTCCTCTTAAATTCCGTCTATCCGTCGTTTTGTTTTTTAAAAAAAAAAAAATCATAACTGAGAAATAGTAAGGATACTGAGTTCAAATTTAGTACAAGTATTTTGTATGTTACGTTTTACAAGTGCACCAAACACCGAGACTTTATTTTAATGATTTACAAAATGGCGGCCATTTAAAATCTTTAACGAAAGATATCTCAAAAATCGTTAACTTTACAAATACTTTCAAGAGACAAAATATTTTTCTTTCCTAACGACAAATAAAATAGTTTTTTTTTTTTGTTTTTTTTTACTTTTTCTGTAGGTCAAAGGATAACCCAGTTATCGTCAATACAATTTCTTGGCCATTGTCTACAACAATCAAATTTAGTCTAACACGAACACATTTTTGAATTATGTTCATTTGTATTCATGGAATCCAAAAAATATACTACTATTATTATTATTTAATAAACAAATCAATTGGCAAATTTACTTTTTATTTTAGCATTAATAATAATGTAAATATGACAAATAACGCACACTGGACAAAAATCACAATTGGGTTTAAGGCACAGCTACTTAAACTGCACATAACAATTATAAAATAAAGTAATGTACTACTAATTCAGCAAACCAACATTATTGCAACATTTAATTTATATTTTCGTGGTTTCCATGGATACAAATAAACATAATTCAAAAATGTGTTGGTGTTAGACTAGTTTTTATTGTTGTAGACAATCGCCAAGAAATTCTATTTTTAGTTTTTTGTCGATAACTTGGTTATATCCTTTGACCTATAAAACCATTTTGGTTGTCATTAAATAAAAAAGATTTTTTTTGTTTCTTGAAAATATTTTGTACGGTTTTCGAGATATTTCACATTAATTTTTTAACAACAGCCATTTTTAAAATAGATGAAAATGTACGTTTTGGTTTTTTGTACATGGGTAAAATATGTTATATCAAATATGTATACAAAATTTGAGTTCAATATATTTCTTACATCCAAAGATATTAAATATTATGTAAAAAAACAAAATGGCGGATAACTGGAAAACTAAGCATATCCGGACCTAAGTTTACATGAAATTGTTTCTTTATTTTCACTAGTGAACACGTCCTGAAAGTTTCTCCGTTTCTTCCTGAATCATCCTGTATAAATATCTTGAAAATTTTGTTTTCCTTTCTAAAAGTTGGTAAGTGGGCTTTTCTTTCAAACAACATATAAACTCGGTAACAAATAAAAGACTCTTTTGCCTTCTTTTTTTATCTCACAGAGAGACAGAGAAGTATATTTTTTTTCTTAGTATTTGGTTTAGTAGGGTAGTGCAATATTTTTGCACAGTTTATTTTCAATTACGAAATAAGGAAATTTATATTTGGCGATTTTTAACGGTTTTTACTTTGGAAATAAATTTGGATATTTTTCAGATTGATGTCGGTTCGCCTATGTGATGTTCTGCAAGTTTTTTTCTTTCTTGCACTATCTCAAAAACATATGGTCTGAATTATTAACAATTTTAAAGGTTGACATGGAGTAAGTGTTCCATGAAATGAATAGATTTTCGAACAAATCACTTAAATGTTAGGGTGAAACGTTAGTGTCACGCATTAGCTCAAACAAATGCATAGCCAAATTACTCAGTATTTGCCAGCTGTAGTGTAAGTGTCTCTCTACAAAATAATTTATAAGATTTCAGTGAAAATCGTTCAAGGTGGGTAAAAATAGCTGTAAGTTCGAAATTAAGAACATATTTTATTACTATTTTTTTATGAATATCGTAATAGTTATGTATTTTTTAGCGCCAAGTTTTTATATTTTTTTAAAGACGAAAAACCTCTCGGTCATCATCGCTTTTTTAAAAAAAAAAAAAGAAAAAAAAAAAACTACATAAAATAAAGACTCCCCTCCCCCTTAGTCTTCTAATAGTCTAATAGCGTCAGGGTCGGGACAGAACAAGATTTGATAAAGAGAGAGACCTGATAGGAAAGATAAAGGGAGGGATTTAACCCACGACTACCTGAAAAATGTGTAGATCCAGCTATGTCCCTCGGGATTGGCAAATATTCCCTAAATTGAGCCCCTGGAGACGATATCGGCATGTATGTGCCTGAACCCCATGTGCTTTAAAATTAAAAAGAATCCCAACAATTTTGATTAACAGGTTGAAGAAAACTAAAAAGATCTCTCATCTTATATATACGTATTTAATTGGAAAACCATGTGCTTGCTCTCTATTCGTTTCTAAAAGTTGTTTTAATGTTTTCCAGCATTGCTTACTACTTAATTGCACATGATGGCAATATAGGAGTTATTTTCACACAAAACTGTGAAGTTTCACCTTTATATTTGGTCTAATGAATGAAAATATGTCGAGTGCAAAAAGTTAAAAACAATCCGAACGATACAAAGAAACGTTTTTAAATGAATATTTTTAAACAGGTTCGCTAAATAAAATACGGTCGCACAGACTTACAATGATACATATGTAAATCCTTGCGAGTCTATAGTCCTACACGTTTCTGGGTCAATAGCATAATGTCATTCCAAACACGACTCTCGTTCATCCTTCACTCTGCACCCTTCTTCTTTAGGGATGAAACTTGCTTACTGCTTTGATACGTGAACGATTTCTTTAAATATCCTTTATATAGAGGTTAGTTTTATATCGTTTCTCTCTGTAATCTACACCCGATGATATTGTGGACATTGAAAATATTTACTGTAATAAGATTTCAACTTGAAATACTCAGAACTTCGATTTCCAATTACAAGAGAACAGAGTGGAAATAATTTAATGTATACAAAGTTATGGGCCTTGCTTTGCCAGAGCAGAACATTTTTTTTAAATACATAATTATTAGATGCAATTAACTTAATTAAAGTATTGTAAAATCTGATATATACCACGATGTCCTCATCAGTTTATTTTGATGAATAATTATGGAAATTAGGATCATTTCACTACAGTGTGTACATTGTAAGCTGGTGTTTAACATTAGAATGTGCTCTTTAGTGAAAACAGAAATTACTTGTACACAAACAAGTATAGGTTAATGGTTCCAAGACATGTATTGGATTAGCCTGAGGTATAAACATGTAGCCTTCGTCAAACTACGCGAATAAACACTTAAATGTCCTGTCTCGGACAAATGTTTCCCCTGGGGGAAAGTAGGAAACGCTTTTTAACTTCCTATTTCCGTTTGGGCAACTTTCTAAGTACCGTATCTGTTTTTGTTTTTTTGTTTTTGTTTAATGTCAAACTAGAAACTTTAATTGTTGTAGAAAACCTTCTCCATTAAATAATTTAATCCTGATACTAAGGATACTATATTATTTTGAGAAATATTTTTATCCAAAATGTTAGAACCGTTTAAAAGGGGGAAACATCAGATATGGATAAACATATCAACTTAACAAATTTCACTAAAATCTGATACTTCAAACAGATAGAGCGACATTATAAAAAAAAACAAAAAACCTTTTTTACTCAAATAGCTTCAAAATAGTATATTTCATCACTAGGACGAAAAGTAATGCTTTTCAATACAAGCTCAAGTTTAACGGCCGAGGCCGGAAAATGAGCCAAGATCGAAAAGCTTCTTTTGGCCAACTGATGAATTATATTTTTCGTTATACTGCAAATAATATAAGAAAACAATTTCACAAAAACTGAAATGTTATAACCTATTTACCTTCAAATCGATGGTAACAGCTGTTTTAACGGTTATTTACAATCGAGAGTATCAGTTGTTTTTATAGATGCTTTACAATCGTTAATTACGAACGAATAAAGGAAATAACAGCTGATTATCTCGACCTCAGCTGGTGTTCTTAGGTCCTAGGACTAAAATGAACAACTTTAGCATCTCAATGCATGTGTTTAAAACGGTATTTTGAAGCAGTATGACGAAAAGTATATTTTTATGAAAAATGCTGTACAGGTTCGTTTACCCAATCACAAAAATATTATACAACGTATAATATGCGAAATAAAAACCAGAAAAGTTTTCGGATGAATGTATATTTTCATACAGCCCGCTTTTTGATGTTTTCATTAATGTATTCCATCGGTGATCTTGTTAACCCAAATTGAATGTTTTTTTTTTTTTTAATTCTGAAAAAAAAATAAAAACCACAAAGAAACTCTACTTTAAAAATATACTTCATTTGTTCAGAATGTCGATATTCATGGAAATATCGAATTTGATAACAAACAAATCGATATTTGTAGTTTTTAATTTGTGCGAGTGGGTAGTAGGTAATTTGCCTGTTCTCAACCATTTACCATGTTTTCAGTTTCCTAATCTACACTTCTGACTATTTCCTTCTTTTATCAAAGAAATCTGAGGCACTTTTTCACCACAATGATATCAGTGGATGGTAGGGTACATCTCCGGACAATTCAATTCATTGTCACTTGGTTATGATCCACATTAGTTTACAGCCATAAAGCTTCGAATAAAAATTATCTTTATTGCTCAATAGTACAAACTTCAATTTCTACAACAAGACGACATTTCAAGTGGTTATCCTCAATTGCAAATTAATCATTAAAACGTGGTCTTGTTTGGTTGTTTTTTGTTGAAGGGATGGAGTTTTCCATTAATTATTAATTACAAACTTTCAACTAGTTTTTCTCTTTATATTTAAGTGATTACTTTTATTGATTCACTCTTTATATTATAATTTTGTTTATTTGCTCGTTTGACAAAATAAATATACCAAAGCAATTACATTAAATAAACAAAATCCAAGAATAATATGAGTTACGATTTGATACGTCGAGACAGCGTGTTTGATTGATTGAATTATTGAAAGCAGGTCGTCCATCATAAGCAGTGGATTATAAAATATTTTACAGCCGATGTATTTTGTGGAGGGTGGAGGTTATACCGCTTGGATAAATAGAGTTTTATTGTTTATTTATTAAATCAAAATCAAATACTGTTTTTATCTGTATAATTTTAAGTTTAACAGCGCTACGTATGTTTTATTTCATCATTCAAGTTTTATTTTTTCTAATTTGTAATTCCCTCTCGAACGGCAATTACATTCTACGAATATGTCCACAAAAGTTGGATATTTTTGAAACAATTTTATTTAGTTGACGTAGTACTTCCTCCTATTGGGTTTAGCTTGACCAACTCTTGCTCTCTTCCGACTCTATCATTCAAAGGCTAACAGTCTTTAATATATCCTTTTTCCATTATTTTTTTTTAGAAGGCGTGATAAGCGATTGGTTTTTCTCCTTTAAACATTTTCTAAACTACAAATCTACTACAATTGCGAATATTTCAGAGTTTATTTTGATCTAATTTGGAGTTTAATGGATAATAAGTTCAGTGCCTTAGCGATAATTCTCATACTTATTCTCCTAAAAGTGTAACAGCTGAATGTTAATCTCCATAGCAGGTCATTAAAACCCTTACGGTTAAAAAGTTATTTCAAAACAGTTTTAAATAGCGGCCATTTTGAAACGTGTAAGATTTTTGAAATTTTTCAAATTCAAATGTACCATCAAAAATATAAATAAATGTGCTAAGTTTTTCCCAGTGCATTAGATTTCAACTGTTTCATGTCCTCTGGGAATTTGGGAGGTGGGCTACGAATAAAATTGAATATTTTATTAGTTACCTTCCCTTTTTATTTTAGCAGACATTAATATACTATTTCGAGTAAAATAACTTACACAAAATGAAAAAATTCGTTATACTAGTAAACTGTTCAAATTTCCTAGTAGATAAACCGTAGAGATGAACTATTCACAAGACAAAGAAGATATTTTTGAAGCCCATACCGAAATTACCCTATACATAGTTTTACTCGCTACGCAATGTAGGCTATAAGTAGCGCACTTAGTGAGTACGGGTATACCAATCCCGAGGCATTCTATCTGGATCTACACAGTCTTCTATAAAGTCTTTCTTGGCCAATAGAGTATTCGAGGACTAGGGGTCTATTTTATGTTGTTGTTTTCTTTTTTATATAAAGCGAGGATGACATCATCCTTTCTTGTTTATCCCCATAAACCAGGGCAGACAAAAAATATATATATATATATATATAATATACACTTGCTACGTTCCTTAGGGGGGGGGGACTACATTGTGCGACTGTATAATTGCCTTGAGAACTCCAGTTATTCTGTTTTAATATTCCCACTTAGTATTTCACATTGGAATCACACAAAAAAATATAATAATGTCAGTTTTAAGCTGATTGAAGTTTCTAAATCTAAAAAAGGAAGAAAACTATTTCCGGAAAGATGTCTCCTTATGTTGTTGTCATTGGGTGTACGTTAGCACGATATCTAGAGACGTCGAAAATTAACATATTTTTAATTTTGATAGTGAATGTACTTTATTTCCATATAGTATTTATGGAAAACTGCAATAGAATATTTCAAAATATCGGCTATTTTAAATACTATTTAAAAAATTTGTTTAATAATTATAATTCTAACCTATAATACACTAAACTAGCTAAAAATGAACGCGTTAGAATTTTGTATATAATAAATACCAACACTATTCTATTTAAAATAACAATGTAAATTGTAATGGGATGTAATATCGGGAATTGGATTTTTCAAGAAAATTGTGTGTTTGTGCGGTACATATATTATGTGAAGTAGGAGTTTAAGAATAAAACTGTCTTTCCCTGTGAAGTAACCATTTCACGTCATTTTTTTTTTTGTAAAAACGACGACTTAATTTTTATCTATTATATATAATTCATCTTAGCATAGTTACAAGTATAATTAAAAAATAAAATATTTTAACGTAAAAATAATCAAATATAAGCTACGAATTATTTATAAAGGCCAGGGAATTATTTTTCGGTCGGGGTTTCACAGGACCGTTTAAAGTTATTGAATAACTATGCTAGACAAACAAATCAAATGTAAGTCAAATTATTTTACCGATTACTTTTTTTTTCGTAAACCATACTGACACTTTACTACGAGTGTAGATCATCGTGGTTGATATCATAAAACTTGGTTGTATCTTCTAAAATCGGAAATAATAGACGATATAAGTGTAGTTTATTACAATCTAATGGAAAAAAATACATTTTTGACGTGCATTAATTGTTCTTTTTTTGGAAGTTTACTATTGTACTTAAATAATATGAATCCATGAACTTTTTTATTGTTTCTGATTATGTTTGTGTATCACAATTTGGTTCTGGAGATTGTTTTCTGTTTTATCTTTAAATAATTCATTGAAATTTGTTAATCACAAGACTCCTCAGACGGAATAATAATAATGTGTATGTAATTTAAAACTTTATCTATCTATCTACTGACACTAGATGTATAAAAACAAAGTTGTGTTTGAGATAGTATAGTGGTAATAGTTGAGGACTACGCGGTTTTTACGACCATCTCTTAAGGTTTACAAGTAAAAGTACTTTACTTTCAGATAGATTAAAGTCTGAAGTGTACATAGTCCACTAGCGTCCCCCGTCGCGGCTACAACCGCAGAATTTTCAAGTAGAATTTATTTTTATATCGATAACTACTTCCAAACAGTATTTGGTTTTAATTGAAATTTATATTACACTTCATAAGAATAGTATTTTCATAACAAATCGAAATTTCAACTATAATTAGTTTTTTTATTATTTAAAGAGAAAGAGAATTATTATTTCTAAGGTATTAAAGTTATAATTAAAATCTAACTATCTTTTTACAATTTAAAGACTATTATCAAACGGAGAATGTAGCTGAACGAAGGGAATAAACTCATTTATACTTGACGGAATTAATGTCAAATTTGTTAATTTTTGGAACGCCCTGTATTTGTGATTGTTCTTTTCTTCACGCTGCATTACGGAGTTATCCAAAAACCGAATCAAATACCTTTATACGTGAAGTAGAATATGAGATAAGAAATATGTTTCAAGACTTTTACACCTCAAAATTTGCTTTACAGGTCGCTGGTGGAGGTTGTAATATTGACATACCTGTGAAAGAAGAAGGAAGGTTTCAGTTTAGCCCTAGGGATAAGTTCCTGCCGACGTACTCTAGGCACGGCAGAGTCTAGCGACCAATGTAACTCAGTGTTGTTACGTAGACGAGCTCCATATTGCCATTCGAAACGATCTCTGAAATCAAAACAAATTAAATCAATAAAACTACGAATAAATTAACATTTCCAACAGTATTGAAATTGGGAATATGAATGGAAATTTTCATAAACATATAGATTGAAGCATAACATAACTATACTCTGTGAAAATATCTTGAAAGTATCTTCTTTCGTTTTATTCTATTCTTTGTTACCAATTTATAAAACTGTTTTCCATCATCTGACTACAAAGCGAAAATACGCTATTTCCCGTAATAATTGAAAACTGACTCTCAGGGGTCTCACTCATACTATGTACGGATATGGCAAGCCCGAGGTATTCAAGCTGATTCTACACCTTCCTATCAGGTCTCTCTTAACCGACTCTTGTTATTTTCCGACGCCTACGCTATTACAGTCTCCAAGGCGTAGGAGTCTCAATTTTATGCTCTTTTTGTCTTTTTTTAAGGCGATGATGACCGAGAGAATTTTCTGTTTAAAACAAGAAGAAGTAATGCAATACAGATCGATTAAACTGTCGAAATTTAGCTTCAGAGACACCTGAATTATCTCGCCTATTTATTTTTATTAAATATGTTTTCCCCTTCTTTTTCACGAATTCATGTTTAAAACTGCGTAGTATGTGTTTGTAGCACACTTACTGTGTACTCAAACGATGTAGTTTGCTGTCTAAAACAAATTATAAGCATGACTAAACTACATAAATAACGATAATAAACTGAAAAGTTGAGAGGCAATTGTATTGCAAACGAGTCCTAGAAACACTTGAAACTTATCTCCTTTTTTTCAGCAAAACTGAGTGAATCAATTTGTTTGACTGTACGGTACTATGACTTTCTTCTACAAAATAACCAGCTTCCATGTTCATTTAACTAATTTTACAATCACTATTAATTTGAATTTAAAGACATATGTGTATTAATTATTTTATAAAATTACTTAAACGACTCGAGAATATAGAGTTTGATTACTGACATAACGAACTCATATTAGCCACCGGCTCAGTTGTCATTCTGTACTGCACTGTGTTGAAAACAGAATGAAAACTACATTCTTAATAGAGCAACTTTAATGTAATAGCAGATATTTCTTGCTGAAACTCCATATTCAAGGATAAAATAAAGCAAAAGCTTAAAGTTTCAAATATTTTAAAATATTTGAAACTTTAAGCTTTTGCTTTATTTTATCCTTCTTAATAGAGATTTGTTTAGTCACTCTATAATCAATCGTTGCTCACTCAACTCGCATGCCGTAGTGATGGGCAAATCGCCTTGCAATCTTCTACACAACAAATACAAAGCATTCCTACTAAACAATACATAATCTCTAATGATTCTAAAGCTTCTCAATTTAATGTGTACAATATAAAAATAATTATTTTATTTTTAAAGCAATTTAAAAAATTTAGTATTATCCTTTATCGTAAATCGCCACTGACTAAAATAACAAAAGTACAATTCACCCCCCATTTCCACTAACACATGTGAATTTCTCAATTTAATGTGTACAATATAAAAATAATTATTTTATTTTTAAAGCAATTTAAGAAATTTAGTATTATCCTTTATCGTAAATCGCCACTGACTAAAATAACAAAAGTACAATTCACCCCCCATTCCCCCCCCCCATTTCCACTAACACATGTGAATTTCTCAATTTAATGTGTACAATATAAAAATAATTATTTTATTTTTAAAGCAATTTAAGAAATTTAGTATTATCCTTTATGGTAAATCTCCACTGACTAGAATAACAAAAGTGCAATTCACCCCCCCCCCATTTCCACTAACACATGTGAATAGCTGTATAAATCTGTGCATCCTATTTGACATCTACTACTAACAAATAAATATCATAATCTCATAAATGAATCATATCTGTAAATAATATCAGTATTGTTTAAAATCTAACGAAAAAGAACTGTCTTCTTTGAACATCTCAAAATGTTTATTTTTAACATGTTCTTGTTTACTGATGTATACATCCGGGAGTGCTGCGATAGCTTTAGGCTAAAAGTGAGTAAACAAACACAGTGATCTCGAGTTTAGTTTTGGAATCTGTTGTCTCGATTCTAGTATTAACATTACGACAGATAAGACAGAGGCTTTGCTGGCTTCGCACAAGTGTTTTAATGTTTTAATGACTAATGCTTGTTAGTTTCCTCATTAAACAACCTCATTACCCACGAGTGGGAAAACATTGTTTCCGATTCGTCCTAGTTTGTTGTTTTGTTCTGTCGCTTTGACGGTTCGTTATAACGGTTAATTGAAAGCATTACATCGGATGATAGTGGAAATGTTCGTTCAAGATCTTGAGACCTTTGCCAATTTTATGGAAAAATTAATAATTTTGCTGTTGTGAATTTATTTATAAAATGTCTACAAAATAAACTGTCTCACAACACCCATAAAGAAAAACAAATACGAATAATAGTTAAAAATAAGAGAAAGGAAATTGCTAAAATCTAAAATGAAATGTGGCTCTAACAGTTTTCATAAAATTTTAATTTAAAAAGTTTTGTTCGTGGGGACTTTGAAAAATAAACTAAACTATTCTGAAATCGTTGTGAATAAATTTATGTTGGTATATTCAGCTATATCTTCAAGGCTATATTATATATGCCAATATTAAACTCAAACTATCGATTTTTTTTCGAAATATCTGGCCTCTAGTATCCGAACAAAATATGATGGTCACGATATTAGATCTGGTAATATCGGTCAAAAAATTAAAATAAACTATGAAAATAATAGTGAAAACTATTAAAATTCGAAACTACTTAACTAAAGTAAATTGGGAATACTATAATAATCTGTGACCCCTGCTTTCCCCAAATTACTAGGACACTGTTATTTATTGTATTTGCGGTTTGACACGTTATTTTTTCACGTATTTCACCGATTTTTTAATCTAAGTAGCTGACAAATCTTTAGTTAAATATTCGACGATCTAAGGTAGCCACCATGATTGAATTTCATTTTTATGTTAGTTAATTCCTTAACAGGTTAAACAAAACGCCAAATACTTTTTTATCTTTTTAATACTTTTTTTTTCCTACGTTCTACAATAATAGACCATTTAGTGCAGCTTTAAAATCTGCACCCGATAATAACCCAACATGTTTTCTACAATATAAAATTGTTGCGTTCATTTTAAAAAACAAATCTTATGAAAACCAAAAAACTATGTAAAAGCAGTTTTATAAGATAACTAGTAATCTGTTCTGAACTACAACGTTATCGCTAAAGAATCCAAGTTCAATTCTATAATTAGCTTTACGCTTCCTATTTAAACGTGCATTTCAAAATAAAATAGTTTATAAAAAAAGTAAGGTTAATAATGCATTTATATAAATAAAAAAGTTTTCACTATTCAAGTTAGTTATTCAACCAAATAACTTTTTGTTAATTTTTACGATGCCTCGTTAGACCAAACCGTTCATTTTATACAAAGCAATGCACCATTAACTTTGTTCTAGGATTGAATTTCTAAAAGAATTCAAAAATTTATAGTTTATAATTAATTTCATCTCGTGAATTTGTAACAAAACAATAAGCTCTTGATAACTTTGTATAATTCTGTTTTATCTTCCATGCTCAAAACTTGTCTGATGTAAAATAATTAAACTTTGTTTTTTCTTTAAATAATATTTATTTCATTGAACTGAGAAAATTTTCTTTCTAAAAATTATTCAAAATTAATTTCTTAGCTATTTATTAAACATTCTACAAATTATTAGAGATTTTAAAAATCTCAATTTAATGTTGATTAAAAATAAATTTAATGATACATTTAAAGTCTCCAGTGATGGCTCCGCTTTTATGTTCACAGTTTTACTGGGTCAGAAATATGATCAAATAAAAAAGGGGGGACGCAAAAAAACAATCAACAGTTTATCTTGGGATTATCCAAACATTTGTTTAAAGAGCTAATTCGTAATAATATATGTAAATATGACTGTTATATACAAATCGCAAACGGTGTACAGTTTTTGTGATTTTAATTCCTTTTTGTACACTTATTATTAATATTGATGCTTTGTTAATATAATATAGTTAATGCAATGAATATTTGTTTTTTTAATGGGTGGTGTAGGTTTGTCAACTCTCGGTGCCAAAGGGACTAGGCTACTCTAAAAATTTCAACAAAACAAAATTAATAAATGCTGTCGTATTTTTCAAACTTGTAATTTTTTTTTTATTGAATAAAATTGTAAATTTTATTGTATTTAAAATTGTTAATAAAATTTACTTTTAAAGTTATTGATGAAACTATTATATTTTCAACACGACATGTGCAACAAAATAAGAAAGTTATTACTACTAAAATGGTTAAAAACATAACCTTAAAATTAGAAGAAATCAGTTGTAGTACAATGTGTAGGATTTAATAATAAACTGTATTTCATCATTATACATGGTATTATCTTTTTTGTTGAGAAAGGCAAGAACCGAAATACACATAAAAATTATTAATATTCATTATCTATTAACTTATTTATATGTTAATCTTTTGGGTAAAATATATTTACAGTGATCCAAAAAATGGTGCAAATTATTTTAATAGATGGGTGTACATTTGATGGCCTCTCTCGTCGAGTTTCCATTAGTACATGGCTATAACTAATTCCGATATTTCGAAATTTGCCAACAAGTCCCAGATTACAATGCAAAAGACTGTTAACATGCCTCTGTATATTTGATTATTTCTCTAATATGGACTGACAATGTTATTAAATTTACCTAATCCTAATTGAGTCAATGCATCTCTATTAGTTAAGCCTGGTCTGCTATTCCACACCTGCTCTGCTCTAATAGCTTACTGGATTAATGTATTCATGTTATACATAAATATTCAAATTTTATGCTTTCTTTTCTCTCTCTTATACAGTGGATTCATTACACGCGTATATATTTGTTTATATTTCCTCCAAATCAAGGCTGGTTTAACCAAATATGAAGAATTAACTAACTATAAAAAATGGTGCAATTGCATAAACTTTCTCGCAGATCCTTTCACAATCGAAATACGAATCAAACCAAACGATTCATCGAAAGCATTTCAACTTGGTCATTACAAAATGTGATAGTCAATCATGGATTGTGTGTTACATTTTGTAGATTATTATAGCAATTGTTATATAACCGAATGATTGAAATATCAATTATATTTATGCAACCAAATACAAGACGACGTTTCAATGACTATGTCATCGTCCTCAGCTACTAGTAGGGTATGTGTACATGTAGCAACTGAGGATGAGGACTTAATCATTGAAACGTCTGTGTTGCACAAATAAAGTGATTTTTGTGGAACATTGTGTTTTCATTCATTTGGTTATTGAAGTTTCCACAAGTGTAGCTCATTAAATTTGATGAATTTGTATATATATATATTATAATATGAAAGCAAGTTTAAAAGAAGACAAAGTTCGCTTTTTTTGACGGTAACTTTTTATTATTTGCAAATTAGCACTCTGTCTGGGGTAATCTTTTTGGTTTAATTTGTAGTTGATTAAAAATTACTTCTTTCATAACAGGTCCATGCCCGATTTTGTTGTTTTTACTGGTAACTCACGAAACGCTATTTGGTATAATGGTGATCAATACGTTTGGTTACTTAGGAGCTACGTTTTACCAGAATTTGTTTAAAATCGTTAGACCGGATTTTAAGAAACTTAGAATTTTTCGATTTTGTGTTATAGCAGAAGAATCCAAACTTTTAAGTTGGAAAAAATGAATAAAAATCTCAAGATATGGCTAAAATATGCTCTCATACCAAATTTGGTTAATATCATTAGGGTTGTAGATCACTGTACAGATGCCAGGCAGATACAAACGAAAGAAGACATAATTATTATCAAAACCACTTTTTTTGTACGCAGCTCTCTGCAAAACGAATATTTTCACCAAAATTTCATCACCGATTTCTTTAATCCATCATATAAATTCTTTAACACATATATGGATTTTATAACAGCTAATGACACTCAATCAATACAACATTAAATCTATATAAAGCCTGGTCTTTTTTTAACGTATCAACCTATTTAGATTATTTTATTTGTCATTCGGTATAAGAAAGATGAAGAAACGATGATGACCGAGAGATTTTTCGCCTTTAAAAAACAAGTAATAGGAGAAAGATGAAGAAAGACAATAAAGTCAAGAAACTAAATTTTTAGGCTTATTTTCTTGTCTACTTTAGTTTACATCTTCTCAGTCAGTCCCAATCTCCTTTCAAGTTTTCTTGCAACTTTCCCTTCTGCTAAAAGTAAGTAACATATCGTTGTAATATAAGTTTTAATATACCTATTTAAAAACTTCTGACGAAAATATTCCTTTTCACCGCGTCTTGTCCTTTTTTTAAGATCCTTCTTATCACGAATTCCAATTTTCTCTCAAGTTTCTCTTTTCCTTTATTTGGCAGGATTTTCTCTTCCTAGTCCACATTTGTTTGATTTTTTTCCCTTCTAAGGTTGCCTTATATAAGATCTTATCATTCTTGCTTATTCGAAAAGCTCAGGTATGTTTCCATGTTTCTTCATACGTAACAAAATGTTCCATTTGTCATGAAGTGTTTTTACCTCAACATCACGATCTTCTGTCAGTAAAGAAAAACCCGCTCAACATTTGTGGCTCTATAACTTTAAAACATGCCTTCCGACAAGGCTGTCACCAACCGGCTGCATATTCCGTTGTGACCCCTAGATAGGGATGTCTCAGAAGTAAAATAAAATTATAATCAAATCATTAAAAGAAAACGAGAAGAAAAGAAAATTTTAATTAATTTATATTTTGAAAATAAAGTGCTTTTATTTTAATTTAAGGGAAATTTGTCAACAAAAATTACTTTTAGTGACTTGATAAAAAATCTCTTATGAGTCCTGTCCTACTATTTCCCCAGGAGTAGGTTTAAAAAAGATATCAAAAAGTAGGATATATACCCAAATCAATTCCTAAAGTTCGAATTTTGTATTCTAATTACTATATTAGCACAAATAAAGGGGAGAGGGGACTTTATTATCACATTCTCTATATATATAACTTATATGTTAACAATATTCTAACGATATTGCCTTATTTTCAGTCAAAGGGAAGGGAACGCAATAACCTATTTCACTATAAAGTTAGTTTATTGAAAACGTTTATTTACCGAGACTGCAATATCGGAAGGTATGTAGCTTCAGTATGACAATATTATCCCAAGCCAATCTATAACCTGATCTAACTAAACTTAATATCCACGAGACTGATAAACCTGTGCAATATATTACACAAACCAGGGCAGGGATGTGTTATAACATAATGGTATTTAGATTATAAGCTCAGTGGAGTTTATAAGACTTAGTATGTGATAATCAAAAGTGTCCAATTTATAATTAGCTACGAATTAAATTAAATGCAACTTGTACACTTGTGATCTGATTATTTAAGGAATTTTTAGTTATTTGAATTATTTACGTGGAAAATCTGACATTAGATATGAAGGATGCCCCGTATTCCGTGAATAAAAAACCGCGCTTTTGTAAACCTCTCTAAGACTAAAGATCCTAACTTTTGTCTTATAGTGAATTTTAAAATTGTAAATTATAACCTTAATTGAGTAGCAAATAAAGAGTATAGAACAACCACTAAACGGATCACTATGTTGAGCTTTCTAAAATGGCAGCCGATAGTAAATTCAAGTAGTATTATATTACACCTATTTTCCCCCTTTATTTTTAAATTACTTTTTTCTTTGTTGTTTAAAGGCGAAAGTCCGCTGTCATCATCGCCTAGTAAAAAAGGGAAGAAGGAACATAAAATAAAGACCCTTAGCCCTGGAATACTCAAATAACGTCAAGGTCGAAAGGACACAAGAGTTGGTCTAAGAGTTTTATTACAAAAGACTCTGCTGAATTATAGAACAAAACAATCATTAACAATGCAGTCTTTACTAGCAAATCATGTTGGGCCTCGTCAGCCACAGGGAAATAATTATTAGTTGCTAACCTAGTTTAAAAGCAAACTAAACACCGTCGCATAAATGGCTTTTCAGTCGGATAATGTTTGGTTAGCATATTGAAACTTCTCTAGCAGTTATTCTAGCAATCAGAAATCGATACCAATTGTATTCTCCCAATTGACCTCACGATGCTGGGTCAACACCGTCAATTGTTCAGCCCCCATGAGAATTGAATCAGACATCTCTCACTCGTGTAACAAGAACACTAATTTCTAGAACAATTGGGGGTTCTACTACCACAAGAAATGAATCGTTAATCCACTGTGGGCCAGAGTTCAAAATAGTTTTACTAGTAATGGCTACATTGATAATGACTTTTCTTTCGTTTAGATGTCTCCTATGCAACCAAACTTCATTCAAGTTCAAGTACAAAAGGAGATAGGTAGCACCATTTAAAATTGCTATTCATGCACTAACACAACCAACAAATATTAACCATTTCTGTGAAAATATAATCCTGGCTTCAGTTTTTGTTATTTTGTTTTACCGATCTCTACGTTAATTGTTAGAGTATTAAATTGATAACATTTCTCCACGTTTATTTCAATCAAGACTTTTTTAATTACATATTTGAGACGTATATACACCACCCTCTTTCTTCAATTGAGGGGTTGAAAATACATGTAGGCCCAACAGTCTAACGTCTTCATATTTTTTGAAAAAATACAACAAATATTAACGCTAAGAAAATTAAATATTATTTAACTCGCACTCTTTTAGTAATAATGAGATTTTAGAGTTAGAGACTCCCTAAAAAGATGCATGGATTAAAAACGTTTTTATTTAATATATAAATAAAAGTTACAATAAAAAAAGACAAATCAGAATGATAAAGAAAAATATGAAAATTTTGAGGCAGATACTAAGTAGAAAAATGTTTTTGTTTCAAGATGAAGTTGTTAACCAGGTTAGAGAATCTGTTCTGAATGATTAACTTCTTTAATTGCCTGCAATGAAGTCATAAAGTCTAGTTGAAGTTTGTCGTTAGTCGACTATATGATTCGATTAGTCGAATGAGTGTGCTGTTATATATCTAAGAGGGGTGAATGAATGAATGACGATACAAAGAGGGAACGTAAGTGCCTCAGTTTTACTGGAACAGATATTTCAAAAGTAATTGGAGTTTCAGCAGAGAATTATGTCGAAGGAATTTTATCACAAAGTTTAAACCGATTATTATAATGATTATACCGATTTTTTTTATTTAATAACTGTAAATGCCTTCAATTAATTTTGCTTTCTGTTGTAAGAAAAGTTGTTTGAAATAAAATTTAATAATCTTAAAAAGACGCTGTATTTGCATAGGACTATGATATCATCTTATCTTTCCGCAACAAATACGCAATCGATTTGAACACAATTTGAATATTACTAAAACAGACAAGACCGATTTCTTTACGAATTCCGATTATAAAAATTTGTTATCCGGGAGAGATCACGGTCAAACATATATGATTGAAACAGAAACTTCACTATTACCGGTAAATAAGTAGAACTCCAGTACAAACTAAATCAGATGATAGATATTACACATTAGTTGGTAATTAAACAATTTTATTTATTGTCTTTCTCGGTACAATAATCTATAATAATTGAGCTTTGGTTATGCTTCATAGGCAATCTTAAACTTTTAGGTTACATTTTGTAATCAACGATTTGAATTCTTCCAACTTGCGTGTACGAAACCTCCTGGCGGTGACAAAACCTTTCAACTCCCTATTTATCTAATTCCAGTTTATGAACTCTCATTGGTTCCGCAGTGAGCATGTCAAGATAAAGTTTCTTAAGATCAATTCGAAATGTCTAAGTTTCGATTTAACTTATCTCTAAAGAAACCAAACAACGATGTAGACCACACAACTTGAAAGGAATTTATGTTTGGAAACTGAAGTTCTTGAGAATACGTCAAGTTTCGACTCTGTATAAATCGATATTCAAACTTCGAGTTGTGACTTCGTAGTGAGAGAACTTCTTCAAACAAATGTTGAGATAAATGTTACTTAGAGAGAGAAAATAAAATCATGACGAGCGGGGAATCTATGTATTGAAAGTTTTGTGGATATGTTATTTTTATGTCACTAAAACCCTACATTATTATTTTATAAAATGTCTGTAACTTATTTCCGTCAACGTTGATTTCTCAAAAACAATTTGAACTAACTTAAAGGAGGCGTTTTTGCTCCAAAATACTCACGTAAAATATAACTATGCACTATAAGCTACATTTCTTGTTTACCTATTATACAAGAAAAAATGTTCCACAATTTGTTTATAACAATTTTGAACAAATTTTGGTTATATATATATATATATATATATATATATATATATATATATATATATCCCAATTAAGGTGGAAAGAACATGTCAAAAAGAAGAGACAGGAATTGAATCAAAAACTCAAGAAGAGGCATTGGTTGTTAGGTCAATACTCACAACTTTCATTGCATAACAAATTGCTACTATATAAGCAAATTCTAAAGCCAGTATGGAATTATGGTAGTCAGTTGTGGGGCTGTACTAAGAAGTCAAACATCAAGCGGATACAAACATTTCAAAACAAAGTATTGAGGCAAATCTGTAAAGCTCCATGGTATGTGAGGAGCGACTACATCCATCGTGACTTAAAAATCAATACCGTGGCTGAGGAAATTAAGGTATGCTCCTTAAGACACAGTAAGAGACTGGAAGCTCGTGAGAATATAGAAATGCTCCCTCTCCTCAACGCCAGCAAGGACCTGCGAAGGCTGAAGAGGACAAAGCCCATTGACTTGGTGCGAGACTAAAACTGGACTCTGTTTAATGAACTAGAGCTGGGTGAACCATATCATTGTTAAAACCATGTATTCAGAATAAATTGCTTGTTAGGTTGTATTTAACTTAGTTGTAATAAAATATAATTAATAAAATATATATATATATATATATAGATATATATATATATATATATATATATATATATATATATATATATCCCAAACTCACAAACAAACTTATTGGCCGCCATCTCCCTAAGAATTATAGGTTAATGAGGTCAATTCAACCTTATAACGCCCCACGGAGCTGTTATAAAAACTCAAATTGGCCGATGTACCGTGGTGCGTAGCTGAATCATAGGTTCAAGCTGGTGAAACTCTCATCTTCTTCGCTTGATTTGAGAGTTTCCCACCTTTACTTCTTTAAAAATGAAAGGTGGATAAGTGAGCCCCTGTGTGAATTCACCGGAAATATTTCATCTTTCCGTAGAGAAATTCTTATTCCCAATTTTTAATTCAGATTTTATACATGGAAGCAATGGCAGCCTCTTATTTCTACACTGGTTTGAGTGTCCGCTTGCTTTGAGAGGCTTTTATTATTTTTCGTTTTATCATCACCTCAACGTTCGCCTATTTTCGATTGATCTATTAGACCTAATCACGTGTTTATTTGTGTTCACTGATTAATTCTTTAGTGGCCACGCTTGGTTTGTTCTAGATTTTTCCCTTGATAACGAAAGTTTTCCCTTGATACATTTTTTTTTTTTTTTTTTTTTTTTTTTTTATTTTTACAAACGATGACAAATTTCTAAATAAACTAAATCAATAGTAACTATTTTTATTTTTATTCGTCAAAACGCTGACCAAACTTATACGAAAAACATCAATTTTCTTGAACATTCTTGTAACGAGTGTTTGATTTTCTAAAGATGTTCACCGAATACTCATTTTTGTTTTTTAGACTGTAACACCTGCTAGGGAAGTTGTCCTTGATTCGCATTTATCCAGTAACTGTAAAAGTTTTTTGTAACATTTATCGTAACTTATTCGCAACATATAGCAAACTTGGTTTATTTCTACGTCCAACTTCGTATGAGCGAAAATAATATTCAAGTATATTATAAACTTACTTCTACAGTATGTTAGAGCCATTAAAACCTCAACTCATTATTACGTTTCCATGGCAACAATCTATGATGTAATCACCTGGCACGCATGTGACTTTTGGTGCTGTTTATTTGATGCATACCGTAGGCTACTACCAAAATTATAATTTGAAATCTGTCCTACTAATTAAAATTGATATTCGTAAATTTAATTAGACCCGTGAGCGTAACGAATGGTGATTTTTTACTATGAATTTTCTATTTCAAGGTCCACCATGGCCGAGAAAAATACAGGAACGAATAACGATTTAAATATGTACAGTTACGTAAAGCCTTCAATATTGTTTCCACAATTTCTAAATTTAATCACCCTGCGTAGGTACCATAATGGCGGCATCAACTTGCGTTTAGTAAACATTAATTAAACCCACTTATACAATTCCTGGATTGTAAAATGTTGTGTTCAGAGTGAACATAAAATCCAGATATAAAATAAAGGTAAATCGGATGAACGTTATATCTTACACTGGCTGTGCGTGTTTAAGGGACTGTTGTACATTAGGTTTATGTTTGGACTGAAGTGATAATCAACGTGTTTTATGTGTTTGCTGTAAAACAACATACTTTGTGAAGTTTATAGCTTATCGTATCACACATGGTGTTAATATTACATAAAACACAGTGGCATGGAATGTTCTGCTCGAGAAAGGAATTGTATTTTGAAACACATTGATTGGATAGTCGTGGTACCCCATCTCCATCACGCAAACGAATTAATTCTAAGTTTTATTAAAAAGCGTAACAAATTAAGCGTTACATACAAAATAAACTTGTTTCCTAAAGCGGTTCTATCAGTAAGGACTAACCTAAATAATAGACTGTGGAAAATAAGCAATTATTGGGACAGTCTCCGTTATTATTACTGCCTCCGTTATGCAAGTGACAACGGACGGAGGGGATCTGGAGACGTCTCAGCCCAGAGTATCTCTGACGGAATAGTATGGACTCAGGAGCCTGTCATCTGTTAAGTCAGGATAAGTAACTCCTAAAAGCGGGTATGTCGAGTCAGCCGAGCATAAAAATAGATGTTTCTATTTCCGTTCTGCTTTACTCTATAGTAAGACCACTCCGTTCCTCTTCTCACCTTTCTTCCCTATATCTTGGAGGTTTGAGTACAAGAGGTTCAGTAAACAGACAGACCTCCAACCTCCTCTGACAAACATCGGACCTCGAAGATGTGTAAATAATAAAAAGCGTTCTCTAGTTACACTCAAAGGTTTAGTATCGGAGAAGTCCTCGCTAGGTTTCCAATTTTTGTACGATATTGTTGGTACCAATGCAGAATCTGTAACTGTTTGATCTAATTCATTATGTTACATTTGAAATTACTAAATTATAAAATATGGGCAAAAACTATTTGAAATTGGTAGATTTCACAAGAGACTAAATTATGTCAAATATTTCTATTCAGTTTTCTTAGATTAGTTTGTACTTCTTAATTTTTTATAAAAGATCTCCCTAGTATTTTTAATCTTGTCATACAGAATTAAAAAGATAACCTACCTTCAGCCATTTTTAGCCATAAATTATAATTCGTACAAACTTTCTATTTTGTATGGCCGTGATATAATTTAGTTCATTCCTATGAATTTCTCACGTCTTATAAAATTTTATTTAATAGAAAAATACATTCCTTTTAGTTTGAGTACAATTTTTTTCCGATTTTACCATTGTATTATTATTTATATTTGTCGACGTGTTTCGGAGTTTTTCATCTTCGAGACCATCTTTAGGTCGATACTCTTTGAAGGAATTAAGAACGAGTCGACAAATATAAATAATAATACACTGCTAAAATCGGAAGAAAATTGTACTCAAAATAATTATGTAAGCGTAATTTTATTATTATTATATTACATTTCTGATTTCAAGAACTTTTTATTTTGTACGTTTTACAAACGTCAATATAAAAACGTTGACAAACATATATAATATGTGTTGTTATAAGAGCAAATAATGTCTTATTTTATTTTCTGACGTATACATAATATAGACAACTTTATTGTGATAATCAAAAATCGATGTTTTATTTTCGGATGTTAAGTTTCTCTAACCCCCCCCCCCCCCGTCTTTTTTGGAATGGTGTCTGTCGGCTGTGGAGTGATCTACAGCCCAAACGGTGCACCTATTTGAATAAAATTTTTAATGTGTTTATGTATCTTCAGGCTTTATTTTCCTTTCATTTGACAAATTTCAAAATTTGTGGTAGCTGCTCTAAAACCAAAACTCAATATTCTGATTTTATGATAATTTAATCAAATATTGATAAACTGTAGCCTAAAAAAACTAGAACATGTATCACTAATTCCCCCAAAATTGCTCACGGAGCTGTTAAAAAACAATTATTTAAAAAAATTGGCTTACCTATTTCTATCAAATTTTTGTTATTAATAAACCTAAACCAGAATCACAAACTGCAAGTAATTTTCAAATGCTTCCACAAAAATTTGACGAGGAGTGACTAATCAACTTATCTCTTATTAGAAATTCGTAGGGGGGGGGGCTTATTAAAAAATAAACTTACATTTTAAATTTATTGATTTTAACGCTTATAAATTTTTTACCAAGTAAGTATTATTAAATAAATAATTATTTCAAGTGAACATTTTTCAATGTCGTTTGTAACGAGGTAATTGATATGTTAAAACTCAAAAATTGCAATAAAAACAAAATCAAGTGAGAAGTGTACGCCCTATGCTGGGAGACGATCAAGGATAACTCAGTTGGTAGAGCGTTAGCGCGTAAAGCAAAGGTCCTGAGTTCCAATCCCAGTCTAGGTCGTATATTTTTCATTTGAAATATTAGTTAATTATTTTTTGTTCTTTTTTTTGTTCATTTTCACGTTTAAATAGTAAAACATATGTTTAGTAGTATTTAATTTTGTGGATGTTTGTGACAAAATTTAAGACGATGGTTTTATTTACTTGAAACACTTACTGAATGAGTCAAAAGTAACAGTGCATCAAATGTTATAAAACAGGGTATCTTGAGCTGAACTATATATATACTTCCAACAAAAATTAGCATCTAGGTCACGTGCTTTGTCACTTTAATAATTTCATTTCATTTTTATTTCCTTCTATGAAAGGTGACTTACTTTAGACCCATCTCTATATACCTTCAAAGTTTATAGATCTTAACTTTACCTCGAGCACTTAAGATTTCTTTTGTTCTTGTTTGAAAAGTTGAGTAAATTTAAAACTACACCAAACGACATGTCACAGTTCCAGATGAGTTTTGTATAGACTTCAGTGTTTGTAACTTGGTGCATGTTTGAGGCTTTTGATTTCAAAGGTAAATTTATTTCTTTTCTTTGTTGGGTTTTTCTTCAGTTTATGCAAGGGTTGAAGACAAACTAAACTGAGGAAAGTTTGGAATAATTGATGTTCTGAAAGTTTACCTTGTTTGCTGCGAAGTTTCTCAACTCGAATTAAATGATGTCTGTATAAATGATTGTGATTTTGTAAACGTAAAGTAGTTTATATTTAAGAAATTGTTGCCAATTATCATGGTGGAGGTAAATTAACTCACTATTAATTTTAAATAGTTACATTTATTTAAATCAAATCAAAATTAGAACGCAGAAATATCACGTTCATTTTGAAAATACTATTATGACAATAAAAAATTAGTTGAGTAATACCATTTTCTAAACTTCATTAATACTCCATAAATATGTGGCTAGGAATGGTTGAAGATTTTTTTCAATATAATTTTGTGAACAGCTGTGTATATCTAATTAAAAATTTAAATAGCTAGAGCGGAAAACCTCAACAACAAAATCTTTCATTTTTTTTTACAATTTTTCTGATCATCGGAATTTTTCATTGTCATTTGAAAAACAATCTTTGGATCTCATTTGTGTTTTTGAATTTATTTTTGTTACCTGTGATTACAAAAAAAAAATGTGAATGTTATAATTTAATTATAATTGTATAATGATTAAAGTTTATATATAAACACAATTTAATAAATAATCACATGACAGAAACATATAACACACACATAAAAATCCTTCTGTCCTAACACCAACAGAATGTGTGAGGAAACTACTGGAAGCGTCATGATCTCCTCAACCGATTAAAAAGAACTTATTCCATATTGCCTTTCGAACTACTAATTTAAATTAGTTTACCTACCTTGTCAAAAATTGTTCAAGTTCTAATTACTCCGGAAACTCAAAAGAATCTATTTTCTTTTAGTTTTAGGAAGAAAATTAAAACACTCCAGGTTTTAGTATACACCGGGTTCTACAATTTCAATCTCTCCACAGAGTATTAAGAAATATTCTACAGATAGGATATTCATAATGTTGCTGATTAATTTCAATCATACTCTGATTACATTTTTAAAAATTAAAATTTCATAAACGTAAATACAAATTTATTGACAATCGGTAAAAATTTGCAAACTTAAGAGAGGAGGAGATTTGGTCATTGCAAAATCTATCTGTGGACTATCATGTGTGAGTAATATAAGAATCGGTACCTACTTCTTATTGTAACGGCGGTTTGAAAGTCTATTTTAAAATTATTAATAAAATTAAACTATAAACTATTTAGCCCTCAGGGGTTAACTAACATGAACACGGGATTGACAATCCCGAGGAAACTTATCTGGATCTACACCTTTTCCCACGTAGTCTTGAATTAGATCCTTTCTATCATCTTTCGTATTAGGTCTCTCTTAACCAATTCTTGTTCTCTTCCGATTCTGACTCTATTAAATTATTCGAGAGCTAAGGCTATTTATTTTATCTTCTTTTATTCTTTTCTTTCTTTAACAAGAAACCATCTTCGATAAACTACCTATAACCTTATGTATATTTAGGTGTATAAGTTGTAGAAGCTCACATTTAAAGCTCGTATTAAGTGAGCAAAACAAGGATTCCCCAAACCAGAAAAACATCAAACAAAACTAAGACTGTAATGTATGTTTATTACATAACACTTACGTATATTTCTTTGATATATTCATCATCCTCAGAGAGGTACAGCTAAACTCTTCTATTTAGCTAATTGTGGAGCGAGGATATCATTTGAAGTTAGAACTGAAGGTTTGAGGCAAGGGTGTGGAATGTCACCAACATTGTTTAAGATATATGGTGATAGCGTCTTGGAATTCCAGTTATAGACCAAAGGAGATGGAAATTAGAAATAAGGCGATCCATTTATTAGTGTTTGCGGATGATCACATTATTATCGCACAAAATAAATAAGATACAAAATATGCGTTGAAACTACCCAAATGTGAATATTAACAAAACAAAATACCTAGTTATAGGAGGAGAAGTTTTGTGTTTTGAAAGAAGAAAGGTAAAGATGGTGGATTATCTTTAATATTTAAGCTCTATTTATCACAAATCGGAATCATGTTAGAAAGATGTAGCAAGTCGCGTAATACAGGCTAGTATCGTCATTAAGCAATAAGACGGACTATTATAGAGTGGATATATATGTAGCAGGAAAGCAAACTAAATTATACTTAGTCGAAAGTATAAAACGTATTGTGAAGAAAATTAAATATGAAGTGCCAAAACAAACAAGAGCTGTGGAGATGGATGGTTTTAGGCGAAGTTTACCATTGTTCGCTTTCAAACCATAAGTGAAAGAGTTTAAATTGATTGGCTGGACACAAAAGATCTTCAGTGGTTTGTCATGTGCAACGTAAGTTTGATGGTCTAAAATTTTAATAAATTGGGAGAAAGAAGAGAGGATGACCCCGAAAATTTTGTGGAGGAGAAGTTCATAACATTATGCAACGAAAAGATCAAAGGGTGGCACTTGGAAGAATAAACCTGTATCTAGAATTGAAAGGTTTAATAAAAAAAGTGTAAAAACCTTCTAAAGTATGTAGTGGAAGTCTGGTTGCACCAAAGCACGTTGATAATTGCGTGCTCAAGCTAATAAAACAAACGTGAAGGAAGAACAAATCAAACTCGAAGTAGGACATCAATTTATCCATTCGATTAATTCAACATAATCGCCTTCAGAACTCTGGTGCTATTCTTCTCCCGACTGCTTAGCATGACCTTCACAGAAGTTTGTCCACCCACTCTCCGTCAGAGATATCCTGCAGAACTCAAAGTAGGTTGCAAAAGACCTCTTCTGTACAAAGGAGTTGCACATAATCTAGTCAACAATATAGGACTGTCCAGTTTACTGTATAGTGTAACAACTTCTTACTTTTCCCTAGTTTTGAAATTTAGAATAATAGATCCTGACACAAAGATCAGTAAGATAAATCACCTGGAGTTTGTATTTCCATAAAATCCGTTATAATATTTTTTCCAAACAGGAGCCGAAAAAATGTTTAATCCGCCATCAATTTGGAAATGTTAATTTTGTTGTTAATAAACCAACATAATGTAGTGCTTTAACAGTTGATCTGACAGTTCCACTGACCGTAGGCATAACATTATCTCCTTAACTCTAGCGTTGCCATGGTAACAACAGACGCACTTTCTCTACAGAAGGGCAACGTATAGTTCAATAATCCAAAGCAATGTAGCCATCTCCTGTAATCCCTTAAGTAATGTTCTGACTTGGCGAAATGTTCTTGGCAGTGTTGAAACTAAGATTTATTATCCTGTGAATTTATAGAAATCCCTTTACTTTCTCACATATTGGAAGAATTGCGAAGGAGAGATAATCAACTTTGAGACTATTGTTGGTTTGCTTTTTGGAGACCCCTATTCTTGGTTCCACATTCACCTGTCAGTACGGAGCGCCCGTAAGCAATGGAAATCATATGGCAGGCCCTGCGCTATTAACCATCGTAAAAACATTGACTCGCGTCTGGCGCGCTGTTTAAACAAAGCTGCTTATACGCCCATTATTTATTTTTAATTGACTTATTCACCTAGTTATTATTGACTATTTATTTCATTATGCTCTAATTCAATTTGAAAGGTTTTAAAATATATTTTACATGTGATGGTTTGATAAAACTGTTATTTTTTACAAACACACTTAATGACACCATCATAAATCAGCCTTGCGTCCGAGATTAGGGTCAAGACGTATTTAGATTATACAAAGACTGAGATTAATGCATTTTTCAAAGACCCTATTATATAAAAACTAGTCGAAACACAATTTACGGGTAATATTGTTCAAGTTATAATTCTTTTTTTTTAAATATTTTGTTTTCTGTTTTAAAATTTACTTTTTTTATATATAAGAAACGCTGAGTTTTTAGAGTGAGCCAAGTAATTAGTTGACGAATAAAATAATTTAAATATAAAAGTGATGTTAAAAATACGACATAAACTGTGGTCTAGTATATAAATCATTGCAATCAAAATATAAGGTTCAAAAGTTAAATTTAAATTGTTTATAATTTTTATGGCCAGTGGAAAGATTGAAATTATTCTACGACCTTCAGGGTGACAGAGCGGCAGTTGACGCAACTCTCCAGAATAGTTTGGAATAGGTAGTACTTAGTAAATCTCCCATAAGACTCATACTGACAGGTGAATGTGGAAAAAAGAATAGATTTAAATAAAAATGTTTTAAACCAAAAGACTAGGTTAGGAGTTATCGGTAAAAAATATAAATGAATCTCAATGCCGTTTTAAAGAGTGAAATATCTTAAATGAACTTCAAACGATTTCGATCAACGTGAAGATTTCACCGTTATTCTTATAATAATGTTGTCGGTAGGGTTCAGCATCGTGGTAGGTTTCAGTATTTAGAAGATCCAAACCAATTCAAAACTATATTGAAAATAAAATTACTGTTCGTGGTTGAGCGGGGTTGTACTCTGATTGCATTCTGGTTCTTTTTGTATTTTCCACCTTAGGAGTTAAGTGTAATTTCTTCTCTTATTTCTTGATAATTTCTGTTTGGCTTAGATAGATCATTAAGAACTACGACTGGCGAAAGGTATCTGGAAAATCTCTTTTCTAGTTTCGAATCGCAGATGAAGTTCATAAATCAAAAGTTTTTATATTACCGTACTCTATGTGCTGGCTAAGGAAAGCTTTTATGTACATCAGAATGTGTAACATATAAATTGTAATAGATAATATTATGATTGCTTGTTAAGACTAATTTTTGTAACGATATATTTTTCTTTTTTCAGGTACAGTATTTTATCTTTTATGAGCTGTGAGATGAGCTTGGTATCTTCTTGTTGTAAGTAAATCAGCTTGTTTTTTGTTACGTCTACAAGACATTTTTATCTAGCCAATAACAAACCAATACAATGAATAAGAAAATATGCCTTAACTTAAAAAACATTTATTGTATGTCTACATGTTTCACTTAATCTCTATATAGTTTCGTCTTCAAATTTGACAGCTACTTTAAGTATTTGTTTAATACCAAAGTTATTATTTTATTATTATTGATTGTTTTCTTAAGAGCTCCTCTAAAGTAATAGGAAAAATAAATATTGATCCCCTTCGAAAATTCTACTTTTTTTTTTAGAAAACTTAGAAAACATTACATGAGCGAGCATTTAGTGTTTTATTTAAATGTACCTCTAAGGATGAAAGTGATCTCTTAAATGAACAGCGTCCATTTTTTTATAGCGTCCATTGCACATTCCGTACAAAGGAAAACCTCCATAACATAGAGGAAAATATAGGGGAGATAGTCCATAAAGTATAGACGTTAGGAAGGATTAAAAACTAAGAATTTAGTTGACTTAAGAGAGGTTATAACTTCTTAAAACCAACAATAGTTCACATTCTCACAATAGTTTAATTAAATAAATTAAAACAACAATTTTTAGTATAAACCACAATATTTTAATTGAAACTTGCCTGTGGAAAATATTGTGGTTTATACTAAAAAATTGTTGTTTTAATTTATTTAAAATAGAATACCACCAAGTACCTACGGTCTTTAGCATAAATAGTTTAATTATTTGAATGCGTTTTGACGTCAAAGTTCTTATCCTTATTCATACATTAGCTGTAACAAAGAAAGTATTACGGTTGGTGTAAATTGTTAATTTTAATTAGTGTTACAATGATGATGATGATATTATCATTGATGTACCCACGTTTAAATAATTAAAAACCCTTTAATGAGCTTAATTAATATACAGCGTGTTACATACGTCCCGGGACGGCTTAATATTTTTTAAACCATTACAGATAGAGCTACAAAACTTTGCACATTATTAATTAACAGCAAAACCTATTTTAGTATGTATTTAGTGGACCGCTACCTTTCCAGGGGTACTGCCCACAAGGAGTAAGTAGGAAATCAAATGAGAGCATAGGTATACTAAGAATTAAAGGCCTTTATGAGTAGGCCGCAAACCTACCTCAAAAGGTTCACCTAGCTAAAATAGCGTCGGTTTAAAGTTCATATTAAATCAAACAAGGAAAATGGATTAACCATGATAGGCCTAAAAGAGAAAGTTGTTTGTGACTGATAGTGGGTATTCCCGCAAACGGGAAACATACTTGCTTTAGATGCTAGAATCATCAATTGCTCTAGTTTTGCATGTGAATGAATTCTTTTTTTTTACCTAATAATTGCAAAATTAAGCAACGGCCGCCATTTCCGGCTTGGTTGTCCGTTTGAGTTCAGATTTGCGGCATTGTACTCTACTAATAAAGATCTTTAATTTGATGTACATATCATCCTATACTTACATTTAAGATTTCCTTTTGGCTCCTTGAGGTAAAGAGCCATTGAAGCAGTCTAAAAAAATAGTTTATTTATGCCACATATTGATTTGCAAAGTTTTCATTTCATAGCCTCTACCTAAGAATTATTAAGCTGTTTTCAACATACCTGATGTTTTAGCCAATATGAAATTTAAACCCACGCTATTTTAGCTAGGATGAACCTTTAAGGTTGGGTTTGCGTCCTTGTGTTCTACTCATAAAGGCCTTTAATTCGATATACAACTCAACCTATGTCCCATTTAAGATTTCCTAATTACTCCTTTTGGACCGTCCCCCCCTGGAAAGGTAGCGGTCCAATGAATACGTACTAAAATAGGTTTTGATGTCCATTAACAATGTGCAAAGTTTTCTAGCTCTATCTGTAATGGTTAAAAACATATTAAGCCTTCCCGGGATTTATTTAATATGCTGTATACAAACTTATATAGGTAACGGAAATGTATTCATAAATTTTATTCTGACAACCTCGGGTGAAGATTGATTGGATTCGGAAAAATAATGTTTTATTAAAATGAACATTTTGCTGCGAAATGTATGTAGAAATACAAGATTGTGAAATATATTATGACAAAGTTCATATATCATTCAAACGACTGGAAGAAACGGTATTAAAATACTTTCAAGGCAGGACATTAAGTTTTCTACTGATTTGAAATTATTAGCTGCAAAATACTAGAATCTTATTTACTTTTAAAATTTCTAAAAATTATATCAAAACCTCACTATTTTTAACGGAGAAGTTCCGAACGTCTGGAAATATCGTTTTTACAACTGAAACGATTTACACGAATCTCTCCTTGAGTGGGAGTATTTTTGCGCTACGAATTCCAATTTTTGTATATCTGATTTTAAACTATAAAAAAGTTTTTTTTAACACCGCAATAGGTTAGGTTAGGTTTGGATTAGGTTAGATTAGGTAAGGTTTCCTAATAGTAATAGGAGTCCTTTTATGTCATTTGTGTTGTTTAACTGTGTCTTTTGTGTACTTTGTTTTTTTAATATTTTTAGATACGGTATTTGGATAGCAAACTGATTTCATTTCTTAAGATTTTTGTTTGTAGGTAACATTTAAAATCTCATACAAAAACTTTTCATTTTGAACCTATTTAAGACCAAATCTATTAAAGGAACATACTATCACAGGATATAAACATAAAGTACTATTAATAACTAATTGTATATTGTCTGTGGTACGGAATAATCACCTGTATTCCCAAAATATTTGAATCTATTTTCATATCATAAGAGGTAACCAAACATTTTGCAAAAAGATTAGGGTCTTGTTATGTCTAATTTTCTCCCATGATAAACACTCAAAAGGAAAGACTTTATCTGTATTGATAAAACTCGCTATTTCCGTTACTATTACACTGAACAAATATTTGGCGTGACATTCTCGAGTTTTCATTTTAATTAAAAAATTTAACCACACCACTAATTTGTGAATTACAATTCTGTCTTGTTTAAATTGATTTCCATTTAACTTTGGTTTCTATACATCACAATCCAACGTTATTACGCAACATCTGTGAGAAATAACATAGTTATTAGTTACCATGGCAACGTCACTAACAAGGGACGTAAATAAATTTGTCGTCGCTCTAACAATTGTACAAGGGGCGATAATAAATCAGTACAAAAGATTATTTGACTTCGAGTGATTTATAATGGCCTAGTCGTATCAGTATTGCAGCTTGTTTTGTGCTATCATTAATTAATAGTTTGGGCGGTTTTAATTAATTTTATGTCAAGGACTAATCTAGAAAAATATATATTTAAATAATACCTGTGTCCCAAGATATATATACACAATCTGCGAACCAATAATTCACTAAATTATTCATTCTTTCCTGTTGCAAATGTTTTATATGAACGGTAGAAAACAAGACCGTTTGAAAAATTATAAAGTTCTAGTAGCAGGAGTACAAAGACGTTTTAGAAGGAGTTTCAAACCGATCTATCGACGCGACTATCCATTACTCGCTACAGAGGTAAGTTTGAAGCCGATGGAATTGTTCAAGACGTCAAGTCAAACCGCGGTTATCTACAAATTCCACAAAAAAGAAGAACTTCTGTTAAAGTTCGACTGAAAAAAAAAGAAGTTTTTTAAATAAAAAAATATCTATAGTCAACCGGTCCTGTGAGTGTCCATCACATCTTGAAAGTCCATTTCATCGGAATACTTTTATATCCGCATTACTCTACAACCACAATGAAGATAATACTAACTAGATAGTTGAGTTTTGTGAGTGTTAGCTGGGAAAATATGTAGAGGAGCGATGAGGCCATATTGCACCTACTGGAGTTTTACATAGTACAAAACCTACTATGCACTATTTCAATCAGTGAGATGAAAATGATTAATGTATTCAAATAACAGAGGATATGATTCTTGATGTTTTCAATACTATCTTTCCCGCGTTATTGGGGGTACCTAGACTAGAAAGGAACCCACAATAATCTCTTATGTTATAAAACTTAAACTTTTTTTTTTCTTTTTCGCCCTGTATTAATTATTTTTGTAATAATGTCCCATTAAAAGAATTTTTTTAAATATATACAATAACATATATTTTATAAATATATAATCTAATCTATTTATTATTTTTCTTGCTTCGTATTTAGACTTTTATTTCGAAGGTTTAAAATGTTGAAAATTGCTATTAAATAAATTGAAGGCAAAGACAAAAAATACGGTAAAACTAAAATCAAAATCAACAAAACATTACAGCTATTAAAATAATTTTGTTTCGTTGGGTCCAAAATCGTTTTTAATTTTTTTTTCTCTGTCTCTTTCATTTAATTTGAAAAGAAATTAGCCAAATTAGTAATTCTTTACCCCTCTAACTTTGTAATTGATTGTGGAATAACTATAATAACAACGTTTGTAAAAAAAGGTATTATCATGGTTTTTTCTACTGAAAAATCTAAAACTGTTTGGATGGAAGTCAACTAATGGAAAACCAATGTATATACTTTAAAAACTGCTGAAACGATTTTCGTCAGTTTCACTAATCCTTGACTGATATAGTTACGCCCCTTGATGCCAAATTTAACACCGAAAAAATTATAAAAGCTTATAATAATTCCCGCAAAATGTCAAGAGTGGAAACGCCCTTCTATGCCTACTTTTTTACTATATATAAAACAATAAAATGAAAACTAAAAATGTTTTATCTTGATTTTTCTCCAGTTTTTGATTTCTACTGTAAACTATATTCGCATGAGTAATTCGTAAGTTACAACTCTGTCTTGATCAATTAGTAAAGAAACAGTTGCGTTTAACTCTTTAGAACATTATAAACCACTTAACACGTTGGACAGGACAGCTTTTTTTTCCTTTTGTACTGTGCAATGATGGATTTGATGCTTGGTACAACACAACGAACTGCTTGAATAAAGGTGACAAACCAGAAAAAACTGTGAGATTAATGGCCCGGCAAGAAATGAGGGTACAACTCGGGGATTAAAGAGATCAGGATGTGATAGATGGCGTTGTTGCGTGTTAGAGGACATACGGTAAAATAAAAAGGACAGATATATAATTATTAAAAAGGGAATTGCGTGCTGACATAATGTAATGTTACCAGTCTAGTACTTGTCCATTTAAAAATAAATATTCGGTACGCACGATAGGAAGGGACTTGGTATTTATTTATTGTCTATTTTTTCGTTCACAGAGGTCGAAAATCGTTTCAAAGACCCCACAATTTGAAATTGTGATTTAACGAATAGTAAAACTTAGCTTCCGTACTAAATTTCAATTAAAATTATTCAAACTGTTTGTTGTTTTCATATGAAATATAGTATTTAACGCATTAAAACAAAACCCGGTTAATGAGTTTCTAGTTTTGTGCACATTTCAACTGGGTGAATAACACTCCTAAAGAAATTAATGAAAATAGGTTCCTCTTTCATTATGTAATACCAATATTTTAGTTGTATTGAATACTACTTTAAATTAATAATGTCTCTAATTTAAATAATATGAACAACTATAACTTACTTTTTATGGAATGAAAATATGCGCCCCTTCCATTACTTTCTGTAGGCAACCTAGTATGCATTACAGCCGGGCTGGTTGCATAATGTAGGCGTCTTCCGCTAACAAATAACTTCACGAGTATGTGAAGCCTGATTAGTACACGTATATTATTACACGCTGTGGAATATATATTTATATGCATTACGTTCTCTCACTTATTAAATACATTTTTAATTTCATTTTCTCAAAAGTATAGTGCAAAAAAAGCATTTTTAAATTGTATATTGTTTATAATATTCTGTATAATAGTTTAATTTCTATTTTTTAAGTTCCCACATTTTATAAACTAATAAAGATGTCGTCTGAACCATTTGACAGACGTGTGTTGTTTTGTTGAAATCGGTTCGATAGTTTCCGAGAAAAATAAACTACAGAAGATCACAATAAATATTATAAAATTCTGAGAAATATTTTGAAATTGTTTTACTTAAATAAATTTTCTTTACTAAAACGAAGCTCTCTTGGTAAGATTTTGAAATCGAAATGAAATTAACTATGTATTTTAAAAACTATTGATCAATTATCACGATTGTTTAAGTTCTGATTGGCAAACAATTTCGAATACACTAAAGAAACTTACAAATCATCTATCTATTACTTGAAAGTTTTAACTATTTGGACATTTCACCAATTTTATAAATTTAATGGACAAATATACAAATTAAACCGTTTAATAAATTACTAAACTGTATGAATTTTAATATAAATTGTATTACTTGTGTAAATGAAAATTAGTTCTTCAATTTTTTTAATATTTTGTGTACAAATAAATTGAACATTTGGTAATCAATAAGTGTATTCATTGGGAAACTTTCTCCGGTGCAGTATAGATCTTTTGATGATAACCTAGAACTTAAATACTAACTTTGAAGAAGAAACCAGAAATATTCATGAAAAGATATAATTAAATTATATGTGGTTAAGGTTATATTAGCAAAATATATTCGGGCAATATATGAAAAGAAGTATGTAATATACGTGAGGTGATTGGCCCGTGAGGAAATGGCATAGTAGCACGCTTTAAGCATTTCCTTGATTAAGTCTACATACGTGACTCAGATCCCTATCTTTACTTGCTCTGGATCAATGTCTTCGACTTTACAGACTGAAGCCACCCTTTCCACTGACCGATATATTTTATATATAAGCACTGAATTTTATTTCATTAGTAGATATGTAAGTTTAGATTTAGTTTATAAGCAAGACTCTCCGACGATGATAACCATGTTATCGAAATGTACATCAGGGCATTTAGTGGAAATAATTAATAAAGAATAATTAATCAGATAATTGTGTTTTATTTTAAAGTTTCTAGTGATTGTGGTTTGGGGCAAATTCGAATCCTTACTTTATTTTTATAAAATGTGCACAAGCTTTCATGTAAACAAACGAACTGTTGTACATATACAACACCTTATTAGTGTATAACACCTTATTAGTGTCAAGAACAAATCAGTTTAAATTTAATACGGCTACAGCAGTTTCGTCAACATGTTGATATCATCAGGCCGGGCACATGTTCACTCCATTGAATTACAGAAAACATTAGTAAACAGGGTACATAATTACATGAGTCAACATTTAAATTATAAAACACATCCTCTTCTTCCTAGAAGTACTAACCCAATACTTATTTTGTATAGGAATATTTTTATGACATATGGTTATTTCCTTCTATATTTTGTGCCAATAGAAAATTCATTTACGGCGTTGGGATATAAATGGATTTTAATTGTGAGTTCCCATATTGAATTATTATTTTTTAGTAAATTACTATTTCACCAATTTTTAAGCAGTACGGTCCATAATGGAAATGTTATATAGGTTATTTTTTTATTTATTATTTTTTTTTTTTTTACCAATTCGGAATTGTTCAGTACACAGAATCGATTTCGAACAAAGAAAAAATGTCCAACATTTCATCCTTAAAAAAGATATGTGGAACCTTCCACTACGAGACCACATTTTGTCCCTCGATATTTCAAAGTGACTCGACATCCCTTTCGAACCTGAGAATGGTGAATTCAGTTATTTAATTAAAACCATTTATTATTCAATTAATTAATTTTTTTACAGATTTTTTTTTAACAATTATACATTGTAGCATCACAGATTTTTCACTTATAATTCAATCAGTCTTTTTTTTATAAAATACTCAACAAGCTCCAGTCGTAATTTTAAAACAAATTAAATTTAAAATTACACAGTGGCATACAACATATCAATTAATTAATTTTCTAACGAGATCCTCCCATGAACTTAAAAACTATTATTAAATAAAAACTTTAATAATGAGGAAAAAAGAAACAATAATACAAACAAACAAAGCAATTATATGGAACGAGAAGACAAAAATTAAATAAACCAATAAATAAAGAAGAAGAAACACTTCGTAACCCTGTCCGGAGTTCCTCCGTCAGTCAATTGTGCTTTATTTGTCCGTCCAAAACAAGGAAATTCCTAGTAGCGATTCTCGAAGAATATGGCGACACCGACAATTCAAATGCGTGGCTCCCCCTCGTTGACATTACCAGGTCAAGTCTCAAGGTGGAATCGATGCCTGAAACAGTCTTACTCTAACTTCACAGCCGTAGTACTCCTTTCGACAGTCGCCCCAGCACTGCATCATGGCGACACTCCCAGGCCGTAATTAGTGGTTCAACACACGTGGCAGCCCTCCGACCCTTAACCACAGCGCTGACACATCCTGTCACCAATACACCAACGTTTGCAGCCGTTCTCTGGTACGGTACCTACCTAAACGGGGTTTAAAGATAAACCTCCAGTCAAATTGAAAATACCTGCCCGAACAAACGTAATGATTTGAAACAGCACTCGGAGCAGATACCTAATCCACCTTCACTGCCTTTCTCGCCCCTTTTCCACGGTACCCAGACCTTATAGCCGCTCTTCACCTGGCACGCGCTCTTAGAAACCATGACAGGGTCCACTGGGACATCAGATGTAAGAATAACAATTTGAAATTCGCGTAGCACTTAAGTCAGCGCCACTTCATCCCAATACGTTGGAGTAGCCTAGCCGACGGGCAGCGTTCCTATCACCGGTTCAAGCTGATGTTATAATACCACTGTTCCTACCATTCCCACCACAAATCGACCCGATCCACATTCTCCTAAGTGGGTTTTCACCCGAGGCGTTGTCTGACTACACCACGCGAGGTGTACCTCGCCAGGTTCTGTACTACAGAGTAACGCAGATGATGAGCCAAAACGAATAGACTATCGACGCCATGTCTACCTGATTAGCAGTCAGAAGAAGACAGATCAAGACTGCTCCATCCTCCGACAGATCAAGATAGACTAGACTAGCTCAGACTTGCCCTACGAAGATAAAAGCTATGTCTTGACCACACTATTAAGCTGAGATAATGGATCTTTTTTCATTCTGGCTTCTTGGAAGGAGGAAGTCGGGGCGAGGGTGAACGAAAATCCTAGTGATCTTTAGATTTTGCGGGGACAAGTAGACCCAATCGAATGAACTATGCTTCTTTTACCTTCTACAGTTCTTGCTGCCATCAACCGGGCTCGAACCTGTATAACCTCTGACAGTTGGAACTTCAGCGTGGTAAGAGACATTCTAAATCAACTTTTTCTTAGATTTAAAAACAAATTTTTAGGAGGTTTTATAACAAATATCGGGCTAAGTAGTATACAACGAGACCTTGCAAAGGTAGAAGAGATTATTAAAAAACGGCGGTTTAATTAAATGTGAAAATTATCAAAAAATTTCGATTATTTAAATGTGTAAGCCTGTATTCTTTCAAAAGGAGGATAGTAATATTGCTAGCATATGCAGGATATAAAAACACAAACCTCGAATTATTTCTTATCTGATTAAAGTCAATAAAACAAAAAACCACCGAGGCGTCACATGCTTAACACAATTGACGATAGTCCTTAGAAACAATTCACACAATTACCCAGGATAAAAAAAAAAATTCATCGAATGTAAAGATTCACACAGCTATCTGAGCTTTAAATAGAAGTTCATCGTGTAAAACATTACCGACAATAACATCTCCTTGAAGCAGTGTTGGTCGTTTCCCATGGCAACCTTGACTAGGTCATGGTCAGACCATGAAGTATCACGACGCCGTGACTCACGACAATCAACCAAGAGTAACTTGATCATAACAACACTGGAGATTTCTACAAGTTGAAATATTTTCTCTCCCTCTCTATTATTTGTAAATGCAAATTAAGTTTACTATCTCTTTATTAACGTATATATATATATAATTGCACCAAAAACAGAAAACACAACAGACAATTGACAATAAATAAACTTTTTGGTATATTTTAGCTGTCAAAAAACAAAAAATAGTTGACTAAATATGATAATAATACAATACTTTGTTTTTGCAATTGAATACATTTTAAAACACTTCTGATAAATAAAAATATAAATATTGTCCCAAATTATAATACTGATCAAAAATTTATAATAGTACAGCCTCAAGTTACGAATGTGTCTGGGGTGGAGAGGAAAAGAGGGGCCCCCAACACTTCGTTTGTTGCATTTGCTTTCAGCGGTACAACCCCAATAAAAAAGTATAGACCTCAAATAATTCTGTGTAAACGCCTTCCCTACTTTCGTTTCTATCACCGGTGTAAATAAGAATAAAACGTTTACAAAATTAAACTTTTAAGAATTAACTTGTACTTAAACTTTAAGAGTTAAATGTAGCTAAGCAGTAATATGTGTACCTAGTTTTCTTAGAATGGGTTATACCGTCAAATCGTGTTAGGGAAGCAAGTAGAAGGGAGGACACGCCCATTACACCAGACACACTCCTACTCTGAGGGTACTGTACTAACCGGCCTTTTATAAACTGAACACCATTTTCAAAACAGGTAAACTGTTTTGGAAACCTTTTCGAATCAAAACTAAATATTTTCAATAAATCCTGTTTATTATCTATATAAATAAAAATGTAAATGTGCGTTTGTTCAAAATCGATAATCTCAGAAAGTTCTTCACCGATTGCTTTGAAATTTGGACACAATATTCCATTCGAATCCACGAGTGTTTTTATATACTTTTTAAAAAACTGTAGCATCTAATGAACATAAAAACAACAAAAAATATGCTCAATATTTAACAAAAATGCAAGCGCCATTACATATGTTTATGCACTATAATAATAACAGCTGTAGTCAACTGTTTCCTATATTTCCATTATCAGCTGATTTCAAACTTCAAACAACTGTATTATTTGGATTTCTATCTTTTAAGATAGGTTTTGGTGAACAACGACATCTGTTGAAGTAAAAACAAAACACACTATACTAAATATTTTCAATGTTTCCAAATGTATTGTTGTTAAATAAATTATTTTGTAAGACATTCCGTTAGGACAATAACATTTACCATAGCATTAATTTCGTGAGTATAAATAATTTGTTGTATTTTTTCACCGTCTTTCATTTGGTTAAACCAGATTAAATAAAAAAATTACAATAACTCAAATAACATTTTTTGTCATAACCTATTTTCATCATTATAATATTAATAACTATTAAAATATTTGATTTATCAATATAAAATTAAAAATAATTAAAAGGTCATATTTTTATCTTTCTTTTAAAATTAAAAAATCTTTATAAATACAAAACGTAAAGTTGTAACAACTAGGCCTACAATTAAAAAACCCCATTTATTTTATAATCTAAACTGTATTACACTTCCAAATTTTATAATAACATAACTATATAATTAATTACTTCTAAGATAATTAATATATCAAAATGAAATAAAAAACACTTAAAAGACAATATTTATATCTTTATTTTAAAATTAAAGAATCTTTATAAATACAAAACATAAAATTGTAACATTTAGGCCTACAATTATAAAAACTTATGTAAATGTTACATAAATAATAACTTTTTTAAAACAGGTTATTGTACACAATGTTATTTTCTCGGGAATATTAATTAGGACAGAGATTTTGTATTGTTATAAATAAAAGAGGCAATTTTTTTTTTTTAAATTAGATTGTAACATATTGTTTTCTTAATTTTAAATATCTTAACGCAAGCTTTTATTTTTTCGTGTGTGTTGAAACATGTGTTGGTTCAATCTAGGCCTAACTTAAAAATATTATTTGTACTAGCTGGACATCCGAATCAACTGTTTCATCAGTTATTTTATTAAATTGGCTGCTATGGTAGTGAATGCAAATAGGTACATTCAAGAAATATGTATTGGTTCATCTTTCTAGGCCTAACCTAAAATTATATATAATTTATTTTACCTACCTTAATGGCAACATACACACATAATTTATGTTGTTGTGCACATCTTTGGCATAGTACGTTTCTATTGATATTTATAAATTTCATCTTTCAATAGTAACTTTTTAGTTTTTCATAATGTTGTTTATTTATTGATACTACAGCTGCTAGACGCTGGGTTTAATGCCCAACGTTTTTTTTACGATTTTCAAAATAAATTTACAAATATGGAATATAAAAAATGTTTTTATCATAATCCTACTCTATGTTACTCTGGGAAACCAGATAATCTGTATATATACACAAACAATGGAACTACAAAAAATAATGTGTACCCACAAGCATTGTTAAAATAAACATATTTTAATTTATGTCTTTTATTTATTTTCCATTTAACCAGGTGAGCCACAGCAACGCGTGGCTGGGTACAGCTAGTTATTAATAAAAAAGAGTTATTTTTAAAAGATATTCTTAATAAGATCTAAATTTCCGTATGATGATTAATTTCATTAAGGACAAACTTATGCTTGTCATCTTTGCAATAAACCTATAATAGTATAAACGGGGAATGCGGCTGAACGAAGGGTCGCCTATCTCTAACGCACGCACCATCACACACAGGTGCGCAGAGAATTAGGACTGGCCGGTACCTGCCGTGTTACCTACTGTGCTTCACTTGATCAAACTTTCATTTATTAAATTTGATATTTTAAAATAATAATATATTTTTATTTTAAAAGCGTCCAAAATCAACAATGTTTACTACAAAATGAATGACAGTATGATGACTAATAGTGAATAAACAACACTGTCGTATATCTTTTTGAGCTATTCAGTAAATTATACGTTGTTTAGTCTCATTTTTCTTGTAATGTAATATAAAATTAAAATATATTACAGATTTTATTCTCAAATATCAAAAAATAAAATTAAAGTTTTATGAATTGAAGTCCAGTAGGTGACTCGTACGGGTTGCTTGGGGTTGATCACGGGACACCCTAATTCCCTGCGCTTGTGCGAGTGAAGCGACCTTTCTTTCATCCACATTCCCAGTTTGATGCTAGTGTAGATATCCAGTTTGAAAAATTCTTTTGCCATTTTCTTCTTTTGAAAAATAATCTTCACAAAAACTAAGAAAATTAAAACTAAAACACAAAATTGTTGAACAGAACTTCAAAATTGTTGCTACGGGCCTTCATTATTTATAAGGCGGTAATGACCAAGAGGTAAAAATCTCTAAACAATTTTTTTTTAAATTATCGTTTTTATCAAGTTCCTATATAATCTTAAAACTGATTTTCAACTAACTTACACATATTAATTCCAAAGTTTAAATCTGCAATTCAGATAATTATACAAAATATACCTCATTGCAAGACTTCGAATATTATTTTTATTAAAAGTAAACTTTAGTTAAGAGATAATCTGTTTTCGTCCATTTGACCCCAAGGTCACCTTTAAGGTCGATGTTTTTCATCAATAATGAAGGTTAAGTTGAAATATTGAAGGTACTGCATTAAAGTCTAACCCTTTCATCAATTTACCATACAATTTACAGTCTGAAGCTAATTTAGTTCCTGCAGTAATTTGTAGTTGCAGATCTCCGTACAGTTTCTGCACAAACATTAATTCACCTGAGTCTGGAGTCCTTGTCTTTCCTATTATCTACTTTAGTCCTTCCTTCTCTGTCTTACTCTGTGAATTTATGTTTTTGTCTCACTCTTATAATTAATGGTCTTTGTTGAGACATCAGCTGAGACAATTTAAAGTAAGAGAGCCTAAATGTTTTTAACTTGCTGCTAATTAAATGAATATAAAGCTTGAAATTATGATGATTACTCATTTTATTCTACCTTGTAGTTTATACGGTTAAAATTATGTATTTCAGATATAAATTTTATTTTATTTTTAATTTAAAAACTAAATAAATAAATTTATTTCACTACTAAAGATATAATAACGTCAATAAATAATTTTAATTAATTCCATGACATAATTATGTATGTCATTTCAAAAACCACGTATGTATATTAATATGTTAATCATCTTGGTAGACAGTCATTGTATACTAAGGTAGATATGAGTTTTTACTGATTATTGTTATACATCTAATAATCAATGTAACAGCTTTACAAAGTTAAATAAAGGAGTATTTATTTTTATTATTATTAATTGTCTGAAAAACACTTTTAAACATGGCTATTTTTAACTGATTGGTGTATTTTTGTTCTTTTTTTCATAAAATCAGCAAAAAAAATGGTGAAAAATTACTTTTAGAAAAAAGGGGGGGAAAGAAAAGACTAATTTATAAAGCTATAAATTCTTATAACAGTAATTAAAAATAATAAAATTAACTGTCAAAATATAAATTATCCTGAAATAATTTCAATAATTAGAGCGATTATATTCAAAGATATATTTTTTACGATTTTGTGTTTTTAGTTACAAACTCTTTTATTTTTATTTTGATAATCTCCTAAAGCATTTGATATAATACTTTTTGATTGACTTAGAACTTACGCGTGTAATGCTAAAATATGTGACATTAATTTGTGATGTGTTATGTGTATTTAATATGGAATTGTATGATCTAATGACGAAAGTGATCAACGATGGCGAAACAAGTATAGTTTTGACTACTAAAGAAGAAAAAAAAAGCGGTAAAAAATCAAAAACTTTTATTTTCTATCGTAGAAAACTAATTCGTGGTTCATTAAGTACAGATTGTAAAGTTGTACATAGAGAGATATTGTGAAACGTTGTAGGGCGTAGAGGTTAAGAATTATATAATGAAGAACGAAAATTCGTAATTAAAAATGTATCGACTGATATTATCAAGCCTAAACGAAAACCTAATTTTGTAAAACCGATTCTAAACTCAAATTTTAACTAAATAGAATATATATATATATATATATATATATATATATACCATGTGTTCAAAAAGTCCCACCCCCTTTTATTTTTTTTATTAATTGAAATAGACAGATTTGCTTTGGGGAAAGTTTAGATAACCAAAGGATTAGTTTTTTGAATTGGTTGCTATGTTAGGTAAGATGAACTTAGAGACTTCTGGTTTGCGCCATTATTCTTATTTTGAAAAGTTCTTTAAAATGAGGTATCAATCAATAGGGGTTGCTATTTAAAATTCTTGACTTACCCACAAACTACCCTATTTTGGGGGTAAGGGTTGAAAATTTTGATACTACAAAAAACTCCTTTGGTTATTTAAACTTTCCCCAAAGTAAATCTGTCTATTTCCATTAATTAAAAAAATAAGAGGGGGGACTTTATTGACACGTGGTATATAATCGCGTGGTAATTTTCAGTGAGTGAAAAATAATCGCAAAAAGGATTATTGGACATTTCGGTCTTGCTTGTTGGAGTTTACTGGAAGGCGATCAAAATAACTAGAAATCACCAAAAACGTTTAATGCCAAATGTTTATAATATAAATACTGATGTTAATTAAATAAGCAAACAAACACGCATAACGTGACAACGCAGTTATGCGTGTTTGTTTTGATAAGTTGACTTCATGAATTATTATTTAATACTTCTGTGTTTCTGCGTTTAATTGCTGCTAATTTTGGTTGTTTTAGAAATAAAGATTAATAATTCTCTTCACTCAGTTTAAACGTTGACGTGATGAATGCATGAATTGCATTAAAATCTTATTTGTGGATGCATTGTTTGACAACATGTGTTGATCTTCAAACTGCACGGTATAATTCATGAAACTTTCATACAAGATATTTGTAAAAAAATATATATATATCATAGACTAAATACCAAATTTGAATAAATTGGATTAAAATAGCGACCATTTACTCTCATAGAGCTTATGTAAACTTTGCCACATTTCTCCTTTGAGTAGATGAGTGAGCAGTTTCGAGTGCAGGCATTTCAATTAAGAGAAATCGCAATGAAGGTAACTTAGAACGAAAAGTTGCAAAAATAGACGATAACTATACATGTTTTTGGTTGTAGAATAACATCACGTTAACTTCAAAATCATACATGCTACAAATGTATAGAAACCGTCCAAAAAGTGATTATTTAACGTTTTGTTTAATAAGATGTTTTCCGAATGTTTTAGAGAAAATGTTGTAGAGCGAAAAGTTTGCTATAAATATCATTTTTTCGGGTTACCTATTGCTATCCTGAAACCGTAGCTAGAGAAGAAAAATGAATTGTAGATTTAATTTTAACATGTAATTGAAACATTTTGAAGAATTGTTGTATAGTAAAATATTTTACAATATATATATATATATATATATATATATATATATATATATATATTACACCATGATAATATAAAATAATTTTGCTATTCGATAATATATTCATTAAGACGATCATAAATATTGAATTGGGATATTTTGAACAAATTAAAACGTAAAAAATAATTTTCTACATCAAAAATCCACTGAGATATTTTTCCTTCTAGCGACTTGAAAATGCACATTTTTTAATCAAAAAATATTAATTTTGTGGGAAATATGCGCTTTATAAATTTATATGAAATAATTTTCTGTAAAAATTACGGAAAAAGTTATTAAGCGAAAAGGTAGATCACATTTTGATCATTTTTTCTTTTCTTTCACAATTTTGGCAGAGGTTTTACTTTAATTCAATGAAAGGGGAAAAGAATTCGACTCATCGATCTAAGCAGACTACTAAAACCAATGAGATTTACTGTGGGCCTATGAGATTTACATAATTCCTTAAAACAGAGAAGTTTTAAAAACAACGAACTTTCATAATTTTCTAAAAACTTCAAAACTTAAATTTACTTTGGTATGATACTTTACTTTGATAACTAAATAAACAGTTCAAAGCACAAACCTTTTCACTCACACAGCCCCGAAATTAAATAAAAACGAAACCAAACTAATCGTTACCAAAAATGTCATTTTGAGAGTTGTCAATCAAAAATAACAAACGAACCATGTCTTTAAATAGGAGCCAAAACTTGCTCCACTTGTGACATAAACAAAACATGTCCTCAGCAGGTCATATCTTATTGAAATGGAGCTGTTAATCGATGGTCGTAAGAGATCATTATTGTTTTTTGACTATTCCTAGACCTTCATATTTTTGCTTGCGATTTTTCACACGGGATTGCGTCATTAATCTTCTCATTTCACTAAAATTTGAACAAAATCTGTAGAACCAATTTTTAGAAATTGTATATTTTACAACCCGATGGCCTTTTGGGATCCTGTGGCAGTTACCTTCAAACTTTGATTTATCAGACAAATTTGTAAATGACTCTAGTTATGGCCACATACCAAATTCTATTAAAATCGGGTACGTGTTTGGGTTGTAGAACACTGCACAAAAGACAAACATCACGCCAAAAACCAATACGGACCCCAAAACAGATACATTCACAAAACCCAACAATTCAAAATTCCATATTTTAACCCAACGCATAACTTTTCGTATACCATGTATATGTGGGAAAGTAAAGTTGTGTATAAAGAGGAAAATAATAACAATTTTATTGGATAGTAATTTTGAAAGGTTAGATAAAATATAAAACAAAAATGTATATTTGTTTTTCAAGTTAAGAGATTGTTTGACGTCAGTAATGATTGATAGCCCGTCTTTCTGTCTGATATTAAATCCATTTTACTGTCGACAACGTTTTATTAAATATTATTGTGCGATGATTTATTTTAACCCAAGATAAATATTATCTGTTTTGTCTATTTTATCTACTTTTCTCCTATAGAAAAATCGTAAAAATTATATTGTTTTGTGTTATTTATAAAACTCATTATATATATACATGATTATACACGATCTTCAAATGGTTTACCCCAACTTTCTCGCTTCTCTACTTTCTTGCTTATTCTTTCTTTCTTATATTTTTACTTTCTTCTTTTATATTTGTACTTTTACTTTTTTGTTAAGAGAAAACTATATACGTCTATCTGATTTTTTTATACAATTTTGGTGCGTACCTTTAGTTTTAAAAACCATTGGTCATATTCGATATCCAAAAAAATCGGTTCCTAAATTTAATAAGAGGATTCAATTACTAACTATAAAAAATATTATCATTCGTAAATGAATGAGCACACTACAGTCCTCTATATCCAATTTTTGTGGCCGATATCGTACTTACGTACAGACAACGACCGAACGGTTTGTCGATAATCACTTTTCCTGAAGCTATTAAACGTAAAAATCTGTCAAAAACAAAAATCAAAATTGTTTGCAAATACCAAACTTACCTTACATATACTTGGAACCAATATAGTTTTTTTTATTTACTTAAATTCAAATAGTTAAAAACAAACTACACTTTTTTAAATCAAGATCAATAGCTTCTGTAACCAGAATTTTAAGCCAGTTTAATTTAAGGATAAAATAAAGCAATAAAGCTTAAAGTTTCAAAATATTTTAATAGTATAATGAGCTACAATTGTTTCGCCTTGCGGCATCATCGGGCAACTGTAACGATGATGCCGCAATGCGTAACAATTGTAGTTCATTTATATTATTAAAATATTTTGAAACTTTAAGCTTTATTGCTTTATTTTATCCCTGAATGAGAAAAAATATATAATAACCTTTCGCCAAAATATGCAGAAGTATAAATTCGTCAGTTGCCCGATGATGCCGCAAGGCGAAACAATTGTAGCTCTTTATATTATTAAAATATGTTGAAACTTTAAGCTTTATTTTATCCTTGAATATGGAGTTTCAACAAGAAATATCTGCTGTTACATTAAAATTAGTTTAATTTAGCAAGTAAACTAGTGTTCATTCTTCATTGAACATGCTAGAATATGGTAACAAAAATTTCAAAAATACGAAAGTTTGAAACAGTTTTTCGATAGTTACGTCGTATCTAGGACAGACATAAACCTGAAACAGATCACTTTGTTGCAGCTGGCAATCTGTATGTTGTATTTACCTAAATCGACGTCGACAAATAATAATACACAAAAAAAATTTCCGTCTTATGTCATCTTACGATTTATATAATGTGAATGTTTATGAAATATTACAGAAAATCATTTTTAATTAGTCGCCATCTTGAAACTGTTAGTCCCACCATTTTGTCCAACAGGTCTGTTTTACGACGTCTTAATTATTGGTTGATAGTAGTTAACTAATTTTAGACTTTTTGAAACATTAGGCATAAGCTGTAATCCAAGTTATTTAATACTTACTCCGTCTTGTGACTTATTTTGTAACATACGTTACGCGTTTCAGAACGTATGTTCCATCTTAAGACTCACTCCTGAACCGTTGGTGTACACCTGTGGAGCATTTGAGTGTTATTTGTTTATTGTATGTGTTGTGTAAGTTTTGTAGTGTTTTTTAATGTTTTAACGACCTCTCAGGAGCGAGTCTGAAGATGGAACATACGTTCTGAAACGCGTAACATATGTTACAAAATAAGTCACAAGACGCAGTAAGTATTAAATAACTTGGATTAAAATCTGTGACTTGGATACGATTACTCAAAAATGAGTTTTAATAACTTTAAAATAAATTAAAAAACTTACGACTTCAACACAAATTTCATGAAAATCGTTTGAAATGATTTCCGTATATAAAACACTAAACAATAAAACTGACTAAACACACATTAGTAACTAAAATAGATTTGAACATTGTAAATCGGAATGTTGAGCTGGCAATCGGTATTTGATCTCGAACCTGTCGTTTGATTGTATCAGCGCCATTAGAATTATAGGATGTTTATTTAAAGTGTGCAGTGTCCTAGTTAAGTTGTCTATCGACTGATGTACTTGGCAGAATGACAAGCCTCGTGTCTTAGGTCAACAATATGACAAAGTGTGAGTGAAAGTTTGTAACAGTTTTGGCAGACTTTCAAACTATCATCAATAATAATAAACTTTTCATACATCCTTGCAAAAATAATAAGTGTCTACTTTATACGTCAGAAAGTGAAAAAATGTAATTTACATTATTATATATTTTACTTTCTTACTTATAGGTTACGAAGTGTAGAGAAAGTTATGTTTTAATGTTGATTTTTTGCTGATATATAAGTTTTGAAGTGTCTAAAGTCCATAAAATATCGGGATGCCATAAAAAACCACAAAATCGCGTTTTTATCAATTTGGCTCTAGAGATTTTTATCAAATTTTGTTCAAGTGTAACCTCTAAAGAGCCCAGATAAACGTATTAGTCGCCATCTCTCCAAAATCCTGGTTGGTGAGTATCTGAAGGGAGAGACAAAAAATCGGCGACTTGTAATTTGTCAAAATCTAATGAAGCCGTTTCCTTATTGCTGACAGCAAAAAGAAAATTTCAATAATATAAATTCACAATAGCATACAAAGAAACTCTCTAAATATACTCCCACAATTCGCAACATTGATGTACAACTTATGATGTAACAGGAAGCTGACAATAATGAAGTATTAATTTAGAGAGATTTGAACGGTGGTAAAGACAGTAGTTCTGTGTGGAACAAGTCACGCGAGCAAAGTTTTAAGGACGAGGATAATCATGACCTTCCCACGTCCTTGAAACCACAACACTGCTGACCTAACTACTCGTACTTGTTTACCTCCAGTTCTGTGTTTATATGTATGATATAAGAGTGTTATATGCATGAGATCATTTAAATATCAGTTTAGATTTAATAATACGCAAATGCAAAACTTAATAGTAGATAAGGAATTGATTGTTGTAAAGTTAATTTCTTTTATTATCGTCTTTTTTGCTGTTGTTATTGTTAGAAACAAATTGCCAGACTTCACAAAATGAGCTATATTACATATAAGAAGGAATTAATATGATTTAGTTTACTCATATTGACTTTAACCTATTTCAGAAACCGTCCTCATTGCGGTAATGCAAATGAGTAACTCACCCGAAGCGAATCTATTCAACTGTATTGTAGTTAGGACCCACCCAATTCCTTCGCTTTTGTGTTAAATTGACGTTTAACATTTTATTTTCTCATATAATATTGTGATGTCAAAAATCTAAGATTTTAGTAGAAACATCTCTTTGCCCCATCGATTAGTATGCCTGTATGTATGTGGGGAACTTTAGATGCTAAACCAAAAGACTTATTTTTACGGAATTAGGAACGTTAAGCTCCTTTACAGACTCTGAAGAAAATGATCACAGAAATTGGGTAGTAGCCTTTTAAAAACAAAATCGATTTTTTTTTCAATAATTTTGAAACCGTTTTGATTAAAACTAGCTTATAAGATAAAACGTATGTATGAAATAGTTTTTACGAAGTTTATTCGCCGTTTATTTCTTTAGAAAAGACAAGATAAATATAACTACTAAGTTTTATACTGTTTGTAGGTTATATTGAATCACGTTGAACTGTAACTAAATTTGTTCTTTATTACCCCTATAGCCTACTTTTCAAATGTTCTTTGAAAGATATAAACAAATCTTAATGTAGTCCTATAGTTTAAGAAAATATTAATATTTTTCTTATTTCTATCCAATTTTATAATTATAGCATTTACCATTAACAATCTATATTTTATGTTTCTTTAGAAACTTGATGAAAACCTATTATGGGACTTTACTATCTGCTGTTGTCATATTACAAAACTTTTTTATCTCAATGGCTGCGGCTAACGTGACGTCACTAACTATTGACGTCAAACTTCATCTGAAACTCATTTACGCACGCACTTGAGAAAAGCACGAGTTTGGTTTCTGAAACTCAATTTTGTCTCACATCAATGACTCCGCTCCAGTGAGCCAAGAAGCCACTCAATGAGTAATATTTCTTATTCAATGTGTAGTGAAACCTGACTGATGTAGCGAATTTGAATAAAATTGGGAATTCTATACTCCGTTTCATGTTTAGTTAGCAGTGTGAATAGGTTGCGCTATTACGCGTCTAGAAACATCAAGCTATATAAAATTATATCGCCTGAAATAAAAGAGTAAAAATTCTAAACAATAAAAGCACCGGGTAACCTTTCGCTTTGAAAATGGACGAAAGTTTGTGCGGCAACCTTACTTGTGTGCAACTCCCAATTTTTTAGTCATTAAATTTCATATATTACCAACTAAAATTGAAACACAATCATTTTTTCAGATGTTTTGTTGTCATTTTATGGTTATGGTGGATGAAAATTTGGTTTTTTAGCAGATATTTGTTGTTTTTTAACGTAGAAAACTCTTTGATGAACATCATTGTATGAGGATTTTAAAGTAGCAGTTGCACCAAATTAGCCTATATGTTTCTGGTCGTTCTGCCTAAGGTTAAAAATTAGTGAAAAAAGTGTTTTAAATCCTTAAATTTATCTCTATTTTGAAACGTATGCATTTTTTATTAGTTGACAAAATTTCCCAAACTATTTGAAAAACCGAGCCTGGATACTAAATTTGAGATATTGTCCCCTCTATAGAACGTTTATTATAAAAACGTTGGAACAAAAATGGTGCTGAGTTAATCATATGATGAGGATCGGTTGTCAATGTCTAGGAAGATTGTTTTTCTTGTTGTTTAAAGGCGAAAAACCTTTCGGTCATTATCGCCTAACACTCGACTACTCTAATAACACCAAGGTCTTAAGATAACGAGTTGATCAGGAGAGATCTGATAGGAAAAATGAAAGAGAGGGATCTAATCCAAGACTACTTGAAAAAATGTAACTATAACAGAGTATCTCGAGGTTGGCACGCCTGTACTTACTACAAGTGACCTGAGAGTTACGTCTATTAATTGTCGATTCCACGTTCAGAATGCAGTAAGGAAAATCCATAAACAATGTATTTCAAATGGGAGTTTGAGCACTGAGTAAAAATATCAATTGCGCTGTCAAAAGGGTTTGTGTCCATTGTCCTGCTTTATTAATTACATTTTTTAAATTTTAACATTGTCAAACTTTTTTTTATAAAATAAGAAAACGAAAACATTCCTGTAAAATAAAACGACCTTATTTGATACGAATAACAACAAAATTGATAACAAAAATTAATTTCCTAGAAACTATTGCTACTTGGAAAATTTGATTAGGTAAAATCGAGATCTATTATAGATTAAGTAATTTGTTTTTCACTTCAAAATATTTATGTTAAAAAATATATATATATATATTTCACTTTGACCTAATCTTCCTTAAAAAATAGTGCTAATTATAAATATTATATTGATAGTCTAGAGCACCGGATATGCTTTGAATAACTATTTGTTATCTTTGACTTACCGCCAGCAATCCTTGATTAGTTCTTTTTTTCAGTTTATATTGTCATATATCTCATTACACTACACGTGTTTCGGACATTGTCGTCCATCGTCGGGTGATAACACTTAATTAAAACATTCAACACAAAATACAAGTATCCACATAACACACACGCACAAGAAACACGATATTTTATTTTACACTGATGTCGTGTTTCTTGTGCGTGAGTGTTATGTGGATACTTGTATTTTGTGTTGAATGTTTTAACTAAGTACTATCATCCGACGATGGACGATTATTCCCGAAACACGAGTAGTGTAATAAGATATATGACAATATAAACTGAAAAAAAGAACTAATCAAGGATTGCTGGCGGTAAGTCAATGATAACAAATAATTATATACTTCCATTCCCTTTGTGGTAAACACTTGTTATTAAATAAGCCTAATGTACAGAGTAAAATCCTTACTCCGTACATTCCTTATTCCTTACATTTTAACCATCTCCAATGAAACCACACTTCCTTAATCTTTCGATGGTATAAAGAAAAAAATACAATTTAAAAATTAAGTATGGCGTAGGCGTATATTATCAGGTACAAACAAAATAACTTATTACCTACGAAGTGCATACCACACATTGTCGTCTCGGCAGTGCCTGATGTTTTTGATCTGAGTCGTACCACAACTCTCCTCCATAAGAGCCCTACTGCATTCTGAACATGAAATCGACATTAGGAAGAGTCGAATTGGTGAAATATCTATACAATTTCACCAATAATGAAGTAAAACCAGGTTTTTCTATTACCAAATTTTTGAATAAATTAACGACAAAATACATACCTATAAATAGAAAGTAATAGGAATACAGTTAAAACTGAATATTTAGACAAGCAAATATATGTTATTCGTCTGCAAACATTTTGCACCTTGCAACTTTTCAACAAGTCAGCTTGTTATAAACCCTCATGAGATGATCTGTCCAACAGTTACACTTTCAACTGAACTTTTATTTACTTCATTACTAGCTGGCAGGTTACCAAATAAACCCACATTATTGTAAGTTAGAAAAAGATTTCTTTTGACATTTAAATAACCCTTATTGTCCTTTTCAAACCATAACCTTTACCAAATCGGCTGACATTAACGAATGACAAAGTTAAATTAGCATTGTAATCTTACGATGTAATTGTAGTTTTCGCAGTTTTAATCATTATGTAATATTGTTTGGCAAATAAAATATTAAAGTGAAATCATGGAAATAGGAAATCGGTTCAAGTTGTTATGAGGTACACTAAACCTCGCTCATCGTTGGAAGCGTAAACGATCCGACTACTGTTTCTATTCAACTCTAATTCTTTGATACTACAAACATTATTTAATTACCTTTATTTAATTTTGAGGTTTCGTCATAAGATCAAATCACAAAGGTGCGATTTTTTTTTTCAAAATAAACGTTTAACAGTTTTGATCAATCTTTTCTAAAAAGAAATAGCCTCTAAGAACCGAAATAAAATTTAGTGGTCATCACAAACTTGTTTCATATTAAGTCAGCAAATTTAGTTTATAAGCAAGACCCTCCGATGATGATAACCATGTTATCGAAATGTACATCAGGGCATGTAGTGGAAATAATTAATAAAGAACAATTAATCAGATAATTGTGTTTTATTTTAAAGTTTCTAGTGATTGTGGTTAGGGGCAAATTCGAATCATTATTGTGAATTTCACCACAGTGCTCAACAAGATTGAAACTTCAGATTTTACAAAAATTTGATCATAATCGATTGTCCAGATTTTTATAAATTCTTTCTTTTAAAACGGTGCGTAACATTTTCATTGTTTAGAATATTTGTTTAATATTCATTGATGTATATTTTGTATTGCTCAATTATAATCTCTCTGAAAACCAAAACATAATTTCGATTTTCTCAAAATCAACTCTAAACGGTTTTAATAAAATTTAGTTTCATTTAGCCTCTTAGAACTCACGTAAAACGTAGTGTCATCATTTTTCAAAAAATCCGGTTCGTGAATTATCATTAAAAAGAGGAAATGCAGTTGGTCGCTGTCTTTAAATATCTCCAAATTAGCGATTTAATATTGAATAAATAAATACTTCATAGTTCACAAAAATTTAATCATAATCTGCTGTGTCGTTTTAGAACAATTTTACCTTCTAAGACGATGTATAGTTAATTTTTAATTTTACTCTCGAATCAGTATCATTTTAATAACAGTTTTGGGGATTCGAGTAAATTTTAAACAAAGTAGACAAAACGGAGAGAGAAAATTAAAATTTTGTATTTTTGTGTTGTCCAAGAATCTTAAAACTGAGTTGTACCAAAAATTGAACAAAAAGTCATGAAATATTACCGAAATACACTCACGTACCTAATTTTATAAAAATGAGCCCTCCTCTTTGGCTGTGTACTGTACAAAGACGACAAAGAGACAACGTTTAAGAAATCACTTTTTTTTTAAATTCAAGAGTTTCCAAAATGGCTTTTTGGGGCTTACAAAACTCTGTATAAATACTACTATCCATATGTAAAACAGTAAAACTATTCTATTTTGGGGGAAATCGGGCAAAAATTGACGTTAAGCCACACACATTCAAGTAATCTACTATAGGCTACATACATTTTAAACTTGTTATCAGTTCACATGGTGCTTGCTACAAGGAAGACTGCAATATATAAGTATCTAATACAATTTATTGTCTGGGATTTTCAATCTAACAGGACTCAACCACATCGACCGCTTCTGGTCTATCTTGCATATTATCTTCTCTGGTCTGGTCCATCTAGCGGTCAATATTGTTAACTTCTAACCATGTTAAACAACAGCTGACCTACGAGTAATTTAACAGACTTCAAACTTCTTTTTCTCTAACATTTACACAAAGTAATTTCATTTACAAACTCAGGCCTACAGTTCCCATCATTCAAATTAAATTCCAACAATAATTGACTTTAAGAGGTGGTGATGATGGCGAAGGGGGGCGGGGGGGTTAAAAATACAGTAAAGTGCTTCCGTAATACCAGTGAAAATTAAGTACGTGTTAAAGGGCTGGAGAAAGATAACTCTATTAACTTTCTGCGCTATGGACTTTGCAATTATAAGGGCGAAGAGGACAAACTTAGTTGGAAAATGAGAATATTAGAAGTGAAGGAGAGAAAGACCATATAAGATTTTATAGTAAAATTTAATTAAGAGTTAAATAAATGGGATATTTTTTAATTATAAAAAGTTCATACTTTAGGCATTCTTTTTATAAGTCATTTTGAATTTTAACATTTAACAGCTCATTTGTATATTCTATCAAAAAATATTGTTGTTTTTTTCGAATATTCGCATAAACCTTTCCTGGCGTTTCAAAAATATGAATTTTTATTTACATAACAGTTAGACTGTATTGATTGTTCCTTGTGATTTCTCTAAACATTAAAATAAATTGCAATAAATTAGATTAAACAATAGTCAGATTGTTTACGCTTCTTACGAGGCGCGAAGTCAAGTATTCACGAACCACTAGTTACCATTTATCTTAATTAGATATGAAAACACTTACTTGTAATTCACTAATTCCCTCGCAGTTTAAAACTTGCCGTAAATTATCGAAACCATATGTTAAAAAAAAACTAAATACAGAATTGTGTTATCTTCACTTCAACCTCATAAACTATACATCACATATATTAAAAATGGTTACTAGATAAAATTATTGTTATTTTTCTCAGATTTGTCAAGTAATGTTGAAATCAATACTGAACATCTAAACCGGAAGGAGTCTGGGAATGCCAGACGGACTTCCTATTTTCAAGGTCACAATACCGCCTATTGATATTTTGCAATATCACTAGTTAGAATATTTGCTGAGAGTTAAACAGCTTTACTGCTTATGTTTGAAATATAGGATGTTTCAAAGGTCGATTCATCTTGGGGAAACCCTTTATTTTATACATATTTGTTCGGTTGTACAAAATGTAAACCTTCCTCCTAATTTCATTTATTATACTTTTTAAATCTGTTGTTCATCTTTACTTTCTCCTATATAAGTAATATAAAGAAAGTTATGTAATGTGTTATAAAAAATCGTTGTCAAGTTTTTTTACGTTCAAAGTTTAAAAAAATGTTTTTGGTGTGTACAGATTATGATCAAAATTGACATATTTTCCCCGTATCTTGAAGAGTTTTTTCTTGCCTAAATTTACAATTATATTGATCACATTTTGATAAATTATGCTTCTAAAGGGCCGTACAAAACATATTGTTTGGTATGTACTCAAAAATATAGGTTCGGGAGTTATTGATAAAATGAACATGGTATAAGTTATATAAAAAACTTAATTACTCACAATTGGCTCTACCGATTTCGTTCAAATTTTGGTGACACGTGAATATTAATTACCCATCCGTGTAAACAATTGAAAGAAAATAAATGAGGTTAACAAACAAACAATATTAATTAAAAAACAAAAAACACCGATTTTTTAGGATAAATTTATGATACAAATGCACCAATTATAATACTATCTATTTCGGTTTATGAACCGATTAAAAAAAAAAGTTTGATAAGAGGATAGACCCTTATCTAACATTTCTTCCCATAGAAATTACATGGGCAAAAATAGAGTATAAAGAATTCTTTGTTTTTCTTCCTCAAGTAAAACTAATAGAGGAATTTTGGAGGAGATGTATTATTTTTGATTTTGTGAATGGGTGTATGTAAAAGTTAATGCAAAACTAACTCGTCATTTCCAAAATATATGAAAAGATAATTATCACGAAATGTTTCAACATTAAATTCAAAATCAAGAAAATAAAATCGTTTGTCTTTACAGTAAAACTATACAAAACGTAAAGTGGTAAATTCTGAACGAAAACAAGACATCACATATAGGACTGATATAACACATATTAGATGTAAACACAGTAAATGAGGAACCTATTTGGCAAGTAATAAACCATCATTAATATGTGTCTACCTAGAGATAGTGTTTATTTTACAGTGTCTGTATGTAGGTGGATAACAATTAGCATATGAAACATCTGTTGATATATTCATGGTACAGTTGTACAAGCTAAGCTAATTGTTTGCAATAAAACCGATCTCTGCCACCTCGTCAACATTTACATCACAATGCCAAGTCCTCTCGTTGCACTCCATACTGTATTATGATATTTCTTTCGTTTTAAAAACTATTTTCTAAAAATTTACATAGAAAAAAGAATAAACTGTGCTCATATGTTGCGTAAACTTTTTTTTTATTTGTATATATGAACAGAAATACGGTATTTTTAAACGGCGTCTACTATTTGAAATTCATTTTTCCTGGACGTCAAAAGATCAAAATTTGTTTTCCTGTTTTGTTTAAATATAGTATGTGGAGTGTTATTACAAATTGTGAACAAGTTCCTACAAAGAATCAATCAATAAATATAATACATTGTGAATTTAATTTTCCGCTCATTTTCGCAGCAAACCGTCGCCAACACTTTTGTCTCTAATCAAAAATAATTTATTAATTTATAGTTCCCCCCCCCCCGTGTATGTTTTATGAAATATAGGTTCCTATAGAAAGGTCAACTTCATCTATTTGTGAATTTAAACTCTTTTTTTTCAATTTAAATAGAGGTACACATGTAACAGAACCTTGTTCTAAGAGTAAATCATATTTAACTAAAATCAAGTGTTTAATGACGTCAGTCGGAGTTCATTTACGTTTTTTGCCAGTTATTCCTGAACCGTAATTTTCTTTTACTTGCTGGTTTGGGTTAGTAATCGTCACATTTTACAAAAATTTTAATAAACCGTAAACCTACATAGATGAATTTTGTATGTTTTTTACCGATATGTCCTGAACCGATTTTCAATTATGACATTTTATTTATGTCCATCGATACTTACTTTTTATCAAAACCAGTATCTAACGAATTCGGAATTGTCAGTTTTAGTTTTATGACAACTATTCCCAAATGTTTAGTTTTTGAAAAAAGAAGAAAAACCCTAAGATATGCTAAATTTGATCATAATCGGTCTTCTTGTTTGAGATGTATAAAACGGTATTCTACATACTGTAGACATAACGTTGTTACAACAAACTTTTTTATAATAAAGGAACCTCAAAAAGTATAAATTCATGAAAACTCAAAATTATTTTGATCACAACATACGATATATTTGAAAAAGTAAAAACGGCAGATAATTTTAAAATTTGAAAAAATAATTTTGCGAGAATAACTTTTATCAGGTAGAATTTAAAAGCATTACACCGCGTTTTATACAAAGTCATTTTTTACGATAAAAAAATGAGATAACTAAAAAAAAAACCATCATAACCTTTAAATTAGGAGAAGGAAAAATCAACAATAATGCACCCGGTAATCGAAAAATTAGTTAATTTTAATTGAGCAAGTAATCAGGGTTTTCAATTCGTTGAATATATGATCAGACAATTTCAAAATAACGATAGGCCTAGTTAAAATAAGTTTTCGGTAGTCTCCACTTTTATCTAGGATATTGTTAATAACTCATTTTGTCTACAACTGGCGATGGCATACATTAACACCAAGTTCGAGGTCGACAAACAAGTAGATACACAAAATAAATTAACACCCTATTATGTCATCGTACCAGCTCTGGGATTAAATGCTCTGTAGGTAATTAAGGTAAGATAAGATAAGATTAAGATAAGAGAGGAATGAAAATCCGGCTGGCTTGTCACACCTTGACCACAATGGTCTATTATAATCAAATCTCCAGGAAAGAACATGTTGGAATTAAATACTAGATCGTATTTTAGCTTTCAATAAAAGTTCATCGATATTTGTCAATGTAAATCCATATTACTCAAATTGAATCACTCCTAAACCCAGATTGTGTTTAATTTTGTACCAACAAATATGCAGATTTAATTTGAACACGCTAGTCTAATAAAGAGGCTTATATTCGGTGAAACGGGTAACGACTGGGCTCGGGAATTTCCAATAATTTATTCAAAGATTAGAGGAGGTCGGTACATTTAATACCGGATCCGGAAGCTGCTACTATGCATTAAGTGCTGAACAGAGTCGATTAACTTCGGTCAAACCATCCCCTAGCGATATCGTAACAATTATCATAATTTTATAACTGGGGAAAAGTTAACTGTTATTACACTATTTAATAATCTAAGGCAGTCTATTTTTAGTGCTTAGATAACGTGTTAGTCTTGATCGAGAGAGGAAATGTCTCTTTAGAGCAAACTGACCCGCAAAGAGTATATACGATGGGTAGGCCGTCTCATCAGAGGGTACGAATATCGAATTAACCGAATAGGAATAAAATGGATGTCTCTATTTCACTACTCCTTCGTTCCGAGTTAAGGCCACCGGGAAATACGATTTTGGATTTAATTCGAACGTTTAGATAACAATAAACTAGGGTTTCACGGTCTAACCCCAGATCCCCTCTCTTCTGGCTATGCTCGAAAAAACTTACAGTTACCTTGGATGCTCGCAAGAGTTTTATTTGCCCTAATTTTTGGAAGTTCATATCGATGGAAACAAATAAATAAAAACTATCAATTCATCTAAATAAGCCTTCCATACAAAAAGTTGATGGAGGTACGGTTGCCCGTCACATCTACAGTATCCTCAAGGTAGGAATGTGTCTGGTGTGGAGAGGAGAATAGGGGCCCCCACACTTCGTTTGTTGCGTTTACTTTCAGCGGTACAACCCCAATAAAAAAACTATAGACCTCAAATGCTTCTGTATAAACACCTACCCTACTTTCGTTTCTTTTATCGGTGTAAATAAGAATAAAACATTTATAAAATTTAATTTTTAAGAATTAATTTGTACTTAAACTTTAAGAATTAAATGTAACTAAGCAGTAATTTGTGTACTTAGTTTTCTTGAAATTGGTTGTAGCGTCAAGTCAGGTTAGGGAAGCAAGTAGAAGGGAGGACACGCCCATTACACCAGACACACTTCTAGTTTGAGGGTACTGTAGCTGAAGTAAGAAGAAATCGCCTTTTTCCCCGTTAACTGGGAGAATCTGGTGAACCGACTCCTGTATACTTGACATACTGACACAAATAACTTTACGCAAAAGTCTATTGCAATATTCTCCGTCACAAATATCGCCTGGGGCTCAGAATAGGCTCCAGATACATGTCGATTTTGAGACCGCACATAGTTACACATTATCTGAGCAGTATTGATACTTCCCAAATTATTGTAGTATAACAACTGTTTACTTCTGATATTTCGTTGAGGGAGGATTTAACCTAACTTAATCAACGCGGAATGTACCGACCTACTCTAATCTTTGAATAAATTATTGGAAATTCTTGAGCCCAGTCGTTGACGGTTTCACAGCATCTAAGTCTCTTTATTTAGACTAGCATATTCAAATTAAATTTGCGTAATTTTTGGTACTCAGTTAGACAATCTGGTTTTAGGGACGATTCAATTTGAGTAATTCGGATTTACCAAGTGATAGCTTTGAAAGTTGATAGTTATTGAAAGCTAAAATACGATCTAGGATTTAATTTCAACACGTAAACACTTTTCTAACAAACAAGTGGTTCTGCAGTTTAACTTCCGGTCCATTTCCTTCTGACTATTGTCGAAATAAAGTTTAATTTCGTCTAGAAACTCGTTACACTTGCATTTTATCACATTCATGTGAAGAAGTTCATTATATGTGCATCGCATAGAAGGCCTTTAATATAAATACAAACAAAGAAATAAAAACCATCAATCCATCAAAATGTTGGTAAGACACTTTTAGTTTGGTCCACCTCAGCCACAATGGCCTTTTTGTAATTATACTCCAGGACAAACGTATAGAGAGGATAGGAAAACTATCTTTTCTATTAACTGACATACGCGCCTTCAGAAGTCTGGTGAGACAGCTTCCGATGGCGAAGTCTGGCTTCCCGGCCCATATTCTACTTTAGATCCTTTGTCGGAGATACCTTTCACCAAGGAGACATTGCCTCCATATCTGCACAAAGCCAATTTATCTTGTACATGATTTGAGCAGCAATATGGACTGTTCAGTTTATATATGGTAAACTGTTAACTCTTCACTAACAACTTTCAAATTTGTGAACATCGTGACTGATCAATAAACCAGATAAAACTGTTGGGTGTAAATACTCAGAAATGAACCTAATTTTTTTTATTTGTTTAGTTTTATTGATGTAACACGCCAATCCTATAGTGATTAACCATTCGAAGAAATATTTGGCACTAATTCTCACTGGAAAATATTTCCAAAGCAATAATTCTTGAATTACTTTTGTGTTGTGTATCTTTTAAAAGTTTATTTGTTTAGCTTAAAAAGTTGAAGAGATGGAGCACTAAAGTTAAAAATATACATAAATCCATGACGACAATCTGAAAGACCAAATATCGCGAAATTAAACCCAAAGTGTAAATACGTAGATAAAATTTCAATTTCGCATGTTAACATTTGACCCAAAAATTGCGATAAACGCAAGAAAACTAAATGAAAGTTTGCACTACGTTCATTATATAATTACTCAGAGTTCATTATGGTATTTTCAAATTTTGTCACGAACTGATGTTGTTTTACGATTGGTTTGGCACAACATTAAATTAAAATTTGGTAGTAATAAATTTTGGCGATATTAAAATATTCAATCTTCCCCCCTAGTGTTTCATCCTTAGAGACTACGCGAGTCAAATTAAGGCAATTTGTAAGAAAATCGATTTTTGATTGTTTTGGTTTGTGATAAATGTCCCCAAATTTTAAGTTTAAAAAAAACGCCTGTAGATATGGAAAAATTTAGCCATAAATCAAATTTCGTCCACCAGTTTTGGAAACCACCAGTACACCTGAACGACAGACATCAATACAAAAATAGTATATTTCATCACTAGGACCAAAAGTGAAGCTTTTCGATACAAGATCAACTTTAACGGCCGAGGCCGGGAAATGAGCGAGGATCGAAAATTTCTTTTGGTCCAAGTGATAAAATATATTTTTCGTTATACTGCAAACAATATAAGAAAACAATTTCACAAAAACTAAAATGTTATAACCTATTTACCTTCAAAAGTTTGGACAAGTTACACAAGTTTGTAGCTTTTACAGCTGTTTAGTTTGTGTTAGTGGTACTTTTTTATAAAATCGATGTTAACATCTGTTTATTTACAATCGAGAGTATTGGTTGTTTTTATAGATTCTTTACAATCAATAATTAATTCGTATAAACGAAGTAACAGCTGATGACCTCGACCTCAGCTGATGTTTTGCTACTACGACTAAAAAGAACAACTTTAGCATCTCAATGCATGTATTGAAAACAACTGTTTTTGAAGCAGTATGACGAAAAGATTATTATTACATAGACTTTGTGTGGTTCCGCTATAGCAAACTGATTATCAGTTGAACTTCGGTATTGCAAGATTCATCTGGAATTGAAGTCAACAGTTCGAAGTTTGAACCGTAGAAACATTAAAACAATTGTCTGTACAGAAAACTTTGAACTGAGTTTTAGGGTAAAACTTTCAATGAATGAATAACAAAGCCAGGCAGGCTCCCCTCTCCATTTCCAGCATCACTAATCTTGTCTCATTCGGATTCTAAAGTTTGTTTTGTATTGTTTTATAAATACTTTTAGTCATTCAAAAGTCTATGCCATACTACTTCCTTGCGGCAACTTTTTTGTGAAACATTTTGTTTTCACTAATTGAGTTACCATATTTTATAATAGATCAAACTTACTGTGTAATTTAATTAACAAGCTACCAGAGAATTCAGATTTTCTTTGGAAATGTCCAAACTGTATTCTTTTGTTATAGTTCAGACAAAATAGATTATATCAGGAAATCTCTCATATAAGAGACTTTGTTAATGCACGTGTCAGGGATTGCAGAAAAGTGACTCATATTTTACTGTTTTTTTTTTTTTTTTTTTTTTTTTTTTAAGGTGTCAGGCGCCTCTGTTCTGTAAACAAATTTTTTTAAGCCATCAACAAATGTATTTTTTAGTATACCGGTAATTTAACGTTTTCTGCAAATGTTAGTTATAAAGGTTTGATCTAAAAGTTATTTCTAATCAAAATATCTAAATCCTGGTTTTCCTAATTAACCGAAAATCAGTACCTTCATTTTTTTAGCTGACATTTAGGGGAAAAAAATCTAATTACTTTTTTACAAACAGTTATTGCCAATGTTTCTTTGATATAACTCACGAAAAGTAAACGTTGACTAAATACAAATAAACAACAAAAAAACATTCAATTCTATATCTTTTAATAGGTACAATAGCATTGAACCTAAAAAATAATTTTTATGTGGTTTTTAATCTTTTTTTCAATTAGTAATAATTAATAAAACAGCAGATTGACAGTCAAAACTGTTGTTGTTTATAAATAAAATAAGCGAGAAATCACCGCCATTTGCGGAATAATTTTAAAGTACGTCACTAACAAAACCAAGTTGTATCCATACACTAACATTTTAGTATAAATTTCGTGGCCTATTATAAATCTTATGGTTTCTATTATTTTTTTTACATAATGCTATGAAAGTTATGGGGGTGTCTAATTCTATATTTTTCTGGATTATGAGTGTCCCTTACAAAAACAAGTCGCTTTAACAATGGCTACTGTTGTCTGTCTGAACACAACATTACACTTTCTCTAAGAACGAATTGTTGTTATAAAAATATAATGCTCATATTTATATAAAAATTTTCCTTCATTTTTTACTTTAAAATTAGGTTTTACATAGTGCCCTACGTCTAATCACTAACATTCATATTTTCTCAACATAAATTGTAATGGATTGAATGAAATTTATATAAATGTACCCCTTAATGATACAATTAAACAAAACATTTCTGTCGCCATTTTCCCAAAAATGACTATTCGTTAGTTAGTCAAAGTAAAAAAATAAAACACGAACGCCACCTTACGATGTTTAATAATGCTAAATTGGCCAAACATCGTTTTAAGGAAAATTAAACACGAATAAATTGGAAAATAACAACATTGATTTTGACCGCCAATAACGAACGACTGCATGTTCCAACAGTTTTAAAATGTAATGGTTAGGTTCTAAGATGAGTGACATAGATTGTGTAACCATTTCAATGAACTCAAGTGCTTTCATCTGTTTAATTTATAAGCAAATACAATTGAAAAATACAATTTTCAATAAATAAACTAGACATGACTATGTCTTAATATCTCTCTCTGTTGAGCATCCTAATAACTAAATTTGCAAGATTTTGACACTTTGCTACGTTTCATTGTATGTTCAAATTATAAAGGGCGTGAGTTAGTTCAAAAAGTAACATAACTAAACGAAAACTGTAGAGTTTTCAGATCACTTTAAATAAAACAATTTTCCTTTATTAATTTTCCGATTTTCAATTATGACGTTTTATTTGGGTCCATCGAGACTTACTTTTTATCGAAATCAGTTCTAACGAAATCGGAATTGTCAGTTTTAGTTTTATGACAACTCCAAAATAAGGAGACGATATAATATTAGTAAGTAATTTGCTGATTGGTAAAGCTGGGTTGGAATCCGATGCGCAAAATCATTATGCACAGATACTCGATTTCGAAATAATAATACGAATATTGAAATCATTTGAAACCTATTAATTCGATTATCCATTTCACCCGAGTATCAACATCACTATTTGGCACCATTTATTTTATTTTGTTACAAATTTGATGTAGGCTTTTCCAATATCCCTGTACAGATAATATCCACGGCGTATTGTGATTGTCACATAACAGTGATTTTGTTAAACGGGATCACCATAGTAACAGCTCCCTTGCACCTACAATATGCAATCCAACCGGAAACCAGAGTGACTACTTCCGAACCATCCAGCTGTTCCGGAACTACGCAACTAAACCCAACCGGAAATGACGTGTCCATAGGGTACAGATTAACTCCAACCAAGGACTATGTGTTAATCAACACAATGTAATTATGTACCCACGCGGGAGTATATATTGTGTAGAAATGCATTAGTATTTACATTTATAATACAAACAAAAACATAGTACATTGCTTTTAATTAATGAATTTTACAATGTTCAAATGAATGCCAATCAAAAATATTATGCAAATACGGAAATAGTTCATTAGTTTACCACACAGGTTCTCAACTATTACGAAATGCAACTTTAAAAAATGATTACTTCTCTATAATTACTTTCACCTTATGTAAAAGTTATTCAATTGAAAACAATTAACATGTGGAACACGTAATTTTCATTTTTTTTTTTTTTTTTTTTTTACAACCACGTGTTATTTAGAAAAACCACATTACCAGTTTTGGGCCTTTTGTTCCGAGTTCTCGGTTTAAAAAAATTATTGCTACGTTTTAAATGAGAACCAAAGAAACCAGCTGTTATCCCCGGCATTACACGGTTTAAATATGGATAATGTTTTTAAGGGCTTTGTATAGATAACCTTTGTAAGCAAAAACAAATCGATATCCCATCGGGCTCTTTAACTCGTTTTATGACCTAGATAGTAAGTTTGTAAGGGTTTTTTTCTAAAATCTACAAAACAAGTTTACTCTAAAACAAATCAAATTTGTGTATAATTTTCTTCAGGAATGAATGTAGATCTAAACTAAACTAAAAACTAAATTTTAAAATCAAGATTTAGCCAAACACTTATGAGGAAAAATTTTGAATGTTTGTATCAAAGCATACTTCAAGTTTTTTTAATTTTTATGTATTTAAAATATTGATATTGCAATACATCCAGAATATACAAAGCAACCTATTTAGCTATTAAACCTTTTTATTAGAAATATCAAAAAATATGTAGTGACGTGTACAGTCATCGCTTTTAGTATATGTGAAACCTTATCTTTATAAATCATTTTATTTATAATAGTATTTAAACAAAATATAGCGGTGACTATAAAAATAAATAACAGTTTTCAGATAAAAGTTCATTATCCAAAACGAGTTCGCAATGTCGAAGCAAATGTTCATCTGCCACATTCACTCAATATTACAATTAAAATAATACTAAATTAAAACTGTTATATAACAAAAGTATTTAACTAATAGTGATTTTAAAACACACAATAATTAACTATAACACATAAAAAACGCACATTTTCACTACTAAGCATTTTCAGGTAAAGCATAAGGGAAACTATAAAGAACAGATGATTTTCTAAGAAAAACAATCCAACTCTAATCAAATGTCATTCATACTATTTGCTAGTTCTAGGATTATGAGAATTTGTAGACATTAATTTAACACCCTTAGAGGTTAAATTTCAGGTCATTCTCGTCTTATTGGGCTCTAATTTTATTGGAAATCTCAGCCTATTTCATGTTTCTAAGTTCAGGAATTTGATGAAATTTCTAGTCAGTCAGGACATTTACCTTAAGCACAAAGAAGAGAATATACTTCTTATCTGTGCTTTAAGTCATACATATATAATTACACAACGAAGTCAGTATTGTTCTACAAAGGTTTCATAAATTAAAGTGAATATTTTAGTAGTCCAATTAAATTCCATACAGGATAAAGGGAGAGCAGCGCCCTGATGTCATCAACTTGGACTTTATTTAATATTAAATACAATTTTATTTAAAGTTTTTTATATATCAAGAACTAATTTTATTTGAGATACTGTTTATAGAATGTACAGTAAATTTAATTTTCATGAACAAGTAGATTTAATTTTATTTAATTATTCATTATTTATACAATAAATGTTTGTTTATAAAAACGTTTTTATTTTTTAATTTATTCTATAAATTGGAACGTATTTTTACATAAGTTCTTGTTTCTATGTTGGTTGCAGGGTTTTTTTTGTTGTTTAAAGCAGAAAAACCTATCGAACATCATCGCCTTAAAAAAAAGAAAGAAAGGAAGAAGAAGAAGAAGAAGAAGAAGAAGAAGAAGAAGAAGAAGAAGAAGAAGAAGAAGAAGAAGAAGAAGAAACGTAAAATAAAGACCTCTAATCCGAGTCAGAACAAGAAGTCGAGAGAACTGAAAGGAAAACAAAAGAGATGAATCTAACCGAAGACTAGATCCAGCTAGATCTCTTTGGATTGACACTCTTGTACCAATGACTACATAAATACTATAAGACACGACATAGGATAGGGAAATAGTCTACGCTTTACGGGTGCTGTTCGTCACAAGTTTGACAGACAGCTAGCAGCAGGTGCTTGACTGTACGCATCCCACTTGGTTGAGACTGTACAACTGTTGACCTCTCTCTCACAAACCTTCTCACTTACTTCCGTCAGCATAGTCAGTGTTGTCAGTTCGTGCGCTGAGATAAGCGATTCTCGACCTTCCCTCGCATCTCTGGTCCCATATGTGGCATCAGTGCGTTTTCTCTTACCCGCCTGAAACATTGTTTGACCGTAGAGCCACCTAGCGCCAGTCACATCAACTTCAGATTCTCTAGCAGAGCGACCTAGCGGGTATTGGACAACTCAAGAATAAGCGTAGAATATTTAACATGGCCATGTCGTGTCTTATAGTATTTATGTAGTCATTGCTTGTACTGACTGTAGTCAACCTTGAAGGCTTTAGTTACAGGAGTTCAAGATTAGCAGAAAACGTTACTTTTGAGAGTTAACTTTGTGTACTCCCTAGCCCTACCACAAAATACTTCCAGGATCGATTTTGCTCTTCCAAGATATGACAACATATTAATAAACTGATGTCCGGTTGCGTCTTACAAAAACAAAAATAATGAGTTCGAACAAAACTTGTAAATCAGTCTTGTTGGAAGATCCGAAGTAGGTACAAACCAATGATAAATTCGAACTCGCCTGTTTAAAATACCCAAATAAGTTTCATACAAAATTCATTTCTTTGCACATTTAGTTGGCAAACGATATTTTTAAAATAAAATGGCGTTTAATTACGTTAATGTATGAAGTGTATGTCCAGAATTAAATTTCTTCGTTGATAAAATGTCTAAAATCATTTTAATATTGAAACTAAAGCAATAATATAACAACGGGATCAACCATCATTTGTTTGTTTCTATAACAGTACTTGTTGAGCATAATTAGTTGTCAGCTTCCCTCCCCCCCCTTCACCCGTCTAGTTGGTTACAATTAAATACAGTAATGTAACACTAAGAGAAGCCATAGGCGATGAATGTCACTGACTCATAGATCAACGTCACTCTGTTACTATGTTGGCAGTACTTCTATAACAAACTATTTATATATACACAGCTGATTCTCTGACGTGGATAAGACGTGAAATCGCTTCTACGTTCGCATGCCAATTCCGATCCTGATATAAGCAGATCGTAAAGCTGCACAAAATGAGCTATTTTAAGTTTATGCAGGACGTAGAAGAGGAGATACTAAATAACCGTACTTAACGACCGCCATTGTTTTGGATCTAAATTTGTATTGAAAAAAGCGATCACTAATGGATGTTTATTGCGAGGTTTATACACAATAATGTCCTACATTTTTTAAAAATTCTTGTCGGGTACATTACAAAACTCGACAAAATATGAAGAAAAGAAAATATGACAAAACTTTAATAAAATGAATGTGAATTCAACAAAATTCATGATTTCAGACAAAATTATAAATATTCATTGTTAAACAGCCCTAGAACTACATATATTTTATTTTATATATACTATTCGTATCTGTCAAATGTATTCTTTATTTTTATTTTAACTTTACCTTCTATGTGGCTACATGTTTCGCTACCACAGGCAGCATCATCAGGTCAGCTATTATGTCCATCAAACACTTATAAAGTGTTACAAGTGTTGTGTATTTATAAGTGTTTGATGGACATAATAGCTGACCTGATGATGCTGCCTGTGGTAGCGAAACATGTAGCCACATAGAAGGTAAAGTTAAAATAAAAATAAAGACTACATTTGACAGATACGAATAGTATATATAAAATAAAATTATAAAATATCTCTAATGTGTTTTTTATCGGAAGTTAAACAGATTTAGTCCGAAATCGATTAATCACGGAAAATAAAAAAGAGAGTGGTATTATAACATCACTCTGTGTATAGTCTAATAAGCCTACATTTATCCCGGGAAAAATTCGTCTCTATTTTTCGGAATTAATAATTTTACTCTTCGGAACATCGTAAATTTCACGTGATTAATGACACAGCTTGGTTAGGATTTGACAGATTTTAAGTTCTTTTTTTTTTTTTTTCACTGCACTAAAAACCAATTAATAAGCAACCCAATCGTTCAACTCTCCAGATGAGGGTAAATAATATGCTCTAGCACTTTGTGTTATGGTGGACATTTTAAATTCTGGTATAAAACTTCGTACTTTAAAAAAAAATTACAATTATATCAGAAAAAGATGGATTCGTCTTTGTTAGGTTAAACAGATTTTTGTCATAAAACTTATGTTTGGAGTTTTAAGAGTGCAGATTGCTAATACAAAACCGATCCTTGCAGTTTGCAATCTCACTATTTTCTTATATAAATTTAAAGAAACTGATGTAAGAGGAATGAATTTTTCTTGAATTGGTAGAAAATACAAACGTGAAGTTGTCAATATTGTATTTCCTGTAATATTTATACATGATCATCAGTAGTTGAAAAGAGATAATCGTCATAATTATTTTCAATTTTCATATTATATATGCTAATTATAAATTGGGGTTTTTCCAAAATGTGCCGTTGCTTCTAAAATTAAAAGAAAGTACCTGAAGTAAGACCGTAAGTTTTTTTACGCTTTTTTCGAAGCATTAAAATGTTTCGATCCTACTAACATAGTTCGACCCCATCATCCTGCTGTCTTATCCTTGTGGTAGTGAATGTTGATTTTCAATATTTTATTTTCTCGTTGTGCAAAATGAAACCCTATTTTAAAAATGTTATCTCCGTTTGGTGTAGAAAACGAACAACACAAAAGTAATTAGTAATTTCTGCAAAAATTAACGTGAAATTTAACAAATATTGGTTCTGAAATAATTTGGTATTTTTACTCTTCGAAAATTTAAAATGAAGACATAAAAAAACAATTTTTATTTTAATGGGGATTTCGCATGTTTTTGGAAGTTGAACAAGAGTTTGTCATCACTTTTCGTCTAACTTAAGTAAAATTACAAAATGGCTATACTTTAACATTTTTGGTTTATTTTAAAACTGCCAAAAAGTTCCAATTAATTATGAACGTACAGTGACGTTTCAGTCCATAGTAGCAGCACAGACAAGAAAGTCAGATGAGGCAGACAAGTCTCTTATCCGTATTAATACTTCTACAGATGGCATATCTTGCTAATACATCAACATCAACGTCGTAATTTTTGTATCTAATTAAACAATTACAGTCATTTTCCTCAATTACAAACGTTAAGGAGTGTAATTATACATCAGGAAAACTCCTTGAACATTTTCAAGAGACTTGAACAAAAATACATATATTGTTTATAATGAAATAGATAATGACTCAAGAATTCGGAAACTAATTTGTATTTTTTTTTAATATCAGCTAATAATTAGGTTTTAGTTATCTGTCAGCCTAGTATGAAGGGTAAATGAAGGTCACATCATCACTCACATGTCTGCCTGTTATCAATAATGGTTTTAATTGGGGGATAAGTCCTTAATTTAGATAACCATCAAGGTCAAATATAATATAATTTTGTATTAAATAACAATATTGAAAAAACTTCAACCTACTGTATTACGTAACTTTATTTTTACATTTTAATAAACAAAAATGAAGGAAAAACGGACGGCTGCATAGATTATCGTTGAGGTATAGTGCGCATTAAATGTAGTAGCTCATTTTTAGATTGACATTTTAATCCAATGCCTTCGATATTATTACCTTGTTATTAGATATTCGATACCATGTTATTAGTTACATCTATGCCAATAAATATGGGAATGTCACATAAAAATAGAATGACTACCCGGATAACCTCTAAATTAGGCGAGAAATAGTTTTAATTTTATATTATCAGTCTTACTGAAATCCGTATAATTCTAACATGGTATCTTAAGATCTTTAATAATTTGGCACCATTTTGTTTGTTTGTATTACAAACAAGTGCGATGTCCAGAAAAATCGTTGGTATATTTAAAAGGGGTTGTTTAGTTTCAAATGTAAAAAAAAAAAAAAAAAAAATTATAATAACCTTTTACCTATAATATCGCAAATAAATTCATTCTTGTGCATTTAAAATCTATTTCACCGGAAATGCTTTCTACGGTCCAAAAAATGGAAGAGTTGATAAATATTTTTTTTTTTAAATATTATAAACTAACCTCAAAAATTAAAAAGAAAACAATAAAATTAACGACTCTAATAATCACAAATTTAATTGTGTTATGGTCAAATTTTGATTTTCCTATTCCTAGATTATAATTGAGTAAATGACAGTTTGATTTTTAATTTTTTTAAAATTTTTGTATTCATGATTTGCATAAACCTCTAATAGCTCATTTCATACAAATGGCAAACTCTATATAGATACAAACTCTATATTGATGTTGGCAAACCAACGAATACCCCCTCCCCCAATTGTTCTCATAGCTAAATGTGGAATATTTACAAATTCATCATGAATCCCATGTTCCGGTGGACAATTACATTTCCTTGAGTATGAAGTCTGTACACGCAAAGTTGAGACTGGGCGTTAGATAAATAAATAAACACTTACTTAATCATGTCAAGACATTGTTGGTCGTGGGATGCTTTAGTAAGGAAGTTCACAATTATCTGGACAGATGACGCCCTAAGCTCATTGTACTAGGAATGAAGTCTTTTCAGGATTTGCATGTCTTGCGATATCACGTTATTGCAAAACTTTGTCTGTAATCGATTATTAAAACTGATCCAGATACAGGAAGAATTATTTTAATGTCAAATATAAACTGTGGATTAACTTTGTTATACATCCTGCTACAAAACCAACGAAGCCATGTCACCAGAAGTGTTTTTTTACTATTTGTGTGTAAGAAATTTGTTTAAAAGATATCTTATCAACTTTTTGTTTGTGTGTTAAAAAAATCTTCTGAAATATATTTATATATCAAATAGAACCTAAATTCACTTCGCTTGTGCTAACTATTTTTAAAATTTAATTCCTTTTATATCTAATTGTATACATTTTTTCTGTCATTAATCTTCATATTTTATGAAAATTTGAATATTATAAATTATGTAACAATACCATGGTCAATTTAAAAAAAAAGTTGATTTTTTATTTATTGATAAACTCTCGACCCGACATGTTTTTGGAAATGGCGACAATAATTTTAAGTTCCTTAAAGGGTATATTTAAACAAAATCTTTGGATTAATATTCAGAAAATCTGTATTTTTAATTTTTTTTTTATGAGTTATAAAAAGAAAATGGAAATAAAAGCTTGTGCTAAAACCACATGACTTAGGCATATAGGGATAGTTATACAAAATCGAAGTCTTTTAAGCGGACTAACGCTTACATATTAATTTGTTCGTTAAATAAACATACATATTCATAATCAGAATAACGTGTATATTTATTTGATAACCCACACATAATATTTCCAAAAAACATGTTTTAGCTGTATAGATTTTACTCCTTAACTACCCAAGAACATTTTTTACCGCTATATTTTTCATATATGTGGAACAATACAAAGTTTGAAATATATAGAATTTATCGTCTTGTCTGTGTAGACTGATTGCAACTTATAGATAGACAGACGGTCAAACACGCGTATGAAGTTCCTTGATTTTACCTACAGACACAAAAACACCTCAAAATATGGTAATAATATCTCCACATAACAAATACTTTTTGACTGTAGCAGACGACAAACGGACATAATTCTAAACACAGCCTTAAACGTGAAGGACCTCAAATCGAATATTTTCGCCAAAAACCTTGACAACGGATTTTCACCATCAATCAACTTTCTCTACACTACATAGATGTGACAAAAATAAAAACAAGAGGGTGTGTAATTCAAGAATGTCTAATGCGACTAAAAAAATAATTTCAGACATCAGAGTACAAATATTTGTTATATAAATGTGTACATCGAATTGATCACTATAAGAAAAGATATAATTTATCATATAATAATATAATTAAAATATCATGAAATGTTTTTGTTTTTTTTAATTATAGTTTTCACATTAATTTTTTCCCCTTATGACGTCCCTTTATAAACTAAAATTCAAAATATAAAACAATTAGACCCTTAATAAAACACAGCTTAAAATCGGTTTAGGCTGTATGAACAGATTTTCGTAGGATTTATTTTTTTAAAGATATCTTCTCAATTGAAATGAAAACATCTTAAATGCCGTTTACTAACTTTGAAAAGTGACATCATAACATACTAGAATTTTCTATACAATGTCACCGTCTAAATATACATATTAAAAAAATGTTCAATTGCATTTCGTTATTGTTTTTAACGAAAACTACTCCATTCGATAAAATGTACATTCATTTTCTATTTAATAAAAATAGGAAAATAATTACAGAAAATGGAATAATAATCGTAAATCGTGAATAAAATTGAAATGTTTGGCTATGAAGAGGGTTAGATGGTTATCGATTCGACTGGAAGACGCATAATCAGCTCCAAGAGAATAATTTGATTTTATAAGATATCCAGAATCCATCTAAATAAAACTGTTTAAACAGTAATAATAGTTAGTTTATTTTATTAGGAATGGCATGTTCTGTTACACACCCCTTAAGGCACTGCTGACAACAGATTATATTGGAAATTTTTGCAATTATTTTGTAGCCTACTTTACATATTAAAAACGTAAAAAAATAACATACTTGTGGTATTTAGTTATCTTTAAAATGGGATTAGATGCAAGTTCCAATATGACGAAAAATTCTGTTTATAATGGAAACTTGTCCGCGAGGAATTTCTTGATGGGAGAGCTTGCATCATTTCAGAATGTTCATGCTAGAACTATGCAATTTCTCTGCATTCTTGCAGAGCCATAACTAAAAATAATGTAAAAATGAACATGAAGTTGAATTTTCAAATGAAAATCGATTTTTTTATGACTGGATGAAAGCCATGTTTTACGTTTGAGTAATAACTCTTTTTTATCTTAGATATACGTTTTTGTGGAATGTTTTAAATGTATGGGAACAAAATATTAGTCAGAAAGTTCAAATTTGGATTTCTTTAAAATTTCATTTACCGAGTAATTATTTATAATTGTTTTATTTTGTTTTGTTACAGGTACGATTATTTGTTGGATTCCTTAACAGTGCTCGGAGATATCATAAACTTGATTCACGCTCGACGAATTCTGTCTGAGGTTAGAGATATTGATCATATTTTTCGGTTTCAGTTAATCTGAAATTTTTAATATACAATTAGGACTATAACTAATGAAACTCCCAACAACGCGATGTTTCAATAACTAAGTCATCATCTTCAGTTAGGGCACGTACACAAACCTTGTGCCACTGACCCAAGAGTGGCTAAGCCAATTAATTTACTATTGCTTACAGATTTTCCACAATTTTTGCTCAATATATTTAAGTTGGAACTGCATTCAACAATTAAGTAACGCTTATCAACATTTTATGTAATGGAAACGATTAATACAAACTGTACGAAAATTGCCCAATCAAATAGTGTATATATCTTTATGTCCTGATATTATAGGATTTGTGTTAAATTTGTTCTAAGCTAGTTCAGAGGCATATTTTTTTATAGTTTTTATCGTCTAAAATCTTGGAAATTCGGAAAACGTGACTCGAAATTTTTTTCCCTCAAATTTGCTAAGGACTTATAAAGCTTTGTGATCGTTCCTAACTTGTTTTTATCAGAATTAAACATTCCTTCTAAAATTATTTAGTTTCAAGTTATAACAAAAATAAATTTTTGGTCTCGTTTTTCGTTCTGCCTATCCATTAAAATCCTTGCCTGACTCTTAACTCTATAACCACTCAACGGATATGGCAGGTGGAATGTTTATTCAACATTTATGAAAAATGAGTAATAATCTAGAGTAAATAATCTCAACAAGATAAGGATTTTTTTCTCTTTTTCAGAATAATAGGGCATTTTTCAGAGAGAGAGAGAGAGAGAGAGAGAGAGAGAGAGAGAGAGAGAGAGAGAGAGAGAGAGAGAGAGAGAGAGAGAGAGAGAGAGAGAGAGAGAGAGAGCGTTATGTGATGTTTAAAAAAATCGATTTAGTGTTTTCGCAGATATATTCGTTTTGAGATCCTTTGAGTGCAAACCAAAGGTTTTTGTAATGAATGTCTGCCTTATTTTTTCTCGACAACTCAAAATTTGTGGCGTCAGTAAAAGCTTCAGTTTCAATAAATTTAGGAACTTAGGGCGACTTTTGGACACAAGCAAACCATGTTTAGGCTCTATTAAAATAATACGTTCAACAATTTAAAAAAGTAATTAAATGATATTCAATTTCCGTATTAAATAGGGCATAGTGAAAAACTAAACAATAAAGAATATTGATTACGAAATTGTGGAGATATCAAAAATTGTTACATTTAGTTAGTGCTTGGTCTTGAAGATGGGTGTGTGTGAGATAAGTTGGAACAATGTATTTTGACACGTTTAGTTTTACGTTCAAAGAAACTGTATAGTACTTAGCAAGTCCTGCCTCGGTAGTTCTAAATCGCTTTCATGTTGCCTTTATTTTGTTCTGTGTTGCGACTTTAGAGTTCAAAGCTTTCGTGTCATCGTAAATTAATTAAACGTCATTTAATTAAAGTAGAACCATCCATTAGTTTATTCCCAAATCGTGATTCACAATCTTGACTATCTCGTGATAGTCGTTTCCCAAAGCTAATCATTTTAGAATTGAAGTATTTTGCACGAACGCTAAATATCGAGACAACATTTGATTTTCGATCTCATCATAGTTGACTTAATAACAGTTTGAGGGAACGTCTATTGAAAACACGTACATTCTGAGCTAATCAAACACACAGTTTGTTGATTGAAAACAGATGACTTTCCCATCGCATTGAGTGTTAACGGTGCTCCAGTACAGACGGCTTGATTCACACGAGTTTGGTCGTCTAACTGTTAGGAGTGGATCGTGTCTGCCCTATTGCTGCTACGTGTAGACACTATCTGTTCCTCATTCCGTAGAGAAAATTATTTGTCTGAGAAATATTAGGATGAAAACAAGGCTCATCGATCAATAAAACACTCATATAGCGGCGTAATAAAACTGGACTACATCAAAATAGAAGATTTTCTTTGTTTATCAGGTCTGTTTGTGAGAATCTCAAGATTAATTCCCCCAAAATTTAGTGTTTAAGGGTCCCATAGGGAAATGTATTGGATATCTGTATTGCATTTATTGTTTTTTCTTTACATTAAATTTACTTGAAAGTATATTTCAAAAAGTTTGTTCTTGCTATCGTGTGTGGCAAAATCAAAGTTTTAAAACTTCAAAGCACAGAGAAGAAAGAATACCTAAAGATAACTGAGATATTATTTTCATAGATAACCACCATTTTGAAACTTACAGTTAATTCGTTACTTAACAAACTTAACCATATCTTTATGAAATGGAATTTTTTCATAGAGTTAGAGGGGGGAGAGGGAAACATGTTGAGAGCTAATAATAATTGTGCTAAATAATGGTCAGTATTTATTCATCTTTAACCCTTTCAGAATAAGGAAATATATATGTTTTACAAATTTTACGGCGCCATGAATAATAAACCTAGTTTCGTATCACCGCGAACAGGTTAGGTTAGGTTAAGTGTACACTTGTGATAAAAAAACCTGTAATACATACTACTTTAATATAAAATCTGATCTAACCTAACCTGTTTGAGGTGTTACAACTAGGTTTATTGTTTACGACATCGTATCACTAACAATGTAAATAGTTGATTACGTCCTTTTATTTTGTCTGATATAAACGGATACTTTTAGGATTTATTTATTTATTTATTTTTGTGCAATGGCCTTTTTCGAAATGTTCCATACACATCACTCAAAAAAATGCTGTCTCAAAGATCTTGGTTACTTTTGTTAACTAATGAATTACGTTTTAAATTTGATATTTTAATAAATTAAATTAATTATTATATATTTTAATTATATCTGTTAAGATCTACATAATTAATTTGAGTTCAATTTTCTACCAATCTTAGCATTTTCTATTATTTATATTTGTCGACGCGTTTCGAAGTTCTTCCATCTTCGAGACCTACTTAAAATAGGTCTCGAAGCTGGAGGAACCCTAACCTAACCTAACAAAATCCTAACCAAACCTGTCCGTTGTGTATAGAATCATTTATTATTTACAGCTTTCTAGCATTTATAAAACGACGACCTACTTATTTTAAAACGGCCCAATTCCGGATATTACAGTATATTTAGAACTTTCTTCATTTTAAAACAACCGATTTTAGAATAAGCTTTTATTTTTTTAAATGGAGGTTACAAAGTACACTTCAAACTTATAATTTAGTTGGCACTATGCATTCGTTGTAATGATGTAAACATAACCTTAAAATAAATTTATAACTAATCCCCCCCCCCAAATACGGTATTGATATCATCATTGTTATACTAAACACTTTAATGTATTAATGGTTGTATTTTCTCTCCGTGTATTTTAATTGGGATATTTTAAATATTTGAACCATGTATACTCTGATCAACTTACGGCGAATATATATACCTAGAGTGTCAATTAAACGTTCCCCGAGAAATTAGTTCCCACAAACTGTAATTCCACACGTAATTTTCATTCCATTCGATGCAACCTAAATTAGTAGAGGCCTATATTTGGAACCGAGTACTCAATGCGATGTCAAGTCCTTGAAGCCGAGGCTGTAGTCCGGCCGGAACCGTGGCCGTTCACCCATGCACGCTTTTTGTTTGCAAAACAATATTAATTGCACGATCTAAAGGTACTTCGTCAATGCAATCATCCTTTATGACTAACGTAATTTAATAGTCTAACTCCATAAACGTACGTGTATACCAGACTGCGTTGTAATTATCTATTTACACGATTTTAACGGCTGCCCATTTGAAATTTAAATTTTGATTTATGAGTCACTATACCTCGTTCCAGCTTAGATATTAATCCATAAATTTAATATGTACTTAAATAACTTCCTAAGTTATTGTCAGAAATTATAATCTTATGGTCGATAAAATATTGCCGATAGCTCTATTTAATTATACTTTGCTGAATGAATTTATAGTAATTATAACCGATAACAATTTCTACAAAATTAACTTTGCATGACCCAAAGTAATCTATATTTTTATGAGTTTCCAAAAGAAATCTGTCCTATATAATTTGTAATTTGTTTTATCTATGAAATTGTCAATAAATACAAAAATATTATATTCTTAATTTAATTAACATTCAAAATAAATTACTCCCAATGAAGTTGGATAAATTATAGTAGGAAAAAACACTTTATTGTAGGATCATGTCCGCACGGAACTAAATAGGAGCGCTCGTCTTCAAAAGTTCCTGATAGTTAGTGTAAACTATACTAGAAAGAAAGCAGTTCAGTTTCTGGTTGTTTAAAGGCGAAACACCATTTAACCATCATTGCCTTAAAAAAAATAGGTAATGAGCATAAAATAGGGACCACCTCTTCTCCCTGGAATAACTCTTAATAGCTTTAGGGTCGGAAGAAAAAGAGTTGGTCAGGGAGATTTAATAGAAAAGATGTAAAAGATTTAACCCAATATTAGATAAAAAATAAATGTCATTATAATTCAGGATTCCTCCGCAGTCACAGTTCGAAAGATATGGCGGTTTTTTGTGTATCTATTATGGTTAGATTCTTTACGTCGTCATGGGACATTCTACCCTCAGGGGCTCACTATCGTTAAGTACGAGCGTGGTAATAATCCTGATGAGTCCTAGTTGGATCTATATCTTTGTTCACATGCCCTCTCTGTCATCTTTCCCATCAGGTCTCTCTTGACCAACTCTTGTTCTCTTCCGACCCTACTTTTTATTTTGAATTCTCTTAATATGCGAAGATGACGGAAAGGTGTATCCCGCCTTTAAAGAACGAAATAAAAAAGAGACATGGTTAAAATAACCGTAGCTTGTTTTAGAGGGCAGTAGAGAATGTTGCTAATCAAGTCGTTACGTCTCTCGTTGTAGAACTAATGGTGGAACATAAAATCAGAAATTCTATCACTTTTAATTGTCTCTGAACCTCCAGCCGTGAACTCAATCTACTAAACCGATATTTTATTTTTCACTATTAAATTTTCATTTTATTTAATGGTTAACCATTCAAAGAAGGATTCTGACCTTTCCGATATTTCTGTTGTGTTTGTTAACGGTTGAAGTAAATTAATAACAGTTACTTTTATGAGTAAGCTTTATTCGAGATTGATCATTGCTAGGTTACGACAATCGATAGGTTATGTAATATGTAGATAGTTTACTGTTCACAGTGATTGGGATTTTGTAACTGCTATTCTTGTAATCTGTTTCTTTTTTATTATTTTAGAAACTCAATTTTTTTAAGACAATAAATCTTGGCGAGTTTTGCGCTGATGTACATTATACATACTTTTATTTCTAAAATAAAATCACACACACTAAATTTTAACTTATATTATTTAACTAATTACATTGTCGAATTGTGTTTATTTTAATTATTTATATAAGTACAAATTTTGAATAAATTGAGAAATGAGCATAAAATTAAATATACGAATATAGAAGCATTTCCAAGGACTTATTTGAAAGAGTTTAAGTGTAAAGTGCGTTCTCATGTTTTTAGGAACATAAATAAGCATTGCTTTTAGTATGAACTCATAACACAACACAGGCAATGTGTTATATTTCAACTGGTTTCAGTTCAGTCAGAATTTGATGATAGGTCATTTGGTGTATAATTTAAAAAAATATATCTCTTAAATCAATTTAAAACTGATTTATTATTTTCATTTTTGTGAATATGGTGTTGTGAATTGATCATTCACTTTGTGTGTTTTTTGTTAGTAAAAACCCAACAATATTAACCTAAACTTATTTGTCGTACTATTTTATTTCAAATTAGTTAAATCAGTTATTTAATATGTAAATATAATTTTTTGTAATCATTTACAAAATAATAATCTTATATAAACCTTAACTTTATAATTGGTCGTGATTCAAATCACCCTTGTGATCGTTTCTTTAAATTTACCACCGTATACGTGTATATTATTAGCTTACTCAGTTATTAACGAAAATCCCAACCCGAGTAGTTTAATAAATTTTTAATTAAGTATGCTGGGCTCCAATAGTCGTAATGTTTGTTTAAAACAGTTTCTAATTACAGTCATTTTATAATACAACGCTGTCTACATAAAACGTACCTGTAACATTGCGACTTGTTAGGTTAGGTATTTTATTTATTCAAGTGGTCTGTATTATACGAATCAAATATACACTAGTTGAATTACACATGACCTAACCTAACCTCTTTACCGCGGTACGTGTACATTTAGGCTAATATTATTATAGGAGTCAAATATGTACAACAGTTGAAAATTATACATGACCTAACCTAACCTGTCCACGGTGGTACGTCTGTATTTAATATTACTATACGAATCAAATATGGACTACAGTTGAATATTATACATGACCTAACCTAACCTGTCCACGATAGTACATGACATTTAATATAATTATACAAATCAAATATGGACTACAGTTGAAAATTACACATGACCTAACCTAACCTGTCAACAGTGGTACGTCTACATTTAATATTATTACACGAATCAAATATGTACTACAGTTGAATATTATACATGACCTAACCTAACCTCTCAACAATGGTAAGTCACTTTAACATTTCTGGTAGGCCTTGTGTTTATAAAACTACTGCATCCTTATATTTCTCTTTGTATAGAAACCATATTGTTTTTGTGGTGTGTTTCTTCACTCCATGGTCGAGCCTAACATATCAGCCATGACAAGAATTTCATGTTTTGGTAGTTTTTTTTTAAATCTGGAAAACGTTATGGTTATTTTGAAATCACTACTACAAGTAATTTCTCTTTCTGTATAATTGACAATCCAGAACGCGTTTAAGATCAATTAAAACAAGCATAGCGTGAGTAACATTGTGTACGCTGTACCACCGTCGCCCGCGATGAGGTAATTCATTGCGGATTTTGTAATGTTTTTCTTTACGTCTCACTATTTTCTATAAAATTGTACAAATTTGTAATTTACAATGTTTTTTTTGCGTATATACTACTGAAAAAGATATTTTGTGATTTATATGTACAATTTATTGTTTATTACCTTTAAAACAACACTTTAAAAATTAAATTCAAGTAAAAATCATAACTTCAAAAACAATACAATAAATGAAAGTACAATATAAGTTGTAACGTTAAAAATATCGCAGACACGCCTGAACAAAGAGTTTTGTGTGTTTATACGCATAATTCACGAAATAAATACTCGATATAATTTTTTCAATTTTCTGTTTTGATATTCTATATATCTATAACGAAGTTCACTCAACTCATGTCAGCTGTTTACCTGTGTTTAGATTGTTTGTACTTTTACCTGTAAAATATTATGACGGCCTTGAGATTCAGTTATTAGTTATTGATGAAAGAACAGTTTTAAGTCCGGAAGGTGTATTCCACTGTTTTAGCAACATATCAGCGAAAACAAAGAGATGTACGACAAATGTCAGTCAGTCAATGCACGATAAGGAATTTGCTGTTGATAGAAACGTAGAATACGCTCATAATAAACAAAAAACATGGTTCAGATTGTGGACATTAAGAATAGATCTTTGTATGGAGTAAATCATGTAAATGAACTGTAGGAATTATGTAAAAACAACGCATTATCTTTCTCACTCACTAATAGCAACAAAAAATAAACTGTATTTATATCTTTCTAATATTATATACGGGGTGATTTATATGGAAACGGCTTTATATTGCATAACTGAAAGGTGCTTAGAGGCTAAAACAAATACGGGTCTATATAGTTTAAAAAATTATACTTTTTTTAGGTTTAAAAGTTTTGTCCGCCATTTTGGATCCGCCATATTGAATCAAATTATATTTTTTAAATAGGAAAATGGACAGGTGATGCATGATTTTCTTGTAAATTGTTACAAGAAAAACGATGATGATAACAGTTTTTCGACAAAGTCCTTCGTTTTAAAGTTATAAGTATTAAAAGTTGCAATGACGGAAAAATCGTGTTAGCAATAAAACGGGGTAAAATGCGGCTTCGAAACGTTTCTATGTTGTTTTTCGTGCAGAATACATCCAATAACGAACAAGAAAACAATATTGAACCGTCGTAACGTAATACAAACATCTGATGTAAACTAACAAGTGATTTTAACTAGGCCTACATTTATAAACGGATATTAGTTAAGGTTAGTTCATTGACAATCTGTAGAGGGGAAGGATTTTGAAAATTTATTGTAGAATGATATGTTTTCAAATTTATTGTATTAGTATTGTATGATCGAAAACATTTATTTAAGTTTTAAAATTAAATATTGTAATATTTAAAGCGAATAATAACAGTTGACATTTAATTTGTAGTTGTGTTGTTAATTATTGGATTATTGTTTATTATTATCATCATTATAGTGTTTAAAGTTCGTTATTAGATGTATTCTACAGGAAAAATATAATAAGAAAAGTTTCAACCCCGCAGTTTTATTGCTAAAGCGATTTTTCAGTCATTGCAACTTTGAATGGTTATAACTTGAAAATGAAGGCACTTACGAAAAACTGCTTTCACCATCGTTTTCCTTGTTAAATTTTACGTGAAAATTATGTATCACATGTACACTTTTCTATTTAAAAAAAATGAGGTTTTATTCAATTTGGCGGATCCAAGATGGCAGACAAAAATTTCAAAAATACAAAAAAGTTTAATTTTTTAAACTATGTAAATCCGCATTTTTTCTGCCTTAAATTACCTCTCAGTTGTGCAATGTAAAGCCGTTTCCACAGTTAAAAATCATCTTGTATAAAATATATATACATCTTAAGACGAAAAAGACAATGTACTGAGTTTTCTCCTACATATTTCTTACTTGGTGTAAGATAAGTTTGTCCAGAAAAGTAACCCCTTATTAAATTTGTGTGATTAAAAAAAATTTGTTCTATATATTTAAATAGAGCCTGAGCTTGCTTCGCTTGTTTTATAAACTAGACCTAATCGTGAATCTTATTTGAATTAAATGGATTTTATAATGATGCTGGTCAAAACTGATTTTCGTTTTTTACCAATTATTCTTCAATCCTAGTCTACTTGTCTTTTTCTTTACAATTTGATACAGTAATTTGGGTCATTAATACCTTTCACCATAATTTAAACGAATATTCTTGTAACAGCTCAATGCTTGATTTATTATATACATATTTTTTTAATTTTTTTTTTTTTTTACATATAGGCTAACTTGTTAAACCGGAATTTTCGGGAGCCTAACAATTTTGTTTAGATCCTCATATTAGCAAAGTTTAATCAATTTCGTCGCAACCCATTTTGAGGAAACATGAATATCCCCAGACAACAGACAGACAACATTATAAAAACCCATTTACTCACCTTTGAAACGTATATTTCCGAGATAAACTGATTTTAAACCTAACTTTCTCCATAGGCCTAATAGGTGTTCAGAGGGTCAAAATAGAACATATAAAATTAAAGAATTAGTTCTAACAGGAAGCCTATATGTACCCCCTAATTTACATTATTTCTCATCACATATTCATATAAAGTAAAAATACATTTCCTTTAACACCTCGGGAATTAAGTAAACATATTTTCTATTGAACGCAAACAAACATGTCTCATAAGAAATGCATTTGATAAATTGCATAATTTGTACTCCATTTATGTTTAATATTCATAACAATTTTAATTACTCAAAATCATTTTATTCCAGTTCTATTTTGGCTCTTACAGTTGACAATTCAAAACCTCAATAGAGTTTTAAAATAAGCAGAATTTGTTTATATTTTTTGTACAGCCATCATTTTGAAACTTTTAAACGATAGTCACGAATAAACTAACTCAACCACAATCTTAATAAGATAAAGTTTTTCATCAACTTTGGCGTAAATCAGAAAACATTTGGAGTGGATACAAAAATTGGCGTATATACATACATTGGGAGCAACTTACAAAACGGACATTGGGTAAAACATTTCAGTTTCAAAATGAGGAAGTCTCGTTTTAATAAATCCACAACTCGGGGAAATAAAGGTATTAACTAGTTTATAACACCGCGAACCGGTTAGATTAGGTTAGGTCAAGTATTCTAGTGGAGTGCATATTGTAATACAAAACCTAACCTAACCTCTTCATAGCGAACCTAACCTGTTAAATAGGTTTATTATTTACAACGTGCAGGATTTGTAAAGCTCATTTTTCGCACGGTAATTTTAAAACGTCCAGTCCTAGGACTAAGATTTTTATCCAATGGCAGTTATCATAGTTTGTGGTAAATATATAATTGTCCAAAAGCGATAAATTTGACACACACATATAGATGGAGATGGTTGTCATATTTTCTGTTAGGCCCTATACCAAACTTTCGAGATATATTATAAATATTCGCTTAAATAAATTGTTTCAAAATCTTAGTTGGTAAAACTGAAAATACAATGGTCTATTTTATCGTTTACCGTACTATACCTCCACTTAATCTTGATAAGCTTAACAATCGATTATCAATACAATTTGAAAGCCAACATATTTTCCAATTGCATTAATATTCCGTATAAAAAGTTCTTTACAAAGTTTATGAAATGTAATATACAAATTGTGACTTTACAGGACGCATTGATTGTTGTTCCTTTGGCATTTTGTCGACAATTTACAATACATGTCAATCAGTTGAACGCGGGTAACGCGTGCATGCATGGCTGCGCATGATGTCTATTTTATTATGCATTCAATCATTCTCTGTCGCTTTGTGATTTCAGATTGAATTCCAGCGTTTTGATTTTGTAGGCGGAACGTTGGAAAATTAATATTTTCATGAAAGTAATAATCTATTAGTGTTTATATTTTGTATTGTATCCTTGAAATCAACCTCATTTCATTTAGTCCAGTTAACCTAGGAAGAAAAGTTGCGAAAAATTATAAATTAGGTGGCAATCTTTTATAGCACGTGTTTTTCATAAATTAATAACAATAATAACACATTTGTGTCAAAATCACAACCTACTAAAATTCCTAGAACCGAAAAACTAGTTAAAGAGTCACTATTATTACCTTTTTGCTTAGTAATTTTTTTCTGTAATTTTTAGAGAAAAAAAAATTATAAATTTAGTAAACCGTGATTACTACAAAAGTCACCATGATTCGAGCTCCATCATTTTTATTCCTGAAACCACTAGCTAGGAACGAAGGAGATAAGGAGGAGAAAAATTATGTTCATTCATGGAGCTGCTCAATAGAAAATAAAGAAGGTGAAAGTTCGCAACCGCAATATCAATATCTCACTAAATTCTGGATGTAGAGAAATTTTTAATTTATTGTAATATTTCAATTTATTGTAATATTTCAATTTGTTAAGGATACACGAATCTCAATTTTTAATTTACTTATCTCTATTATAAAATTAACGAAATAGAAACTTTGTATACGTTATTGTATAAATCATTAAGCAAAATTTGAATACTGTAGTTTAAAATATTCACAAATATGTATTACATTTGTAAATTATTTTATTCAAAAATTATATTAAAATTACAATATAATAAAATAAAAATTTTCTCCTCTGATTTTTCCCTTTCATTTGAAAACTTTAGAACCGGAATAGATGATTTTAGTAACAAATTTTACACTCTATAATGTTTAAATATTTTTTGAATTTGCAGAAAAATGTTATTTTAACAAAAATTTATAATTTGTTTTGGATAGCATTGATTTTTTTAACCGAGCTCCCACCTAATTTGTCCTTTTTTGCGACTTTCCATCCTACTGACCATGCGTGGGGAAGCAGTGTATCTATTTCATTGTATTATAGACCTACAGTAATCTAAAACAAGTTGTTATCATAGGCCTCACTTTCTCGTCATCACAACTTGTCATGCCTGGCAGGTATAGCCAATTATATGGACTATTGCGTCTTCGGTTTCAAGGTCAGACTTATTGCTTCACTAACGTTATGCAGCATTACAAAAGATCGACAATTTTTTTGTTCCTTCATTCTTTTATTTGCAACGCCTGCATTTCCTTACTACACGCTTCATTCAGTCAAATGCCGGCTATTGTACAGTGAATAAAAAGGTTTTTCTAGATTTATTATTGTTAAAAACATATTCACAGATGTGTGAAATCAAACAAAATCATAATATTATGGTTTCAGGCTGTTTATTATTATTATTTTTTTTTTTTTTATTTACCTGAACCCGTTGTTCCTATATAATATTATGCACGGATTACTTTTTTGAAATTAAAAAAAAAAAAAAAATTAATGAGTAAAATATATTTTGTCTACAGTTGTTGACAAAGTGGCATTTTGTTCATTTTAAATTAGTTTACAAAACAGCTGATTTCTCAACAGTTTCACTTTGCCCACTACTTTGCTCACTCCGAATGGCAACCGAACAAAACGAAATTTAGGTTAAGTTTATTTGAATTGATTTATAATATACAGGAAATGTCCCGTATGTAGGTTAGATTAATTCTTACATAAATAACATAAATAAACAACAAAACAACGTTTTAATGTTGAAAAAGGAAGTAATTATTCATGAAGATGATTGACAGTGTATGTACACGTAGAGTATTTTTCGTTTGCCGAGTTCTGAAGTTGGCAATCCCGTTTCCTCAACAATACACTTAAGTTATTTGTAATATTCATAAATAACCTCAGTTTTGACGTGAGAACTTCTATTCAGTGTTGGTGTGTTGTTTATCACTACTGCTATATTTTGTGTAGTTAGTTTTAAAATATGGACAGTTCAGAGGATGAAAACCTGTCAAATACCCCGCCTAAATTAGCGGAAAAAGCTAATAACGTTGTACTAAATCTCCTTCCTGTAAAATCAAGGAAAAAGTACGACCGCCAGTATGAACTGTTTTTATTGCCAAAATAACAACTGTAGACAAAGTATAATGTGCAATTCGTGAGCAAAGTGTCTTTTTTAAACTCGGTAAAATTGACGCACTCGGCAAGCCTCGTGCGTCAACATTTTTCTCTCGTTTAAAAGAGTGCCACTTTGCTCACTAGTTGCACAAATAACTATTCCCCTCAGGGACTCACGTATAATGAGTACAGCTGTGACAATCCTGAGCTAATCTAGCTGGATCTATACTTATCTTCATCTAGTCTTGAGTTAAATCCCTCTCTCATCTTTTTTATTCCGTATCTCTTCTTTTCTTCCGATCGCAACTAATTGAGTATTCGAGATTTCTATTTTATGTCCTTTGTTGTTTCTTTTTTTTTTTTAACGATGATAAACGTGAAGCTTTTCGTTTTAAAATAATAATAAAATGTAATTTTACCAATTAATAAACGATTCATAAACATTGAATTTACTTTCTTACATCCATCCACAAAACCAAAAATAATTATTCATCGCCAACTAAAACTACATTTACCCGTATTTTTAATAGAACCCAAGATTTTTTTTTTTAAATAATAGAAAGTTCCTTTTACAAATTACGTCTATTTATCAATAAAATTGGTAAAGTATAATAATAAATATCAACTAGACTTACCAGCTTCTACTTTCATTTAACAAAACTCACAATAACTATTAATAACATATGTATACCAACTATTAAACGATACGAGACTGTATGGCTGAATACACAAAACAAATTAATATTAACCAGCCGCACGCCTCCAGTACTTGGAGTTTAAACTAGAACGGAAAACAACATCCTAACTATCGTATATTAATGTCACTCTATAATCACTCCTTGCGCGCGCAACAATTATTTGCGTTAGATATTCGTAGAGGATGAATTTCCACTTCATACGCAACAATGGACTAGGAGATGGAAAATCAAGCTAAATAAACTGAAATCTGTCCATATCAATTTCACAAACAAAAGAATAGAGGTCCAGTTACCTTAAATAGAGTTGTAGTACCATATGTAGACACTGCCAAATATTTGGGGATGACACTAGATTCAAAGTTACGGTGGAAGGAGCACATCAGAAAAAAAAGGACAGATCTTGGTCTCAAATATAGACAACTGTACTGGCTCTTGGGACGAAATTCTCAATTGTCAATACACAACAAAATTATGATATATAACCAAATTCTGAAACCAATTTGGCTTTATGGAATATAACTGTGGGGTTGTGCGAAGGAAACGAACATCAGATGTATTCAAACCTTTCAGACTAGAGTGCTACAGAACATGGTAAGTGCTCCGTGGTACATCAGAAATAGTGATCTACATCGAGACCTTAGGATCCCTGATGTCGCCAGTGAAATTAAAAGGTTTGCTGCAAAGCGTGAATCTAGATTGCACCAGCATGTCAACGTAGAAGCTATTCAACTGCTTGACAACACCAATACAGTGAGAAGGCTGAAGAGAACTAAACCTTTTGAATTAGTGCAACTCATTGTGTTTTTAGAATCTAATATATAGCACAACAGTGGTTGACTGTATAGGTAGCAAATGAATATGATGATAGATGTAAATTGATGGTTGGTCTTTCAGACTAGTTTCAATAAATTTTTAAAATAAAAAATACGCAACAACACGAGGTATTCTTACTAAACACTGTTATTCTTTAACTATTCCATTACTTCTCAATTGTTTACAGAAATACATTTTATATGGCAATATCGCCAACTGTCAACTTTTTTCCTTATTCAACTTCCTCGTCATTAAGAATCAAAAAGGAAATGTAATGAAGACAAAACATTTTTAATGAAAACGTCAGGTAAATTCCCCTTCGTGAAGATTTTCCTGGTCTGAATCACTGTTCCTCCGCTTGTATCTTTTACTCGCAAGACACTGTGTTTTGTTGCTGTTCCTGGATTTTACGGCTTGAATCCTGCACCAGTTTTCCTCAGAATATTGTTTTCTGTTTATCCTCTACACTAAAATCGTGTCGGTTTTATCACATTAATCACCAGAATTTTTAGTCTGATACATAAACTGTAAAGTTGTTTAAGGGGTATCAAATTGATATCAAAATTTGCTCGGAGATATACGTTTTAATGATTTCTTTCTGTCATGGTTATTATTCACCATCTCTGTAAAAATCTGTTTGAACAGTTATCGGTAAAAAAAACAAAGCAACCCACTCATTAGAGAAGTTTTGCCAAATTTTTCGTGTATTGTGTTAGTAAACTAGAGATCACAATTTGATTATGATTCTCTTCAAATTGATATCCAGTTTAGGTTTTACAAATACATTTTATAATTTAAGTTTTAAAATTATTGGATTTCAATAAAGTTTTTACATAATCCTCAACTATGTCGTAACAGGTGATATAAAAATTGTTAACTGAATTACGTGATAACAAATCAATCAGTTTCAACTGTGGTCCATTGTTATCTGTTAAAAGTTATATTGCAGAAAGCGATTTGCACAGTTCATTGGCTGTAAGATGTGATTCCACGTGAGTAACTCGGGATGTGACACGTGACTTCCTCCTACCTGTGTGTCGTGTATTCTAATGAGTGCTGCTAAACGTTCGTATAATTATCAACTTATAAAGAGCGAGTGTTATTGTTAATTGTTCTGTAGTGATGATGTCATTGACTATATATAACAAGACCAATAACATGTCTAATCGATTTTCTTAAGAACACTTGTTTTAGGTGTAACTAATTGTGCTGCACGGCTACTATAATATGTACTCGCTCTTTAGGAGTAATGCGCCCATTTTAAAATGAGACTTTTTATATTTTGTTTTACACCTTTATAAAAAACAAAACCATAAAAAAAGTATGCATGTTTGGACCATCAAATATTTGTTACATGTATTAACTTTCGTCTTTACATACTAAGCCGATGGAATTGGGGTTTATTGCGATTTTCGCTATTCAATTCCTAACACAGTCTAGATGAGTAAAAATTATAACCAACAAATAATCGCATAAACAGTGTACATATTTATTTTCCCTAGCAATTTTAGTAATCAGTCGAGAACCATGATTAGACTGTACTAAGTAGAATTTTAAAACGTGCACATTATTTTTTGAGTAAATATATTGTTGTAAGTGATAGTGAGAAGAACAGACTACCCTCAAAATAAACAGTAACTTCGAACCACCCTGTATACACGGTTCACATCTATCATGCAAGTTTAGTAAATTAAAGATAACAAAATTGATAAAAATTCCTTTTAAGTTCACAAGACCTGGAGTGTAGCCTTTGCCCAGCCCATCTCCGTAAGTTAATATATTGTGTAAATAATGCGATCCAATTAGAATTCCTTACAAAACTTACGAGGGTCAACTCTACGAGGAAGACTCCAATCGTCGTCGTCTGTCGTGTCCATTCCAGAAGAGTAGGACAAACACCGTTAGTTTTAGGTGATATCTCAATGAGCATTGTCCAGTTAGCAGATATTGTCAGCTGTACATCCTGTCTGCTCTGTCAGAGATACAGCTTTAACTAAACCTATTCCGAAGATAAAACTGATGCAGAAGTCCTACTCCTTGATTATACAGGGTGTCAATACATTTAACCCTTTTTAAACTCATTCATTTTGAACTTCGACATATTCGAGTCTGTCCACACAACTCCGAAGGATTCGACGAATCACTTAGGGGTAGGGCACAATGCCTAGTGCCCTCATCGGCTGACATGCAGTTCCCCCGGCGGTTGAAGGAATTTATTAGGGTCGATAATCTTGCCCCCCAAAAATGTCTGCAGTTCCCCCGGCGGTCACTCACAACCTAACCTAACCTGAAGTAATTCTTCATCTTCATTACTAACTATACGAATACTGTTTAGAGCGTCATGAACTTCCGATATAATCTTCTGTACTAGTTATTTTTTATTGCATTACATAATTTATTTGTTGCGTTAGCAAATAACGTTAATACAGAAATGACCGCGGGGGAACTGCAGTACACCCAAAAAGGGGCTCCGGGGGAACTGCAGATTCCCTTTGGGGGCTGCCCCTGACCGCTGGGGGAACTGCAGAACTCCCCCCTCATCAGTTTAATTGTTTTGATATTATATAACACTTATCAAACGTGATGAGGCTCAGACGGTAGTGAATTTTTCATGAACAATATACAGGGTTATAAAAGAATGGTGGGGGTTATGAACATGATTTAAATGAAAACAGAATTACATACAGCTGATGTTGTTTATTTATCTAAATCGTCGTCTGAAACAGTTTTTTTACATAACTAATACATTTCTATATGTGCGTCATTAGTCGCTCGGCAAATGTCCAATCGATAATCAAGTTCTGCCCAAACGTTAGTTAACATCTACCACCACAAGAAGAAATCGCAAGGTGTCAGGTCTGGACTCCTTGCAGCCAGGGTATAGGTCCTTACGGCGTATCGGTCGATGTTGAAACTTTTCATTCAAAGTATCTGTGACAAATGCACTAAAGTGCAGGGATGCGCCATCTTGTTGGAAATGAAGTTGTTGAATGTTTTCGAGTTCATCCAGCTGAGGAAAACAATAATTGATTAACATATCGAGATACAAAATTCCTTAATTGTCTTTTCAGCAAAGGAGAAAGGGCCTATCACACTCCACACAGAACACTCCAGAAAATACAAAACACACTACCACAACAATGCAAGAACTAATTATGTGGTTACAACAGCTGTTAAACAAACTTTTGGGTTATAGGCTATCAGCGATACCAATACAACACCACAAAATTTTTCTACTGTCTTCGTATGAAACCCCGCCATTCTTTTATGATAACCCTGTATTATACCGATAATCGAAGACACTGTTTTAAGCAGAAAAGAACTTTTAAAATGTCTAAAAACTTTACAAAACAAAATCTTCAAAAACGTGAAATATACTTAGTTTTGATTAAACTGATTAAAATATTCATTATCAAGTTTAGCCTAACAATTCACTATAATTTAAGCGTAAGGATTTAGGTCCAGAATGAACACTTTTTATTCGATTATTGAACGAAAATAGTTTCTGGAATTAATCCCATTCTCAGATGCATGTAAAGTTATAAAATACACTCAATACTTTTTAACACACATCATAACACATAATATAACACTTTTATTAATAAAAATAATGTGTTCATTAGAATCCTACACATTGTTTAGTCAAAGAAAACGGAGAGAGAGGGATGTATTTTTGAAATAATAAAATTAATTGAAAAAAGTTGCACAGATCAGTTATATACATTTACTGTTATTTTATTACAATACAATCAAGCTGTGTATGTATGTTTGATACTAATATCTAACAAAGCCTCTCTTATATTCTCTTCGGTGTTGTGTTCCACAAAGAAATCATAGATTAGACACGTCAGCTGATAAGCGTAACGTGATGTAAGTTTTTAGCCACAAATCAATGTCTTATCCTACCCCACCATACAAATCATCAAGTGAAACTGTCCTACAATAGAGGACATTATCATTACAATGGCAAAGCTGCCGGTATTGTCTGCATGTCGAAGAGGACCTTCGTGAAATGGAAAGTGCAAACACTTCACGATTTACTATTTACACTTTGGTTCTTTAATTTTTTTCAGATTTCTAAACTGCATTTTGCTTCCTCATCTAAGATTTCTGAAGAATGTTGTTCTTGCGTTTTCATCCAGTACAGATGAGAAAGATTTGAAATCTGACGTAGGAGATTTTCTATTGGTAATATTTTTTCAACTAAAATATGTGAAGGATGCTCAATACCAGGATGAAAGTGATTCATAATGTCCTGCATTCTTAATACTTTATAGAGGTATAAAGGTAAACTTGTGTAATAAGACGGAAATTTCTTCGTAAACATTTAAATTGTCATTTTGGAAAAGACGGTTTTTAAATAGTCATTATTACCGAATGTTATTTATACAGAGTGTTCAAAACGTCTGTACTCTTATTTCCTTGAAAAGTTATCAACTAAAAATATAAAACCATAATTTACAGGTGGACAAATGAGTGGGGTACTTACCTTTAAATACGTACATGCTGTAGTTTTGGACTTTTGATTTTCGAAGATGCTCAAATTGTTGTACTAGACTTATTTTGACTGTCTTAAAACGGTTATAAAATTCACCAACTACTTTAGAAATTGTCTGATCAGTAATAGAGTTAATTTCTGTTTTGTAGTTCATTTAGTTTTTCTCGTTGGTTAAAATACATCTTACTTTTTAAATGTACAAATTAGGCGTAATCAAGAGGAACAAGGTCAGGAAAACCTACGACATGTACGTGTTTATTATCTTCTTGAAGTTGAGGAAGAATTATTAAGCTTGGCCTCTCTGGTTTGGTTAACTCGCTCGGTTTGTCCGGGTTCTCCTAAGTAGGTAATTTAGCTGCATTTAAACGAGTGTTAGCTAAATACAACGAATGCTTCTTAAGAAAATCAACGATAATATCCTTTATTAAGCAATTTGATTATCTAACAACTACATCTTAATAACCAAACGAAATACTGTATATTGAATATTGTATAGAAAATCCTCCTAGTCGACTCAAATTTATTGTCATAGACACTGTTTCTCAGTAATTGCGTAACTCAATTAATTTTAATGAAATTTTGTATATAACAGACCAAGGAGACATTACGAAGTTCGATTTTTGAAATTCACTCAGCAAAGATATTCTAGGTCAAGGTAACCCAGTGCTTAAGTGGCAATACTCCTAGCGGGAAGTAGATCTCGAGTAAAAACTTAATCAGTTGTTACAGCTTTTAGATATCACCTCGATTTGTGGTTTTGAGGTTAGGTTACCTAGATAGGAAATAACAAACTTCGTTTCCTTAGCAACCAATTTTGTAGAGTAATATCTAACAACTGATTATATTTTATAGACGAGTCTATTCAAAGAGATGTTTGAAAAATTGATTGTAAGAGCGATGGTAAAAACTGGAAGCGACATTCACTACCTAGTGAAATTCAAAAACTGTTTATGAATAGAAAATTTTGGTGGTTTCATCGTCAGAAATAGAAAGTATTTTTAAAACAGAGATATAATAACGACAAGAGATAGCTCAATAAATAAAAAAATCATTATCGTAGCGTATTTTAATATAAGTAGCTTTGAAAGAAGTGACTTTCATTAAAGTAGACAATTGACATAATAAGCCTACTATTGTCTTGATTATTGTAAGAATAAAATAAGATTGTTTTTCCTAAGAAACTTGTAAAACTGGTCATTTTTAAATACACAATATAATTATTACGATTAAATTTTTTGCTTTTATGTAACAGCAACACTATTTCCTCAACAATGGCTGTAGAATACCTTGCTGCGCGTGCATCATTAGACAAGAACGGAGTGATCCCCCTCCCCCCTACATTGTAATTTCTTTCTCTATCTATAGCTCTCTCAAAGTTTCATCTGCTCTACGACTTACCATCTCTCTAGTTCTTATTACCACTATTGCTTCGGATTTACTATATCGAATAGAGTGTGAATTTCTAAAATCGTAGAAACACAACTATAATTTCTCCCACCGCTTCAATTTAGGAAAGAGAATTACATCCTAGTAGTTAAACCTGACAGTAGTGTGACGTGTCACGTAAGTCTATAGGCGGTAACTTCACTAATTATAATAATTAACACAAAACATCTCCAGCAGAGTAGGACTAAACACCGTTACAGGAAATGAATGTTATTTATCAATCTTTATTTTGCAATGCTCACGATTATAACCTCAAATTGTACTATTTACATTTTAATTTCATATATTCACCGGCTCGGTGAGAGTAAAATATGTATTACATTATTTAGTGGTACTCAACTGCAAACTAAACAATATTACAGCGTAACATATGTTTCAGAACAAATAAAACCATCTGTTTTTGACACGCTACTGATAACAAACTGGTGGCACTGTAACAAAGTGGGAAACTTTCAACGATTGTAAAAGTCATTTAAATAGCGATGAATAATTTCTTTTTACAAATATTCTCTTCTCTTTGACACGCTATTTAATTTTGTTTCTCTGTTAATAACATTCTCTTTGGACATTCTTTTCATTGTTGTACAGTTCTTTGCTATAGTTTCGTATCAAAACACTTTAATCGTGTGGTCCACAAGAAAACTGACATTTGGAAGAAGGAAATATCCTTGCTCACATTAAACCTTTTTATATAATTTAATCGAAAGGAATTTTAAAATATCTTGCTTGGCGTACAGGAACACCCTGATACGATGGGTCACGATTTTATTAGTATATTCACTTTGGTGACCTTGACTTTGGCATTATTTAGAGCGCCAACTCGCTAAATGAGCTATTTGAAACAGCCTTATGTTGATCTAATAATCCGTTTCAAAACGGCCACTTTTTTTTAAATGTTGCAAAAGTTTTTCAGTAATGTATATTTCGTTGGTTTCCACACTTTTAAAAACAACATTGGGCATCTTGAATACGGATTTTAAAGTTGTACAAAATAAACTATTATACGAGGATACTACCAAAGGGTTAATTTGATCCTAAACAAAATTGTTCTATTTGAAATGACTGCCAGTCTTCTAATTAACAAATTTATTTATTAAATTGTAAAACCGTGCCTAAATATAAATCTGTCTAAAATTGCGAGCTACCAACACATATGTATATCCAGAGAGATGCAAATAATATGAAATTATTTCAAAGAATAGAACCCGTGGCAATTCATATTTTAGAGTATAGCTATCATTTTTTTGCTAATAGAAGATCTGTATAAAACAAACTGACTTTATTCTAGTTGTTATATTAGTTCATAATAACTAATTGGTTTGGCCTCTATTGCCAATGGGAAATCCATTTATAGCTGACATCATCACTAAATATAGGCTTGCATTCACACTGTCTGCATCATCTCATGTTATTTTTATTTTTTACTGCCTTCCTGGTTCATTCGAGAAAAATAATAATTTAAAATAGTTGAGACAAAACGAATGTAAATTAATTATAAAAATTGCTGTCCTTATGTTGAAATTACTTTTTCGATAAGGTTTTTCTGATGAAACAATAATTATTTAAATAAATTCAAGTGGAGCGTATTTTCAAATTTGACGTATTTCAAGCGAATTTTCAATATCACCCGGTATTTATCTAATATGGTGATCACCTCTAAATTTTCTTATTGTAACCCTTTTTTACGATGATTTTAGACGAAACACATTATTTTAATACTTTTTTATTCTCGGGTATTCCGATCTAACCTAACCTAACCGTTTAGGTACTATAGACACTTTAAAAATCAAATTCAGGTGATTTTTAATCTAAGAGCTATGTTAAAAAGTATAACAACACTTATTTGTTCCGTAGGCTGAGGAATAACAGAATTATCGATAGTAAACAAAAATCTGGTAATTTTCTAAAACACCTACTGGCTTAGTCTAATTTGTAATTAATACTGAATGTATTAGACATTGTGAATAAGATATTATAAACTGCTTAATAATACATTTCCCCCTTAATTCACAATGTGTACTACATGTAGTAATAATAAAAAGCTGGTGTAATAGAGAATTATCAGAAAATTATGAGTCTTGTTTTCTATCGATAACTCTGTTATTCCTCAGCCTACAGAACAAATAAAAACAGCAGTAGTGTTAGTATACCTCTTACAAATAATTGCTCTAGATTAAATGTCACCTGAATTTGACTTTGAAAATAAGAAAAAAATATCTCAGTAAATAGGTTGAATATGAAATTTTTAACACAATTAAGTGCCCAAGCTCCTAAACGGTTAGAGATATCGAAAAAATATCCAAGAATAAAAAAGTCCTATTAGAAATTTTAGAGCTTACCGCCATATTGGATAAATGGCGGGTGATATGAAAAATTTGATAATACTTCTGGTTTTAACTCAAAAAATCCTGATGAGTTACCTTTTAAAGTTTTATTGTCATTTTTATACTTATGGAATAAAACAGCAGTCATACCAGTTTCAATCATTTTGTATAATATAATAACATTAATACAAATTAATATATTTATTATATATTTATTTAAATGCGTTTTTAATACCGCTCTAGGTGTCACCCTTAGGTTCCGATTTTGTAATTAGGCGGCTCAACCAGTTAACGAGTTCGTTAATCATAAATATCTCTCTGTAAATTTCAAAATAGCTGGTAAAAATTTTATAATTATTAATTTCACAGTGATGAACTCATTAATGCATTATTTATTTCACAACGATGAAAGCATTAATGCATGATTAATTTCACAGTGATGAATGCATTAATGCGTTATTAATTTCACAGTGATGAATGCATTAATGCGTTATTAATTTCACAGTGATGAATGTATTAATGCGTTATTAATTTCACAGTGATGAACGCATTAATGCGTTATTAATTTCACAGTTGTGAATGCAATAATGGATTATTAATTTAACATTTATGAATGCATTAATGCATTATTAATTTCACAGTGATGAATGCATTAATGCGTTATTAATTTCACAGTGATGAATGCAATAATTCATTATTAATTTCACAGTGATAAATTCAATAATGCGTTATTAATTTCACAGTGATAAATTCAATAATGCGTTATTAATTTCACAGTGATGAATGCATTAATGCGTTATTAATTTCACAGTGATGAATGCATTAATTCGTTATTAATTTCACAGTGATGAATGCAATAATGTATTATTAATTTCACAGTGATGAATTCAATAATGCATTATTAATTTCACAGTTGTGAATGCAATAATGGATTATTAATTTAACATTTATGAATGCATTATTAATTTCACAGTGATGAATGCATTAATGCGTTATTAATTTCACAGTGATGAATGTATTAATGCGTTATTAATTTCACAGTGATGAACGCATTAATGCGTTATTAATTTCACAGTTGTGAATGCAATAATGGATTATTAATTTAACATTTATGAATGCATTAATGCATTATTAATTTCACAGTGATGAATGCATTAATGCGTTATTAATTTCACAGTGATGAATGCAATAATTCATTATTAATTTCACAGTGATAAATTCAATAATGCGTTATTAATTTCACAGTGATAAATTCAATAATGCGTTATTAATTTCACAGTGATGAATGCATTAATGCGTTATTAATTTCACAGTGATGAATGCATTAATTCGTTATTAATTTCACAGTGATGAATGCAATAATGTATTATTAATTTCACAGTGATGAATTCAATAATGCATTATTAATTTCACAGTTGTGAATGCAATAATGGATTATTAATTTAACATTTATGAATGCATTATTAATTTTACAGTGATGAATGCATTAATGCATTATTAATTTCAAGATCGAGGTAAAAAACAAATAGATACACAGAAGAAAATAGGGTCCTAATGTTTCAGTTTTTCAGCTGTTTCCCCAGTATATTTGTTATATCCGGTTTAAAATAAATTAAATAAATGTTTAATGTAAAACAAAATCATTTTTCCGAGTTGTATTTGGTATACGAACAACAATCATAATTGTTGCCATTACTTGACCAGTCAACCGATCAGTTTCAATTAAAAACAACAAGCTCATCATGATACATACTAAATAGTGATTGAAGGAAGTTTCGTAATGAGGCAACATTTCCAGTAGTGATCCAACCGTTAAACAATACTTATGCTTTTATTTACTAAATTATTATTTATTAAATAGCATCTCTTGTTGTCGCTTGAACTTATACTTAGTAATGCGCGCATTATAGAGTGACAATACACATGGTGATGAGGATGTAGTTTTATGTCCTCATCTCAGTACAGAGTGGCAAGATCGCCGGTGGTCAATATTAGTGTTATGCGCCCAGCCATATATTCTCCCGTCGTGTAATAGTATTAATGTAGGATAATAAGATAAACTACAAGTAATGGGAAACTTATTATTAAATTATTATATGACTAGTAAGTAATCACCAATATTTAGATGTATTATAAACCATTATTCATTTACTTTTATTAGCTTACCTATAGTGACAAACCCATTGATTGCATGCATTGCATTACGAAATAAATATTTTAATTAGGTTTATCGTTATGTGAGTCTTACTTGACTCACGTAATCATACCCCAGCTACAAATCAATACATGATTCACGGAAAATTGACCTTTATAAATATAAGATCTGATATACATAGTAAATATTTTGCTTTAGGACAAATTGTTAGGCTTTGAAATTTTCATTTTACCCTAATCGTAGAACCTAAAATTAAACCTAATCGTAGAATTGTAGATTTGACTAATAAATCAGAAATAGAATGTATTAGTCAAATATTTATAAATTTAAGGCGTTTAATTAACAGTTTTTGTATTATTATTTAATTTCTTTTTTATTAATAACAAAATAATTTATAAATTATTTAAAAAATCTAAAATTTAAAAATCACAATAACGATTTTTTTTTATCTTGTACAGTACAGAGAGAAACTAATCCATCCAGTTGTCTCAAATCTTGCCAAATTGTTAAAGAAATATAACGTCAAACTGATGTCATGAATTGGACGTCATGAATATCCAAACATTTGAGAAATTTTAAATTACCTAATGATATGTGAGCAGGAGTTAAACTTTAAGTGAACTATTTCAAAACAGCCAATAATTGTAACGATTATTTGTTTTCTACGAATTATATATACACTGGACTTCTTCAACATTTGTCTTTACTTATTTATATCTAAAATTAAAATTAAATTTACCCTCCGAGGCTCACTGTAGCTATTTATTAATCCCGAGGGAACATTTTATTCCATATCTTGTATTAGATCCTACTTTTTCATCCTTCCTATCTTTTTATCTTTCGACCCTTGAAACTATTAGAATATTCTATGGTTAGGGGTCTTTATTGTATATTTTTGTCTTCCTTTTTAACAAGGGGATAATAACCGAGAGGTCTTTCGCCGTTAAACGACAAAAGAAAAAATAATTAAAGTTGTCAGCAGTAAGATGTTAAGTGCTACTTTCTAAACACAGTAACATGGGACAACTGTTTCATCCCTATAGTGATTGCGCACCCTTAAATTTTGATTCAATATTTAGATGAAGAATCCTCTATTCGCCCATATCGCCCCATATCGTCTCCATATCGCTCAAATAAATACAAAATTGCTTTGTAAACTTCAACTACAGACACCTTGAAGACGAGCAGTAAATTCAAGGTAACTTTGTCCTATTGATGATAAAACAACCAATGGTTTCCGCAGTAATAACCAATAGTTTGGAATCGAAACGTGAACTAATAAACACAATTAACATTCGACCTAGAGTTACTGTGTAAACATCATCGGGCTACATCAGCAATCCTCTTAATATCTTACTCGAGGTTATATTGTCACTAGTGCTAATTATTATCTATATTCATATGAAATTCGAATCTCTAAGGGGGTTAAAATAGCAGAATAATGGGTAAAATAAAAATCGCTTAAGATAACGCTAATTTTGAAGATAACTACAATGTATAGTTCGTGAAAATTAGAAAATTTTAAGGCCTACTATTGTTTGAAGTAGTTGTTTCCTTTCTGTTCGTGTATAAAGGTCGTGTTATTGATCATTTTAAATGTGTATTTCTACAAATAATATTTTGAAAAGTTATGAACTTATTCCCACCTATTACTTTGTTTATCTTAACATTTTTCAATTTACTTTATAATTCTCTTTCCCATAATAAATTGGTAAATACATGGATCAGTTTCGTCAGGTGTGAAAATCAAATTGAAATGTGTCAAATGAAATCAAGGAATAAGCAACAAACGGAAGATAAATAGAGAGAGATTTTTTTTCCCTTGATAGGCCAACATTATTCATTGATATTTATTGAAATCTCTAAATGGTAGATAAAATATTAATATGTCGGGCATTAATAAAAACTGTAAATACCCACAAATTGATAGTCTTTATTTAATGCAAAAAACAAACGTTTTAATTTATGAAATCGGAAAGAAAAAAATTAGAGAAGACTGTAGTGAAATTAAAGAGTAGAACCACTTTAAGTAATTAAATTTTTACTTAGGTTAGAACTCGTAACAACATCACTTTCCCAAGAAATATTTTGTACAACCTGTTAACTGAGTTATGAATCACAATCAGTGCACATTTCATGACTCTAGTCTAAAACCAGCCTCACCATCTCGACAGGTATAAGAACTACATTTCCAAAATGGTAGTTAAACAAGATTAGGCTAAATAAAAAAATATCGATGAAAAAACTAAATGTGTTTGGTTATTTGTGGTGATTTATCTTAAGTAAAAGTTTACTAGGTTTTTAAGTTTTATTTTATCACTTTATATGTTGGATGGTTCGAAGAGAAGTAATACTATTCTAAAGAACATATTTTCTAAAACTTGCTTCTTTGTGTCACATTCACAACGTTTCTCACGTAAATATCAGTTTTTGGAATAATGTTTGTCTGTTGTCTGTGCAGTGTCCATCAAGTACTTATCCAATTTGGTAAGTATACAGGGTGAATGCTCAACAGTGTGCCAATAATATCATTGCCATCTATCAACAAAATAGCTTCTTTTCCGAAATATAAATTTGTTTTCAGTTTTTTATGAAAAACGAGAATTTTTTGTTTAAAGTAGTATTTTCGTACGTTATTTTTCATCTAGAAAGTAAAATGACCCCATTTCCAAACATCTCATCAAATTTCCTATAAAACGGAACTAAAATCTTCTTTTTTTAAACTTTTTTTATAACAAACCTCAAACATGGAAAAATGAATGATTTGAAATCTTTGCTAAAATTCAAATTTGTTTTACAAACAAACGACTACACATATAAGTCTACAAATTTCATAAAACGACCGCCATTATTAGAGAATCACTAATCTATTTTTTCGTTCATAGAATTTTTGAAAAGTCGTGATTAAATATGAAAGTATTTAGCGAATTATTGGAAAGCTAATGAATGACAAGCGGTATTGTTTGTGAAATTTGAACACCTGTAAGTGTAGTCGTTTGTTTGAAACAAATTTGAATTTTAGCAAAGATTTCAAAACAGTCACTTCCATGTTTGAGGATATGAAAATAACGTATATTCTCTGTTCCAAAAACCACGTTAGTTCTGTCTTATTGGAAATTTAATTTAGTTTTTGGAAACGGGATCCCTTTACTTGCTTTATTAAAAATAAAGTAATATAATTTTTAATTCAAAAGTCACGTTTTTCCTAACAACGGGGGAAAATGTATTTATCGGAAACGAAGCTAGGTAGAAGGGGCTTACTATAGTCAATTTTGTTGCAAATGAAGTCACCCAGATATTTTACCACATTGTTCACCATTCACCCTGTATATTTTGGCCATAGAATCAAAACGCAAAATTTTCAAAACTTCTACAACGATTTTCATAAAGTGTTTAAAGATGTTATCTCTAAGAACTCAAAACTAATTGTTCGTCATCTCCCTAACATTAAAGAAAATTACAGTTCTGAAATAATTTCTACTAAATAGCTAAAATGAACCTGGACTCATTAAAAGGTTACCTGGGCTCATTTATTATCTACATGAAATGTATTTGTTACAACTCAAAATTCAAAGACATCTGTCATAAAACCAAAACATTAAATATATATAGGCTATATATATTGTTTAATCAGGTGCAACCGATTAATTTTAATAACGTTTTCTCAGATGTAACCTTAACAAAAAATACAGATGTTGATCTCGCTTTTGGTAAAATATGAAGATTTTAAAACCAGCGTCTCAATTTGCATTGTGGTTCCGGAATAATTACTAAAAAGCGTAAATGGACCTTACCTAAAAACCAGGTCATTGTGTGGTTTTTTGTAAATTGAAGCATATTGTTGAAGCTTAAGTGTGTGCAATGTATGTGCAATCATACACTCAATGTCTGTTGAAATAATTATTCCAAATCTGATTATACTTATAGGCATAACCAAGCCTAGTCAAGTATTTGGGTTTTCGTATTTTTAACGTAGTGAGAGTTTATTTTTATTTTGTATACAGTTAGTTGACTTTGGAAGAAGAGAGGAAATTATATTGTAAATTGTATAGACAAATTTATAATGTTGTGGTTAGGTTAATAATAAATGTTCAATAAATTAAAACAAAATAAACTGTAAAACATTGCACTAACTTTCTCACACACACTCCTGCCCTTAAAACCAAAAATAATATCAGCTATCTTCCCAATAAATGTCTACTCTGCTATAAGCAGAAAGAAAGGAAACATGTAATTTTCTATAATACTCGGTTTCCCCTATGTATTTCATTTCTATGGGAGATAAAGTTGGTTATATAAGGATGCCCTCTTTAACAACATTTTGTGAATATTCTGTTTGTTTATACTTTCAAAGATATATAAAATTGCTACGCATGCGCCAAAAACTACTTCTAAATCTAAATTGTATTTGATTGAAATAAAGCTTTTAAATATGAAGGGCATTGTTTATTTTAGTTTATTTTTTATTTTATTTTTTTTTTCAAATTATTCCTGAATCTTTATTTCCTTTTATTTGGGATTTCTTTACAAAACGAAATCTGTGGTACCGATTAAAAAATTTTTAAGCAGCTCTATGGACGACTTTTTCTCACTCCCAAACCGGTATTTTTTAGATGATGGTGCCCAATACGTTTTTTGTTTGGGTCCATAGAAGTTACATTTTTATAATATAGCCTAAATACGAAATATTACTTTAAATAAACCCAACACTGCTTCATTCTATCACTATTCATTTTAAACTGACTACTATCATTATTCTAGATAAATCCAATCATCTTATCGAGAGAAGCAATCATTTATCAATTATAATATTTCGCTTCAAATTTGAATATCTTTCCGATTAACTACCTTGTACTGATAACCCACATACACACACTCATAAACATAGATTAAGCCTAAAAACAAACAATTGGTTGCGTTGCCAAGTAACCTGATAACACTATCAGCTAACCTTAGTAAGAACTGCTTGATGATATAATCCAATATATAGTCACAGACACACAGACACAGATACACACAGGTGCACTACGGTAAACTGACTGCCTAGGTAAGCATGACAAGGTTTGCTGTAACCGCCTCCCACTACCTGTACCTTGCTGCGCGTCCCTCTTGTTTGGTTTTGCTATCGTTAAACCTCCGCAGCGGAACTAGAATAGGAGGTCGCTCTTGTTGCAATGGTTCATATAGTGGACTTTATAGAACAATCTAATTATATAAATTGACATTGCGTAAACTTTCTCACACACTCATCCACAAAACCAAAAGCCCTCTCTTCAAAAATCGTTCTATTAATATTTATGCTTGAGAAAAAAATGTAATGTCTTTATTGCTGAGTGTACCTTGATAGGAAATAAGTTTTAAAATCACTTAGCGTATATATAAAAGAGTTTGCTTCGCTCGTACCAAAATCATACTGAGTGTAAATGATATTTGATTAAAATCGCGTTTTAAAGACGGCGGCTAAGCTTCTTTTTAGTTTGCCAAATATCCTTAACCTGTAATTTTCTTTTGCGTTTGATTTAATACATTACATTGTAGGCCTACCTAAATTTGAACGAAATCACTGGAGCTGATTTTTAAAAATATAGATGAAATTTTCTTGTTTTTTTTACCGATGATTCCCGAATCGGAATTTTAATAAAATTTAAACTAAATCGTTTGAGCCGATTTTGATAAAATCGGATTTTTCAATTTGTTTTTCGCCAACTAAACAAAAATTACAGATATAACAAATTTGATAAAAATCTGTTGCCTAGTTACGGCTATAGAGCACAAACAATTTCTTAGAATCAGTAAACCTCAAAACGTATATTTCAGTAAAAACCTCCGTCTACTTATAATATGTAGAAAAGTAAAATCATGGACTCTGATTTTGGCAATCGTGTCAAATCATATAATCTAGATTTTATAACATTTCATTTTCCTCGAACACTAGTGAAGAAATTTCAATGAAGCTTGACACATACATTTCCAATATTAATGTCACAAATGATATGGTAAATTAAAAAAAAAAAAAAAATGTAATTCGTTTCAAAATCGCCGCCTTTTTAAATGGTTATTTATTACGAAATTTGGTGGAAAGTTAGGTTATGGGTTTACTTTAATGGGGGGGGGGGAGGGAATCGGACACTCCAACTAATCGCTGGGCCCCCTTGAGCTGAGGTTAAGAGGTGTGGCGAAACAGTTTTTTTATTGTAAATATCGTACAAATTAAGCAGGATATCAAAAACAGATTTTCGTATAAAAGTTGTAGCTGACTAAATTTCCTATTAAAATGGTCCTTAATCATTTTTTCAACAGATGCACTGGGACGGAGATACGAGCGCACAAAGTTGAGACTTTTTTGCAATTGTACGTATAAGGTATTTTTACTATGGAAAAAATTTGCATTTTTTTGAGTTTATGTCAATTTTTGTATAGTAAAAAGCGCTAGAAATGGCTATGTAAGTATTTGGTTATAAATTGTTGCATGTATATATACTCGTATAAGTGTGTGCAAATATTTGAAAAATAATTTTCGTGCATATATTATACTTGTTTAAATCCAAAAATGGAAATCTATACGCATTGTTTAGTCAGTATATGCATGTAAATGTGCAAAATGTGTAAATAGACGTTTTTGGTTGTAGTGTGTGTATATGTAGTCTATACACATATGTATATCCAAATACTTGTTATTACATGTACAAACACTTACGTACACATATTTAGTGTTTTTTACTGTACAAAAATCTGACTAACTCCAAAAATGCAAGTTTTTTTATTAAAAATGTCTTATACGAACAATTGCAAAAAAAAAAAAAAAATCAACTTTGAGCGCTCATATCTCTGTCCCATTGCGTCTGACGAAAACAATTCCGAAGTACCATTTTCATGGAAAATTTTAGTCAGCTACAACTTTTATTTAAAACTTTTTTGATATCTTACTTAGTTTTTGAGATATTTAAAAAAAAAAAAAATTAAGTTTTGTCCCACCTTTTAACCCCCCCCTCCCTCTCTCAAGCGGCTCAGCGGTGAGCTGGATGATCCGATTTTTCTCCCTATTGAATTATCCCCAAAACCTAACTTTCCACCAAATTTCGTGTCTGGAGGACTTTCATCCAGTAAAAATCTTTATTCAGTTGTCTAAATAGGTTGTAAGTTTTATATAGATTGATATTCTGCATCTAAATCAACGTTCTAGTTACCATCTGTGTCAATAAATACAGTATGGGAGTTAGTTGTCGAAATACAAGTATTGTCTTTTTTTTTTTTAATTTGGCGTGCTGCTTTCATAAAATAGCCAGTAAAGAAGCAATATGTCCACCTTTATTAACATACCCTTTTATAACGAATGAATTCCTAGAAGTATCTTCTATGCAAAATTTTACCATATATTCTCATTTTAGTAATATCTAGGTCTCTCGTGTGGAAAAAATATTTTTTTACTAAATATGTTTATGCATTAAGTGGGCGATACCTCATAAACCTTAATGAGATTTTTGGTAATTTCATTGTTCAATTTCTAAACGGCTGTAATTTCTCTCAAACTAAAATTTTCTCATTTTAACGTCCCCCGACAATTTAACAAAAACGGTATCTTCATTTTCTCAAATATTCTGTACTGAGAATAGAGAAAATTGCATGATGTCGAGTTTTTAAAATTGTAATATGATTTTTATCATTAATCGTATAAACAAATTTCAAACAACAATGACATAATATTTCACTATTTTACCAACGGCATTGCGTCTCTATTTGTCTCCTTCAGGGTCTTTAAGAATTTAACTTTTGGAACCCAAATGAATAACTTAGTAGGAAATTTTACGTTTTACAACTTTTAGATAAAACTATAAGAAGTAAGTTTTCTCAAAATGCGTTTGAAAATATACAGTTAGCAACTTATTTTTCTCATAATTAAGTAAATAGCTCTAAATTGCAGTTAGAATATTGTCTAATTAAAACTTAAAATTTAGCCTGCTAAAAAGGAAAAGATAATAAAACTAAATTTAAATTGTAAAAAGTATTATTAATTTTAGATCGATAATTATTTTTAGTTAAAAGACAAGTTTTGTAGAACTGAAAATGGTGTATTTAAACATAATTTTGTCTTTATCTGTTTCTTAATCGACCATATTTCAAAACATTTCCTGAAATACGATATTTTTTAAGTATAATTGTATGTCCAATTCAGCAATAAAAAAAAATGTACATTTTAAAATGTATACTTTAAACCTCTTTATTAATTCGGACAAATTAGATTCAATCGAAATAACTTTGCATTTTCTTTCAAAACACGGATTCAGATGTTATTAAATCCTTCCGTAATTTGTTTACCTCTTAAATTGATTTCGCTAATTGACAAATATTATACATCACAGTTAAAACTGTATAATTGTAGGAAAATACCAGTGAGAAGCAATTGTTTATTATAACATATCCTTGCTAATAGTCCAGTCAGCTCGGGACAAATTGCTGCAACCAATTAACAGTTTAGTTGACCTTCATTTTTAACAAGAATATAACATTTGTGGGCAAAATCAACCTATTAATACAAGGGAAAAAAGCCCAAATCCGACCCTATTTTTAAAGGATTAGCTCACAACTTTTTCTTAAGCTTTAGCGTGAAAATAGTTTTATCTAAACGTTGTAAAACGTAAAAATTTTTGGGGGTTCCAAAAGTTAATTTTTTTTAGTCGTTAAAGGAGAAAGAAAGAGAAGCGGAAGATAATAATTTACATTGATACCTTTACAATGCGCTTGGAAAACATGAAATATTAAGTTTTTGTTGTTTCAAAATTTTCTATAATTCCCCAAAATCTGTTATTTTTTCAGAAAGTGTACAAATCAGCAAACGATTGAAACTACTCGATTTTTTTATTCATGATTACGATGATGATGGCAATACCAACAATAATGCTCTTTAATGGTTCATTTATTAACTTTTCAATTCCAAAAAATAAAACATTAGGCTACTAGTGAAGAAAAAAAGACCCTTTTAAAGAAATGGGCGAGAAAAACCTTTTTATGTGGACAAAAATAATAATATTCACGCCATTATAATATACAAAAAATATGTTTGTTATATATACGCCCTAATCATTTTTGTAATAATTTATCCGATATTCGATGTTGATAATTTTATAATGAAGATAAGAAGATCAAAAAATATCTTCTACTAAAAAATTGATTGTGTTCTTTACACGATCGTGAACTCTCCGCCAGGAGAATTTACATCTTTTGCATTTCTCTACTTTTGTCTAGGAATGAAAATTTTGGAACCTAAATAGATGACTTTTTGACTTTTGTAGAAAATTTTACTTAGCTTAAAGAAAACAGGTTGTGCTAAAACTTAATAAACTGTAAATAGAAATCGACTAACTTTCTTGGTTTATCCCAATTAGTAAATCGTAGTGTCATTAAAATTTTATTGAAATCTTCACGTTTCACACAAATATATAACGATTTTTATAATTGGTAAGAGGCGATTATGAATCGTTAAGTTCGTTTAATTAGTCATAATAAGCTTCATGAATTTTGGTTTTTACTGGTAACTTCCAAACCGACATTTTTGGGAAGATTAGTACTTTTTTGGTCCTTGAAGGCAACAAAGTTGTTTTGAGTTATCGAAAAATGAAAAAAATAGTCTTGAGTAAAATCAGTCCACTGAAAAATAGACGTTATTTTATATCATAACAACTGTATATATCTCAAAACTAAGATATCCAAGAACAATTTGATTACCTATCACAACTAAACTTTCTCTTTACTACAGATATGTGAGAAAGTAAAATCACTTAGGTGTTTCTAAGAATTTTAACATGACTTTGATTTTGGTGAAAATTTGACATTAGTATTCTACAATGAAAACACCAGCTGCCATATTTTTTTTTTAAATTTTCTTTTAAAGTTACATTTAACAAATCTAGATTTGTGGGTACAATTTTCTTTACTGTTTCTATATAACATAAATGAAAAGTTATCTGTATAACTCCAATGGCTTACTCAGCAACAATGGCTTTTTAACATCAAACCTACAGGACAGGTAGAGAGTAAAATGGATGAAAACTTGTTATGACAGCAAAGCATAATGTAAATACAGTAGGTACATCCACTTTTTTGTTGAGTTAACTCGACATACCTGCCTTCAGGAGTCTGGTGAGACGGCACCTGATCGATTAGAAAGTCCCTCAAAGAAGTGTCCTTATCCGGCTCATATTCTACTGCATGACGTTTCATCGGGCGAGACCTAAACAAAGAAGTTACACATTATAGGTGCGATAAACCTACTTCTATTTGCTGTATCTACGTTTCTCACATAAGCTATACTTGTAAGGGTTTATATCAGGTGTTCAGATATAGCAGTAGATTTGTTTGCGAATGAATACACAATGTAATTCTATGGTTATGTCATATTTCATGTCTTTTATACTTTCTTTAAAATGTTAAGGTACCACTTCTCCACCATTCTAACAGTAAACTAGCATGTGTCTGTATTACATGACTTTTAATTAATTACACTAGATACTACACACTTTTGAGCAAACTGTGGCGAACTTAAAGATTAAAATCAAACGCTCAATACCACAATTCAATAAAACAAGATTTATTTCCTTATCTACATATCAGTAACATAGTTACTATCTTCAGAGGTTGAGTATTGAACAAACACTAATTCTATAAATATTATAAACAGTTATACAAGTGAGGTTCTTTCCCCCACTCCTTCTTGTGGCTAGTTCAATCAGTGGCATTGAGCCAAGTCAATAGCCTGGTCAATGACCTAGTCCCTCCCACTAGCTGGAGTGGGGGTGAGTCCCTAATTAGTCATCTACATGGACAATATTTTCTAACAGATGAAAAATTCTTACCTAAATAAAGCATTTAAATTTCTAAAATACAAAGTGAATTGAAAATTATTCATGAAACAGAACTTGTCATTTTTAGATACTAAATTAACCAACAAACTATTCTTAATTTACATATAATTTCTAGAACAATGTGAATTTAAAATTATACTTTATTTGTAAAAAATAACTTGTCTACTGCAAACTATAAAACACCATAGGAATAGGCCTTTAACCACAATTTTAAAATGTTTCATATAAAATATAAAATCTATGATTATTTAAAAAAGACAAAAATATGAAATAACTACCCCATTTAAAACCTAAATATAAATTACAGGTAGGAGTGGGGAAAGAACCTCACTTGTATAACTGTTTATAATATTTATTGTATTAGTGTTTGTTTAGTAATCAACCTCTGAAGATGATAACTATGTTACTGAAATGTACATAAGGAAATAATTCTTGTTTTATTCAATTGTGGTATTAGGTATTTAATTTTAATTACACTAGAGGCAAAACTTTGAGGCTGCCATTTTTGATTGGGTTTCTTTTTGCGTTCGGGTGTGCGGCAATCGTTTCTACTAACAAAGACTTTTAATATGAGGTATGTCTTGATCTATGTTTACATTGAAGATTTTCTCGACTTCCTCTGCGGGACATTCCTCTACCCTCCCCCCATAGCGAAATATGACAGTTAAGTGCATCAAAATTTTGTTAATTAGAGTAAGGTTATAATAGATTTTGGGACCATTTATTGAAAATAATTTTTACAAACAGAGATTTAAATTAATACAAAAAAATACATTTTAATTGAAAATTTAAAATTTTTATTATTAGGGTGAAGGCTCCTCTTGTTTCTTCTTTTTCCGCTCCCTGTGCCACTTATTCTTCTTGTTCCGCCAGCGTCTCTGGGATCTTAGTTCTTTCTCTTCCACTTCCATGCGGTCCTCCCAGTCTGCGAGAAGCATGCTCGCAGCTCTGAAACTGGGAGGTTCGAGGGTATGTTCTGCAGGGAGTTTCCCCCCGGGCCATGTTTAATTGCATGAGCTCGGGTAGAACTCCCTCATCCTTATAACCGCCGTCGCGGAAAACGTCTTCTGTCCACATCCAGTTTTGACTCTGGAAGAAGGGGTATTTTTCCTTAAGCTCCTTGATCCTTTTTGGAGCTACCTTCCATCGACACCGGCCATCCACCCGTCTAAGCTCGGGTGGGAGGGATTCGTCCTCCTGGTACAGCGAGTCTCGCTTACCAATTTCAATGTAGGCTACCCAGGTTTTTTGAACACCCTGTATATTGCCGAAACACACCATTCCTATGGTTTGTAATAATCTGAAGAAATATTTCGCATTCATTTTCTTAATTTTTCATTTTTAGTGGAAAATATATCCTGTTTAGTAATTCGTGAATTACTCTTTGTCGTTTGTTTCTAAACTGTCTCTACCTCAATTTAACTTAGGTGAGATATAGTACTTTAAAGATAAAAGAAGAGTTATATCAGCTGTGTATACGCATAAGTAAATATATAACAATGGGGAGGGGAAAACTGAATAATATAAATTTCTTCAACATGTTTATATCTTTTATATTTAAAACTTTAAAATGTCTACCCATATACAAAATCTTATTAAATAATCTAGAAATTCCGATAGTCTTTCCTTACTGAAAAGACTACTGTTGTGAAACGTGTTTTGTAAAACATTTTGTCTTGTATTTACCGTTACCGTCTTTTTTATACAAATATTTTATAAAATTGAGAAATTGAAAACTATAAGATATACAGCTGTCTATGACACTAAACCAATATAACCATTCCTTAAATATTAAAACCTACAGTTATGAGGGCGTTTATGAGATATTTGAAATACTTTACATTTTATGACAGACGCGCACCTCTTGACTATATTTCCCCTATGTTTTGAGTTTCTGCAGGTGTATTCATAAAACTGCCGAGTTTTTATTACCTACGTTCTTACAGCTCCCCAGAGCCTAGTTTTACCTCCTCTCATTCGTAACAATGTCAAAGTTTCCTTCATATAATCATTACAATTATTGTTGAATATTCTCGGCTCCCACCTTAGTAATGCACGTATATATTAATTTACTTTTGGTCGGTGCAATTATGTAAAAAAAAAAAAGTTCATTACAGAAGTAATTTGTATAAGCGGTGATTGAAACAGGTGTTACAGTTGTTTACTAAACAAGTACAAAAGTTACGAAAAAAAAGGTAACCCCAGGATTTTTGAGTTAAAACTATATATACTAAATTTTTCAAGTCAACCGCTATTTTTCCAATATGGCGCTCAGCTCTAATATTACTTATAAAAACCCATATTTTTATGTCGAAGTGGGATATTTTAAGACTTTTGTACTCGAGTTATTTTGATATCTCAAATCGTTTAGTAGCTACAGGCATGTTTAAAAAAATATTCATAGCTATTTCCATAGACGATTTTTCTTATTTTTATAAAGTCTAATTCAGGTGAAATTTAAACTAGAGCTAGACTAAAAGATGTACTAACACTACTGTATTTTTTCTCCTGTAGGTTGAGGAATAACAGAGTTATTGATAAAAAAAAGGAAACAAAATCATAATTTCTAGAACATCCACTGGCTTTATATTTATTATTATTAAATGTATTACACCTTGCGAACTAAGAATAAATTTTATTATTAAGCATTGTTAATATATTAGTTTCCTGTTCATTATCTTATTCACAAGGTCTAATACATCCAGTAATAATTACTAACAGGTGTAGACAACTGCCAGAAAAGTTCAATAAAGGAAGACGGTAAAATAAACATAAATGTCTTCTATGAATGTCAACATAATTTTTTCGGAAAACATTGAATGTGTTGCCCTTCAAAACGCGTGCAAGCACTTAACACAAATTTCAACAAGCACAAACATTCACAAATGACTCAAGCTCTCACATTTAACTACATCCAAATTTCGTGTGTCATTTTTCACCTATAGGCCCTAAAGCATTTTTCCCACCATACTTTGTGCAAACTGTTTGGAATTTTATCATATTAATTCGTAATTTAATGTCCCTAAATATTGGAATATTTTAAAAAATTCCAAAACTTCTTAAATTTAATAAATATTTATTATTTACTCCACTGTAAATTATAGTCAAGACAAATCAACATTTTGACAAATTAAAAGCTAGTTCAAAATTAAATTTTCCGACCACAGTTATTCAAGTAATCGGTTGAATGGACATTTTATTTTCAATTATATTCCATATAGCGTCATACAAGTACCAACAAGCTTGATCTGATCGTAAACAAATTAATATTTACCATACTATTGTACACACATTGGATAGAAACATAAAATCTTAATCTTAACTATGTCCAAGGTACAAACATGAATACTGCTACAACAAACATAGCCATGTATTAATTGGCTAGATAAGATATTGAAAACCTCATTTCTTCTGGCCATTTTACTTTTAATTTTAGTCACGTATGTTAAGCCAAATTTTGTTGTTTTTTTTTCATCTAGTTAAAGTAGTGTTTTCCCAAATATTCATATATAGGCCTAATATCACTAGGTAATAAATTCAATTTAATTTTTATTCCATCTAGTTAAAATAGTGTTTTCCCAAATATTCATATATAGGCCTAAATATCACTAGGTAATAAATTCAATTTAATTTTTATTCCATCTAGTTAAAGTAGTGTTTTCCCAAATATTCATATATAGGCCTAATATCACTAGGTAATAAATTCAATTTAATTTTTATTCCATCTAGTTAAAGTAGTGTTTTCCCAAATATTCATACATAAGCCTAATATCACTAGGTAATAAAATCAATTTAATTTTTATTCCATCTAGTTAAAGTAGTGTTTTCCCAAATATTCATATATAGGCCTAATATCACTAGGTAATAAATTCAATTTAATTTTTATTCCATCTAGTTAAAATAGTGTTTTCCCAAATATTCATATATAGGCCTAATATCACTAGGTAATAAATTCAATTTAATTTTTATTCCATCTAGTTAAAATAGTGTTTTCCCAAATATTCATATATAGGCCTAAATATCACTAGGTAATAAATTCAATTTAATTTTTATTCCAACTAGTTAAAGTAGTGTTTTCCCAAATATTCATATATAGGCCTAATATCACTAGGTAATAAATTCAATTTAATTTTTATTCCATCTAGTTAAAATAGTGTTTTCCCAAATATTCATATATAGGCCTAATATCACTAGGTAATAAATTCAATTTAATTTTTATTCCATCTAGTTAAAATAGTGTTTTCCCAAATATTCATATATAGGCCTAATATCACTAAGTAATAAATTCAATTTAATTTTTATTCCAACTAGTTAAAGTAGTGTTTTCCCAAATATTCATACATAAGCCTAATATCACTAGGTAATAAATTCATTTTAATTTTTATTCCATCCAGTTAAAGTAGTGTTTTCCCAAATATTCATATATAGGCCTAATATCACTAGGTAATAAAGTCAATTTAATTTTTATTCCAACTAATTAAAGTAGTGTTTTCCCAAATATTCATACATAAGCCTAATATCACTAGGTAATAAAGTCAATTTAATTTTTATTCCATCTAGTTAAAATAGTGTTTTCCCAAATATTCATACATAAGCCTAATATCACTAGGTAATAAATTCAATTTAAATTTTATTCCATCTAGTTAAAATAGTGTTTTCCCAAATATTCATACATAAGCCTAATATCACTGGGTAATAAATTCAATTTAATTTTTATTCCATCTAGTTAAAGTAGTGTTTTCCCAAATATTCATACATAAGCCTAATATCACTAGGTAATAAATTCAATTTAATTTTTATTCCATCTAGTAAAAGTAGTGTTTTCCCAAATATTCATACATAAGCCTAATATCACTAGGTAATAAATTCAATTTAATTTTTATTCCATCTAGTTAAAGTAGTGTTTTCCCAAATATTCATACATAAGCCTAATATCACTAGGTAATAAATTCAATTTAATTTTTATTCCATCTAGTTAAAGTAGTGTTTTCCCAAATATTCATACATAAGCCTAATATCACTAGGTAATAAATTCAATTTAATTTTTATTCCATCTAGTTAAAGTAGTGTTTTCCCAAATATTCATACATAAGCCTAATATCACTAGGTAATAAATTCAATTTAATTTTTATTCCATCTAGTTAAAGTAGTGTTTTCCCAAATATTCATACATAAGCCTAATATCACTAGGTAATAAATTCAATTTAATTTTTATTCCATCTAGTTAAAATAGTGTTTTCCCAAATATTCATACATAAGCCTAATATCACTAGGTAATAAATTCAATTTAATTTTTATTCCATCTAGTTAAAGTAGTGTTTTCCCAAATATTCATACATAAGCCTAATATCACTAGGTAATAAATTCAATTTAATTTTTATTCCATCTAGTTAAAGTAGTGTTTTCCCAAATATTCATACATAAGCCTAATATCACTAGGTAATAAATTCAATTTAATTTTTATTCCATCTAGTTAAAGTAGTGTTTTCCCAAATATTCATACATAAGCCTAATATCACTAGGTAATAAATTCAATTTAATTTTTATTCCATCTAGTTAAAGTAGTGTTTTCCCAAATATTCATACATAAGCCTAATATCACTAGGTCATAAATTCAATTTAATTTTTATTCCATCTAGTTAAAGTAGTGTTTTCCCAAATATTCATACATAAGCCTAATATCACTAGGTAATAAATTCAATTTAATTTTTATTCCATCTAGTTAAAATAGTGTTTTCCCAAATATTCATACATAAGCCTAATATCACTAGGTAATAAATTCAATTTAATTTTTATTCCATCTAGTTAAAGTAGTGTTTTCCTAAATATTCATACATAAGCCTAATATCACTAGGTAATAAATTCAATTTAATTTTTATTCCATCTAGTTAAAATAGTGTTTTCCCAAATATTCATACATAAGCCTAATATCACTAGGTAATAAATTCAATTTAATTTTTATTCCATTTAGTTAAAGTAGTGTTTTCCCAAATATTCATACATAAGCCTAATATCACTAGGTAATAAATTCAATTTAATTTTTATTCCATCTAGTTAAAGTAGTGTTTTCCCAAATATTCATACATAAGCCTAATATCACTAGGTAATAAATTCAATTTAATTTTTATTCCATCTAGTTAAAGTAGTGTTTTCCCAAATATTCATACATAATCCTAATATCACTAGGTAATAAAGTCAATTTAATTTTTATTCCATCTAGTTAAAGTAGTGTTTTCCCAAATATTCATACATAAGCCTAATATCACTAGGTAATAAAATCAATTTAATTTTTATTCCATCTAGTTAAAGTAGTGTTTTCCCAAATATTCACACATAAGCCTAATATCACTAGGTAATAAAGTCAATTAAATGTTTATTCCATCAAGTTAAAGTAGCGTTTTCCCAAATATTCATATATAGGCCTAATATCACTATTTAATAAATTCAATTTAATTTTTATTCCATCTAGTAAATATAGTGTTTTCCCAAATATTCATATATAGGCCTAATATCACTAGGTAATAAATTCAATTTAATTTTCATTCCAACTAGTTAAAGTAGTGTTTTCCCAAATATTCATACATAAGCCTAATATCACTAGTTAATAAAGTCAATTAAATGTTTATTCCATCTAGTTAAAGTAGCGTTTTCCCAAATATTCATATATAGGCCTAATATCACTATTTAATAAATTCAATTTAATTTTTATTCCATCTAGTAAAAATAGTGTTTTCCCAAATATTCATACATAAGCCTAATATCACTAGGTAATAAAGTCAATTAAATGTTTATTCCATCTAGTTAAAGTAGCGTTTTCCCAAATATTCATATATAGGCCTAATATCACTATTTAATAAATTCAATTTAATTTTTATTCCATCTAGTAAAAATAGTGTTTTCCCAAATATTCATACATATGCCTAATATCACTAGGTAATAAAGTCAATTAAATGTTTATTCCATCTAGTTAAAGTAGTGTTTTCCCAAATATTCATATATAGGCCTAATATCACTATTTAATAAATTCAATTTAATTTTTATTCCATCTAGTTAAAGTAGTGTTTTCCTAAATATTCATACATAAGCCTAATATCACTAGGTAATAAATTCAATTTAATTTTTATTCCATCTAGTTAAAATAGTGTTTTCCCAAATATTCATACATAAGCCTAATATCACTAGGTAATAAATTCAATTTAATTTTTATTCCATCTAGTTAAAGTAGTGTTTTCCCAAATATTCATACATAAGCCTAATATCACTAGGTAATAAATTCAATTTAATTTTTATTCCATCTAGTTAAAGTAGTGTTTTCCCAAATATTCATACATAAGCCTAATATCACTAGGTAATAAATTCAATTTAATTTTTATTCCATCTAGTTAAAGTAGTGTTTTCCCAAATATTCATACATAAGCCTAATATCACTAGGTAATAAAGTCAATTTAATTTTTATTAAATCTAGTTAAAGTAGTGTTTTCCCAAATATTCATACATAAGCCTAATATCACTAGGTAATAAATTCAATTTAATTTTTATTCCATCTAGTTAAAGTAGTGTTTTCCCAAATATTCACACATAAGCCTAATATCACTAGGTAATAAAGTCAATTAAATGTTTATTCCATCAAGTTAAAGTAGCGTTTTCCCAAATATTCATATATAGGCCTAATATCACTATTTAATAAATTCAATTTAATTTTTATTCCATCTAGTAAATATAGTGTTTTCCCAAATATTCATATATAGGCCTAATATCACTAGGTAATAAATTCAATTTAATTTTTATTCCAACTAGTTAAAGTAGTGTTTTCCCAAATATTCATACATAAGCCTAATATCACTAGTTAATAAAGTCAATTAAATGTTTATTCCATCTAGTTAAAGTAGCGTTTTCCCAAATATTCATATATAGGCCTAATATCACTATTTAATAAATTCAATTTAATTTTTATTCCATCTAGTAAAAATAGTGTTTTCCGAAATATTCATACATAAGCCTAATATCACTAGGTAATAAAGTCAATTAAATGTTTATTCCATCTAGTTAAAGTAGCGTTTTCCCAAATATTCATATATAGGCCTAATATCACTATTTAATAAATTCAATTTAATTTTTATTCCATCTAGTAAAAATAGTGTTTTCCCAAATATTCATACATAAGCCTAATATCACTAGGTAATAAAGTCAATTAAATGTTTATTCCATCTAGTTAAAGTAGCGTTTTCCCAAATATTCATATATAGGCCTAATATCACTATTTAATAAACTCAATTTAATTTTTATTCCATCTAGTAAAAATAGTGTTTTCCCAAATATTCATATATAGGCCTAAATATCACTAGGTAATAAATTCAATTTAATTTTTATTCCATCTAGTTAAAATAGTGTTTTCCCAAATATTCATATATAGGCCTAATATCACTAGGTAATAAATTCAATTTAATTTTTATTCCATCTAGTTAAAATAGTGTTTTCCCAAATATTCATATATAGGCCTAAATATCACTAGGTAATAAATTCAATTTAATTTTTATTCCATCTAGTTGAAATAGTGTTTTCCCAAATATTCATATATAGGCCTAAATATCACTAGGTAATAAATTCAATTTAATTTTTATTCCAACTAGTTAAAGTAGTGTTTTCCCAAATATTCATACATAAGCCTAATATCACTAGGTAATAAATTCATTCTAATTTTTATTCCATCCAGTTAAAGTAGTGTTTTCCTAAATATTCATACATAAGCCTAATATCACTAGGTAATAAATTCAATTTAATTTTTATTCCATCTAGTTAAAATAGTGTTTTCCCAAATATTCATACATAAGCCTAATATCACTAGGTAATAAATTCAATTTAATTTTTATTCCATCTAGTTAAAGTAGTGTTTTCCCAAATATTCATACATAAGCCTAATATCACTAGGTAATAAATTCAATTTAATTTTTATTCCATCTAGTTAAAATAGTGTTTTCCCAAATATTCATACATAAGCCTAATATCACTAGGTAATAAATTCAATTTAATTTTTATTCCATCTAGTTAAAGTAGTGTTTTCCCAAATATTCATACATAAGCCTAATATCACTAGGTAATAAATTCAATTAAATGTTTATTCCATCTAGTTAAAGTAGCGTTTTCCCAAATATTCATATATAGGCCTAATATCACTATTTAATAAATTCAATTTAATTTTTATTCCATCTAGTAAAAATAGTGTTTTCCCAAATATTCATATATAGGCCTAATATCACTAGGTAATAAATTCAATTTAATTTTTATTCCAACCACATAAAATAGTGTTTTCCCAAATATTCATATACCATATAGGCCTAATATCACTAGGTAATAAATTCAATTTAATTTTTATTCCATCTAGTTAAAATAGTGTTTTCCCAAATATTCATATATAAGCCTAATATCACTAGGTAATAAATTCAATTTAATTTTTATTCCATCTAGTTAAAGTAGTGTTTTCCTAAATATTCATACATAAGCCTAATATCACTAGGTAATAAATTCAATTTAATTTTTATTCCATCTAGTTAAAATAGTGTTTTCCCAAATATTCATACATAAGCCTAATATCACTAGGTAATAAATTCAATTTAATTTTTATTCCATTTAGTTAAAGTAGTGTTTTCCCAAATATTCATACATAAGCCTAATATCACTAGGTAATAAATTCAATTTAATTTTTATTCCATCTAGTTAAAGTAGTGTTTTCCCAAATATTCATACATGAGCCTAATATCACTAGGTAATAAATTCAATTTAATTTTTATTCCATCTAGTTAAAGTAGTGTTTTCCCAAATATTCATACATAAGCCTAATATCACTAGGTAATAAAGTCAATTTAATTTTTATTCCATCTAGTTAAAGTAGTGTTTTCCCAAATATTCATACATAAGCCTAATATCACTAGGTAATAAAATCAATTTAATTTTTATTCCATCTAGTTAAAGTAGTGTTTTCCCAAATATTCACACATAAGCCTAATATCACTAGGTAATAAAGTCAATTAAATGTTTATTCCATCAAGTTAAAGTAGCGTTTTCCCAAATATTCATATATAGGCCTAATATCACTATTTAATAAATTCAATTTAATTTTTATTCCATCTAGTAAATATAGTGTTTTCCCAAATATTCATATATAGGCCTAATATCACTAGGTAATAAATTCAATTTAATTTTCATTCCAACTAGTTAAAGTAGTGTTTTCCCAAATATTCATACATAAGCCTAATATCACTAGTTAATAAAGTCAATTAAATGTTTATTCCATCTAGTTAAAGTAGCGTTTTCCCAAATATTCATATATAGGCCTAATATCACTATTTAATAAATTCAATTTAATTTTTATTCCATCTAGTAAAAATAGTGTTTTCCCAAATATTCATACATAAGCCTAATATCACTAGGTAATAAAGTCAATTAAATGTTTATTCCATCTAGTTAAAGTAGCGTTTTCCCAAATATTCATATATAGGCCTAATATCACTATTTAATAAATTCAATTTAATTTTTATTCCATCTAGTAAAAATAGTGTTTTCCCAAATATTCATACATAAGCCTAATATCACTAGGTAATAAAGTCAATTAAATGTTTATTCCATCTAGTTAAAGTAGTGTTTTCCCAAATATTCATATATAGGCCTAATATCACTATTTAATAAATTCAATTTAATTTTTATTCCATCTAGTTAAAGTAGTGTTTTCCTAAATATTCATACATAAGCCTAATATCACTAGGTAATAAATTCAATTTAATTTTTATTCCATCTAGTTAAAATAGTGTTTTCCCAAATATTCATACATAAGCCTAATATCACTAGGTAATAAATTCAATTTAATTTTTATTCCATCTAGTTAAAGTAGTGTTTTCCCAAATATTCATACATAAGCCTAATATCACTAGGTAATAAATTCAATTTAATTTTTATTCCATCTAGTTAAAGTAGTGTTTTAACAAATATTCATACATAAGCCTAATATCACTAGGTAATAAAGTCAATTTAATTTTTATTCCATCTAGTTAAAGTAGTGTTTTCCCAAATATTCATACATAAGCCTAATATCACTAGGTAATAAATTCAATTTAATTTTTATTCCATCTAGTTAAAGTAGTGTTTTCCCAAATATTCACACATAAGCCTAATATCACTAGGTAATAAAGTCAATTAAATGTTTATTCCATCAAGTTAAAGTAGCGTTTTCCCAAATATTCATATATAGGCCTAATATCACTATTTAATAAATTCAATTTAATTTTTATTCCATCTAGTAAATATAGTGTTTTCCCAAATATTCATATATAGGCCTAATATCACTAGGTAATAAATTCAATTTAATTTTTATTCCAACTAGTTAAAGTAGTGTTTTCCCAAATATTCATACATAAGCCTAATATCACTAGTTAATAAAGTCAATTAAATGTTTATTCCATCTAGTTAAAGTAGCGTTTTCCCAAATATTCATATATAGGCCTAATATCACTATTTAATAAATTCAATTTAATTTTTATTCCATCTAGTAAAAATAGTGTTTTCCCAAATATTCATACATAAGCCTAATATCACTAGGTAATAAAGTCAATTAAATGTTTATTCCATCTAGTTAAAGTAGCGTTTTCCCAAATATTCATATATAGGCCTAATATCACTATTTAATAAATTCAATTTAATTTTTATTCCATCAAGTAAAAATAGTGTTTTCCCAAATATTCATATATAGGCCTAAATATCACTAGGTAATAAATTCAATTTAATTTTTATTCCATCTAGTTAAAATAGTGTTTTCCCAAATATTCATATATAGGCCTAATATCACTAGGTAATAAATTCAATTTAATTTTTATTCCATCTAGTTAAAATAGTGTTTTCCCAAATATTCATATATAGGCCTAAATATCACTAGGTAATAAATTCAATTTAATTTTTATTCCATCTAGTTGAAATAGTGTTTTCCCAAATATTCATATATAGGCCTAAATATCACTAGGTAATAAATTCAATTTAATTTTTATTCCAACTAGTTAAAGTAGTGTTTTCCCAAATATTCATACATAAGCCTAATATCACTAGGTAATAAATTCATTTTAATTTTTATTCCATCCAGTTAAAGTAGTGTTTTCCCAAATATTCATACATAAGCCTAATATTACTAGGTAATAAAGTCAATTTAATTTTTATTCCATCTAGTTAAAATAGTGTTTTCCCAAATATTCATACATAAGCCTAATATCACTAGGTAATAAATTCAATTTAATTTTTATTCCATCTAGTTAAAATAGTGTTTTCCCAAATACTCATACATAAGCCTAATATCACTAGGTAATAAATTCAATTTAATTTTTATTCCATCTAGTTAAAGTAGTGTTTTCCCAAATATTCATACATAAGCCTAATATCACTAGGTAATAAATTCAATTTAATTTTTATTCCATCTAGTTAAAGTAGTGTTTTCCCAAATATTCATACATAAGCCTAATATCACTAGGTAATAAATTCAATTAAATGTTTATTCCATCTAGTTAAAGTAGCGTTTTCCCAAATATTCATATATAGGCCTAATATCACTATTTAATAAATTCAATTTAATTTTTATTCCATCTAGTAAAAATAGTGTTTTCCCAAATATTCATATATAGGCCTAATATCACTAGGTAATAAATTCAATTTAATTTTTATTCCAACCACATAAAATAGTGTTTTCCCAAATATTCATATACCATATAGGCCTAATATCACTAGGTAATAAATTCAATTTAATTTTTATTCCATCTAGTTAAAATAGTGTTTTCCCAAATATTCATATATAGGCCTAATATCACTAGGTAATAACTTCAATTTAATTTTTATTCCATCTAGTTAAAATAGTGTTTTCCCAAATATTCATATATAGGCCTAATATCACTAGGTAATAAATTCAATTTAATTTTTATTCCATCTAGTTAAAATAGTGTTTTCCCAAATATTCATATATAGGCCTAATATCACTAGGTAATAAATTCAATTTAATTTTTATTCCATCTAGTTAAAATAGTGTTTTCCCAAATATTCATATATAGGCCTAATATCACTAAGTAATAAATTCAATTTAATTTTTATTCCAACTAGTTAAAGTAGTGTTTTCCCAAATATTCATACATAAGCCTAATATCACTAGGTAATAAAGTCAATTTAATTTTTTCTACAAATGATAGTTTGAATGTTTATGAACAAATCGTCCTTATCAGCTTTCAATTAAACGACGGCTAAATGGATTAGTATCGACCTGTTTACGTTCCACCCTTAAATGCATTAATTTACAAATTTTTACTCCAAATTGACTGTCAAGGAAAATACAATGCCATCTGCCATTTTACCCGTTTTGGTGGGTATTTTTTACGCTAAGGACCTCCAATACTCTGGTTATCATTTCTGTCAAATACATCCTTGCATAACTTTGTGAATTAATTTGATCTCTGAGAGACAATCGGTTTTTAGGTGTAACTCTATGAAACAGGTTATGGCTCATGATTACCCACTCGGATATATAAGCTCTTCCCGCAGGATACTTTGATCTGCTTATGGTCACTCCACTCCTTTGCCTTTCCATCTTGGTTTCTCTCTCTTTCTCTCTCTCTCCCTCCCTCCCCTCCTCCTCCTCCTCAAGGGCTCACCTATAGTAAGTATGGGCTTCGAAAGACTCCAGCTGGATCCTACACCTTCTTGTAGGCTTGGGTTAGTTTCCTCTTATTCGTCTCTCTTGACCAAATCTTGTTCTTTTAAGAGCGTGAAGTAGTATTATACTATTATGATCGTAAGGTTTTCGACTTTAATCAACAAGAGAACAAAATATTCTCTTTCTCGCTGTTATGACTAATGGTTCAATTAATGGCGTTGGCAGTCTGATGTCCATTTCCAGCAAAAACATTTCGATTTCTATTCATTTCCTTCATCGTACTGTGAACATGAAGCAATTTCAAGTATCCTTTTCGTTCACCATTTAATTATATCACTTGTAATAAAAGTCCCACTTTAATTAAGAACTATGATTAAAAAACACTTCATGAGTTTTTTGAAGGAACACTCAGAATTTGTTTTTAAACTTTATCTCTTATGGAATGATACATCATTGTTAAAAAAAACGAGTGTAGAAAAACCGTGGAAACTGGAGATCATCTATCTTAAATGTCTCTGGAGGTTACCAACTTAGACAGAGGGTAATATAGCGCGACCTACGGTTTGAGTGATTTTTCTGTACTCCTTATTCCTTTTAAATTAATGTATCACTTCAAGGTTGCTAATTTACATTTAGAATTGCTCACCCAAAACTTATAATGCTGTACAGTGTAATTTTGAACTCAACTTACCCTTTGGATTTTTTAAAGTTACAATATATGCCAAACTTCAGCTGTTTTAATGTTGTAAAGATTTTAAACGTTCATTTTTTTCACTTGTTACAAATTTAGACATCTCTGATATGGTAAGTACAATCAATGTAAGTTATGTTCGTGGAAATTCCTTTAACATCGTATAGAAACATCAATAAATTTAAAGCTATTGGATAGTAGTGGACTGTGCATATGTTGTTGCTACAGTTCTCCATAATTTATTCTGAAAATCTCCATCATTTGTGTATATAAAAACTAATAGACGGTGTTTCGAGAGTATCAAAACTCGTTGTCAAATCCAACCCCTCAACCATGTATAGAAATATGGCCGTTAGACCTCCCATTAATTAACTTAAAAATAAAAATTCCTCTGAGTGAAATTTTGCTGGTTAATTCGCCGCAAACATGAATACAAGTTCACCTGCTCAACTCTTGACAAAGAGGTAATAAGGTTGTTCACCCCGAAAAAACCGTTAGGTAATTATCCCCTTGGCATAACCCTTTTTGTTAGTTAACCAGTGTATGATCTCGGTGTTTGTCATTTCTTGTTTGAGTGTGGAGTTCAGTTAATTTGTATATTAATTAATCACTTTTCTATATATTATTAATAAGGTTGTTCACCCCGAAAAAAACCGTTAGGTAATTATCCCCTCAAGTGGCATAACACATTTTGTTAGTTAACCAGTGTATGATCTCGGTGTTTGTCATTTCTTGTTTGAGTGTGGAGTTCAGTTAATTTGTATATTAATTAATCACTTTTCTATATATTATTAATAAGGTTGTTCACCCCGAAAAAACCGTTAGGTAATTATCCCCTTGGCATAACCCTTATTATTAGTTAACCAGTGTATGATCTCGGTGTTTGTCATTTCTTGTTTGAGTGTGGAGTTCAGTTAATTTGTATATTAATTAATCACTTTTCTATATATTATTAATAAGGTTGTTCACCCCGATAAAACCGTTAGGTAATTATCCCCTCAAGTGGCATAACACTTTTTGTTAGTTAACCAGTGTATGATCTCGGTGTTTGTCATTTCTTGTTTGAGTGTGGAGTTCAGTTAATTTGTATATTAATTAATCACTTTTCTATATATTATTAATAAGGTTGTTCACCCCGAAAAAACCGTTAGGTAATTATCCCCTTGGCATAACCCTTATTATTAGTTAACCAGTGTATGATCTCGGTGTTTGTCATTTCTTGTTTGAGTGTGGATTTCAGTTAATTTGTATATTAATTAATCACTTTTCTATATATTATTAATAAGGTTGTTCACCCCGAAAAAACCGTTAGGTAATTATCCCCTCAAGTGGCATAACCCTTATTATTAGTTAACCAGTGTATGATCTCGGTGTTTGTTATTTCTTGTTTGAGTGTGGAGTTCAGTTAATTTGTATATTAATTAATCACTTTTCTATATATTATTAATAAGGTTGTTCACCCCGAAAAAACCGTTAGGTAATTATCCCCTTGGCATAACACTTTTTGTTAGTTAACCAGTGTATGATCTCGGTGTTTGTCATTTCTTGTTTGAGTGTGGAGTTCAGTTAATTTGAATATTAATTAATCACTTTTCTATATATTATTAATAAGGTTGTTCACCCCGATAAAACTGTTAGGTAATTATCCCCTTGGCATAACACTTTTTGTTAGTTAACCAGTGTATGATCTCGGTGTTTGTTATTTCTTGTTTGAGTGTGGAGTTCAGTTAATTTGTATATTAATTAATCACTTTTCTATATATTATTAATAAGGTTATTCACCCCGATAAAACCGTTAGGTAATTATCCCCTTGGCATAACCCTTTTTGTTAGTTAACCAGTGTATGATCTCGGTGTTTGACATTTCTTGTTTGAGTGTGGAGTTCAGTTAATTAATCACTTTTCTATAATATATTCTTAGTTATTTTGATCGATCAGAACTAGTTTTAGTTCTGAGTTTCATTCTTAGGTTAGTAGTAGTTAATGTTATTTCCAAGATAGATTTGTTTTGTTGGAAAATTAATTTACATAGTTATTTCATGTTTAGATCTTTCACTTGATAGCAAGAGCTCATCCATATTCTCAAAACGTCGTGAGTTAGTATTTATATACACAAATGATGGTGAATAAATTATATCAATAAAATAGCAATTATCAGTTCAATGGGCAGTTATGCTTCCTCTCGGAGACATTTCGGCACTATTTAGATAACCTTTGGTTCAAGCGTCATAAAGTGAGTCTAATAATACGCAAAGTTATATTTTTGAAGATACATGAACAAAGAGATTAATAACACAAGTTTCCGTTACAAAGATTCGGTCTTGTTAACGGATTGAGGAGTTACAGTGTGTGAACATGAGCAAGGACGTAACCATGAAGAAACTGAAATGAAGGACGCATATTTGAAGCAAGTTAAAAAAAAGGCAAGGTTGGAATGGATGGTGGAGGTACCAAATGATGATACTGATTGAAACTACATATGATTACATAAGTTATTTTACGATAATTTATAGGTGCGCAAATTTATAAAATATAATAAACTGTACAAAAAAATTGCTTTAACTTTCCCAGACAGTTATTCACAAAACCAAAGAATAGCCCAAAATAATATTCACGCCTTAAACAACGTCATTTTATTTTTTTAATAACTTTTCCCCGTGTTTTTCGCGTGGGAGATATGTTGATATGGAATGGTTCCCTCTTATCAACTTTATGTGAAATTTTTATTTTGAAAGTTAAAACTCGCATCTCAAATCTAGTTTAATTTACCGGCCATGGTTTGTTTTCGATTTTTGTCAATTTTCCAGAACCATACTTTTCTTTTACGTGAATTTGGTATTTTTATAATAGTCCTGTAGATGATTTTCTTTTTATAATTGATCTATAAACCGCTAAACCACCGTACGTTCGGTATTTAAATGCTCATTTTATTAATTTCTTTACAGAACCATCGGATAATTTCTGCATTGACAACTATTCAAAAATTTTATTATTGCATTCGAGCTACCTACTATTAAACATGTAACATCTATTTTAAATAGACACAATAATCACCACAAATTATGTTTGTAACTTTTAGCGAATTTTGACTTTGCAGGCTGTAAAAATGTAAATTTTAAGAATAATCACCAACCGACAGATCCACGCCTAACTAAGCGTCGCCTGACTGAAACTGTTTTGTTTGTTTTGTCTCTGAATCCTTCTCCAAACACTTGAGAGAATGTCAATAGTTAGGAAAATATTCAGGGTTAAAATCAAAACCTCTCACACACATATGTTGAAGGGTAACTAGTTTATTCCTCTTTCAATATTTAAACGTTATTACCGAGAGAAGTAGTATTTTAAGAATTTTGACTGTCACATTCAAATTAATTCACAGTGAATTTATGAATTTTAAATTTTTATATTTAAAAAGTTTGTAATTTTATACATTATTTTATCTGACATATATAAGTTTACAAACAAGACGTTTACTCCAAGTAAAGATTGCAGTCAACAAAGTGATAATTCTAACGAGTAATTCAATATATTAGTATTCCAATCAGTGAGATAATTTTTGAACTACATTTCGTCTTGTTTAACCAGTCAGTATGATATAACATTTAGAAGTCTTTTTTATTTAGAAATTTCAAAGTTTTTATAATATAACAGTACATAAATAGTTTTGCAATATATTTTGTCTACAGTTGTTGACAAAGTGGCATTTTGTTCATTTAAATTAGTTTGCAAAACAGCTGATTTCTCAACCGTTTCACTTTGCCCACTACTTTGCACACTACTTTGCTCACTCCGAATGGCAACCGAACAAAACGAAATTTAGGTTAAGTTTATTTGAATTGATTTATAATATACAGGAAATGTCCCGTATGTATGTTAGATTAATTCTTACACGTAAAATAACATAAATAAACAACAAAACAACGTTTTAAAGTTGAAAAAACAAGTAATTATTCATGAAGATGATTGACAGTGTATGTATACGGAGAGTATTTTTCGTTTGCCAAGTTTTGAAGTTGGCAATCCCGTTTCCTCAACAATACACCTAAGTTATTTGTAATATTCATAAATAACCTCAGTTTTGACGTGAGAACTTCTACTCAGTGTTGATGTGTTGTTTAGCACTACTGCTATATTTTGTGTAGTTAGTTTTAAAATATGGACAGTTCAGAGGATGAAAACCTGTCAAATACCCCGCCATATTGTGTTACTGCTGAAGTATGTTTTTTATTTGTGACAAAATAACAACTGTAGACAAAGTATAATGTGCAATTCGTGAGCAAGGTGTCTTTTTTAAACTCGATAAAATTGACAAAAGTGCCACTTTGCTCACTAGTTGCACAAATAACTATTTACATCTAGTTGTCTAAAAGATTTGTCCAAGTATTACGCGGGAATTCGTAGAGATTTCGCTGTAGGTATTTGGTAACAAAATAAAAACACATTATAAGATTGTTATTTTGAATTATATATTTAAAAAATGTAATTAAAATCCTTTCTAGTATTTGGATAAACTATCTTGGACGGATTCTTTGTGTTTGTAAACGTATTTCTTATCGATTCTAGGCCTATATAGTTTTACATAGAGGCGAGTCTTGAAAAATCAGCTGTTGTTTTTTCTTTTCAAATCACGTAATCTCATTAATCTCATCTTTTTCGATGTAGGATCATTAGTAAGAAGAACAATTTGCACAACCAATATTGTATTTGTTATATTATAACACAATGTGTAAAGGTTGTGTGGTTGACAAAACAATATCTCTGTAGAATGTACAATGGATAAAATCAGTCATATAAATGATAAATGATTTGTGTTGTGTTTGCTCGAAACACACGCACTATATTTATCCAATATAGTCCAGTGATACAGTAATTACAAAATAACTTTGGTAATCTCTGTGAATGAAATAACAATCTAACCGAGGGGATTGGTTCGCTATGATCAAAATATCATTTTTATAAATAATACAATTGTTTACATACCAGAGAGTATATTGAGCTTGAGTTGTGAGATGTTTTAAAATTAAAATTAAACTTGAAGACAATTTCTCACAACAAATACGTTCATTAAAACAAACGTGTTTCAACGAAAATAACACCATCTTCAGGGACTAAAGTATTAGTTTGTTTATTATACCTCATTTATCACTGAAGATGGCAACGTTGTCATTGAAATGCGTTTGATTTAATAAATGTATAAGTTTTTAGAAATTGAGTTCAAGTTTTATTTTTATTTTAATACCAAAGAGTGAAAAAAATTAAGAACGGAGAAGATTTTTTCCGAAATAATAATAAAAAATATAAATAAAGTAATCTAAAAAAGTTTACTCTTGTCATTTTTTTAACAGCAAATATTCCGAGGTATTACCGAACGAAAAAGTCCAACAAAAGTGGAAGAGGAAATAAGAAACTTGTCGAGAAAATCTGAAAAAAATTCAGGCCTAAATCAAATTACAAGACTTTATTATCTCTATAACTTTTCGAAAAAATTTATATTTAGTGGGAAAAGCCCATGAAATTTCCCGCCATTTTAAGAATGAAAACAATATTGAAAAATTAAAAAAGAATCGTACATGTAGCTGTAGATAAACAGTTTTTGTCTCTTAACAAACAAATCTCTTTAGCGTAGTTTAGGTGTTATTAGATCAATTCCTCCGGTTAGATTTTATAAAGTGGGTAATTTTTAACATTTTGGTAGTTTCAACTAATGTCATAAGTTGACAGAAACCCTTCAAAACACAAAATTGTCGTTATGGATTCAAATAAATCTGTTGGTGTGTAATAGATTTATGGTAAAATAAAGGTAGCGTTGCAAACACGCATGCGTGCCATCACACAGGAAGAAACATTATGTAACTATACTTTACAAAAGTTAAAAATAGCTGTTAACTTTCATAAGTAATTAGTATCAAAATAAACTATTATTTGTTCACCGATTGATTGTCGCTGGCTGAATAGGACCCCCTACTCGGCCTGTTGTACACATTAATTATTAATATACATTAACCTCGTGATGAGGCGTGAATTGCGTAAATCACAAGTTCGACCTCATTCAATAATAACTTTCCCTACATTTTGTAATTTGCATAAAATAAAGGCATGACTCAGGAGTGACGTCAGAAAGGGTCCGATAACCCTGCAATTTGCGAGTATTGTGTTATCGTGACCTCGTCTGGTATCTTGGGTTCTGTATGGAGTTGACTATTAATATAGAAACGCCGATACAAGAGAGTATGAAATGTTCATCGATCCTACACTTATATAAGTTAGTTTTAAAGTCATTGTACTAAAAAGTGGAGTCAATAACCAAATTAAGATTCCCAAAATAAGAGTTGTTAAGGCGAAAAACCTTGCAATCGTCAACCCCTAACAAAAAATAAGAAAAGTGGGTATCTAACCTTAGCCATGGAAGTCAGATTCAGAAGAAAACAAGAGTTGGTTAAGAGAGACCTGATACGAAAGATGAAGGAGAGGTCTAACCTAAACCCACACGAAAGGTCTACATAGCTAAGGTACCTCGGGATTGCTATACTATAAGTGGGGGGAGTGGCAAAGGAAGGGTATATATATATATATATATATATATATATATATATATATATACAGGTTGTTTCACGACCAGTCTGCCAAACATCCTATTCATTAAAATCAATAGAATAAGTTCCAATAAACATATGTTCAATAATTTTAGTCCATCTTTCTATTTTTGAAGTGAAAACTTCTATTGGCGCGTTGGGTACTTTTTGGGATGGACTTTTTCAATAGAAATCGCGTCACGCACATTACCGTAATTCAACTTTTGGGGTGGACTTTTTCAATAGAAATCGCGTCACGCACACTACCGTAATTCAACTTTTGGGGTGGACTTTTTCAATAGAAATCGCGTCACGTACACTACCGTAATTCAACTTTTGGGGTGGACTTTTTCAATAGAAATCGCGTCACGTACACTACCGTAATTCAACTTTTGGGGTGGACTTTTTCAATAGAAATCGCGTCACGCACACTACCGTAATTCAACTTTTGGGGTGGACTTTTTCAATAGAAATCGCGTCACGTACACTACCGTAATTCAACTTTTGGGGTGGACTTTTTCAATAGAAATCGCGTCACGCACACTACCGTAATTCAACTTTTGGGGTGGACTTTTTCAATAGAAATCGCGTCACACACACTACCGTAATTCAACTTTTGGGGTGGACTTTTTCAATAGAAATCGCGTCACGCACACTACCGTAATTCAACTTTTGGGGTGGACTTTTTCAATAGAAATCGCGTCACGTACACTACCGTAATTCAACTTTTGGGGTGGACTTTTTCAATAGAAATCGCGTCACGTACACTACCGTAATTCAACTTTTGGGGTGGACTTTTTCAATAGAAATCGCGTCACGCACACTACCGTAATTCAACTTTTGGGGTGGACTTTTTCAATAGAAATCGCGTCACGTACACTACCGTAATTCAACTTTTGGGGTGGACTTTTTCAATAGAAATCGCGTCACGCACACTACCGTAATGCAACTTTTGGGATGGACTCTTTCAATAGAAATCGCGTCACGCACACTACCGTAATTCAACTTTTGGGGTGGACTTTTTCAATAGAAATCGCGTCACGCACAGTAGCGTAATGCAACCTTAATATATAGACAACGGATACGCGCGCCCCATACGTATTAAAACTAAAAATCTACGAAAAATATTGCACTAACTTTCTCAAAATTCACATACATAGTTAAACTAAAATCAATGCAAAATATCGCACAAACTTTTTCACATACCCATATATATTAAAACAAAAATCTACGAAAAATATTGCACTAACTTTCTCAAAATTCGCATACATAGTTAAACTAGTATAAATGAAAAAATATAGCACAAACTTTCTCACATACCCATACATATTAAAACTAAAAATATTGCACTAATTTTCTCAAAATTCACATACATAGTTAAACTAAAATCAATGCATAAATATCGCACAAACTTTCTCACATACCCATATATATTAAAACTAAAAATCTAATATTGCACTAACTTTCTCAAACTCATATACATAGTCAAACTAAAATCAATGCAAAAATATCGCACAAACTTTCTCACATACCCATATATATTAAAACTAAAATCATAAGTATATAAGCGTTACATACTGTTTAAACAAGTTTTCACTTCTAACGTGTGGTCTTAAGCACACCCAAATATTTATTTTAAACATGCAATAACTCAAGAATGGGTTATATTGCTACCAAATTTTGCGGAATGTTTTATACTATGAATTTCTAATGTACTACAAAATCTTATAACTGACACTTAACCGTTTCAAATGTCGTTCGTTGAAAATATTAAAAACCATTTACCTTAAAAAAATCATTGATTTTACAAAATATTTACAAGATGTAAAATATTTAGTCTTTTAATGGTGAATATCTTTACTTTTTTATATGTTGAAAAATAATCGAAGTATCAGTAAAAAACTAATTTATAAAAATGTGCTTTTACTAGAACACACGAGAGCTTTTCTGAGTCTTCCAGTATTTAGCCGTCAACCTTGATAACTATTGACTGCTTTATGCCGGAAGACTAAGAAAAACTCTTGTATGTTCTATTTGAAATTATCAATAATTCGATTTTAGGGTCCGTAGGTAATACTAAATACCTTTATAATTTTACGCGCGTCTAATGTCCGTTTGTCTGTCTGTCTAAGTCCCAATCAGTCTACACAGACAATCCTATTGTTTCAAACTTTGCATTTATAGTCTATGTATTGTCCCACTTATAGGAAATATATAGCCATAACAAAAAAAAATGACCTTGAAGTAGTTACTATCAGGTTCAAAAGTTTTTTAGAGGATATTATGATTGGGGGTATCAAATGAAATTATAAATTATTCTCATTACGATTTATAATATTTATAAAAGTACATTAGGACTGTTATTAATAAAAATCATAAACACGACACCAATAATATTTAATTTAAAAAACATTACAATATACAAATTCATACATATCTATGGATGGCATATTAATATACAGTGAAAAGAACATGAACAGGAAGAAAAGACAAAAAATGAATGTTTAATAATTGAAAATGTATTGTCGCAAAATGTTAAACCTCTTTCGTTTTATGTAATGCAACTCTGAAGTTGTAGAAGAATATCAATTATAGAAATTATCCAAACATTTCAAAATAAATTATTAATCAGGACTGACTGCCTCCATGCTGAAACAGTGTATCAATCGAGATCTCGAAATGAATCTTTAAAGATGACAAATCAAATGTCAAAACAAGAACTACGATTACACGTTATGGAGATGTTGACATGCTGTATTCATTGTCTAAAGAAAGTGAGGTCGAAGCCACTAGATCTTCATTATTCAGATTGTTAATTGTGTATTAAAGAGTGTACCACAAAGTTGTGTTGCTCTGATGATGCCTGACAAACAGGCGAAAGAGTTGTCAACAGTAAACATTGATCAAACGACATCATAAATACGACTATAAGTGATTTGTATAAAATAAAAATTAGAAAGAATTAAGAAACTTGTCAGTTCTCCCACACTCCAAGATGTGGAGGGGGAAAAAAAAGAAGAAAAAAAAAACCTGCTACATAATCCTTAAAATAATTAAGTTTGTAAATAAATTATATAAATTGGCTATAATACAGATACAGGTTTAATATACAGTACGTCAATTAAAATATATAGTTATCACATATTTTCAGTTTTGTACATTGAAGATTTGTAACGTCCAACTTGTTTACGTCATACTATTCAAATTTGTAAATTGAATTAAACCACATAGTCTGTGTTACGTTTATCATTTTAAATGTGTGGAGGATTTAAAGATATTTTGTTATACGTAGTTTCATAGGTTTGAATTACACCAATATTGCACCACTAAATTAAAAGGAGACTCTAATTATCGTAAATTAAATAACATTTAGAAAAAGCTGTTGAAAATGCTGTAGTTTCATCAAAATTGTTAGATAAATTTCGAATTTCAAAAATATTTTTATTTTGAATTTCTTTCGAATCTAGAAACACTTATTTAAAAATTTCAACCCCTTAAAATATTCTACTATGGACATTATAAATTTTATCTTTAATAGAATATTATTAAAATGTATCATATATTAATGATATTTCAGCTACAAACAATATTGAATTTTATTTTGCTTGACATAAAAGTGTCTCAAGGATCAGATATTTTAGTCATTTGGACAGCTCAAATTTTAAATAATCCTCGAGAATGTTTCTTCTCTTTCCCTTTACTTTAATGCAAACGTTAGGGGATTAGTTCCATAAATTTCGTAATATACTTATCTAGCATTTAGCTTCAAAATGTTTAATCAGTTGTTGAGATATTGTGAAACAAACGCTTTTCACCCTCTAAATCTAGTCTCAATCCTTAATTGTTTGATTAGTAATATTGATTCAGCATTCAATCGTAATAACACATACACAACTTCCAACTTTAACATTTTCATTTAAACGGATTAAATAGTCTCGAAGTTCCCTCAATGGCTCACTGTAGTGAGTATCGTCTTGGTACTCCTGAGGTACCCTAGTCTTTGGTTAGCTCCTTCTTTTTGATCTTCCTTATCAAGTCTCTCTTGTTCTCATGTTCTCTCCGACTCTGGCGCTATTAGAATATTAGGTTATGGATTTTTATTTCATCTTCCTTTCCTCTTTTTTTACAAGGCGAAAAATTTAAACAACAACGAAAAAATATTCGTTCTGCATGTAGTGCCTAACAAAATTTCTGCTAACATGAACAAGTTAACAGGAGACATGTAATTTTCAATATTGAACAAATATTCTACAAAGGGATCAAATCATCAAAAACATTGAAAAACTCTAAACTGTTCTTTCTATGTAGGTGGTTCTCAACGATCTCATAATTGGAATTGAGAGAATATATCTAGTTTAAACTATTTGAGCTGAAGAATAGACCGACATTTAGATATCACTATTACTTTTTGACACCGGTAATTGTGACACCTTTTTTCTTCCTAAATTATAGTCTCTAAACAGGCCCCTCTTCCTAAATTATGATACCTGTCTTTAATCTTTTCAAAGTAGATATAAAATATGCTAATATTTTCCTAAGTAAATAAAGCATTTGAAATGTCATACATGCACACAAACTTATAGCGTGATGTTGGTCAGTACATAGTTTTGAATAATTAATTATAGCATACAATGCGGAGGTAATTCATAGAGGCAATTTGATAAAAATTAAAAATACAATCGCTATTTTCTCAGTGGAATCACAAGGAGTGAATTAAAATGTAATTATGTTAGATATAAAAAGTGGAGGTCAAATCACAACACATAAATTTAACTTATGATACAACACATATCTACAACGTAGACACATATTTGTAGTAGGCAGTATTGGAATCTGTGAAAACATCCCTTTTGGGATCTTATAAATGTAATAAGTTTATTTGGACATTTCTGTATTGTAACGTTTCAATTAACTGTAATCAAGATGACGCAGCGAATTTTAACCAATTTTACAAGTCAGCAGTTTATGACTCCTTTTTACCAATGTTTTAAATTGATCAATTACAAATTATTATTCAATTGTTAGATCAAAATAATATTTTTATTGGTGAATTTATTGATTTTATAATTTTGACGAAAAATATTAATACGTTAACGCTAGACCAAATTTAAAGTGTCAGATATCATGTCCCCCTCTAACTTGAACACGGCGTGACGACTTACAAAATTAAAACAAAAATAATTTGTATTTGAAATCAAACTGCAGTGCGAAAACATATTTTATAGTTTTTTGTATGACTAATACAATTAAATTTAACCACACAATGAGAAATGCGTAGCGTATATGATTTAAAAGCAGCTATTGTGAGATGTGAGACAAACAATTAAATAGCTATTAAGACATGGGCTGCATTTTCATTGATTTCTCTTTATTAGGGTCCGTAGGTGAAACCAAGCACCCTCATAATAACACTCGTATGTCTGTACGTCTATCTGTACAATTTAAACTGCCTCGTAATTTAATTTATAAATAAACTGTTTCATTAAATAAACTGTTTAATGAAAAATTATTAGACTTTGTGGTACATAGCATACTGATAATATACGATAATACATTTTATAAATTTTAGTACCAATAGATCAATTCGTTCTGAGTTCTTGTTTTTGAACAAAGACAAAATAGACCAAGAAAAAAGGATTTCTAGATATAATACGTTTTTAAAAACTTTATTTTATGTATAAAATCACTTTGTAAAGTTTGACAGATGTGAAACCCATGTATATAATGTAGATTTATTACACGATTCTAAAGTCCCTTTCTCACTCATTTTTAGCAGTTGGAATAAGAACGTTGATAATATTAGTTTGGTTTTAGACTCAACATTTGGCATTTCATCTGTGTTACGTAGATACGACCAGACGCGTGTACAAATCGTTATGAAATTTATTCTATTTCCCATTTTAAAATGGCGACCCCTCACAACAGTTTCCTATACAAGGGGCTGGTGCTCTAACTAGGAATAAGCGCTCCAAAATATTAAAAATATTGTTTAGTAAGTTGTAGTCCTATAACCTGAAGTGTCTAGGGGGTAAAACCCACTTCTATTTATAATAATAAAAGGCTGAAAAAAATAATTTAAACGGTTTCTAAAACCTCCCAACGGGGAGTTTTCACCTAACCAAAAAAATAAAAACTTCCTAAAACATTACGTTTTTTGTTGTTTTTATATGAATCAAAACCTTTACGAGTTTCATTAAGGTTACTACAAAACTATCAAATATATTATTATTTACATAGAAGTTACATGTCTTTGTTCTCTGATATTTGTATGCAAATCTAAATATACTTTTCATAGAATGTGTACCTTGTTTAACAATTATTGGAATTAAAGTAAAATATAAACAATAGCCTTATCCTTTTACGGTATTTTAATCGATGGACTGAGAGGCCTAACATGTGTACAGTCAGGGCTGTCACCATTCTAGGATTTATATACATCCAAGCATAAAGCATATTTACTACCATTGTGATCTCGATGAATCGTAAATCACGACCACAATACAAGAAGCAACTTTATTATACCTCTCTGAGTGGATGTTTTGTTAAAATGTACGTAAGATGTATTGTTTTTTATTACTTCTTGGTCTTTGGATAGAGTTGTGTCACTTAGCGTTATGACAAAAACAATTTATTGAATTTATTACAAATTTAAAAAGCTAGGGTTTACTGTTTACAAAACCACTAGTTGTATAATAATAATTAATTTTCATTACTGTTGAGACCGATGGTTCTTGGTGGAATTCCATGTTTAAAGATAGCAGGCGAAACCATTGGTCGGCTAGACTAATTAAAAGTGGATATTACAAAATAAATAATTGTGTTTTATTATCTTTAATAATAATTACTTTACCCTCCCACCCTTTCTGAAAGGAACTGTGTGGTGGTTTAACTCATATGATAAATTATGGATTATACGGCTTATAGATTTTTACCGAGCCAGTATTATTAATTAAATAATTATTTAAAGTGAAAAATATACGTTTACAGAAATCCCAATAAGTCAAGAAATAAGTGTACGACCTGTGCTGGGAACCGTCCAAGTTGCGAGGAGCATTGGCGCGTAAAGTCAAAGGTCCTGGGGTTCTATTCTCCTAGGTCGTTTATGTGACATCATTTTAAAGACTTGGATGAGTTGAGAAAAATGGTGACATGAAAATATAGTTTTCACCAATGGCGGTTGGTCAATGGTAATAACACGAATTTTTCACGTAAAACACTGTTCAATTTTAACAAACAAATTATTGTGATTTAATGCTCCTGTGGTAACCATGCGATTAATTTGGAAGCTAGAAACTAGGAATAAGTTTAAAAATTAACATTTGTTATTATAATGCTCAAAAAAATGTTTTGTAAGAAAGAGAAAATAATATAAATAGGAGCACTCATCACAATATATTGTTTGTTAAAAATGTATCGATGTCTTATGTGGAAAATGCAATCGTTTAATTATGATCATCCGTCAATCAATGGAATTACGTTTCCTTGTCGTCATTTTTCTCCAATCATCAATACTTTAACATGATACATCACCAATCTCCCCCATTGTTACCATTTAAGGTATTTTAGTATTGTGTGTTTACTGATGATGGGGTTTAATAATAGAATGTACAAGGTGGCTGAAAAGAAACTACCACCCCCTCTTATCTTTTTAAATATATATTTGAGATATTTGTATTCTTTTTAGGGGCAATCTCTTTAGGTGAGAGGGGCAACATAAAAAAGCAAAGGTTTAGGTTATTTTAATTGTGGGGGGCTGGTGAAAGGGGAGGGGATTGCTCAAATATTTCAAACGGCACGTATAGACTTGTGGTACCTTCATTTTAAACATCTCTCTGAGACAAGAAAAATAACAAGAAGACAATTAAATTCTAAGTACCAAAAAATGGCCGACAAAAGAGTTATTTCATTTACGAAGTTATAATGGAAGATCTGTTCAGAAGGCACATGATCCAATACAAGATCTTTTTTGTGGAGAATTTCTTAAATCACCATTTAAGAGGACGGATATTAACAGAATGCAGAAGACGAACAAATCAAACTTTTGTAAGCATGTGTGAACAAAGTCAGTACTACTGCTTGAAAGTACAGGGAGAACAATTTGAAGATTTAATAAGAGGTAAGAACACATTAATGTTTTACAAGGAGCTGTACTGTACCAATCTAGCTTTATAAATTAAATATTTCATTTAACTGGCACTTTGTTTTGGGTTGTCATAATTTAACTTTCTTTATGTAATTTTTCTTGTCTCAGAGAGACGTTTAAAATTAGGTACCAGAAGCTTATTCGTGCTTTGAAATATTTAAAAAAACAATTTATCATCCCCTAGCTCAACAATTAAAATAACCTAAATCTTTGCTTTTTTTAGATTTCCCCTCTCACCTAAAGAGACTGACGCAAAAAGAATTCAAATACTGTATATCATATATAAAAAATAATAATAATAAGAGTGGTTAAGTTTCTTTTCAGCCACCCTGTATAATAATAACATTTAGCCTCCTAATTGTCCTCGGTTTTATGTTCAATACGTTTCGAGTTAGATCCTCTTGAAGACTTAAAAAAGTTACGGTGTTGACCGAGATCGTGAGAAAGTTGAAATTTGTTGTGAAAGGTCGTTACTGGATGAAAAGTCGAGCTGTTGTGCGATTTGTTATTTTCTTTTTTAAACACTTTTTATTTACGTTCATTTTTAGGAACATTAAACCAGGATCTTAACGAGAAAAATTGTTGATAAATTTTAAAATGGCTGTCTATTTTCGAATTTCTAAAAAATAGTAAATATTTCTCACTTGTAATACCTTATTTTATGCAGCTGTAATATCTGCATTCAATATCACAATATTTGTTTGCATTCAAAAATAATAATAATAATAAGAGATTTATTTATATTAAATGTTGAGCTTGACTTATGAGAAAAACTATACAGTATAACAAACACACAGAACACAATTCTCATAAAAAAATACGCCTAAGTATCAGACGCGTTTCAACGACAAGGTCGTCCTCTTCAGTGATACACCACTGAAGTTGTGGTTTGGTTGGTGTAGCTGGTGTATCACTGAAGAGGACGACCTTGTCGTTGAAACGCGTCTGATACTTAGGCGTATTTTTTTTTATGAGAATTGTGTTCTGTGTGTTTGTTATAATGTAAGAGATTTATTATTAGCGGATGTATTTTTTAATCGTATAATATTTCATTTAAATCAAAGTAGTTAAGTGAAATTGATGTTGATGTAAGCTAACCTGTCTGTTGTAGGTCTTTGAGATTTGATTATTTTAATGAATTGGCGATCTGTATATATTATGACGTGGTTAGTAAATATACAGATTTACAAACAAGAAAACAGCAATAGAAGTTTGCGTTCAACGAAACAGTTGCATAGCGTGTTACTTTATCGAATAAAGCCAGCATTACTTTTTACTTACTAACCCAGTAAAATAGTAAGTTTTGTAATCCCAACAAATTTCGATATCCGTTTTATGAGACGTTTCTAGGTTTCAGAAAACTGAAAAAGTGTTTTTCCAAGCCGTCCTCGCCACGGTGTCATTGTCGTCTGTGCATAAACACGATAATGGACACAAAAATAAAGATAGGAACATGAAATTTGTAAACTCAAGTGTGTTAATATAGAATTCTATTGATATTCAGAAAAATAGAATTTAAAATGTCATAACGGCGGCCATTTTAAAAGTATTTTTATTATACCAGCAAAATTAGATCAAAAGTAGCAGATTTCAATTCTAAATGTAATGGTACCAACCCCCTCTCTACGATAACGAATAGGGAAGTTATTGTGAATAAATAACGAGATTGGACCGACCCGAGCGAAGCGAGTGGAGATTATTTAATCATACGAGCCCTGTTAGTACATAGCCGAAGTCAAGAATGTAGTGATATATACAGTTGCAAGGTTCAGAAAACTAGTGTAACAATTGTTTTAAACAACCTAACCTATTGGCCCCTTGATCTACCAATACAATTTAACATTCCCTACAAGGCCCAAGAAAGTTTGGGTTTTAATCTATTCATTGCCTAGTTTCACTGCCTATGAGCGATCCCACTGGTTGAAACATCTTGTCCCTTTTTCAGAATTCTCAGGGTTTTAGTTTTCAATTTCCTGCGGAATTAGAGGCAAGTTTTTAATTATAAAAACTTGTTTAAAGTATTTTATTATACTTTTACCTGGCTAATTAATTCTATCGTTTTGTTTGTTTTACAACTTAAATAATTAGCTAAAAGTCCGTGTTCTGTGAAGTCTTCTCTACCAGTTTGTGTTTGAAAAGCTTTGCTGTTTAAAAACTAGTGAAACTCTTGTACTAAATTTGTGTTCTAATTTACTTTTGAAGAAACTTCCAAACTTTCATCCACTTTTCATCCAACATGATTTGGGAACATATGACATTTTCATTATAGAAGTAACTGAATGAATTCCTCTGCCTCATTATAGGTTCTATTTTAATAATTCCATATTTCAGATTTATTTTTGTAATATCGATTTTTTAAGTATTTTTTTAATCGATCTATTGATATATATATATATATATATATATATATATATATATATATATATATAATCGATCTATTGATAGTCTATATATATATTAATGTTTCAATATAAAATTATGTGTAATTTAATACTTAGGATTTAACGCTTTCAGTCAACATGAACCATTAAATAAATCGATGAGTTTTTTTATAAATATATCTTTTGAGTTCCCTGATCCCAATAAATAGGTTTTTGGAATGACGTCCGTCTAATCGCTTTCTGTCATATGTGCAGCTCAAACCAGTGGACCGAATGTAATCAGATTTGGTGTATAAGAATATTTTACTCATATATCGGGATTTTTTCATGTGTTTGATAACTCGAAATTTAGTGGTATTTGCCGTTAGATAAAAACACAAAATTCAGATTTTCTCATAACCGGCTCTACCGATTTCGTCCAAATTTTAGTTAAATTTAAAGATTAATGATTCAAACTCATATGCAAAAACGCAAGTAAAAAGTATATTACCTGGTTCAAGTATAATTTCCTTTTATCTCCTATTGGAGCATAGGGCGTCCAGAAGAGCTCTCCATCTGTCCCTGTCTCCAGCAAGTGCTTTTACTTCTCTCCAAGTCTTATTAACCTCTTTTGCTTCTTTAATAACGGTCCTCTTCCAGGTTTCTCGGGGTCGACCTCTTCTTCTGACACCTTGCGGGTTCCAATCTAGGGCCTCTTTCTCAATAGTTTCGTCTGGCTTCCTCAGTGTATGTCCTAACCACCTCCACTTCCTCTCTCGAATCTGCAGTTTGACCCGAATTTGACCTGTTTCTCTCCATAAATCCTCGTTTGTAATGATCTCAGGCCAATCAATGTTCATGATACGGCAAAGACACCTATTGATGGAAACTTGCAGCCGAGACGTAATTAAACTTGTAACTTTCCACGTCTCACTTGCATACAGCAAAACAGACTTAACATTTGTGTTGAAGATGCGAAGCTTCGTTTTCTTTGAGATGTTTCGATTTCGCCAAATCGGGTACAGTTGTACAAAGGCGGCGTTTGCGAAAAACAAACACTAACCTTTGACGCCGTCACTAACAGCTGGAGTTATGTCAAATACTATGAGGACGAGTTTATGCCACTAGCCATAGCACAATTTAAGTCCTTATTTAAATAAATATATATTTCAAATAGGGTGTACATGGTTCGTTTTCACTTTTGAATGAGCAACCACTGAACGAAAATTATGGTGAAGATTAGTTTTGTTAGTTTTTCTTTTCTTTTCAAAATGGGTGCGTAAAAAAGTTTGTGCAATGATTTTACTCCGTTTATTAAGTTACTTCAGTTCACATATCAGTTTAATTTGATTTAAAATCAACTATTTCTTGTTAAAGTCTGTATTGTGCAAATATGTGATTATGAATAGTTACGTTTTAATAATAACTTTAAAAAAAAATGTTAAACCTAATATATTTTTTATACTTGTAAATATTCTATTTCTCAGTGGTAAATTCAGTCAAGTATTCAATTTTCATTTTTAATTTTACTTATGTGCAAACATTTAATTAAACGTAAGTAAAAAAATAAATAAAAATGCTTAACATCTACGGCTGATTTATTAACATTTTCTTTTATGAGGTTTTCCTCTATTTTCATTCTATGTTTTGTTTTTTTTAATATATATATGTATATAAACATTAATTTTTTTACATTTTTGTTTGTATTTGCATGTTGATCTTACGTGGTTAAATTTTAATTCTTTGTTTAAACATTATTTTTAATAGTTTATTTATACCTTTTTTTTTAAATTAATTGATTTACCTTCTAATTTTTTACTTTAACCCAATAAATGTGCGAAACTCATGTTTTTTTTCTACCCTGACGCTAGGGTTGTTGTATTCTAGGGCTAGGGATCTTCAAGTTATTTTCTTTTCTTCATTTTTTTTAAGTCGATGAAATCGTTTGTTGCCTACAACAGGTAGGGGGGGGGGGAGTTTTTAGATCCGTCAAATTGAAAATGAGCGCTGAAAATAATTAAATTTTTTATTTTCACATAGGAAGTATAAAATTTTTTAAACGGCAAAACGGAATGTTAAATTTCCCATGGGAATATTTATTCGAGCGTAATTAGTATGCAGTTAAATGGGAGTGCTCTCAACTCCTGTCTCAAGATCCTAACGTATACGCAAAGTCAGTGCAATAATAAAATAACTCTACAGGTCCTGAAAACAACGGTCGGTAAAGTAATTAAACTTAAATTTATGGAAACGGTAGTGATGTAACTCGAAGGACCTTAAGGAAGGTCATTGCTAAAAAGCGACTTCCCGCCGGACATACAAAGGACACAGTACGAATCACTTTCCATGACTAACACAATAAATCTGACTGAATATTGTAGTTTCGGCGGTTTACATTGTTATTATTAGATTGTAAAGGTTGAAGTTATAAGTATGAGATAATTTAAACAATTTTATTCTAAGCACGGTTGTCGCACGACCTTCGCGAACAGCGATGTATCATTATAAAACAAAATATGGCAATAACTCAAGCTAATAACTAATTGGGTACAGAATGACAACTTGCACAAGTTTTGTTCCATCGACATTGACATAATGCTCTACAATATAAAATGGTTGTAAAATATGATTTATTTATGAATACGTGACGGTGCTTAAGTGTATGAAGAATATATTAAAACATTACGACATAGTACGTGTGGTTCCATCTAAGATAAGATAAAATGGAGCACGGAATACTATGTTAGGTCTACTGTTGAGGTAGTGTCGCCTTGAAAACATACAGAATGTTCATTACGTTTAAAACTTGTGATAAATTGGAATTCAACGTTTTTAATATAAATTCAGTTTTGTTAATAAAATTACAATGACTATGTTTTATCAAAATCGCTCGTTGAGAAAATTTACCAAATGAAATAAATACAAATTTCGCCAACAAATACTTTATTTTCAATATGGCAACGTTTCAATTAGTAAGTCATCAAGTTCAGTTGTTTATCGGTTACACAAGTAATGCAACTGAACTAAAAATGCTAGACCAATGCCTCATGTATATGGGTACGAGGGAATTAGCCACTACCACAAAACCAATGTTTTCAGATTATAGACAATCAAGTTTTAGCCAATGTCATACAATACATGCAATGTCTGGACGGTTGAACATTATACAGGATGCGTCATAAATTGAGCAGAGTGAATACCTCAAAAACGGCAATTATGAAGGGGAAAAAAAATTCAAAATAACTTATTTGGTATCTATAAGTGAGAAGTATTAATTTTTCGTTTGGTCTATGTTGTCAAGGAAAAATACCAGTTTTCAAGCCAAATTACAACCTACAAAAGTAGTTTATTGAGAATTTATTATCAATTATTTCGTTTAATTAAAAAATGAATTAACAAAGTGAAATAAATATTAAAAAAATTGTCTAGGATTTCAGGTAAAGTAAACTTTTTGTATGTTTTATAATTTTGCATAAACGCTGATTTTTTTCGAAAAACAAAATTTTATTAGCCATGATATCTCTAAATAATTAGTTAAATATCTTTAAAAATTAAAGTCGTATTAAAAAAAAGTTTTAGATTAACGATTTTTATTTTTTATCGTAGAGTAAAGAAAGTACAAAACAATCTACGCCAGTGTGTTAAAAAAAATTAAGTTGACATGGAAAACATAGACCTAACAAAGCATTTATTTCCTCTTTGATACTAATTGTATACTAAAACATTTTTCTTCCAATGTTGCCATTTTTTGAGATATTAAAAATTCTCAATTTATTACACTTTGTAAACTAGAACAATAATATTTTTTCATTTTAGATAAGTACAAACGAGCCTTAAACTAATGAAAACCACAAGCACATCAAAATCTGTCTTAATTTTAAAAGTTGGCTAATTTTAATTAGTATGATTTGTATTAATTATTAAAGCTGTTTAAATCCAAAGCATTTATTTGAATTAGTGGCGGTAATAATATTGAATTTAGCTGTAAAACATTGTTTTTACTAGGTTTTTTTTTAATATTTGTGTTTGTACAAAAATCTGTAAACAATGGAAACTGTTTGCTAAAACTTGGCACTGATATATCTCTGACAATCTCTCTATAATTGAAATAATTAATATTTAGCCGCAATATGTTATTTATTAATATTTTTGCGATGGCGTTGACTCTCAGTTCGAAGATTCTAGCCTCTGCTCGCCCTGCATCTTTTTGCTACATTACGGCAGTTTCATGTACTCAATAATTGTAGGTCGTAAAGTAAAAACAATAAAAAATTAATTTCACTGTTTATACCTATTGTTACACTCTTACAATATTTATAGTTTTATGAAAGTTATGAAGTCGAGTTTATCGTGAAATATCGGGTTTTTAGTAAAAAAAAAAAGAAGTTTTCGTCATACTGCTTCAAAAACAGCTGTTTTCAATACATGCATTGAGATGCTAAAGTTGTTCTTTTTAGTCCTAAGACCTAAAAACATCAGCTGAGGTCGAGGTCATCAGCTGTTACTTCGTTTATACGAATTAATTAACGGTTGTAAAGAATGTATAAAAACAACCGATACTCTCGATTTTAAATAACAGATAAAACAGCTGTTACCATCGATTTAAAGGTAAATAGGTTATAAACGTTTTAGTTTTTATAAAACTGTTTTCTTATTTTGTTTGCAGTATAACGAAAAATATAGTTTATCACTAGGACCAAAAGAAGCTTTTCGATCCTCGCTCATTTTCCGGCCTCGGCTCTGCCTCGACCGTTAAAGTTGATCTTGTATCGAAAAGCTTCACTTTTGGTCCTAGTGATGAAATATACTATTTTTGTATTGATGTCTGTCGTTCTGGTGTACTGGTGGTTTCCAAAACTGGTGGACGAAATTTGATTTATGGCTAAATTTTTCCATATCTACAGGCGTTTTTTTAACTTAAAATTTGGGGACATTTATCACAAACCAAAACAATCAAAAATCGATTTTCTTAAAAATTGCCTTAACAATTTGACTCGCGTAGTCTTTAAGGATGAAACACTACGGGGGAAGATTTAATATTTTAATATCGCTAAAATTTATTACTACCAAATTTTAATTTAATATTGTGCCAAACCAATCGTAAAACAACATCAGTTCGTGACAAAATTTGAAAATACCATAATGAACTCTGAGTAATTCTATAATGAATGTGGCGCAAACTTTCATTTAGTTTTCTTGCGTTTATCGCAATTTTTGGGTCAAATGTTTACATACGAAATTGAAATTTTATCTACGTATTTACACTTTGGGTTTAATTTCGCGATATTTGGTCTCTCAGATTGTCGTCATGGATTTATGTACATTTATGTATATTTCCTGACTTGTAATTTTTATTGAGATAGTTAGTTACGCATAGACTTTATTTTTATGTAGGCCTATATGTGTACGATAAAATTAGATTAATATTTTTGTGTGTACAGTTTTTTTTCATGTCTAATAGTTACTTTGCCTTTCAATGCAAGAAAGGTTGTAATCATTGATGACTTCCAACCTTTTGATAACATATGTATAAAAATACTGTTTAAAAACGGACGTTAAGTAGAATAAATTTAAGTAATATCACAAACACAGATGGCAGTACCTTGCATGCAAGCTATAGAATAGCGGTTACATGGCCTCATATGAGGTTGTAGGGTTCATATATTTTTAATACATTTTCTTTATCCTTTGCACTGAAACAGTGATAAAAATGCGGAATGAAACGATATTACAGTTCCTAGAAAATCGCGTTCTAGCATTTAAATTGTTACTTCTTCCTTAATTAGACACGTGTATGCAACGAATACTTCAACGTCTTTCTGGAACTTATTTAGTAAATACGGGCTTGGCAATCTCGAGGGACCTAGCTGAATGTACATTTTTTCCATGTAGTCTTAAGTTAGATCCCTTTTTATCATGTTTCTCTTGACCAACTCTTGTTCTTTTCCGACTCTGACGCTATTAGTGCATTCAAGGGCTAGAGGTTTTTATTTTATCTTCTCTTTTTTTTCTTTTTTTTATAACACTATGATGACCGAAAGTTATTTGGCTTTAAACAACAAGAAAAGAAAGAAGAAGACTTCTATTTAAATTCGTAGATTTCAGACAATCATTGCACCTTATAGCTGTTTTTAACAATTTCGACTTATAGTGTCTTCTCAGTAAAAACGTCATTTAGTGGCATTGACAACTCACAATTTATGTTTCCTATAAACGATAATTTAGGTGTAATTCATCTCTATATTTTACGTTTTCTTTACATTTAATTAAGAAAGTACATACAGTATGACTGTAAAAATTTGTACAGTGCAGCTCACCCTTACAATCATAATTGATGCCCATAACACTAATAAGGATAGAAATCCTCTATAATAGAGCGAAAGATACACGTTGTCAACCGGGGCTCAAACTCTTGATCGAAGGGTCCTTTTCGCGGGAAAATATCAAAATTGTGGACGTTTAAAACCGTTTTTCGGCATTTCCTTTTCTTATTTAATAATAGTTTATTTATTGCAACTTATTTTGATCCGCTTATATTTCATATCAAGGTCGAGACTAGTAAACAAGCGAATACGTAAAATACACGAAAAGAAATTCGCGTAACTTCCTAAAATTGGTTCTAACGATTTTGATGAAATCTGGTCAACTGTACCCTATAAAGTTCAAACCAAACGTATTGGTCGTCATCTGGTTGTAAGTGATCTGTAGAAACCCAATGAATTGGTCTTTGGCTGTTATGAAAAGCTGAATTCTTCAAAATTGGCTCAATCGATTTCCTTAAAACTTTAGTGAAATGTGAAGATTGATGATCCTTACCTGTGTGTGGAAATACAAAATACAAAAAATTTAAGAATCTGGAATAATTAGAAAAAAATAAAAACGAACTTCGACCATTTCCATTAATACTGGATTTTAATCTAACACAATTTACGTTAAGGACGCGGTTTTAGCACAAACGAAGTAAGTAGTAAGTTTAAACTATTTTCAAATATATATTATGGTTGTTTTCATTTTTGGTATTTAATAGTTTTGGAAATGGTGTTTGTACAATGTTTTAGCACGTTTATTTTTTTTAACTAAAATATAAATGATTTACCATTAATTTTTATTTCAACTCTAATTAATTAGATGTTCAATGAGCACTGTGGTGAATGTAAACAAATAAAACGCTGAAACCCCTACCACAAGTTGGTTTAATAACATATGCACACACACACACACACACACACACACACACACACACACACAAATAAAATAAAATAAAATATAAATTTGCCATTCCAACGGTAAACCTTTTCTTGGTTAAGTTGAATGATGTTTTCGGACCCCACTATTTTTTGGGACGCCGATTTATTCAACGGTTTTTCGTTTGAGAATAAGTTATTTCCACCTACTGGAAGTTTTATAGGCAATCTCGCTTTGTTTGGCCTAGGTGAAATAACTATGTGTCGAATATTCAGTTTTCTGAATATCCTGACTAAAAAAAAAACTTCTACGTTATACTTCCAGTACTTTATATTTGATTCTAGCTCAGTTAGGACACAAGTGAATGATTTTACTTTTTGTAAACCTCTGAGTAGTGAGTACACTGAAACTAACCTTGTAAATTGTTTATTTGTGCTTGCAAATATTTTATGAAATTTCACTGTATCAATTCTTAATCTATAACTCATAAACTATTGGGATATTTGAATACTAGGTGTTTTTGTAAATAATAAATTTTTTATAAAACAAATAAAATTTTAATAATTTTTTTTTTTTTATTTCAAACATAAAATAAAACTTTTTGGATTTTACTTTCTCCAACAAATACAAAATAATAACTTTCCTTTCAATTTAATAATAATTTCTTAAACTACAAGGCAGAACCAATTATTTACCTAACTATAATTTATTCTAATATTTTATACCCAATTTGATTTAATTAATATTTTAATAAAAGGTTTAATTCGAATTTACGATTTAATGAATTTAATTTTTAATTAATAATACAAATATTTTATTTAATCTAACATCCTAAGTAACCCAGTATTTTAAAATAAATTTATTTGAATTTATTTCAGGCAAATTTAATCAGGGACTAACGTATTTACGTTTCTACCGACCTTTTCTCAACTGTCCAGGCGTCGCGACGTTTGATATGAAGTCCGCGAGCGTTGTTTAGCGATGGCAGGCTACAGATGCTCTGCGTGCTGGTTAAGTTGTCTCGTTGATGAAGGTTGATCCCTGTAGGGTTGTCTTGAAGAATTTTGGATGAATTTTTAAAGATGGTTGTGGTGATGTGTCTGAAGTCCCGGTTCGGCTATTCTCTCGACGTTAAAGTTGCATGTCCAAGTGGTCGCCTGGTGATGTCCTGGAGTTCTATCCGGAAGCTATACGAATCACTCCATGTATCAGCTGCTATGTAGGTTATGTTACTTCTCCAGAATAATCCAAGTTAGGCCAACTTTGTAATGACTAAGTTGCCACTGACGTTCTTGTAGATTATAGTTGTGTCTATTGCTGCATTCCAAATTAATATCGCAATGACGTATGTTCACACTTGTTATACAAATTATTAGGCTAACTAAGAAAATACTTAGCTTTTTGCATACTATGGTATTTTATAAAAAACGAGATCAAGGCTCGATGTGTTCACTTACATCGCAGAAATATCAAGGCTCGATGTGTTCACTTACATCGAAGAAATATCAAGACTCGATGTGTTCACTTACATCGAAGAAATATCAAGACTCGATGTGTTCACTTACATCGAAGAAATATCAAGACTCGATGTGTTCACTTACATCGAAGAAATATCAAGACTCTCGAGTTTCCCCGAGCAATCGTTTATATAGACTCATCTTCAGCCAGCCCCTTCTACCGTACAACTCTTATCTCTCTCCGTGCAGTTTTGGCTATTGAAAATCCTTTTCCTTTGTAACTCCTCCAGGGTTTTCCCTATTTTATTGAGAGTGACATTTTTGAATTCAGCTCGTTGTCTTCTTTACCCACGAACTCGAGTGATGTTCGTACGATACTTGGTTCGCGTACACGACCCGCGCCCGTTTTCCCGTGGCGATTTCTCCCGGAAAAGTCTTTGTTTTTTGTTTTTCCCGGTTTTTTGTTTTCACTTCTTTATGTCCTTTTGGTTTGTGTTAACTAGCCGGATTTTCTCTTTTTTTCTGCTTCTGGTTGTCTTGCTGTAGGGTTAGGGAGTTAAACGATTTTCTACAAACTTAGGCTTTCCTTTACTCCCGAAACATATTTTAAATACTGGATTATTTTTACATAACTACGTTATCAGCATACTATTTAGCATTTTGAGTTAATAAAAGTTTAAGTTTAACTTTTTATCTTGCTATAAAGGTGCGAATTCTGTCACCTTTTTCCTTTAATAAAATTTCAAGTTTTTCTTTTTAATTATACATTTTGTTTATCATTACTAAAATTTGTTTTGGTTAGAATTTAAAAAACTTTCTTTTTTATATACTTTTTTATCATTTGAACTTAGTGGATTAACATTAACTTTTTTATTTAACGAAATTTCGCAAAAACTTATTTTACCTTTATTTTAGGCCTTCTTATGAAAAGCCTGAAAAACCTTTTCTTTTTCAATTTAGAGGAATTTTGAATTTCTTTACATACTTTAATAGTCTGTATTTTACGTAACTTTGTGACTTTATATTATCTAATCTTGCAGTAAATACACCCGCGGTTAGCGTAATGCATTTCCTGAAGATATTTGTTTTTATTTAATTTCTGGATTTTGGCTTCCCGTATTAATTTTTAAGTATTTTTTTACAAGTCCTTATTCCTTTTCGAACAGGCAGGGTCCAAGAGTTTAACTTAGCCAGATAACTACACTCCCGCGTCAACATGATTTTCGTGACCTACATGCGGCTTTAGCCCACGGTAAGTCCGGACTATTCAAATTTATAAAATTAATTACAAATTCAAAATCCAGGACCTACAACGGGTTGTGTCCGTTGTACCATATATTATATTATTTCAGATCCCTCCGATGATGTTAACTTGGTTACCGAAATGTACATCAGGGAACTACATAACATAGGGCAAATAAATATTTTATTTTAGTTTGTGTGTGGGGGGGGTGTTATTGTACCATACTTGTGGTGTCCCTATCTCAATGTGTGGTAATACTATCGACTGACCACTACAGAATGCAGCACTTAACCGTATAAGTGCACTTTCCGTTAACAGCAGTTTCTATCATAATGATATATAACAGAATTCAGATACTGTAACTCAATAAAGGATTTTACAGTCCTTTAATAACGAATTTCAGCACTAATTTAGGACATTGAATACAATTTCAAGTTGTAAAAAAACAATTTCTATAAAAGAAAAGCAATTACATTTAATTGGTAATTTTCAAACGAATGATTTCACTTGACGGCAACTTCAATTTCAAGGGAAAAGTCATTACAATTACCAATTATGAAGGAAATATGTTTTAAAATTGACGACAAATTAAAATATTGGAAATTAAAACGCAATCATCATTTGTACAACCTTTATTCAGGAATGTACTATACAATTTTAATTAACTTAAAATTTTGATGTTATAATGGTTCATTTTTTTGCTAACTTAGGGTAAGTTAATAATCAATAAAATGTCCACCTCCGTTTTTTTACTGATTTTAAGGAAGCGTCGTTTATGTGCTTCTCAGAGACCCTCCAGGGCCAAGACATTGACATGAGCGAAGCGAGTAGAGACTTTTCAACATATAAACATATACGAGGTCCAATAGGTTAGGTTATATTAGGTTATACAGTAGTATACAATTTCACATGTCCCACAAGACCAGAATAAAAACAATTTTTGGGCATTGCATTTAGAGGACCTGCATGTTTTACATTGTATGATGTGGCTGGGTAAGTACCATGATGATAGGTAAGTACATCATCTTGAGTTCATACAGGTTTATCTTGAATATATTATTTTTAAATCAGTGGCTTAAAAAGAAATACTGAACTATTTGTGTGTATGAGGTGAATGGGATGAATGGAGTTCCTCACACCACAGCGACAATGGCATTTTTGAACCGAACCTCCAGGACCGTATGGTAAGATTAGAAGGTTAAAGAAGGCAATATTTCCTACTCCAGAGTGAAGCAGAACCCAAGTAGCGGAAATCTAATTTTCTGTTTGATTAACTCGAAATACCCGCCTTCAGACAAACCTCTCATTGGAGTCTGGCTATCCGCATACTTTACTTCAACAGATTCCGTCGGAGATACTCTCTGGGGCTCAGAGAAGCCTCCCTCCGTCGGGCGAAACCTACCCAAAATAGTTTCATATTATCTGGTCAGAAACAATAGTCTGCCCAGTTTATTGTATAAGTATAACAACACTTTTATTTTCCCCAGCTTTGAAAGTTGGGATAATCGGTGTTGATTTCTTTTGTTTTGTTTTGTAATTAAATAACGATATTAATTGTAATTAAAACAATTAAACAATTAGGATTTTGTATTTTTACTATTTTTTAATGTTCTTATTTTATCGTTGTACAGTCTATTTTAATAGTAGTATCATGAACCAAATGAAATAAAACACAATTTTTCACAATTTTTTTCAAAAAGTCAACATTTCTCTAACCAAGTCATCATCTTCAGTTGTTACATAACCTAAACGGAAACTTTCTTTGTACCAAATACATGATGATGTCTTGATCCATGAAACTTCGTCTTGTGGTCATAAAGTTTTCATTATGGATTAATGTGTTTTCCTTCATTTGGTAATTGAAATTTCCACAAGTGTTCCAGATTACAGGTGAATATTCCTCTCAGGGGTTCACTATAGAGAGTACGAGCCTGGCAATCCCGAGTGACTTAGCTGGATCTACACTCTTTTTTGTGTAGTCTTGGGTTAAATCCCTTTCTTTCATCTTTCGATCAGGACCAACTCTTGGTCTCTTCCAACCTAGGCCGCTATTATAGTAATCGAGAGCTAGAAGTCTTTATTTTTGTCTTTTTCTTCCTTTTTTTATAAAGCAATGATGACCGAGAGATTTGTTTGTCTTTAAATAAAAAAATCAAGTGAATATTATCATACATACTGATAAGAATTACTTAATTCTTTAAATGTTTTTATCTTTTAAATAATAAGAGAGAGGAAAATGGTTTAACTGATTTTCTTGGTTGCTAAAATTATCCTAAATATTACGAAATAAACACTAATTAGATCAAAAGTCATCAATAACAACAGGAAAAGTGTTTCATATAAGATTGAATATTCTGTGAATATTCCATGACCCCAGAGATATTATGATGTGCCTAAAATAAAATAAAAGCATTTAATACTTTCTACTATATCTTAGTTAATTGAATTTTAATGATGAACAGAAACGATTATCCCCATTACAAGGTTGTGTTGTATTTTACCAATGTCTCGCGGGAATGGCCGTACCTCGTTGTACAGTTAACTTTAGTTTTAGTTTCTCTAAAGCTGATCACTTAGCCACAACTCCCTTAAACCCAGCACAACTTATTATTCAACTTGAGCTTATGAATTAGAAAACTTTATCGTCACTTCGTTTTAAAATGTTTTCAGACGCGTTTCGGGACAGCAATACCATCATCATCGCCGTCACCATTGATGATGGTATGCAGTGCCGAAACGCGTTTTAAGACAGTTTAAAATGTAATCACATGACGAACTATCCAGGAACTATAATATTTTTACCTTGTGACCACTCAAGACAATATCAATATTTCAAGGTTTCACTCAGTGGTCGGAGAACCGTTCGAGTTTTTTCGGTTCTTGAACTAGTTCCTATGAAATTGTAGTTTCCGTCACGAGTAAGGAACTGCAAACAGCTGATTTGAGAACCACCGGTAGTGTGTAATCTTCCAACCAACAGGTGGTATCTCGTGTGATCGATCCCATAATTCAGTTTATTCGGAAATGTATAAAAACCTTATTATGGTCAGTTCCTACTCGTGACGTAAACTCCACAATTGTATAGGAACTAGTTCAAGAACCGAATAAAATCGAACGGTTACAATCTCTCCGATCACTGAGTGAAACGTAGAGATATTGAAAAGTCTTGAGTCGTCACAAGGTCAAAGTTATAAATATCATATTACCTGGATAGTTCGTCATGTGACTACGTTTCGGCACTACAATCCCATCATCAATGGTGACGGCGATGATGACGAGATTTCGGTCCCGAAACGCGTCTGAAGACATTTTAAAACGAAAAACATTACGGAATATCCTTTTTTCCTTATGATCATATTTTAGTCCCTTGATAAAGAAAGTTGGTCCATACTCTCGAAACATGTAGTATTTTTATATAAATAATTTAAAACTCCCGATTTGAACGATTCCTTCTCAAATCTCACTGTATCTTTGTCCGCCTCTTCTCGCCTGACTGTCTCTCTGTCTGCCTTGCGGTCTGTTTAACTCACTGTCTCTCTGCCTTCAACTGTCTGTCTCTCTTTCTGTTTTAGTTTCTTTGTCTCTTATCTCTCTGTCCATGTCTGGCTGCCTGTGCGTTTTACTGTCTGTTATTTCAGTTTTACTTTACGCTGTGTCTATCTGTATCTCAATCAGGTTGTCTACATTCATGTCTCTCTTCCCTTCTACTGTTTGTCTATCTCTGTCTTTATTATGCTGTGTGTCAATCTCTGTCTGCTTCTCTGTTTTAAATAACTGTGCCTTTGTTTCAAATCTAAGTACAAAAAGGGTCGACAGTGCTTATTATTATCCTAAAGCATAGAACGGTTATATACAAGAAGTATTTTACATTATTAAGCCCCTTGTGAAACTCGTTGTCAAAGTCGTCCCCAATTTTACAAAACACAAACACATAAGACGTTAATACGTCTATGGATCGCGTGGACTGAAGTGTCATGAAATAATTTCATGGATTAAATAAAGCAATAAAGCTAAAGTTTCAAAATTATTTTAATAATATAAATGATCTACAATTGTTCTCAAATTAGCTCATTTATATTATTAAAATAATTTTGAAACTTTAGCTTTATTGCTTTATTTAATCCTTTAATATGGAGTTTAAACAAGAAATATCTGCTGTTACATTAAATATAAACATAATTTCATTGTAAAGAGTGTATAGTGAACGAATTACTGTGTAAATATAATTACAAGCTTTATATTATTTTGTTAATTGTTTACTCTAAAACATTCCAATACTGTATTATGCTGTTCTTTTATTAATTATAATAGCTTATAATCTTTATTGAAGTGTAATATTTGAGTTTTAATGTTTTGTTTTGTGACCATTTTTATGAGTAATAAAAATTATATTACTATTTATTTAATCTGTATTATATTTGATTTCTTTTTTGTATGGAGTTATGTGGGCGAAAAAACCGAATGGTCCTAACTTCAAAAAAAATTTTTTGAAACCTTTATCTATCTTTTCCCTGATATATTTAGAGAATTTGATATATTAATAATATAGTTAATTTGGGTTAAAATTGAGTCCAACCTCTCTCTTCCTCATTGTTTGTATTTGTGTTTATACTGGGTGATCGAAAATATGGAAACGGAATGATAAATTTAAAAATAAAATACCAGAAAATCAACAATTGGTGATATTGAGCTATATTTTTTATAGATTACAATTTTGTAATCCCACAAGAAGCCTTCTAGAAGGTGTAAGTCAAAATTTTCATGTTAAATTTTTTTTTTTTATTTTTGATCGTTTTTGTAATTATTCAATCGCTTAAGGAGACAGTGGATTATAAAATTTTCAGCCTTAGAATTAAAACTAAAAACAAAAATTTTGAACGAACGAAAGTACTAATTTCGTTAGATAAATTCAGTTAAGCTCGATAGTTTTGTTAAGAAAAATTTTGTTTAGAAACAAATTGCAGCTCGATTAATTCATTTAATGGGTTTTAGATACATTTTATTCTTCTGATTTTTTAAAATTAAAAGTTTAGTTTTGATTTTAAGGCTGAACGGAACAATCTCATCAATTTTAAAAGGTATTATTTTCTTTAAAAAATCAATAATTAAATTGATTTAAATTTGACTTTATGTGGAATCCTGTAATACAAAACATTGACCATCAGGTTTAACCCTTATCTTATTTTTCTGGAGTGATTCTTTCAAAAGTTTGCACATTTTCCTATCACCCTATATAGTACATGTTTTTGAATGAAAACCTGCATATTAGTGAAGCTTCACTAAAACTGAATAAGTAATCATATCCCGTAATATAGTTGATAAGTAATTATTTCTGTCCTAGTTGTATTATTAAATGTGTGATGGGGTCAAGTCACAAGGTGGTTGATGATAGTGGCTCCACCCTGTTCTCAAGGCCTTCCCTCATGACATTTATGACCACTCAATCGCCGACGTTTATTGCTGCTGTTATTGTAATCCTGTCGTAAAAGTTTTACTAGTAGATTTCTATTTAGAAACATTAGATAGCCTATAAATTAAATTATGTTTATCTTAAACACAACCGTAAATTTAAAAATAATTAACTTATGTTTTTCTATTTTAGGTAAGTGCTTGAAATCAGTTCATATGAAGTAAGCAGCATAAAGGTATTTTTTTAATGTTAATGACTATTTTTGTTAGGATATTATTTATTGTTAGGTTTACCAATCTAATTTTATTATTATTACTTTATTATTAATATATATTTGTTGTCAATAATTTAAATGGTATATAAAAGGGGAGAAAATTTAGCAAATATTCATTCATTATGAAATTGAATAGCATTACGAAAATGATTTTTCTTCTGTTTAAAATTGTAATCTGTTTCTTCTACACTTTATTCAGTTTTGTTTGTAATAAGTCGAATTTCTGTAACTTCTATTTGTTTTTTTATTGTCTCAAGAATTAAATTATCCAAAAGTTTTTGTTCAAAAGTGCTACCCATTTAACAAAATTAATTTATGCCAAATATAAAAAAGGTTGTTTTTCAACTCCATTTTTTTGCACCAATTTTTTTTGGAAATTGCTGGAAGAGTTTTGAGATTTATTTTATTCAATTTTCTAGATCAAAAACATATAAAACAACCAAATTTGTTTCTTAATTTGGGTCATAAAAGGCTTCATTTGACTCTTCTAGGAGAAATCAGGTTGAAATCATAATTCGGAAACAAGGCGTGAAGGATTTACATTATATAAGTTTTTTTTTATTAGTTTCACCCCTTGAACAAAACCTCTTGTTCCTGAAGTACTGACGTGGAATTTTGAATATTCAGAATTTAACCCGATGGAAGTCTTTCTTATACTTATTCGGGTTCTACTCATAATTTGGAAGAATATCCAATAAAACAAATTTTAATCCTGTTTCATTTACTGTCTGTCAACATGATTTTTTTTTTTTTAATGGAATTAGATGACATAAATCTGTTGACCTACACTCAAAATAAACATAATATTTGGTAGGTACAGCGTTAAAAAGACTAACAAGTAATGTGTTTCTTGTAAATTGTTCGTAATATTATTCTATCACTAGGACCAAAAGTGAAGCTTTTCGATACAAGCTCAAGTTTAATGAGGGAGGATCGAAAAACTTCATATGGTCCTAGTGATGAAATATATTTTTCGTTATAGCCTACTGCAAACAATATAAGAAAACAATTTCACAAAAACTAAAATGTTATAACCTATTTACCTTCAAATCGATGGTAACAGCTGTTTTATCGGTTATTTACAATCGATTGTTGTATAATTCGATTTGTATTCGATTGTTGTATCGGTTGTTTTTATACATTCTTTACAATCGAATGTATACAATCGACGACTTCAACCTCAGCTGATGTTTTAGCATCTCAATGCATGTATTGAAAACAGCTGGTTTTGAAGCAGTATGACGAAAAATAAATTTTCCATATATTTAGCGACAAGACCGTATTTTTTTGAATATGTTAGCAAATATAATACCGACGTTTAATTTGATTATAACTCTATCCATTCCGTTGAAATAAGATTCTAGATACTGCATAAGATAATGATGTTCATCTCAGTGGTGAAACCAGTTAGTTGTCATTATAACAACTTAAACTATTTTAAAATAATTAGCTTTTAAGAATATTCACTTGATTTTTTTTAATGTTATTAACTTGATTGCTACATACGTAAAAGTGGATGATTAAAAACTGGTTTCATCGTTGATAAAAACATTGAAATCTGTTTCAGTATCATGTACCACAAAATAATCCAAAACATGTTTTCCCCTTGACGTTTAAAAGTGAAAACCTCTCAACCATCATCACTTTATAAGAAAAGAAGATAAAATAAAGACCCCTAGCCCTCGAATACTCTAATAGCGTCAGAGTCGGAAGTGAACAAAAGTCGGTCAAGAAAGAAAGAATTGATAGGAAATATGATGGGATCTAACCTAAGACTGCATGACAGTTAGGGTGCCTCGATGATTGCGACGCCCGTAATCACTAAGTGAGCCGCTAGAAATAATTTTAAACAATTATGTGCCGTAGGCAGTATTTAATAAAAATCGCGAATTTCATATAATTATTGTGAAGAAATGAAGATAGTTTTTCGTGATAGGAAAACCATTGTGACACTGAACTTAATGTAAAAAACAATGCCTAATCGTTTATCACATGACCGGGTTCAAAAAAATAACTCAAATTCAAGTTGGAGGTTATAATTGTAAAATTTATATAAAACGTAATATGAGCGATCAAACGTCATTTGGTCCTAAATCGATACGACGAAACTTACGACAAAAATTCGGTATATTTTAATGATCCAAAATTGTTGCCAAAAGTTGAGTGGACAGTTTTTGTCTCAGGTGTAGGCGTCACCATAAGTTAAATTCCAAAGCAAGAATTTACATTTAAGGGAAATTCAACAATATTTCTTATTTTTATACCTTCCCGTGCGTGTTTTAACTAAAACAAAAATTAGATTTTAAAACTCATTTCTCTTAAACTCCTTCTCGTAGCGGAATAAAAACAAAATAATAACAGCTTGGTGAAGATAGATCGCTCGACACCGAGCAAAAATTATACAAAACCTACAGAGATTCGTTGTAAATCATATTAACTTGCTGTGATTTATCATTGTCTGTTAAGGAAGTTACAATATTCATTGAGAAGTTTATATAGAACACTAACTTTCCACGCCTATGTGTAACTTGTGTAATTAAATGTAAACACTAATATCGTCTTTAAAGTACCAGAGAACGACCATTTTGTTTTTCTCGTTTGTTGTCAAACATTTTCCGTCTGTAGAATTCTCTTTATTAAACGTACATTGAGTACATAACCGACGTTGTCCGGCCCAATATTAGTTTGCTGAAATACACTGTGTAGACTTAGGAAATGTCTACAAGATAACGTTATTTGTGAAGGACTAATTTTAATATATTACTGAATGCAAATATATATGATTATTATTCTAATGCAAAAATTCTGCTATTGAGTTAAATAAAATATAAGATTATTAGTTTTAAAATTGTTACTTAAATTTCTTAATGGCGATAAAATTAATTCGAACAATTAACGATTTTATTATTATAAAATAAAACTTAATAAAATTGGAGGACTGCACGCGAGTCCTTTCACGCTGTCCCGACCCTCCACTTCTCTCCATCTATACACGTAAGCTCTAGCTCCAGCTGATCACTGCCATCTCAATAACGTGGTGTTGGCAATGCGGTTGTTGATCGTGGTTAGGGGTGTAACCAAGATTACACTGACAACTTAAGGGGAAGATTCATCTGTACGCAACCGGAATGCCAATTTCGATGAATCCGGTATGACTGTGCCTCGGAACGCAATTTATTCACGTTAGTTAAACGCTTTAGATCGTTTTTTGTGTCTGATTTTGTTCAAATTTGGTATCCAAACTCGGTTTTACATATCATCGACAAGTTTATTAATTTGTTTTTTAAAGATTGAATATTGATTCATTGTTCATATTACTGATATAATTTATTTGGACATTTTCGAGCAAAAACTAGGGTAAACTAGTAAGATTTTATTAAAACATTATCAAGAAAACCACCAGTCCACAACCATACACTGATGCAAGAACTAGTTATAATCAATTTGAATAAAGTACTTGCACAGGTCAACTGAACAAAAAGAGTTGTGTACCTAATTGAGTAGTTATCTATAAGTTTATTTGGAGGGTAAACAATCTTCTCATGATACCTTCCAAAGAAAATCAATAAAAACTTTCCGATAAATAGATAGCTTAAAAAATCAAACGTTGTAGTCTCCAACTAAAAAAACAGGCAAAGAAAGATATTAATTAAATCGGCTTGAAAGTCAGTTCAGCTGTTCAACTGTAGTTTGTATCAAAGATTTGTAACGTAATAACATTCGGAAACTTGATTTTGTTTTAGATTGAAGCTATAAAAGCTTTTATCACTCGTACAAATTAAGGATCACCACAATAAAACCGCCTTTCCATGACGCAATGCCTAAAACGTGAAATAGTCTTTATGTATTTTGGCGATTTGTTTTTATTTTTTTAATTTTATTTATGTGAATGCAATTAAATGCGGAAAATTTTTAAGAAAACTCTAATTTATAAATCGTAAAAATTCGAAAATTATTATGACGATTCCTTTTTCAGCTACTTCAAATTAAATAATTATTGTCCCTCCTACATCTATAAATATTAATCAGTAATATTGATAATTTAAAACTTCTATTTTATACAAATGATAGTTTGGATGTGTATGTACAGATTTACGTCTACATTAGTTTATCTTCATTTTTCTAAAGATTGAGTGGACTGCTGTATGGATCGCCTTGTTACTGCGCATCTTTATTTTTAATCACTGTTTCTTTAAAAAAAAACTAGAACTTCTGTCCTGAACATCTTCAACCCTATTCTCCCCTTATTCATCATCATTTTTGTTACTATAATATTTATTTTTTCTTCGGTTTATCTCCCTTCTTCCTGGAGGTTTCCACGGTTTGGCAACGTATTCTCACCATATTGCCAAACCACTTCAAATTTGTATTATGTCCATCACAATCTTATCAGCATTCTTCGCCCTAACTTCTTGATTTGTTACAACCTGGAAACTTTCGCACTTCTCCACAACCGATATATTTTCCCTGTAATATTCATAATCCATATTCCACTTCCATAACTCACAGCAGACTCAACAAACTCTTTACCAATACATGTTTTAGCGACCCTCCAAACGTGCTTATCCCACATTATTAAATCCAAATATAATATAGTTTATTGCTTTTGTTCGTGGAATTTTTAATCTTCTATCCAGTGATTTTTACTTGAAACATTATTGTCTCTAAATATTATCTTGGCTAATTCATTTTATTTCTGCTTCTTCTTCAATATTGATATTATCTTCTATTTTTATATTAATATCCCTATGATCCATTTATTCTAAAATTTAAAATCGAGACCCCAGGATTCGTCACTTTTTTAAATTGTTTAACTATAATTTTTAAATAGAATTAATCCTCGGTAATAAATTGATCATCGGCAAACTGTTTTCTTTTGCTTAAATATCTTTTTACAGTCTCATTCCTCTACAGTTTTGTGGACTTTACATCCATTGTGGATCATGTGGACATTTCCCAAACATGCTCGATGTAGATAATAAAAATAACAGGCGATAAAATACAACTTTGTCTTATCATTTAGAGGTTACTATTTGGAGGGGGGGACTCTATAACGTATGACTTGTTATTTTTAAAGAACCGTTTTATCTTATAGTTGTAATTTTTTAATTGTTTATTTGCTGTTCTTCAAACTATGTTTTATTTTACGAAATAGGTCAATGCAGGAAAACAATAAATTCAGGGAGTCATGTGATGTACAAACAAGTTTATCATTCAGATGTAACAGAAATCGATTATAAAGTTTATAGTAAAACTAGAACATCGCTTCTTAACAACTTTGCAGTTTAACTCTAAAACTGAAGGCTGTTACTACAAGTTTTAAGTACGTGCTAATAGCACTTGTTAATTTTGATGGGTTTTCGATAATTACAATGACATTGTTACAGCTGTACAGTCTGTTTAGATGACAATAACTTGGTTACGTTAGTAAGGCCTTAAAAACTTATTGGTGGAACATTTTAGTAACACTCAGATAAACAATTTAAACTTGATGTTCATATTTGGTCCTAAAATAAACACATTTTGGGCAATGAAAACAAACATTCCTGCAGTTAGAATTATATGGAATGTTTGTAAAATCCTGTCCCCGATTTCAAGGCTCTTAAGAGATCACGATTTCAACTCAAAATCTTGTATACCAAATAACTAAAAGTCACTTTTTTCAAAAATGTTTTACTAATCCCAGATTTGATTGTAATATTATTTTTAAATAGTACATCTGAGGATCTATAATTTGGTCCTGCCTGCTGATAGCCTGCGGTGAAGTAGCAGCTCAGATCATTGAGCGAGGGTTTTATTTATTTGATAGATTGTTTGCAGAAAAACCTGAACACTAGATACCATGTTGACTATTTCATTTTGTATGAAGAAGTTTATGAATGAATATGGGAAAAACCCAACACTTGTGTGAATCAAGCTTCTCAAACAACATGTGATGTCATAATTATAAAGCAAAATTTGAAGAAAAAAAACGAAAAAGCTGAAAATGGAAAGGGAAAAAAAAAATGAAGAGGTTAAAGAATGAAGAATGAAGGATCTAGAAAAAGAACAAACTGGGATTTAAAAAATAGAAAGTATCTTCAAGATCTAGAGAGAAAGCAGGCCCCAAAAGTTGCTAAACGTAATCAAACTGTCATTAGAGACTATTATATGTCCAAAGTAGGACTATATTTATCACAAGGAATGAAAAAGTTGTAGGAAGACATTATAGTAGGAAGAAGGAAAGTTGGGAAATTCAAACTAAAGTTGAGAAATTCAAACTAAAGTTGAGAAAAATAATAAGTCTCATCAATCACACAATTACTTTTGAAGAAGGACAAACAGAAGAAACAAAGGTGATTAATAATTTGTGATACTTCAATATTTTTCGTCAAAAGCGTTTGTATTAATAAGTAAATGGCAATCTTTTGTATCAGCTGTTAACATCTACTATTGGTCACTTTTTTTAAAACAAATTTCAACAGCTTCTAATTTCTAAGTGGTTCCGTATTTAATCAAATTAGACTAGATAATAATTTATTTCTATTATTGCAACTTTTTTTTATTCGCCAAATTATGTCATAAAGGTTGTATGTAATAAGAAACCACAATAAATTATTTGTATTATGTTCATGGATGTTTGTTTATGGTTAAAAATATCGAGTAATTTTATTGATTTCTAATTAAAACCATTGCAAATAATTACGGTAATACAAAATTTATAGGGACATAAACTTCCGTAAATTTCAATTTGTTTTAATTTTCAAGGTCAAAATTAAATACAGATATATTTTTGTAAACCTAATGGTTTACAAGAACAATTAACATAGACTTGTTGAAGATAACAGAGTTAAACTGTTGATTCAATATAGAATACTCTAACTGTTTTATATATTATTTATTTTTGTTTGTTTGTATGTGTGTGTATCTTTTATTTTGCCATATATAAGTAAAATTATGAGATGTGTCAAGAAATCAATCTTCAGTTTTATTCCGTTCTTTGAGGTCTCCTGAGTACAAAAAGGTAGTTTTAGTTTGTCGTCTATCTGTCTTATATGCAGTGCCCAAACGAGTGGACCATTTTTAATCAAATTTGGTATGTGGTCACATATCTAGTGACCTACTTTTCATTTTTTTAACTAAAAATATGGGACTAACTGACATAAGGTAAACATAAAATTACGATTTTTAACAAATCGGCTATAACGATTTTGATCAAATTTTACTCAAATGTAGCCTCCAAGGACCCAAACGTACTGATTGGCGTCTCTATAAAACGCCGCCCCGTGACTTATCGGTAAAAATAACAAAAAATCACCCTTAGAGCTGTTGGAAGAATATTTAATTCCGCATAATCGGTTTTACAGATTCCGATCAAGATTTAATGAAATGTGAAGATTATTGACCCAATCCGTGCGCAAAACTCAAAACATATTACGATTCCGGAATAATTAAAAAAAAAAGTGAATCTTGACGACTGTTTTTAAAAGTTCGTATTAATCAAATACAAAGGTTAAGGGCGTGCTTATGACACAAGCAAGGCTTTTTTTTCAAATATGCAGTTTTCACTTCTTGATTGACAGCTGACATTTTTTGGGGGAAGATTAGTTTGGTTTGTTTTTATTTGGTTTTATGATTACGTGTGTGGGATAATTTGTGTAATGTTTTTTTCATCATTTATTTTTCTGGTGTTTAAGTCTTTTTGAAAGGAAAAGTAATATATAGTTTTTTTCAAAAGTTTAAACATCTACAAATTTAGAACAGCTGAACCATAAGGTACTAGGTTTTTGTTATACAAATAACACTGTATCTGAAAAGAAATTAACATATTGAAATAATTAAATACAAACACATACACATACACAAACAAATAAAATACAGTATATAAAATAATTTGTATCTCATCATATATAATGTACGGGACATAATTTCCACTGTGTTAAAACTACTGTTTTCCTACCTTCACTAAGCTCTATTCCTCTGTGTATTTTTTAATTTTTTATTATTTAAAAGGTTAGCAATATACATCGCAGTGTAGCGAGAGCATATTGTGTAATACATTTTTAAATAAAGTAGAGCACAAGTCCTTAAGAGGATTAACAGATAAAACGTGCTGCAAGTTACTAAAGCTCTGAACAATATACTGTATTCTGAACCTGACGGGGCGGAAATTCTTTTTGGTGTTTTACTTATCCATTATAGGATAATTTTGAAAATTGAAAAAATTTCTCCCTCCAATTTCTGATTTATCTTTACATTTGATGCCCTTAGAAAACCTAAAAAGTGGTTTAGTACACATGTTTTTTTCGTCGTCATCTGTATGAAAGCACGATAGTGAACCTAAAAATGATTATAGGAACTAATATAGAGCCTTACTGAAATTCAGAAAATCTATTTAAAAACGTCAAAATATCCGTCTTATACAGGAGGCTCGGGATTCACGGTATAGGAAGCACCAGTTATTTGCATCATGAGGGCACTATGTAATCTAAATTTACCACGTAGGTTAGAGTTGGTTATCTGGCTAATTTTGGCACACAAAACTGGTACTGGATTTTTTTTTTTTTTTTTAAATACATTTTTTTTTTGTAATTTAAGATTTTCATAACTTTTCGCTCACGTCGTGTGATTTACCTTATGGTTATTGAGCTGTTGGAGTAAGCTCATCTCTTTTTCCCAACCTTATTACACCTGACTCTCGTGTTAAAACTTTTTGAAATTAATGCATGGCGAGAAAGTGAAAGATCAACATGTTTATCTATTCCCCAGAGTTCCAGACACGATGGGATTTATTTGATATTTTGGTTGTTGCAGTTTCCATGGTTAGTACCCAGCCAGTTGAGTAACCATTTCCTCTTCCAGTGTCCCTCCTTCCTGTAAACTCTGCGCTGGCAGGATCCTTTCATACTTCATATCCGCTGATAGTATCGGGGGGGGAGGGCAGTTACTATGACGATCCGAGACTAATTATCTCATGACTACTGGTGTCGCAGCGTTCGCGTCACTTCATTGGCTAGAAAATTAGGGAGTTACCTACACTGCATATCAGTAATTTACTGAATAGTTAATTAGCAATAACCTTATCAACAGTGGCTTTGGATCAAGGGTGAGTCGGGTGTACCAGAATTGCCTTTATATGACTTGTAACCAATAAGAATCTACGTGGTAAGTTTAGGCTGCATGTTACCTACACATTACAGGAAGTTTAAATATTGTATATGAGACTATAGTGTGTCTGTAAAGAATTCTTTCAAATTTAGAAGATCGATTTAAAAACGAAACTCCGTGGCCTAATACCCCAGAAGGACCAATATCTGCTAGAAGGCTATTCAGGCGAGTAATGTGTGGTTAGCACTTTGAATTCACGTCGCCGTTGTTCTAGCATTCGTAACCCAAGTTCGTTATAAATGGACAGGTTTCATCTGAGCTGTGAGCTGCGCGTGGAGGGGAGGTACAAGTTTGTAGTTCGAGGCCGCGTGGGGACAGAGGCATTGTAGGGGAAACAGTCGGCGCTGACTACTGTCCACGATCCAGCGGTCTTGCAGACATCGTTGTTAGTACCAACACCCGACACAGACTGAGGCGACCGTTTCCCCCACCACCTCACTGCTGCTTAGACCACGCCTAGACCCACTGCGCACCCAAACTCCACAGCTCAGATGAAACATGTCCATTTATACCAATTGTAGCATCTCATTTTTCCCTACGTTATGGGTCAACATCTTAATTTTTAGTCCCACGTAGATTGAACCTAGGACATCTACATCGTGAAGCGTGAACACTTAGCATTATCATTAGACCAGCCTGGGTCGCAGATCCGCTCTGTCGTACACTAATTAACTGATTTCTATTTTGATTATTTTAATACATTTAATACTGTTGATAAGTATTGTATTCTTAATCCATACAATAGACATCACATAAAATATCCCCTCTCATCCCATTGTTATAGAAATATTTCTGAACTATGTTCGACCTTTATTCAGGATAGCCGCAGTATAGAACGGCGTCGCATAATATGTGACTGGAATTTTGCCAGTAAACCAATCAAAACTGTCCAGGCTCTAAAACTCCGGAAGTGGAATGTAAAGAACCTCGATATCAATGCCGATATCATAAAGGCTATGAATTTCCTCCGGAAAACAATTTCATAACTCTTTTATACATTTATCAAAAGTTCTTTATGTTTTAGTACATAATTCGTGGCAAAAATAGCACAGACCGGCGGATTTATAGAAATGCAGATATCATTCTGAAAATAGTCTAAATGTCATATTTTTATTGTAAAAAAGTCATGAAAAATTGAGGACTATCTATAATAAGGAATAAAAATTCCAAATAACAAATCTCAGGAAACACTTCCTCATGTGTAGATAATATCTAGAAAGTAATCTGATGGATCAAAATTCTGTGCGAAGTTTTTCGCGGTTAAATCCATTTTGAGAACAAATAAATTCAAAAAAAGTGTTTTAAAAAAATACTTGTCTCTCATCTGTGCAGTTCTCTTGCATCCCAAACAATTAGATTTTTGGTCACAATCTTCCCAAAAACTACCTGAAAGTTATTGATAGAACAATTAATACCTTGTTCATATATTTCTTATAAAAGAACACAATATTCAAAATCGGCTTCTACAGATTTTGTGAAATGTGAAGATCCAGTAATCCAAATCCAGTAAATTACGGTTCAAATATAATTGGTAAAACATGAAAGAAAGCATTGACCGCCATCATTAAAATCTCGATTTCATTAAAAATAATCTATGGCAGTTAAGCAAAGGAAGGAATTTCTTCACTTAAAAAATGTATCAAAATTTTTGGTCGTTCAATACCAACTTATCTCTTAGGAGAAATTGAGAAATTTTTAGTAATACATTTAAATTTTGTTTTACCTAAAAGAAGTAGAGAAACTATTATAATAATTATATCTGCTAGGATCTACATAATCAGTTTGAGTACAATCTTCTACCAATCCTAACATTATCTTATTATTTATATTTGTCGACGCGTTTTGGAGTTCCACCATCTTCGAGTCCAACTTCAGTACTGATTTCCTCCGTTCAGGTCTAATATACTATACAGTTTTGCTATGCCCCCACCACAAGGCTCCGCCTCCCGTGTGATTTGCTTTCGTGGATTTACAAACATATTTCTTATTCTGTTGCATTTTTATGTTTTTGAACATTACTTCTGATTGGTTGTAAATTTGCTCGTTAATAATGTTTTCTACGTTCATCTTTAGTTTAAAAATTCTATATTTTCCATTATATTTAGATATCTTCCTTTGTTACACTGAACTTAAAGAATCTTTCATTTCATTTTTATCCCTTTATTGTAGTAAATTTAGTTGCATAATTTGAATCTCTCTTTTCGTATTTGTAGGACGTAATATGTTCCTTAAATCTTGTTTTTAACTTTAGTCCTGTTTGACCTGTAAATTTTGCGTTGCACTTACATTTTATTTCGTAGACTCCATTTTTTATCGTATATTTCATTTTCTTCTATATTTTTATATAATTTATTCTTTATAATCTTGTTCGTTTGAATGCCTCTTTCATATTATATTTCCAAAAAAATTGTTTCCTTTTTTTATGCTTCTTACCCAGGAAATGTAAATCCAGCCTAGATATTTATTTGTGATATTGTTGTATTGTTTAAGTTTTGTTTTATTTTTCATATTAATTTCCTTATTACTCTCTTTTCATATCCATTGTTTTCATCTAAAATATTGTGTTTAGTTATTCTTTTTATATTGAAAAGACGCCATTTTGTGTTCAATATGGTGTTTTGAATCGGCATTAATAATTATATTGTCGGTGATATATATCTTGGTTTTGTAGATGGATATGTAAGAAAGTAACTGCAGTACTGTCACGCCGTTTATATCTTAAAAGCATAATTTCTAAGGAATCTAAACTAAATTTTGACTAAGGATTTCAATCGTAGTGATTCACATACCTACCAAATTAAAAATTATAATTATCACAAAATTGTTTTAATAAAGCGAAACATAACAAATAGTAATGGCAAATACCTAAAAACAGTTTAAAAATGCACAAAGAGCATAGAAAATGTTAACACCATTATAATACTCTCCATCACCAAATAAAAAAGACCCCACACAAAAACAGTTTATTTGAAATAAGACGACGTTTCAATGACTAAGTCATCATCTTCATTTAATGCATACAAACCTTTGTTTATCAATATATGACTTCCTTTCTCGCATAATATAGAGAAAGTTATGTGATGGGTAAAAATAGATGATTTTCTTGCAGATATATTGGTTTGAGATCCACTAAGTCCAAAAAAAATTTTTTTGGAATGATGTCTGTTCATAGCTCTATAGCCTAAACGGGTGGACCGATTTTAATCAAATTTGATATGTAAATATATTTTGGTTATATTTCTGAAGTCTTTTTTTTTTTCGATAGCTCAAAATTTGTAGCTGCCATAAAAAAAAATTAAAATTAATTACGATTTTCTTAAAGAACATAATTGAACGTTGAGCGCTGTTATTCTTGAGTTAGAACTTGATTACGAGAGTTGATCCACAATCTTGAAACGTCGTGTATTAATGTGTAGAGTTGATAAATATCTGAACAAGTTAGAAAAAAAAGTAATATGAACAATCTGTCATTATCTGATAACTTTATTTAGTAAGTATAGTAGTAACTTATAGTGAAATATTTATATAAAAAAGAGATTTTATGGTACTTTAAAAGATGATTAAATATTTGAGGAAAGTGTATTGTTTGTTGAAGCCATTAGCTAATGAGAAGATATCTAAGCGGTCGGAAGCTTGCTAATTGTAGTGAACTGCAAATGACAGTAACTAATGGGCTACCTAGGCTGGTATTAATGAAGAAATAAAACGAGGAAGCATTACAATTAATAACTCTTACTTCTATTTTCTCCTCCGATGTGAACACTTTTATTTCATTTAAATGATTTAGTTGGAATTGTACTTATTAGCTGTAGTTTATAGAGCTAAGGGAATTTCTGTTTTAACTCCACCGTTTACGATTTCGCTTGTATATGCTTTATACCAATCGTTATGAAATTTTAAAATAAGGTTCCTGGGAAACAGTCCAATCGATATATTTAAGGTTTTAAAATAGTTTTTCAGTTTTTAAAATGGCACCCACTCAAACCTATTAATGCACGGGTTCCAAGCCGTGAACGGAGGTGCTGCTACGACTAGGCATAGGCCTACAACGGGCGCTCGAAAGTATTAAATTAATCTGGTGTAAACAAAGGATAAAATTAAATTTGATTTTTTTAATCGTTCTTACTAGACGTTTTACCTTCTCTCACAAAATTGAAAAAATCGACAAACTATACTTTGTTTCAGTTTTCATGTTTTATAAAGTTATAAAAATATATAATAAATGATTTAATTACATACACTTCAAATGAGCAGCATGTGAGAAAACTTCAATTATCAAATAAAAGAATATGCTATTATTCAGAAGAAAAAAAAAAAACACTTTATTGTTCATGACGACGATTCAATGTACAATTTTGTAACAGTTTCTGTTTAGTTCTCTAATCTTTTCTCAAACATTTGATAGGCTATAACTTTCACGTACGTTTTGTATACAGAGTTAGACAAAACTGTTACCTTTTTAACGGGTGAACCAAACTCAATGATACCTTTTTATGTAATAAAAATGTACTTTTTTTAATACTTATCCCATGTTCCCAAAGAGGTAGATTTTTTGGGCATAGAATCATCAAAAAACCCATCGAGTGATCCAAATTTTACTTTAGGGCAGAAATCTGGTTTTGAAGTTTTTGAGTGTACAATTCGACTCCAATGACAGCCATCAGTGCAAAATCTTCTACAGTGTTCCAATTTGAGATCTCAGCAATCTTGGCTTGTACAAGTCTAGGGTTAGTTACTTTGATAAGCGTTTACTAATCTATTAGATAACCAGGCCATTCTCAAGGCCCTTGTTTCATCAAGTCTTGTGTGGGAATGTTTTAAACTCTCCACACTTACTTGATTCAACAATGTGCATCCAGGCTGCATACCAGAACACGGAGGGCAATGAGGGTGAAACATGCTGGCCAGAAATTGTACGTCGCTGGTTTCATGAGAGCAGTGCCTGTCAGTGGTAGAGAGGAACATTGTCGTAAGATTTGAGAAAGCTTTAACTGCTCGACTCACTGGCTGGCTGATGAGTTTGAGTCTAGGACGTCTTAAGCAAGTAACTGTTCTTATTACTAGATACGGCCATTTCATAAAGCACCTGCTATAATTGGACCTACTGGAGGAAGACTCTTTATTTAAACAGCCCGATGAGACTATCTTCTAGATTGTGAAAGACTGAAGGAAGGTCTGTGGAGCATCTCAACTAAGGAAGGATGGTGATCCTGGTATTGGACAAAAGGTGTTCAGTCTCGTTGAAGGCTGTTCTAGATCTACTGGGGAGCACAATAACCCTTGATTGACGTACAGAGTCCAAATCCTTCCAATAAATCAAATCAAATTATTCTATTCGTTCAATTTCAAAGTGAATTTTAAAATTCATTTCTGTAATTTTGGTTTCAGTTTATCTAAGTTTTTCATAACTTAGTAGATGGACAATTTGCATAACTAATATCAAACTTGTTATAAAATACCTGCAGGCTAACTACCATAAGACCAATGTAAACTAGTGAAAAGATTCCTTAAATAATAATTAAAATAATATGTGTCACATTTAAAGGTTAGATCAATATGAAGGTGAATTTTATTTATTTTTTTAATTTTGACAACAGTAGTTAAATTTTTCAATAAAATAAAACTATTGAAGATATTAAACGTTTTAAAACAACATCACTCCCTGGGTTTACAGTAGTGATCCTCATAGTGGTAATAGAATCAAAAAGTTTTGATAAAGTAACGCGAAAACATCTGCTGTATGTAGAAGCATCCACCATTTGAGAGAGTTCATGTTGAGACTAATACTAGTGTAAAAAATCGACAGACACATAAATACACATGAATGTAACAGCTGCACGCCGAGTTTGTCTACTTCAGTTAAAATACTTCGTTTTTCTCTTTCATGTCAATACCAGACCTTTGAAAAATTGTTTTCCTTTGTCAGAAAAATGAAAAGACTGTAAACGATTAACAAATAACTTTTCTCATCAGTCTAAGAGGTGCCAAATCCATTCCTGAAAAAAAAAAATGTAAAACCTATTCAAGAAAATGCAATTGATTTCGCTCTTTTCAACTTTATTTTCTTCTTCTTTTATGAAATAAGATGCAAATTTTGTCCAATATTATATTTTTGAACCACTTTAATACAAGTTGACTTGTATACATTAAATAGAACAAAACTTGAACACAAGATCTCACAAAAATTACGTTTACTTAATCGAACACGTTTCAACGAGTTATAGTGAGTTATAGTTTAGTAGTTCGTGTATCACTGAGGACGGCGACTTTTCCGTTGAAACGTTTTTGATTAAGTAAAACGTAATTTTTGTGAAATCTTGTGTTCGAGTTTTATTCTATCTAATATTATCTCACAAGTCAAGCTCAATATTTATTTATGTATAGGCCTACATTAAGTTTGATTTTGTTAACTTGTCTACATATGTAAGTCTAAACACCTGCTAAAATTAATTTATATGCCGTGCACAACAGCTGTGCATGTATATTGCATACACAGCGCCTAAAACATAATTCACATAGGAGTAAATGATACATGTCACTGTAATCGTAGCATTTTTTATTTATAAAATTAAACTATGTTCTTCTGATGATCCAAATTATTATTATTCAATTAGACAAATAGGAAAGTATAGTGACAGCGTGAAAAGGTCGATGTCATGTTTTCGACGCAACACATTTCAAACATTTTTTTAATAACTATTTTTAAAAAGTGGCATTTTTGTTTGTTGCTTTTTTGTTTTGATGAAGTAATTTTTTTTTCAATAGTGAGTTTGAGTTTCAACGTTGGTTTTTATGTGAGCAATTAGAAGGTCGTAGAAATATTTTAATTTTGTTTTTCGAATAAAGTGTTTTTCCTTATATACTGATGGGTCCATATTTTGTCGGTGCGCGCGGCTAGCTATGGCGCGGGGGGAAGAGGGGGGTGATTATCGCTCATTTCCAAAAACATGTGGTCCCGCGCGTCGGACGTAGATTATTCAGCTGTCTTCATTGTAGCTTCGAGGGCATCAAGTCATTAGCAGAGGAAAAAATCAACCTCATTGGTTCAAAAGAATGGGTGACCAGTGCGATCATGTAAAAACTATTGAAAATAATTACGCTTCAGCTGAGCCGCGGATCGACGACCTCGTGGAATCTATGATTATATCAGTAGGAAACAACGACAGCAGTGAGGAGGACGATGACGACGATGATTTGAGCAGCATTGAAGAGCTGGAATAATATTTATGTAGACAATCAATAAATTTAATATTGTTAATCAACTTTTAGTATTACATTTTTTAAATGTTACCTTTGCTAGTACTGATATTTTAAAGGACGTAAAACAATAAAATTTGTTTATAAACATGTTTCTATACGCACTACAAATCTTGTAAACTGTAATAATTATGTCTCGCGAAAGGTAGACAAACATAGTTGGGTGAGCGACCGAGCCCTACTTTTACAGAACGGCTAGTAGCGTCAGAGCCGCGCGCACAGACAAATGGTCCCACCAGTATACTGCAGCCGTCTATCTGTGCGCGCGAACCCTTCGCTACTATCTTGGCAGAAAACATACTGATGGAGAGCCTATGGGTATTGTTTGCTCCTTTCCGCTCGACCCGACACTAATTTTGTGCTGTGTTATTATGCTATACTAAAAGGGATGTTTATAAAGGCAATGTAAATATGTATCAGACTATGTTTTACAGAAATATTAAATGTACCAAATCATATTAGCATGTCTTTCATTATGATAAATATAAATACAAATTATAATTATAAAATATTTAAATGGATATGTACTATCAAAGAAAATTGTATGTGTGACAACAACCTAAATTAAAACGACACATGTTATTCAAGAATTAAATGTATTTATAAATAAATGTAAGTTATGTTAATAGACTTTGTTTTTAACAATTAAAATAAACATACATTTAAATAAGAAATATTCAGGTGTGGCTACAACAACCTAAATTAAAACTAAACACGTTAGTCAAGAATTAAATATATTTATAAATAAATGTAAGTTATGTTAATAGACTTTGTTTTAACAATTTACGAATGAATAGTGATCACGTAACAATGAACTAAGAGTAGTAATCTAGGGTTAAGATGTAACAAAACAAAATGGGTCAGGTAGCCCAGCGGATGGACGGTGAAAGTGAGGGTCTATAATCTATCACCGACAACGAAGGTTTCGACTGAAAACACCTATGTTTTTAGAAAAGAGCCCCCGCACCCCCTCTCGCCTTGCAACCCAACCACCAGCCTGCGCGCACAGTTAAACGGTCGTACTATACTAACTACCGTACCGGATGGAACTCCTTGTAAATGAAAACTTTTTATATTGTTATTTCCTATATTTCTTTTTGGTTACTCAGATATTTGACTTTATAGTGTGTCTCAGAACTGAAACTACAAAATATACATACAAAGTGGAACAAAAGTCATACTAACTCATCTGACGTTTTAGACTCGGCGTTAAAAATTACTCGACTAAATTAGACAAAATTCTAGTCTCTTATATAATAGAGTATTCTAAAAGCAAAACGTAATTTATTTAAACGTTTCCATATGTAAGCTTGTCATTATTTTACCATATGTAAATAGCACTTCTACAAATGCATAACAGTGAACAAATTTTATTTTTTAAATTTACACTTATATTATAGATAAAAATTTACGAGATTGAACTATCTTCCTCTTTACCCTTTTTATATAATTCGACAAATATTGTAAATTACCAGTACTGGTTGAAACCTGTATTAATAACTCATTTTTTTGTGGAAAAGACAGTGTTCTTCATTTTCATTCTCATTACATTTACTGAGGTTCTTAAAACAGTTGTAAACACTTACTTTTTCTGCTTCGTATTCTTCCGTGGTTGAGCCCATTCTGCATCGTCGAATGGATCCCGCCTGCGTATTACAAACTCTCCATCGGCAGAGTAAGTCCCTCCCATTGTGCAACCTGTAAATCAAAGGGTGATTATCAATTGCTAGATTATTATTTAATTAAATTGGTTAGTAGATCGAAATTATATTCGAAAGTTTTTATATAAAATGGTGGATTGTTGTAGAAAAATCTGCGTAAACAATTCAATGGCGACTATTTAGATGAAATAAATGTAGATCTTCGTAGCCTAATATTTAAAAAGAAATATAATGTATAAATCGATGAACAATGCTATTTGCATTTATTTTAAAAGAATGTTATAACGAATTTCTTATAACTATCACAACGCCTAAATTAAGTAGATGTTTGATTTGTGAATGTGGCAATTGTGAGATGAATACAATTTGGTTGATGCCTTTTATAATTCTAAATAGTTAATCTATGTGTTAAGTATAAATAAATATTTACTTATTAAATGTTTTTACATTAATTACTGTTATTTTTTTATTTCATAGTTTTTTTTTATGTAATTTGAGTCGCACGTTTCGATATTCGTGTAAAAATTGTGCTAATTCTAGAGGACGCCACGAAGAAGTGTAGAATAATTTCAAAATAAAGATGGGCGTGCATGATTTGAAAGAACATTAATTTATGTAAATAATGTTTTATTTTTGTTATCTTAATTTCTCATTATTTTCACCTTGTACTGGTTTCGCCTGTGGCGCCCTCTCAGAAAGGCACAGTGTTGACATCAGTATAGGAACGAACGGCCCAAAGACCATACGATAATTACATCAATTTATGGAAAAATTGCCTCATTTCATATAAATTGTCACCATTTTCACCTTGTAATAGTTTTTCCGGTGGCGCCCTCTACGATTCGCACAATTTTGGTATCAGTATCGGAACGAGCGAACCAGAGAACTTAAAAAATGGCATTGAAATCGAAGAATAACACGAATTCACCAAAATTATGCCTTATTTCATTTAATTTTAATTTGTCTTTACCTGCATCTTATATTATTTTTTCCTGTTGCGACCTCTAGGATGCGCACTTGTTTGACATCATAATCGTAAAGAGCGACCCCAAATACATAAAAAAATAACATTGAAATCAAAAAATTATATCGATTTATGAACCCCGTCTCTTATTTCATATTACGTTTAATCGGACATCATTCTTATTGTTTATATTTAATAAATAAACAAATTATTAAGTTTCCGGAAAAAAAAATTTACATCTTTGATCTAGACACTCTAACGAATAAAATGAGCTATGACACAAGTCATTTCGTGCAATTTCACTCTGGATCAGAATAAATCCCGTTTTTTGCCATGACTAATTTATCTTTGATTTTTTTCTCCTCTTTGAGTGGTGTTCTTGTGTACAGTAGCTATGGTATTATTTACTGTTACTTCCTGCTAGTCTCGCGTTACAATAAGATCTTTAAAACTTCCAAGGTGCTGTTTCAATGAAACACTTTAACTTTTAGCATGGTCCATGTAGCTGCCTGCTAACTTCACCGTAATACTAAATTAATAATTTTAATGAATGCCATATTTAAAATGTTTTATTTCCCTCTAAATATTCCGTCACGCTTCGATTTATCTTTTTCCGCACTGATGTAACAGCTAAAGTAGATTTCACTCTCACAATCAAGATTTACAAAATTGTTCCTTCAGAAAACAGCGATCCACATCCTCATTCCAACTATTAGACTTGCTATTTGCTTAATTTATTCATTTAGTTCACAGTTTTGTTTTCTCTTTTTAAAACAATCTGCCTACGTCCTCTCTAATTGTAATATTTTCTTTAAATGAGGTCACGAAAACACACTGTCTTTAATTAAATTTAAAAAATCCGTCCTCTCATCCCTCGCGGCAAGCGAATTTTCCATCTTCTGAGGGAAAACAAACACCCCTTAAAAAATTTATTGGACAAAAAGTATTCAGAATCTATTTAATTTTCTAAAAATATATATTATTATATAAGTGCGCTTTCAGATGGTAAAATATAAATTCTGAAAATGTCAAAAAATATTTCAGATATGATTTTCTTAAGATTTTGTTCAGGCGCCATATTTTATATGAAAACTAACTTAACTAAGATGTTTATGAAATTACATTTTTCACCTAGTTTGTATAAAATTGGAAATATTTTCGATGAGCTGGAGAGGCCTTAAAGTTTCAAATACGAATGTTGTTTTCAGCGTTTAAGGCTATAGTTTGGCGGATTTTATGTCAATAGGGATATTGTTATAGTGTTTTTTTAATGCTATAACTTTAACAATGAGTTGAATTTTCAAACAAATTATAATATCATTGCAGGATAAGTCCTACATACTATAAAATGTAAATGTAGACGAACTAGACCGAGAGTCAGTGAAGCAAAAATAATATTTACTTTATACATTTAAAAACTATTTGTTTCTTGTCTTGTGAAGACTATTAAGACAAAAAGACTTGTCTGTTATGTAAAGGACAACAGAATAGTTAAAACATCTCGTGTTTTTAGAAAAACAAAAGTAAACCGTGCCGTCTAATTTTGTGTTCAGCAATTCATTTGCAACATAAAACTTCCAAATATATTTTGGCAGATGATGTTTGCATGGGGAAAGAGTTACCAGAAAGCCAAATCGTGTAATGTGGTGAAATGTTCTTTTGTTTGCTTTTTTAGGTTACTACCTTTTTCAATGTATTTTTTTGTTTATTTTTAATGTTATTATTTTCATTTATTTTGCAGTATAAAAAGAATGAAAATAAATAAACTTTTGTTTTAAATATCTTGATTGTCTCATTATTAAAAATTTGACATACATTGTAAAAAAATAATTGACATGAAAATTACTGTTATAACTATGACATGATATTTCATTTAAACTCATTGAGTAATTATGAAATCATTACTAAACATTTATTTATCGAGTTAAACAGAGATGAGGCGTTTAATTTCAAAATATATTATAATCTTGTCCGCCTTTGGGAATACAACCTTCTTCTGGACATGTTTTTAAGCCAATTACAATTCTTTCTCAAACATTATAACCATGGACAAGAACATAAATATGGTCATTTATTGTGGTACAAACATTGTTGATTCAATGTTTGTAATTATACAAGTTAATAGGAATACTATAGGTTTATTGACAAGCACGATTTTATAACTTTTTTACAATACATGAACGTTCTGACAGTGTTTTTCTGCCACCCTTAATAAGATAACTTATTATCACGCCACGCTACACTATTTTGCTTTCTTTTTTGTCCAAATTGTCTTTTTTAATGACTTATGATACAGTATAACAAACACACAGAACACAATTCTCATAAAAAATACGCCTAAGTATCAGACGCGTTTCAACGACAAGGTCGTCCTCTTCAGTTGTGGTTTGGTTGGTGTAGCTGGTGTATCACTGAAGAGGACGACCTTGTCGTTGAAACGCGTCTGATACTTAGGCGTATTTTTTATGAGAATTGTGTTCTGTGTGTTTGTTATACTGTATAATTTTTCTCATAAATCAAGCTCAACATTTAGTAATGACTTATGATGTTAGATAAAAATTAATCTGTACATTTATGATTTACACTGCTTTTTTAAAAGTAGTGTGAAATAAACCCATTAAAATATCTACTAACACCCAGTCTATAGAAAGAGTTGACCAAAGTTTAGCTCCACCTCAATATTTTAAAAACAATTTTTTTTTAATATAATAATTGCGATACGTAGTTTGGGATTTTTAAATTTCTGCTTTGGAAATTAACCAAATTTAGTATTAACGAAGGGTAATTACTTAGACGTCTCAATTTAAATTCTCATTTTTCTACTATATGAATGTTAAATTATATCCAGTTTTCATTAACATTTTTAAAGATAACATAAAAAATAGGAAATGCGTGTTGTAGTTAACTTTAAAAAAAACCGATTTCACAAGGAAGTTGATATAAAATTACAAAATTATTTAACCAAACCAATTTTAAAGTATAAAGTTAAAATTTATAGTTCGCAAAAAATTATAACAGGTATTTGTAAATTTGTGTGTAACTGTAGACCAAATTTATATAACAGGAAATAGTTTCGTCTACCAGCAAAATAATGAAGTTGGAGTGTTTATTTGATTATTGGAGGTTGAGGTAAATCTTTCCTGAGATCATATTGTTTGTGTCACCTTCACTTCTTACCTATATAAATAAGAGGTTCTTACACAAACAAGGGTGCTTTCCTTACGCACTTGTATAACTCTTAATCTCATTAACTCTAGTGTCTTGTCTCTTCCAGAGTTGGTATAAATCCAACCAAATTAATGACAAGTCGTATATGAAATACTACTGTGTCCACAACATTTTGCTGTCACTAAAAGCAAACTATAGCATTATAAAATGCTTCGTCTAAACACGAATTGTTGAATTATTTAACAATCTATTCTTCTTTTTGTTTTATGTGATCATTAGGTCATTGTGTCTTGGGCACTTGTGGTATTTCATAAACTATTGTAACCACAATAAACTTTCAATAGAAGTTACTATTAAAAAATAGGAGTTATAAAAAATTGCCTACATTTTCCAATAAGGGAACTAATTTTAAATGCCATATGAAAACTACTCCTTCTTTATAATTTTTTTATATTTTACAGCAAATTTTAAGACTTTTTATTCTTGGGTATTTTTTTATAACCTCACTCGTTTGGAAGTTAAAGGAGTTCGAAGATTCGAAAAAAATAGTTTTTCCCCTGCATTGGTATTTACACTTCTGTAAGACTACGACTAATTAAATTTTTCTTTATAAAACAAAGTGAAATGAGGAAAGTCGTCTCCAAATTGTCGAAAGTTCAAACGCCCTTGACTCCTAAACAACTGAGGTTATAAATAGATTTTGATCTTAACTTGTGAGATGGTATAATGATAGAATAAAACTTGAAACAAAAATTTCCTAAATAGTACTTTTATTAATTCAATAGTTAGTTAAAGTGTAGTTATTGTAGTTTGTGCGTGATTGATGATGGCGACTTTGTAGTTGAAACGCGTTTGAATTAATAAACGTACTATTTGTAAGAATTTCTGTTCAAGTTTTATTCTATCAAACTGGGTTTATAAAAAACATTTCCCAAGAATAAAAAGGTCTTAAAATTTTGGGTAAAATTAGAAAATGAGTTTTAAATTTAGCTGCCACATTATGAAAAAGTAACAAATGTCCAATTTAAAGTTTTTCATAGTGACAATAGTTTATGAGACACATAGTGGCCACGATAAAATTATGTATCCTATATACAGTGGATAGTGAAGCCCAAGCCACTCCCTATTGTTTGTAATTAATTGAAATAAAACTCAATTTTTTTGGCTGTATAAAATTCTACTTTTTGTATAATATCTTTTGAGATGTTGGGGTCGACTCAAATATCTTAAATGGTAGAGAGGTTCGTATTTTATTGTCGTAAAGATCCTTACGAGTAGTGAAAGTGTTTGTTTCCCTCCCAGTTACGTTTACCTTTAAAATATTGTTTCCTTCCCAGTTACGTTTACCTTTAAAATATTGTTTCCCTCCCAGTTACGTTTACCTTTAAAATATTGTTTCCCTCCCAGTTACGTTTACCTTTAAAATATTGTTTCCCTCCCAGTTACGTCGTTTACCTTTAAAATATTGTTTCCCTCCCAGTTACGTCGTTTACCTTTAAAATATTGTTTCCCTCCCCGTTACGTTTACCTTTAAAATATTGTTTCCTTCCCAGTTACGTTACATTTAAAATTTTGTTTCCCCTCCCAGTTACGTTTACCTTTAAAATATTGTTTCCCTCCCAGTTACGTTTACCTTTAAAATATAGTTTCCCTCCCAGTTACGTTTACCTTTAAAATATTGTTTCCCTCCCAAATACGTTTACCTTTAAAATATAGTTTCCCTCCCAGTTACGTTTACCTTTAAAATATTGTTTCCCTCCCAGTTACGTTTACCTTTAAAATATAGTTTCCCTCCCAGTTACGTTTACCTTTAAAATATTGTTTCCCTCCCAGTTACGTTTACCTTTAAAATATAGTTTCCCTCCCAGTTACGTTTACCTTTAAAATATTGTTTCCCTCCCAGTTACGTTTACCTTTAAAATATAGTTTCCCTCCCAGTTACGTTTACCTTTAAAATATAGTTTCCCTCCCAGTTACGTTTACCTTTAAAATATTGTTTCCCACCCAGTTACGTTTACCTTTAAAATATAGTTTCCCTCCCTGTTACGTTTACCTTTAAAATATTGTTTCCCTCCCAGTTACGTTTACCTTTAAAATATAGTTTCCCTCCCAGTTACGTTTACCTTTAAAATATTGTTTCCCTCCCAGTTACGTTTACCTTTAAAGTATTGTTTCCCTCCCAGTTACTTTTACCATTAAAATATTGTTTCCCTCCTAGTTACGTTTACCTTTAAAATATTGTTTCCCTCCCAGTTACGTTTACCTTTAGAATATTGTTTCCCTCCCAGTTACGTTTACCTTTAAAATATTGTTTCCCTCCCAGTTACGTCGTTTACCTTTAAAATATTGTTTCCCTCCCAGTTACGTTTACCTTTATAATATTGTTTCCCTCCCAGTTACGTTTACCTTTAAAATATTGTTTCCCTCCCAGTTACGTTTACCTTTAAAATATTGTTTCCCTCCCAGTTACGTTTACCTTTAAAATATTGTTTCCCTCCCAGTTACGTCGTTTACCTTTAGAATATTGTTTCCCTCCCAGTTACGTTTACCTTTAGAATATTGTTTCCCTCCCAGTTACGTTTACCTTTAAAATATTGTTTCCCTCCCAGTTACGTTTACCTTTAAAATATTGTTTCCCTCCCAGTTACGTCGTTTACCTTTAAAATATTGTTTCCCTCCCAGTTACGTTTACCTTTAAAATATTGTTTCCCTCCCAGTTACGTTTACTTTTAAAATATTGTTTCCCTCCCAGTTACGTTTACCTTTAAAATATTGTTTCCCTCCCAGTTACGTCGTTTACCTTTAAAATATTGTTTCCCTCCCAGTTACGTTTACCTTTAAAATATTGTTTCCCTCCCAGTTACGTTTACCTTTAAAATATTGTTTCCCTCCCAGTTACGTCGTTTACCTTTAGAATATTGTTTCCCTCCCAGTTACGTTTACCTTTAAAATATTGTTTCCCTCCCAGTTACGTCGTTTACCTTTAAAATATTGTTTCCCTCCCAGTTACGTTTACCTTTAAAATATTGTTTCCCTCCCAGTTACGTTTACCTTTAAAATATTGTTTCCCTCCCAGTTACGTTTACCTTTAAAATATTGTTTCCCTCCCAGTTACGTCGTTTACCTTTAAAATATTGTTTCCCTCCCAGTTACGAGTACCTTTAAAATATTGTTTCCCTCCCAGTTACGTCGTTTACCTTTAAAATATTGTTTCCCTCCCAGTTACGTCGTTTACCTTTAAAATATTGTTTCCCTCCCAGTTACGTTTACCTTTAAAATATTGTTTCCCTCCCAGTTACGTCGTTTACCTTTAGAATATTGTTTCCCTCCCAGTTACGTTTACCTTTAAAATATTGTTTCCCTCCCAGTTACGTCGTTTACCTTTAAAATATTGTTTCCCTCCCAGTTACGTTTAATTTTGTACACGGGTTTGAGTCATTAATATTCACATTTCGCTAAAATGCGAACGAAATTAGTGCACCCGATTTTGATAAATTACGAATTTTATAATGCCCTAATGCCGATTTGTTTTTATTTTGTCGATAACTAACGAATCGATATTTTGGCAACTAATACGTTTTGTTTGAGTCCTTAATGGCTACACGAGCAAAATTTGATGAAACTTTTTCGAACCGATTTTCTGAAAATTGGAATATTGTAGATTTTCTTTATCCCCAAAATTTCAGTTATCAGAAAATTAAAAAACGTCCCGGATATGGCCAAAATACGCCTCCATACCAAATTTACTTAAAATCTGTTTTCGCGTTTTTGCTGTAAATCACTGCTCATAATACAGACACGATTTCAAACTAAGGGGATAAAACTCAACAGCGATTTTTAGACCGATTACATAACTTTCTTTACACTAAGAATATTTGAGAATGTAAAAACAACACAATATAAGTATTTTTTTAATTTTTATATAATTTTAGAAAATATTATTTTTATTTTGTCTCTGAAATCAGTAGTTTACAAGATATCTGCAAAAAGGCCCATTTTAATACCTATACAAACCCCCTCTTGATCCAACTCTTACCTAAAAGATTTCGTAAAATTTCACTGTACAACCTCTACTCCAATTATCATTGGTTAAGGTTTTTCCCTCCTTTAAAATATGTTTGTTTTATTATAACTAATAGTTCTGAAACTCTCATTTACAGAGTCTATATATTCCGTATACTGTCAACTAAAGTCAACTAAACGTGAAATTGAGTACCGGTATATAACATAAAAATACAAATGTTGGGCAAGTTTTTTAATTTTGTTAACAGAAATCGTTAGAAATTTAGTTGAAAGTTCATTAAATCTGTTTTCATCCTCTTTCTGGTGGTCAAATTAAATCATTAAAAAAGGCGGCATTTCTTTAAAGTGTGGTGAAGGTTCTACTTGACATTTTCATTGAACCACCTCTAAATACTAGAGACAAATAAAACTACTGCTATTTTAATCGGTTTGATCAATCTGACTGGTTAACGAACCTATTCGTTATTACAAAAATTAACCTGTACTCAAAATTTCAACATTTGTAAATAGAATCCTTACCCACTTTGTTTTCAGTTTTGAGTTAGAGTAGTGCACATTTCATGGAGCCAGCTTTACAGTTACACAAGTAAAATCCCTAAAAACATTTCTCAAAGTGATATTAACTAAAAAGCTAAAATTTTGAACAAAGACAGGAAACAGATCCACCCATTAGCCCAGTAGGCTTACAATAAGAATGTAATTTACATCTCAATACTGACTGTTGGAGTCAACCTAAGGATTAATGAACACCGAGGATATGTGGCGACGCTGCACTTTGGCTCGACGTAGATTAAGACAGATCGGCCGACTTGACTTATTGCCGCAATTCACATTCTAACCCCAACTTCTAGCTTCTATCGGCTACTCTCTTAATACTTAAAAACATACGCGCTCAGAATATATATATATATATATATATATATAATCTTGATCTAATTTCTTTTCTTGTTACGTTACTTCTTTTCAATAATAGACTACCTGCTTTCTATATTAATCCCAATATTACGCAATGGGTAAATAACACAACATCCTACGATGTCTTTGTGTGGTCCAGCTGCCTGATCGAACCTAAGCTACAATGGGGTTTTCTACTCATACCTCCGAGACAGATGGGAAGAAAGAATACGACAAGGAAAGAGCGGTTGGTTAACTCGACTAATAAGGTTTAGAAGCCTAATAAGATAGATCCCAATATCTTGGCAAGCCTCTCACAGAAGTATGACTAACTGGTCCTTTCTTAATCAATAACACTACTTCGGAAATACCCTCAAGGACTCAGAGAAGCTTTCCCCTCCTAGCTTGCGACATATTGTGGGAAACACTATCAAGTTTATAGTGTTTAATTTTTTCCCCTGATTTGAATTTTTATATAATATTTACAGATGAAATGGACCTAAAACAAACATAGGGAACGAGACGAAGAACACCCCCCCCCACACACAATACTTAACAGATAGATATAAAAGAACAGATGAGAGAAGTAAGGGGAAAACATGACGTGGGGGAAACTCGGTCACGCCCATAGGTTTGTTCTTTTGTTTGTTGTAGCTCTATAGTTCAACAAGATAAACTCAGTGATTGGGGGGGGGTGTTCTATATACATCACATAGAGTGCGTTAATGTATAAACTCCAAATGTTAACCTATTTATTGATTTTGAAAGTTTTTTTTAAATCAATTCAGTGAAATTTCGTTAATTTGTTATAAATGTCCGTTTGATAAACGTGAAAAAGAAGGAAAATTTCTTTAGAACAAATTAGATTTTAAAACATAATACAAAGGCCTACTTTTTTATAAACACTTTCTAAATTCGCATATACAGTCATAAATAAACAAAATGATGTAAAGCATTAACATAATAATTGAGTAGTGGATATAGAACAAATTGATTAATATATATTTAACTATAATTTAACAGTGTTTGCATTGCTGTTATGTAAAGGAGACTGAATCATTAAGAGTGTACACGATTAAGTCCACAAACAGGACGTTATGAAAATGATATGTTGGAAGTACAACAACCCTGGAAAGTATACACACTTTGTAGTGCGTTCAGAACGTGATTAACATTGTAATTAAATTAATGGTTAAACCAGTAAAACAGTTATATAGTTCGATCAAATAGTCCAATGTTCAGGTCAAACTTCGAAATCTCTGAAAATGAATGAAATAAAACTCTTGCGAATTACTTCCTAATAATGTCTAGACAAAACCAGAAAGAAAAAAAAAATTCGATACTTTTTTTGTTTATGGTTTTTATAAACAATAAAACGATTTACGTTTTGTTTATACACCAAAGAGTGTAAGAACAAAAAGATTTACTGGACAATTTCGTCAAGAATAAACATTTTGTTTAATAAATGTGTATTTTTAAAAATATAGCCATTTGAAAAAATCGAATAAAGTAGAAGGGAAATTTGGAAAAGAAAGTAGTCAACTAATGTTTTTAAAAAATCACGGAGAAAAGAGGACATTATGATTTTGTTTTTTTAAATGTTAATATTTTCCGAGATATATCAAAAAGCCACTTCAAAACGACCAAAACTAAAAGTGAAAATTAATGTACAAAGTTTTAGGAAAATACGAAAAAATTCAGACGTAATTTGAATCGATTTTTTAATTTTTAATTTTGTTTATGCATTTTTAAACAAATTTATTTGATCAATTTATATAGCCTATGCATCCAAATTATAAATAAAATAGATTATACTTAAATAGAAATGCAATACAAATGTTGATTTATTTTATATTTTTAGGATGCCTAAATCACGATTGTCCTTTTTTCAGAGAAATCCCGCTCGAAAAAGTTCAAAAATGTTAATATTGAGGCACATTTAATTTTTTGCGGAATTTTAAAACTTTTCGCTTTCGTTTTCACCCTTCAGTGTGAGGGTTTTAAGGGATATATCCATTTTTTGAAAAGTAATAAACAAAATTTATATTTTGTATTTTTATTTCACCTATACTTATGTTTTCAAATCTTTTTTTACAACTTTTTGACCCACGAATTTTTTATGATTTTTCAAATATCTATATCTTGAAAAATAGGAGGATATTCTCGAATAAATAAGAAGAGTAAATTCTTATTGTTAGCCAAATTATCAAAATAACTTTCTTAGGGAATTTTTTCCACTCTCTTATGTAAGCAAAATGTAAGCAATTTTATGTTCATAAGAATAATGAAGTTTTGAGAGCTGACAATTTTTTTCTGGTTTTGTTCAGACGATTAGTATAACGCGATTCTCTAGGTGAGATTTTAATTTCCATCTCTCCTGGAGATTTCTTTATTTAACCGGATTATATTAACTTCTAATATTGGTCTTTAAACCTATAATTAACTAATGCCCCTCTATTTTAATAATGTCACCCAATACTATCCTTAACTTTGTTTAGAGGTTATTACGTGACACGGACGACAAAAACCAGTATTACAACGTGCGTATCAGGGAGACGAACCGACAATCAATAGTTCATGATACACTAAAATTTCATTTCTTAAACGTGCACACATCTTGTACCACCGTCACAAGAAAGGCTATTGACGCGCATTGAAGCAATAAGTTTAGTAACATTAACAATATATGGACGATTTCGATTAATGAGCCCAACCTCTCATGATTCAGTGACACAAGTTGGTATCAACTGAAGATGATGATTTAGTTATTGAAACGTCATCTTTTCAGTGTATTTGCTTGTCGTGGAAATTGGTGTATTTCATTAAATATTTATTACGACTTTTCCACAAGTTTTGCTCAATATATTCTAATGATTGTACTACAGTACTACAAGAATTAATTACGTAGATTATCACCGAGAATGCCGCATTAGTTAAGGACTTACTATTTAGAAAGTTTTTAAATAGGTTTAGGCCACGCCCCTTCTATGTAAATAAGTAGTAGAAACACTAGTAGGATAGTTAGTTACGGTTTGATATTTGTAGCTCACCCATCACTGCGACATTGTCGTGGAAATACGCTTGAGTTAATAAACGTATTATTGGTGAGAAATCGTGTTTTATTTTGATTTTAAAACATTTCGCAAGTCAAGCTGAATAATGTTTTCTATCTACTACAATTGTTTAAACCTTTTTAAATTGAGATAAGTACTTCATTTGACATTTAAGTTGATCTTTTTGTGTAACCATTATTAAGTTTATTTTAGGAGGAAAATAAATAAACTTTGGTGAAAGCTCCCTTTCAGAAAAATATTGCGAATGAAGTTGTAACAAAGGACAAAGAACTGAGTTTTAATTAGAAGGGCGGTCACATCAAGTCTTGTCTGGTCTGATTACCTTCTGGCATTGAGGGGGGAAATGTTATGCTTTCGTTCTACTTGTTCAGTTTCAAGTACACGATTTTATTACATTTCTATTCAACAAATTGTTTTGAAAACAGCTATATTGTGTTTTAAGAACTTATAGAACTTTTTGAAATTAATCCTATTGTTTCCGTGAAATATAATCTCATTGCACGGAGTATTTTGTTATTTATTTTATTTTGTATTACTTTGAAAAGGTTTTATAAAAAATACACTATACATGCATTTATTATAATGCATACAGATCGCCAATCTGTACAACACACATAATTTGTGTGTGTGTGTGGGGGGGTGCGTGTGTGTGTGTGTGTGTGTGTGTGTGTGTGTGTGTGTGTGTGTGTGTGTGTGTGTGTGTGTGTGTGTGTGTGTGTGTGTGTGTGGTGACAGAGGGAGAGAAAGAGAGAGAGAGAGATGATTTTAGAATGATGTCGTCTGTCACAATTTTCATCACATTATCACAAAATATATTCTCTATAGACCCCATACAAAACTTTTTGGGCGCCGCCATCTCTCAAAAATGCCGGTTCGGTAATGATCGTAAAAAAAATGTGTAAATGTCCATGAAGCTGTAATCAAAATAATAATCCTTCCTAATTGGTGTTACCTATCTCGCGCATTTTTTTTGTGAAATTTAGATATTACAGTAATAGCCCAAACCAGTTGATAAATCTCAAGTAAATTAAAGTTATGGCTTTAGGTTATGGCAAAACGAAAATGAAAAATATATTTATAAAATACTATTTATGCTAAGGACGAATTAATGGCAGAAATAAAACCACCAGGCTCTTTATAAATTTATTTTTCCAATTTTTACGCACAAAATATTGACAACTCAGGAATACAAAAAATACATTTTTTTTCTTTCACACATTAAATATTTTGTGTTAGCATTTATTTATATGGGTGAGTGTGTGAGAAAGTTAGTGCATATTTAACAAATATTAAAACAAAGCGTCCTAAATTTCATTAACATTCTTGCTACATCAGCTGTTATTGCTGATGTTCGTCTAATTTTGAGGTTATATTTTAAACAATTTAGTTGTTTCAGTGCTAATTTTATTTATTTCTATAATGTACGTATTTTAAAGCAGCACAAAATAAATAGAACATTGTATGAATTACACCTAAACAGTCACCTTCGAAAAACATTTTTTAAAACATCGACCGTCATTCCACTTTGAAAACCAATCTTTATAGTTAACATACTTGTCGAATGATCAGTAAAATTAAACCTACGTTTTAAATTTGAGCAAAATCGGACACAAATTGCAACCTCTTAGAAGTTTATAAGTTTATAAACACGTAATAGAATACACACACACACGCACGCACACACACACACACACACACACACACACACACACACACACACACACATACACACACACACACTGCAACGCACCCCCCCCCCGCTGACTCGACAGACAGACTCTCCACGGGGACAAGCACTCGCTGCAAGACCTCACCCCAACTACCACCCCGCGATCTACTTACTAATAGAGAGTGATTCTTTCGCAGTTTAATAGTTTTGATAAGGCTCTTGATTCCTTATGTCACACAAGAGTAATTTATTTTAATCAACTTATGCTAACACAGGAAATTTTACTATATTAATATATTCACTTCTTATACTAGCTTACCTTTCTTAAAACTCCAGACTCTTTTTCAAAGGGTGTGCCCTTTGGAGCTCTTTAATTCATTAACACCAAAATTTGCTCTGTTTTGAATTTTTAACTTTATACTTGGTGAGCACTTACTTTTTCTTCTTTCTAATGTAATGAGTTTCTTTGAATGGGTTAGATTTAATTAAAATATTCAACAATGAAATTTAACAAATTTATTTAAGAGTCTACAATTTAATTTTTATTTTGAGAAACAATGGATTTCTTTCGAATCTTTTACAACAATTAATGTCGCCTTTTCTGACAATTTATATTAAATGCTTTCTCTTTTAACAAACTGAAAATCTACTATATTAAACAATTTTAACAATAACTAAAACTAACAATTGATATTCTTATTCTAATACACATAAATATGAATCCTATTATTTATTCCTTTCCAATCTGTTACTTTTGCTTTATTATTGGACTCGAATTTTATTGTATTTTATATCTCTTTATTTGAATGAATTTAAAATTGGCTTTATTTTGACTTTACTTTGTCTTTAAAATGTTATTATTTAACTTTATTGAGTTTAATAATTTTGGACGTAATTCAAGTTTATTAAAAAATATTTTATTTATTAAAAAAGCTTGATTTATGCAGTACCTTGTTTTGTGGAGTGCACAAGTCCGCTCGTCCTGATTCTGAGAGTGTTTGAGGATCTTGGAGATGTTTTCTGAGAGTTGTCTAGAATATCTCGAAGTCCAGTTCTCGAAGAATCTGTTGATGACGACAAATTCTAGAAGAATGTTTGCCGGAGTCCGTAGTGAAGATCTCTTCTACTAAGCTGTTGTAGGATGTCACGTTGTCTCCTGCAAGGCCGATCCTTTCTGTAGGCACCGTTATTAACCTGGCGAAGTACAGAGCGTTGACAATATTTTCACGACGATTTCCTGTTCAGACTTGAGTAAAGTTGGTGATCTTTCCTGGAGCTGCTATTAGAAGACTTCCCTGGAGCTGGTACTAAACGAGACTGTCGAATTAACTTGAAGAAAGTTAACTCGTCGAATTTTAGGCCTTTCAGTGTGGCCAACCTTCACTGATTATTGTTACTGTTTTATTTCACAATTTAATTAATTTTATTTATTTATTTGCACTACGATGAACTTTCCTTGGCTTATTCTTCTATTGTTTGTCTATTTTTCTTATTTTAAATTATCTATTCCTATTATTATTCGTTATAATTAGTTTAATTTCTTATGGTGGATTTGTGTTGAAGTTGGTAACTTTCCCTTTCCATGCGTCTACTGCCTACTATGCGCACGACGTTCAAGACAAGTTGATTCCTGAAATTCATAATTTTTTACTTGCGAATTCTTCTTTTCTTCATATATCCCGTTCGCTTCGCTCGATCTTCTTCTGGGTGATTTCATTTTGAAGCCCTTCTTTCCCTGATGATTTTCCATCTTCATTTGTAGCGATACGACATATATTTTTTCTTTTACGGAGATTTGAAAATTTCGTAAGTTTTCAAAATTTAGTTTTTCCAATTTTGGAAATTTTGAAAATCTTCTTTTTGCAAGTTGTTCCTCTGATGCTGAAAGTTCCAAAACTGCTTTCCTCTTCTTCCTCGCTTCTGGGTTTCACAAGTTACGGTACTTTCTGCATTTTTGGTTATTTATTATTTAATTACTTTATGGTCTTTTATTAAATTTTGATTTCGAGTCTTATTTATTTCTAGTTTATATTATGGTTATGCGTTGTTATTATTAGATTCTGGAATTTCTTTATTTTAAGGGTTTTTTATGTTTTATGACGTTTTATTATGGCTATAACTTTTTTATTATTAATTTGACGAGTTTATTCTCTTATTATTTATTATTAGGTTTTCCTAGCTCTACACGATTATATCATTTTAATTTAAGTTTTCGGATTTTGATGTTTTTTGCATTAGAAACATATGGACGAATTCATGTTCAATCCGGAACGCTAGATATTTCCTGTCAAGGCGCGTGACCTTGGCTTGGCTAACTTACATATTCCTTTTAACTTTACATGTGTTATTTTATTTTTAGAAATGTTTTTGTCATTTCTACAATTATTATTTGATTTAATTGAAATTTTGGAATTTATCTATTTTCCAAAATTGCTCCTTGCAGGCGGTTCAATTAAACCGTTGCAACACACACAGAGAGAGAGAGAGAGAGAGAGAGAGAGAGAGAGAGAGAGAGAGAGAGAGAGAGAGAGAGAGAGAGAGAGAGAGAGAGAGAGAGAGAGAGAGAGAGAGAGAGAGAGAGAGAGAGAATCGGTGGACATATTACTGTCTCTGGTATCGGAGTTTTCTTAAGGGAGATCGGAATAGCTAGATACTAAGTTTGACAGAAGTTTATACGTATATTTATATTGTAGGGATGTTTGTCAACGTTCTGTATTCTTTGTGACGGACAATAAATAAGAACTGTCTGTCAGATAAAATGTCAGGACATTGTGTCATTGGATTGAGTGACAAAACGTTATTAATACATATACTAGAAAAACTTTAATTAGACTTTGCAATATCAGTTACATGTGAGGATCATCGTGTACTTTAAAAAGTAAACTAATTATTTGTACAAAAGATATTATACATTGAAATGAAAAAACAAAGCAATCGTTAAAGCCTGTCAGTGGTATTGTTTGTTAAGAGAATCTCGTGTATACGATAAAGGAAGTCGTCCTCGCAGGCATACGACTAGATGTGAGTCCAACGATTGGTTATAGAGTGACGCTATTGAGGATGTCGTTTTCCATCGTCGTTTCAACTCTCAGTGTCGCAAGCTTGTTGATGGAAATATTAGTTCAGACAGATTAAAGTTTTGTTTAATAGTTAGTATATCTTGTGTCATTTCATTCTCAATATAAGAGTTGGTAACTTTATTAAAGAGAGTGAGTACAACTGTTCAAAAAAACATTTATTTCACTCAGTTTAGTTGAAAAAATGAATTTAGTTTCACAGAGAAGCCCTACGCCTTGTATGGCCTAATGTATCTGTGGCTATAGAACAAATAAGTGGCAAGACAGTTAATCTTAAATTCTATACCAATAAATATATATTGCTTATTTGTTTGCATTCATAAAAATGAAATAGAGATTAGGTTGCCCACAACGTAAACATTTTGTGCGCTTTCATAAAATAATAACAAAAGCATCAATTTCTGGTAGGAAAATTTCATTTTTTGTCGATAAGTTACGATATTTTTGATGAATGCTAAATAATTCATAGTTCCAAGACAAATTGAGAGTAAATTGTTCAAGAATAAGTTTCTACTTCGTTACTTTACACAAGTGCCAATCACCCTATATATATATATATATATATATATATATATTATACAACTCGTAAACCCTTGTTTTACTCATGGCAGAGTCACCAAAAGAAATATTTAACATTTCTAAAACATCGCTGCATTTTATTCCATTGTTATAGCAAAATTTAATGCAAATTCTCCAATCCATTTTTAAAAACATAAATAATCGCCGATCGTACCAAAACACATTTAACCTATTTGACAACTAACAACAGACTAAACATCCCATATGATTAATGTGCATATACTATTAATACATGTTTACCAACACAACAACGAATCGGACTAATACAACCCGCGAAATTACAAAATTCCCGTTGCTTTTTGAACAAACCTCGGATGTAAAGATCATCCTACATTTTAAAGAATAAATTAATAATTCCTACAAAAGAAATAGGCCTACTTTAAATTTCTGTAGAAATTTAATCTAGACGCAATACAATATTTAAATCATATCAACGCTATTATTTAGAAAGAACGCCTGTTGTGTAAGGCATTCACTCAGATCACAAAGGCATATGTACCTAATGGTGCAAGGCACAATCGATTATAGAGTGACAATATATAAGATATTGAGGATATAGTTTTCATACTCGTCTGAACTTTCTTTACAGTATAGAATGGCTGGTAAAAATTCGTTCGTTATTTAGTAGCCTAGCTTTTATTTTGATATCGATGAATACTGTCTTTTTTTTACAAATAATAGGTTTTACTAACATTTAATTGTAAGATTTACTAAAATACAGTTAATACGAGATTTTAATGATAAATCAAGTTGCTAATTATGACTATATGTTAGTCGTGTGCATACATTTTATTCCCACAGAAGCCTAAGTCATATGTTTTAAATCCACAAGTCACTATGATAGTAAATACCCACATTTGTAGTCTTACCGCTAACTGTGGTAGACTTAATCAACACTGGAGTTCTAAAGACATCTCGTTACGCCCATTAAACTAACTTGTCCTAACAGTCTAGTTCCCAGGGTCAAGGAAACGACTGCATTGTCTAAATACACTTGTTTTGATAATTCACAGACCCAATAATTGTAATTGGAATTTTAAAATGATTTCCCTGCTTTTTAAAGGTTTTTAGATAACATTAAAAATTTGTGAAAAATAAATAAATTTATAACTTTTCTTTGTAGACATCATAAGACCGTATGTCTGTAATTATTAAATAATAACCGTATCTATCTAATCCTATAGGAATAAATTCCACTGTTTTGTCCCTCTTGTTGTTTAAAGAAAAAAATCCTCTCTGTCATCATCGCCTTATAAAAAAAAGGAACAATACTGCCTAAAATAAAAATAAAACTGCCTGTCTAAAAAGCCCCCTCCCCCTCGAATACTCTTATAACGTCAAGGTCGGAAAAGAACAAGAGTTGATCAAGAGAGACTTGATAGGAAAGGCGAAAGAGAGGGATCTATCCCAAGACTACATGAAAACATTTGTAGATCCATGTAAGCTTGTGATTCTGCTCATGTGACAACTTAAATCTAGGTGGTACCAGCTAATTGCTTAATTGAGCTAATGAAGGACATACCATTCGGAAGAAACTTCTTTTAACATTTAAAAAAAGTTATTTAAAAATTTACTGAGTGACACATCAATAAATAAAATTAAAATCCAAGTAAAATTATTTCTAACAGTGATATATTTGCATAACCCCACCCCAATTTTTACACTACACGATTAAAATATTCTTTTTATTATTAATTATTTTATTTTGAAAGTATAAAAGTTATACTAACAATTATTAATAAAAGCATATGGACAAAACTATTTTTATATCAATAATATTCAATATTTGTTCTTTTATTGCGTGCATCCTTTACGAATTATTTTATAAATTTTGATTTTTAAAGGCATGTAGTTCCGAAACTTCTACCATGACCTGGTCAATTTTTATCGTACATGTTCCCGAAAAAAAAAAGAAAAAGAAAAAAAGAAGTTGTAGATAAATATCAGTTAGTTTACAAATAAATTATTAAAAAACGTCAAAAGTAAATGTGTATAAAAAGAGTAAATTCATTAAGAAAATCTATTTTTTTTTCTTCTTAAATTCCGAAGTACACGTCTTAGATTAACGGAAATCCAATAAGTTTTATTTCGTATTCTTACATTTTTTGCTAATATAACTTTGTCGTCCTTTAAATCGTTAATTTGGGGAATTTCCCAGAGGAGTGAAGTAGACCATTTTTAGCATGATTCGGAATATACCATTTCTTAATCGAACTAATGCATTCCCATTCTCCAGTCTAATTTAACTGTGTTACAGTATATGTATTTTCTCTATCACAAATCCCCTAATAAACAATTACACCAATTTGTTGAGCCAATAATCGTCCTTTGATCGTTAAACTTACCTTTGTGATTGTACAAAATTCATTAATATCTAATTTAAATTCTATTTCCTTTTTAAATCTCAAGTAACAAAGTAGAAATGAAATAAAAGCTTTCCAGTCACGCTAGCTTCCATGATATAATATCGAAGTACGCTTAATACTAGGGCAAAGCTTTGACGTTTAACGGAATTATCTCAAATTGCAGGCTCAGAGTTAGTTGAAAATGAAAATTATCCAACCACTAAATGGAGCACGCCAGTACAGTATCGGTCACGCGGCTACTCTAGTGTGATATAAAACAGGAACAGCGTGACTGAAATTCCTTTTCTATTTTATAATTTTAATAATAATAATCACGCCCGTTAAGACAGTTGCTAGACAGTTTTCTATCAGGTAATATTCATCACATAAATTCCCGTCGCTTTAGTTACAACTTTCCAAACCAGAATTCGCTAGCAATTTCCCACTATGCTGGGTTAGCAAGGTAATTTTTTTTTTACTCTCGCGGTATATGAACTCGTAATTTCCCGCATATCAAACAAGAGGACTAGCCTCTAGCCACTCGTACTCGCACGTTTAGCAATATTGGCCTCTGGCTTCGGTTAGTATGTGCTACATTATACTAAGATTTAAATAAAAGTAAAAATTTCTCACAAATACGTTTATTAAATCAAACGTGTTTCAACAATAATGATGCATCTACAATAATACATTTAGTAATAATATAGAACTGGTCCGGTGGATTTTCTAGACAATTACCAGGAAATTTTGATTTTGTTTTGTTTCGGTAACTGTGTCATTCCTCAGCCTACAGAACAAATAAAAATAACGTTAGTGTTGGGACGCCTTTTTACCCTACCTGTAGTTTAAATTTCACCTGAATTTGACTTTGAAAAATAAGGAAAATTGTCTCTGGAAATCGAATTTGCGAATTTTTGAAACATTTAAGTGTTGTAGCTCCTAAACAGTAAGAGATATCGAAAAATACCCAAGAATAAAATAGTCATAAAATAATCGGTTTTATCTAAAATATGTTTTATGGATTTCTATTTTTTTTAAATTATCGCTAATCGTCTTATTGGAAAAATGGCGAGTGATATGAAAAATTCTGTAATACCTCTAGTTTTAACTGAAAAAAAATCCACGGGAATTACCTTTTAAAGTTTTTTAGTAACTTTTGTACTTATCGAATAAAACAGCGTTGATACCTGTTTCAAACATCCTGTACATCATTGAAAAGTGCAATTTTTTTTATAAAATGACTACAAATATCACAAATATTTTATTATTTTCGTAAATTTTACAAAAATGATTTTATACATTTCCAAAATAATTTAACCATCTAAATAACACCAAAATGAAGTAATGTTTAAAAAGATTACTTCTAAAATAATATATAATATGTTTCTATTTTAAAAACATAACTGAGATATCGATATTGGAATCGCAGCGCCAAAAAGCTTTTCTCCACCTCGCCTCTTTATCCCCTCAAAGAACACCAAGAATGAAAAATTTACAATCCGAATAGATGAAGACCTTAGGAAATATTAAGTTCTACCAATTTTAAATACAACATTTTTCTATAAACTTACAGAAAAAGTTATTAAACCAACGCTTAAAAATTGTTACTTTTTGGATAGTTTTATCTCTCAGCATTGTTTTGATTTTTATTCAAATCTAATATCATTTATTCTACGACCAAAAATACGCGTCTAAAAAACTAACTATTTGTCAACTTTGATCCTTGTTAATTGACTGAATGCAAAGTTTTCACAAATTATAATCAAGGTAGGACCACAATCAAGCAGATATTTTCGATTACATCAATTCTATACCCTAAGACTAAATAGGAGAGAGTATATTCTAACTTCCAAGTACAGTAATGAATTAATCATTAGTCCAAGTTAATTAGTTAGACAACTGACGGCACACTTTCCTCGCTCGCTCCGCTCCGCTCTCTTAATTCTGAACTCTCTCAGACGTAACGACATTCATTTTACACTTCTAAAAGTTAATTCACTTTAACACTTTGGGTGTTGTATTTGTTTTTGATGAGGGCAACATCTTTGTTAAACATTTAACAGAGTGGATGACCCCCCCCCCTCATATCAACTTTATTCCCACGTTCATTATATTGAAATCGAATTTCGTAGTGGAGAACGGAGTACTAAATTTTGACCATTTTAAACATCTATGCGCTGTTTTAATCCGCCATTTTTTATTTAACTTATTATTTTTACAATCTATGTATATTTTGGGAACCATTAGTTGGAGAATGTTCGATACTAAAGATTGTATCAAAGTTTCAAAGATGGTGTTATATCCGAATGTTCATTTTAAAATGACAAAACCCTAGGCTTGTACAAATTAGAAATGCCAACGCGTGGTTTATCATTTTGTAAGTTGTACAGGGTCGTAGAAGAACAAGACTTGGTCAAGAGAGTTTTTTTTAGCAAGAAGAGAGGGGATGTAACCCTCAAAAGGTGTAGATTAAACTATGTTCCCTTGGGAACCAAATATACAACTGTTCGGCAAAAAATTAAATAACTTAAACTAATCTAAATAAATTGTGGACAATCTAGTGTTTAAGAAATTATACAGGAAGATCATTTTATCTTTGGTATCTCGTCAACTATTGATCTCTCAAAAAACTTTAAATGGAGAATCTTCATTACTTTTTCATGGTAATTAAAAATGCTTTTTGCAAACTTAAAAAACGAAAGCAATACCAATTTTGCGCCCAAGTTTAAAATTTCTAATGGAACTCCCTTTATTTTATGGTGTTTTATAATATTACACAAATTAAGTATTTTTTATTCTTTATAATTTTTTGATAACCCCACTCGTTTAGTTGCTTAAAATGTAGAAAAATTGATGTATTGTGCGTTTTCGGTAGGCGATTTTTCCTATTCCCATTTTTGAATCAAGTTAAAAATATAATTTTTAATGGTATAGAAAGTGTAAATGCAGATCTAAACATAAACTTGTAGGTCAATCTTGGAGTGTTGTAGACAAATAGCAAGAAGTTAGATAGAATATTAAAACTCGAACACAAGATCTCAGAAAAATTACGTTTACTTAATCAAACGCGTTTCAACAACAAAATCGCCATCCTCAGTGATACATGAGCTACAATAACTAAAAACGTAATTTTTGTGAGATCGTGTGTTCGAGTTATATTCTATCTAATATTATCTTACAAGTCAAACTCAATAAGAAGTTATGTTTACTGTTTTTTTGTTAAAAACTCGGTTATCCTTTAACCTACATTTAAAGCGTTTTGTTTGACATGTTGGTCTCTTATGATTTTTGTAAACTTATGGTTTTCGAGATATATTCAATATTAAATATTTTAAACGGCCGCCATTTTGAAAATATACTAAATAAAGTCTTTATTTTCGTTACACTTATAAAACGTAACATACAAAATACGTAAACTAAATCCGAACTTAATATGTCTTCTATTTATAAAGTTATATTGTTTGTTAAACTGCAAAACTAAGCGTTTTCGGAATTTTTTTTCTTTATCCAGCTCCACAGAATCATTTCCTAAAGGTTGGCTGGCAGTTTACTTACGGGGCACTCTGTATAAATATAGTGTCCCACACCCGTGTTTTATCATTTTTTATCAAAAGCGGTTCATTCGTTTTTGCTGTAGAGACGGAAGACAACTATAATTATTAAAACACTTTTTGGGCTCAAGGGGTAACAAACTTGACGTCTATTTTTGACCTATCAAATAACTTTCTATATATTACGTTATATGATAGAAAAATTTAATTTACTAATTCAATTGACCTAAAAGCTTAGTACGAGTTATAATTCTATTGTATTTGTCGCTAGTTTAGTTTTACCTTCTCTGTCTACTAGACTGTTCTTTTTCTTAAAAAATATTAGATCACCATAACCATGGCAACCACATCACACTTTTCTATTATAAATTAGTATCAGACTTTGTAATAACGTACCGTTCTCTATTTGTTGGCAAGGTCGTTGCCAAGTCGCCCCTATAATCAACTATGATAATCTAGAATTGGCATCGAGAAGCTATTAAAACTTTTATTTAATCCAGGAAATGCTTAACCGTCAGAAAATTTATCACGGTAAAGTCATACAAACAGTGATAATAAAAAATAAGATTGGACAGAGATTTTAGTAGGCTCAAATATTCAGTTCTTTACGTGTCTCAAATTGACACAGTACTGATATTTTCTCACATAGAGACAGTCATGTAATGTCTAGTTTTTCCTAAATATATCCATTTTGAAGTCCTCGTGATCTAAAAAAGGGTTTTGTGGGAATGATGTGTGACTGTCGGTTGTACAGTCCTAGATCAAGCAATTTGTTTTAAATATGTTCGTCTGTATAAAGAAATAAATGTGTTCCTCTAACAAAGACCTTTAAAATGAGGTATAATTCGACTTATGCTTACATTTAAGATTTTTTTAGACTTCCTCCACAGGACGTCCCCCCAAAGCGAAAAAAGACAGTTAACATAAGCAAAAAGTTGGTAACTACAGTGAGGACGTAATCCTAGAGTTTCATTGTTCTGCGTTTATTAATAATATAAATATTAAGGGGTTTCCAGATTTTTTGAACACCCTGTATATTAAAAGTTTCCACTCGCTTCGCTCCTCTTGCCCCAGGTGAAGGATCCTCCACACGTATCGGTGAGTCGGTCCTGCCAGTTCTCATAACTATACGAATATCACATTTTCTTTTGAGGTTAGAGTTGGAAATTACATTTTTTTTTTTTCATAACTTTGAAATTTGTCATCAAACAGATGTGTGATTGATACCAACACATTCGGAATTAAAATATTTTATATAAAGTGTGTTATAAATTGAATATTTAAATATTAATGTTTAAAATGGCTGCCATTTTTACATTTTTAGTTCGATTTTTCTAAATTTCAATAGAGTTTATGTATGAGCACACTAAAGCCCCCTATACAAAATTTCATATTTCTTTGTTATTTTATTTTATTATTTTTTTTTTTGGCTTCTTTACGTGCATACTTACAGACGACAACGAATAAGGACGAACAGAATTTAAAAAATCACTTTTCCTATTCTTGAGACCATAAAACATTAAAAACAAAGGTCGAAATTTGTATCGATTACCAAACGTTCCCTATACTTCGTAAGTATAATGAGCATAATCTGTCACATCGTTTAATCGCAGTGCTACTGATGAGAGATAACATCTAAAAACCACAATTTTTAAGAAAGATTTTTCAAATCTGATATGTCTAAAAAGTAAAGTGTTTCATCTTATTACAATACTTTCTATATGTGAGAGAGTCCATTACGAGGAAACCACCATTGTGAACACTGATATTAGTAAAAACAGATATTTATCTGAGGTTGGTTGTATTAACGAGAAGTGGGTTAGACAGACAGAGTATTCTAATTACTTTAGAAATAAGGTCATCATCTGTTGTATGCAAGTAACTTTAAACATTTGTTATCCAAGTTTTTAGTAACACAGTTTTATAACGCAGAGAACCATTTAGCTCTCCATTTACAGTAGGGTCTACATAGAAAATCGGTCAAAGATACAGATCAACCAAAGATAAATTTGTGCTTCTACGCAGTAAACTGACACAATTTCCAGACTGGTGTTGTGAGTATTTGGTAAAAAAGTATAAAAATAAAATTTACAAAATCCACGTTTTCGAGGATAAAGAAAAAATTACACAAGGAATTTGATTGAAAGATGGAAAAACGTTAGTAGCTCAGATATATCTTAGAAAGTCTAAGAGATTACGTCTTGATTTGAAATGGGAATAGATCAGTTATTTAAGGTTTTAGGCGAACAGGGCTGCAAATGATTCATACGTTTAACTTGATTGCAATAAAACTTTTCGGTTGTCTCATCTTGCTGCGATTTGAACCTCATAAAATCATTTCGCTGTTCAAATATTTCATTCTTCAGATCTTATAAAATACAACAAATTGATTATTGTACCAAAGTACAAAATAACGAAACTAAAGATTTGAAAATTTTCACTAAATTAAATATCAAATACAGTAAACTAATCTGTTTTTTGTCACATGTGGCCACGCAATGAACGTGAAAAACAGCCAACAGAATAGATCTCAGACCTTTAGGGGCGCCTAAGGGTGTAGCTAGCTGGATGTACACATTCTTTCATGTAGTCTTGAGTTGGATCCTCTCTCATCTTTTGTAACAAGTCTCTCTTGACCAATTCTGGCTCTTTTAGTCCGACCATAACATTATTAGAGTATTCAAGGACTAGGAGTCTTTTTTATATACTTTCTTCATTTTTTTTTATAAGACGACGATGACCTGAGGTTTTAGATCTCCCCACATTCTCCAGGGGCGATTTTGAAGACGCGCCTCAAGTTTCCTGCTGTTTCGTTCAACAGCAGGAAATCAAACTCCAGTAGGCCACTCTCATCCAAGTTATCGTAGTCCATAGTTTTAGCGTAGCTTCGCACTGTAGCATGAAAACACGCACGTGTCTTTAGTGTTAACGTTGTACAGAAACGATCCAAGTGAAACTTTAATTTAAAGATTTATTAATTAGAAATGTGAAACGAAAGACTGCTAATATGATTGAGTAACAGATGCGTGTTATATAACTTTACAATTACTGTAAGTAAGTAAGCATTGTGATGCCAATTTAATTGTGATTATTTTATATTTTCTCACATATACGTAATATAGAGAGAGTTATGTGATGGGGTCAAATAATCGAAGTCGGGTTTTATGCGGCTAAGTCTGTTTGGTTTCTTAAAAGTGGTTTTTTGAAATAATGTCTATCATAAGTGTACACCTTAATCGCTTTGACCGGTGGGCATGTCTTGGGACTTTTTTTTTCCCATAATTCGAAAATTGAAGTTAGCTACTATAAAAAACAATATTTTCTCCAACACATGAGTAAACAAAGGATGTAAACAAAAGGCCTCCGAAAATGCCCTTCATGAGTTATCGGTAAAAAACGAAAAAATCGCTCATAGGGGTTTTATAAGGTACGTAGTTTCTCAATATCGACTCAAGCGATTTTTTTTTTAATTTGAGTGAAATGAGAATATTAATGATCGAAACACATGTGCAAAATCATAAGTAAAACAATATAACGGTTCAGAAATAATTGGCAAAATAAAGAATCAAATACTATTTACTTTGAAGACACGTCGCTCTCAGAGAGGAGCATTTTCACTTCCTTTACTGGCAACTACCGAATTGACATTATTGCTATGACATGTTTTGTTTGATTATATTACGAATCGATTGTGAATATCGATTTTAATAAAATAAAATTTTTTCATCTGCAGTCCAAACAAAGTGTATTGGTGTCCATCTTTCCAAAAATATCGGATCGTTAGTGAACGGTAAAAAACTGTAACCATGTAAGTTGTTTAAACGCCCCCATTTCTCAAAATCGGCTCTACAGATTTTGTTCAAATTTTAATGAAATACGTAAATAATTACTCAAAACGTGTGAAAAATCGTAAGTAATAAAAATATTATGGTTTAGGAATGCTACCATAACACAAAAAGTTATAAACCGCCAACTTTAAAAGCTCTATTTTCAAGAAATACAAATTACGTGTTTATAGCACAAGCTAAGAACGTTATGGGAGTGCTTTAAAAAAAAATGATATTAAATTTAAAGACGGGATCTTTTTAACCTTTTTGATTAACTGCCATTTTTTATAAAGATTAATTTTGATTCGTTATTATTTGGTTTTGAAGATGGCTGAATGAGAAAGTTTGTAGCCTACAGTGACTAAACCATTTATTTATTAAAATAGTTCCTTGTATAACAGTCCGCAGGTGTGAATAAATTTCATATCTGATCAAACTTCTTCATAGAAATTGCGCTCAAACATGCTGTCACTAAACGCAACTTATTTCATTTGAAGGATAACTAAATTCTGATTTTTTTAATGTTTGATATCTTCAACAATAGATTATAAACTGAACTAAATTTCAATTGTTAAAATGTCATATCGCTCATAATTCCAGTAATTTGGGTACAGGTTTAACAATGCTCTTATAAAGATGTTATCCAAGATGGAGTTTGGGTCTTGAGAGCTTTTACTTGTAAGAGGAGAATGAAGTCTGGTTTCCCGATCGCACCTCAGTAATATTGAGCTTTAGGTAACTCCAGAATATAGTTAAAATAATCATAGGAAGATGACATGAGGAAAAAGTGGTCATCCACTCTTTGGTTTCATCCGAAGTAAGGACACTTATTCTCTGTTCAGTTAATTCTATACCCTTCTCTGATGATACGGTTCCCGACCATTTAGAATAGGTCTCATAGGTATTTGGCATACTATTGTGGACCATCCATCGATATCCTCTGGGGCCCAAAGATGGCTTATCAAAGAAACATTGTCTTCGGCTATTGAGACCTACATAGATACGCATTATTAACACCGCTTACTTTTCCCACCTTTGAAAATTGGGATCATCGTTTTGAGTATACGGATCAGCCCGATAAACCCGCTATAAAAAAAAAACTTATTGTAAAACATTTAGAAGAATTTTAGAGCAAAGGAAACCTCTTGACATGGCGAACACCACCCTCAATTACATGGGGATAGTGATTGAAGAATCATATGTCACTCTTATTTAAAGGATCATAAAAAACACTGAAGAACCTTATGACTTTATTTAGCGTGTTGTAAGGGGAATTATTCAAAATTAAAGGAAAATACTGTTTAAAGGGTCGCTATTTTGAAAATTTTCATTGATTTTTTCTAAATTATTTAACGAGTAAAAGTCCCCATACTAAATTTCAAATCTCAATTTTTGTAACCTCTACAATGCTTACAATAGAGGAATAAAACAATACAAACGGACGGTATGGCGAAAATAAATTGTCTGTGTTTGTTTAGGCCGTCTGTTGGACGACCAGATATTTCTTTTTTTAGAAAAAAAAATACCTAGTTTTATTTGAAAAGTTCTAGTGTACACTAAAACCCTCAGAATGTACTGTCCTTATACAAAAGCGTTAGTCTATTTTTATTTTTTCAATTTCTATATTTATCAATTGATGTTAGCTGAGTGAATAAAACGAACAGTACCATTTGGCGTTTACGTGTGTGACAGATTTTCTCAAGACTCTATAGAATTGATTGTTACAAGTGCCACCACCTCTCAAGTTAAGGGTTGCCACTTCCTTCCGCCCCAGACAGCGTCAAGTACCTACCCTACCTAAGAGCATCATTGTTATAGGCTGACACTTACATTGACAGGGTGACAACGTCCAGGATTTGATCTGATTTTATTTACAAAGTAATGAGGTCGCGTAATTTATTAAATTTGACATTTTGGGATGTTATTAATTTAATTAGAAAGTTTAACGATTTATGAAACAGAGATTTAAGAAATAAATTTTTAACTGATAGTTCAAAGTGTTCAGGGATTTTTTTTAAAATTAACTGGAGAACCTCAGCTTAAAATAAGATGCTTTATCCTTATCTATCTAGTTTAGTTTCAAAATGCAACCCTGTAGTTTTAATGTTAAATGTTAAAATAATAGCATTTTTTAATACACTGAGTAAAAATTTGAAATTAGGTACACTTACGATAAGGTTTAGTAATTTAAATTTGATCTCCTTTTAAGTTAACATAACTTTGCCTTTGTCAAAAAAATATTAGAACAACCTTATAGGTATTCAAAATATATAACTGAGTTATAAATCTTATTTGTTGTAAGTACACTTGAGAAAATGAGGTTCAATGAAAATGTGTTTTATAAGTACCTAATATATTTAACAGTAAGGAATTTTGTAATTTGTTATAGATAGAAACTACTATATATAAAAATATTTAATATTATTTATCTCTTAGCAAACACATTCCTTTCCTACTCTATTAATTTAGGGAACTTTAAAAAAGATATATTCCTTAAGGGTACATTTTTGTGTTAATCTTAATTGGAACAATTTTACTTATTTTGGACTAGATTTTATTTGATCTCTTTTTTGAACATTTTTTACTGTTTGATAAAAAAAATATAATTTTTTCCCCACCCTATTAGAAACTTCGCAATAAGAGAACGTGAGAATTTGTTTGGTGAGTTGTTAGGATCAGTTATTTTTTTATTTATTATTATGTTTTTACTTAATTATACAATAGCGTGGTAACGTTCACATAAGATTTTTCTACAGCTAAAGTAAAAACATAAGTTTTATAAACAAATTATAAGTCTGCATTTAGAATTCCAAAACCAAATATTTAATAATTGTTGATTTCCCCCACTTTATTCATGTTACTATCTTTATTAATAATGAGGTTTACATTGACAATTATAATTGTGCCAATAGTTCATAAAATAAACAAATGAAAAGGTTGTTTTGTGAAAAACATAATATTTATTGGTGAAGATTGTAGTCAGCAATTGAAATTGAGACTACTGTATTTTGGTATCTTCTCTTTAACTTAATTTAATACAAGTTATTTTAGGTAGTAAAAAATTTTTTAAAGGTAAATTAACATAATAAATATTCAATTATTTGCCCTTGAATGTATTCCGACAATATAACCAATAAAAGACAATTTTAACACAAATTAAAGACACATTAAGTGTCATTTCGTTTTATTTCATTAAGCGGGAGCTTTTTGGAAAATAGACTGCGGTTCATATAAAGCGGTTTTTACTTTCTTCATAATATACGTACTGAAGAGGTTTCAAAAACTCGATATTGAATTTTTCACATAAATATAGGTTTAAAGGTCAGTTGAGCCCTAAAAGATATCTAACTGGTCATATCTGCAGTGGTAGAGCCCAAAAGAGTTGACCAATTGTGATCAAATTTGGTATGTGCACATATTTTGGATTAACCCGAGATGTTAACTTACCATCTGGGTATAACTGCCAAAAACATACGACTTTATTAAAACCCGCTTGAATAATATTTTACGTGGAGAGGTCCTCTGTTGGGTTAGTGGCTGGAACTCGTGTTTCGTTGTTGACAGCATCGTGAGGATAAGTCGGGAGTTACGACTAGTAGCGAATCCTGGTTATGGAAGCAAGAATTATGGTGACGGGAACTACCACCCTACCTCACACGGTGAAAAACATTCTAGCAGGCCAAAACCTACAACGGGCAGTCGCGCTAAGGAATATTTTACGTGTAACAGTAGATCACTTAAATAACCGTGATTGATTAATAGTTCAATTTTATAACAGGTTTCCAAAACAAACTTTTCTTTGCTTAATTAAAGGGCTGCACGGTTGCTACTGTGCTGATAAATGTTACCGTAAACTGATGTAAAAGTTTTTGTTTCTCTTTACAGAGATGATTTATAGGACGTGAATTATTAAATTTGCAACTCGAGATCCTCGTGAAAAGTTTGGTCCTAACTTTGTTCTTCACTTGGATGGCTACTATCACTTAAATATATTGAGAAAACTTTGAGAAAATTTCATAACCTATAGTTAATCAAACATTCCCATTTCCATAACAAGCAAACATCAATAATAAAGTAATTATCTTCAGTTAGTTAATTACACACATGTACAGAAACTTTGTGAAATTGAAGATTAGGACTTTAACTTATTACAACGCTCTCATATTATAACTGTTCTTTGTTAACTAATCTAAAAGAAAAAACCGTATTTATATATTCGACATTACCAGTTTCTTTAGTTTAGATCGTAGAGAGTGCATTTGGGCAAAATTTTAACATCTATGAAGTAAATTCGAAAAGTTGGAAATTTTGTTTTTAGTCATATTTTCGTTACCTCCAATTTTGAATATTTGAACTTTTACAGCTAAAGTCAAAATATAAACCCGCATACGAAATATGATCAAACTCTGAATGGACGATAGACCGACAGCCGTCATTCCAAAAACTAATTTTTAAGAACAAGTGATTATATCTGTTTACACATTGTCTGTCATCAAATCTGAGAAGCTCTATTAAAGACACTTCTTGTCGGTAAAAAGTTTTGAAACTTTATATAGATGTTGATCTCGGATGACAATACAATAAATCATTGTTATATACACATGTTTATGGTGGGGGGAAACGCATGCGCAGTAGGTACGTATGTGTAGTATACATATGCAGCAGGTAGTGCAAATGAGAACCAAGAATAACGCGAAGCTTGTTTACAATCTGATCGTCAACACAAACCGCAATGCTGTGCTGTGGAAATCCTTGAAGAACTTCAAGTTCGCTTAGAACGTGAACGACAACAGCGGAAATTTGAAAAAGTAGGAAAAAAATACAAGTATTTTAAACCTTTTTTCCTAAAAAAAAAAATAATAAAAAACCAAAAACACTCTTAGTACAAATTCAAACATAAATAATTGCAAATTAAAGTGTGAGCGCTCCTAAAATTCATAATTATTATTTAAAATTTTAAGCCTCTACACTTTACTTTGTAATTTACGTTTGTACTAAGTGTGTTTTTTGTTTTGTTTTTTATCTTTATTTCTTTTCTTTTTTTATAAAAGTGGTTTTTAAAATTATTTTATTTAATTTTGTTTTTATTTTACCATCACAGAACTTTCTTTTTAATTAAAGAAAGTAAAAGCAAAATAACGTTGCCCATTACAACATCCATTAGACATTTCAAACATGTTTCAGTTATACTTTAATTTTATGATCATTACTTTTAATAGTCTGTGTTTAACGGAGGAATCTTTGTTTTAATTACAAACAATATTAAAATGAAGCATCACATTATTACACTTTTATAACCATTAGTGCTTCTGTTCAAAGTAAACCTTTCTCGACGTTTGGAAGCGTAAACGATCCGACTACTGTTTTTATTGTACATTATAACAAGTTAGGTGATGTTTTGAAGGAAATTACAGGGAACAAAACGGTTATGAAGGTAATAATTTATGTAATATTTGTGTAAACATAAATGGCGTAAGTAAATGCTAATTTAGGTTGTCGAGGATAATGAAGAAAACCAAAATGAACCCTGATTTTGGTCCCCGGATCACCCAAAAGTATAAAATAAATCAAAATCTTTGACCAAACTTGTAATATTTGTTATTTTTAAGTCAGTAAGATTGTAAAGGGAAAATATGTAACATTAAGTAAGTTCTTTTTTTTCAATATATATATATATATTGAAAAAAAATAACTATATATATATATATATATATATATATATATTAGTTTTTTTTTATACATTAATGTAATGTGTGTATTAGTAAACAGATTACAGTCTAGAAGTAGCAATTTTGATTAAATTTGAAATTTAGACTCAGTTTTTCGAATTGTTAGATTTCAAAAATACGTTGTTGGATTAATTTTTTAGTTGCAGGTTCTACAACGTTCCACAATGTCTCAGAGTTTTGTGCCGCTACATTTAATGATGCCCAAAGATATTTTCTACGATAACAAAATGTTGAGTTTTATAAGTACAAATAAAAATAGTTAAAAATAGATCGAAACTACACGGGAGAAAAAAATAAATGTCATATCAGGTAGGACGATCTGCGACTAATAAGCGTTTTTAATTGCAACTGCGTTGTGAAAACTAAGAAAATTTTTTTCAGAAAGCTGTTCCAGTTTCAATGCAGGGTACTTTGAAACAATAAAAACGCGTCAATACCGTATGCCGTGGTTGCAACAACCAGCTAGCTGGCAGTAATATGATCCCAAGATGTTTATGTTTCTCAAGAAATAGGTTAACACTGTAATGAACGTAAGTCTGTAATAAGAAACAACAAAATATCGACAGAAAATAACATTTATATGAAATTTATTACCTTCAGATATTAAAACACCTGAAGGTTTTTTTTCCATTATTTAATAATTATAAATAGACTGAATGCCAGTTCCACATGTTTACCACCCCGTATTTGTTTCCAATAAAACAACAGCTATTGTGTGACCAATGATTTAATGAATTCCATTCTTCATCCCTCTGTTTTGTTATAACATGACATCCAATCCCCTCCCTGTAAAAAATCTTTCTCTAAAACACGATAAAACGAAAAATCTTGTCAAAAGTTTATTCTGACTTTTATTGCATTAACTTTCATTAGATATTGTAGGATTCGTGAGTTGGGAAACATATGTTACTTGACTCGATCGGCAGCCATTCGCTATAAAACAACCAAAATATAAAACATTGATTATATAATTTCCATTTTCATTATACAGAAAATACCTCTACTGTACTTATATACTTATAAGAGGGAAGATGTGCTTTTATTTTTTAAATCTTTTTGTTCAGTAAAATTTGCACAGATACTTTTGAGTAGTTTAGTAGCTCATGTATCACTGAGGATGGCGACTTTGTCGTTGAAACGCGTTTGATTAAGTAAACGTAATTTTTGTGAGAACTTGTGTTCGAGTTTTATTCTATTCTATCTACAGATGGTCAAGTTTCTAAAAATGTCCTTACTTTTTATTAAAATTAATTCTCACAAAGTTGATTTCTGTCTTTTACGTTAATATGAACGTTCTTGTAACAGTTTTTAGATTTTATTCCGTATGACAAAGGTTGGCACACTTAACATAAACCAAAACGGTTACACTAAGAGAACCCAATACTTGTTAGTCTATTATTTTAACGTATGCGTTAGTATAACATTGGGAGCGGCTTAGCTCATTAGTAAAACCCGCGCTTATCCCCGCAATGCGAATTAGTAAAACCCGCGCTTATCCCCGCAATGCGAATTAGTAAACCATCAAAGGTAAAACAGGTTCCAACTTGGTTGATGGCGTTGCGTTTTTCCTTTGTTACCTACTTCTCCATCATTAGTCTAACAAGCGTAAAGTAACAACGTAAATCAAAATAAAACAAGTTGAGGGGTCATCATGGTACTTGCTTAGTCCCAACATACACGCATATCCTCTAAATGTGATATCCTAAAGTTGGTTTCTTGCGGTATGTAGAAAATATCACACTATTGGTAGATCAAGGAATCTTATTCAGTATGGTAACAGTTGTTACACAGGTTTTCTGAACCTCGTAATTGTGTACATCACTACTTTCAACTAGGCGTCAGTTAGGCTTTAAGGGCTTCGTAGATGTGTATATATTAAAAAGTCTCCACTCGCTTCGCTCTTGTCCCTCCGGGCCTCGAAACTGTACATATGGGAAGGAGCCTCCACTTGCTATACTCGTATTGGTGCCGCTACTTTTATAACTACAGTATAGGAATATCACATTTTCTTGGGAGCTCAGTTTTCAAAATTACTTTTTTTACCGTTTATTTTGCTGTTCGTCACCGCAGAGATGTGGGATTGCTATCATTACATCCAGAATTGAAATCTGTTTGTGTTGACAGAATTTAGTGTATTATAAGTTGAATAACAAGAGATACGTACAAACAACTGTTTAAAATGGCCGCCATTTTGGTATAGTCTATTTTTCTGAATTTCTGTAGAAATCTTTATAAGCATACTATACAAAATTGCATGGTTCTATCTTCAGTTTTTGTAGTCGCTTTCATTCTACGTACAGATTGCATGTCGGCAATAACTTTTTGGGTTTCTTGAGATCATGAAGCGTGAATATCAGTAATAAAAACAGTTCGATTGCCAAACTTACCCTATATTATACTTTATTAATGATTTTTTGGTGTTGTGTTTGTTGTGGAAGAGTCCACCCTTACAAACTGTTAGCATTGTTTTATTTTTAAAATATATTTAAATAGTATACGTTTTTCTCATAAGCTCATTCTAAGCAAATCTTTTTTAATATTACTTGACTTTTTAATGACGGCTGCCATATTTTCGTTTTTGCCCATTATTCCTAAACCGAAATTTCCTTAAACGCTTGTAACTTGGGACATTAATCTTCACTATCACCAAAATTTGTCGACAAATTAAGTCTTTCTTACAAGATTCTTGGACGATTTTTCGGTTTTTCCGATAACCTCCGAACTGGCATTTTTGGTAAAATTGTAACCAATATTTGGGGGGGGGGAGAATTATTTTTCAGTTACATTTATTTTAATAGGTATTTTTAGGAAATTTTGACACTAATATAATTCCTAACCGGCTAATAAAAAAGAAACAACAGATATATTAAAAGATTTGTTTATAAATTACGCCTATCTGTCCTAGGATAGTATTTTCATTGCACGAAATGAAGTTATTAATATTACTTCCTTTTATAAATTTACCCTTACAAAGATATTTTATTATTCTGCTGACCGTAATTGTAAAGCTGAATGGGGTAACTTTTTCCTCCGTACAATTCCCAAAGGGGAAGTCTTATTAGGACGTGGAAGAGGCTGTAAAATAGGTCAAGTCGCCTTGCGAGACCCTTTACTATCAAAAGACTATTAACTTATATACCTTTACTTGTTATATTTCATAATATTTCCTTTTAGATAACAAGTTATTTTAAGTTGAGTTATTAAAAGAGGGATCTTTCTGTGACGGTAATAAGATTTGATAAGTGAAATTTAAAATTTTAATTCACAATCTCAAAATCAGATCATACGATTTTGATTAAATCTAGTTTATTTGAATTCTCGAATATCGGTCACAGTTTCGAAGGAAATACGTCTTAAAATTGGTGGGTAACAAAGATTTTTTTTTAAAATAAGTTTGATGTAAGAATTTATTGCCTCAAAACACTCAAAGCTAGAACAATTCAATAATAAGAAAAATGTGAAAATAGATTTCAAAGATGTATTTAAAGATATACAACAAACCGTACTAACAAATTTTGTGATCTTAAAAAATGGTTTGATCAAAATATCTTTCTATATCTTTAAAGACAAATACCGATTGTCCTTTTTAAAAATATGATTGTAGGCCTACCGTCGCATGGAAATTATCTAAGCAACCGTTGTTCTTGTGATCTAATTGAAAGTCTAGATTTATATATGGAGAGAGAGAGAGAGAGAGAGAGAGAGAGAGAGAGAGAGAGAGAGAGAGAGAGAGAGAGAGAGAGAGAGAGAGAGAGAGAGAGAGAGAGAGAGAGAGAGAGAGAGAGAGAGAGAGAGAGAGAGAGAGAGAGAGAGAGAGAGAGAGAGAGAGAGAGAGAGAGAGAGAGAGAGAGAGAGAGAGAGAGAGAGAGAGAGAGAGAATTGAATTGTTGAATTGTCTTTATTTATGGGCAAGGTTAGGACTGTATAGTCCTCTCTACCACCTAACCCCATACAACATAACAACATAAAAATATAAAATACAACTTGATAATAATAAAAATAAAAAATAAAGATAAAACAATTAAAAATAACTAAGATAATATAAAAAATTAACAAACTTAAATTTAAACTAGCTACAACAGTCCATAATGATAATTTTTAATGGGGGGGGGGTGATTCGAACAGACTGATAAATAATATTTCTATAAATATACACTTCACTAATAATAATATTTTCCATTAATTAAAAGTAATAATAGTCTTAAATAAGTCGGATTAATTAAATGCTCCAACTGTTGTTGCCGTACCACGCTTCCCCGCTCATCTATCCAAGACACACGGCCGTCCATTGTCCATACATTTCTTAAACCAAAAGTGTCTACAGCTTTTTTATAAACAGTAAGACGCCGAGCGGTCAAATCTTCCCGAATAGTGATACCTGTTCCCTTTAACATTTTATTTTGATCAAATATTGTTCTACGCTCCCAATAGCTAACAAACTTAACAATAATAGCTCTCGGTTGTATTCTGTCGTCACTATCAGGGTCCATTTTACGCCCAATTCTATGAGACCGATCAATGGCATTAATGGGGAGATCAACATGCAATTTTTCTTTAAACAATTTAATTATTTTTTCGTCTGTCTCACCGCTTCCGTCCTCGGCAATCCCGAAGACTCTTAAATTATTACGTCTCTGATACTGAGCCAATTCATCGTGACGATCTAATAAATTAATTTCTAGTTTTTCGTTCATTGCTCGTAACGACACTAATTCATCTTTTAAGGTCTTAATTTCGACGTGTGCCAATTGAAGAGAATGTTCAAGATTTTCAACAACTTTATGAGACACCCTATCATAAATATCAGCTATGACGTCATCACGGAAACACAATTTGACAGCGTCCATCACAGCAGCAAGCATGTCAGGTGATAAGAACTCTTTAGCCCCGCCCTTAGGAGGGGAGAGAGATGCCGGTTCTGATAATGCCTTAGATAACGTAGGCTTATCTCCTTTAATCTTACCAGAACGAGTTTTAGATGGCGAATGAGTTACCGACATAATTATTAATTTCGAGTATTAACTCAGTTAAAACACTCGTACAATTAAATTGGAGTCAAGAATACTGTTCACAATAAAAAGTTATTTCACTATGACCAGACTTATACTTATCTGCACAGTATTTCCTTAGTTATAATCGTCAGAAACTGGAGCAGAAAAAAACACGTGCACTCACTCACAATACATTTCACACACAGGAGAGAGAGAGGGGGGAGACGCACGCACGCACGCACATCAAGCCTAATCATCAACCCACGTAGATATCATGCGGCAGGTGATCACAATTACAATTACGATTACAATCCGGACCACTACCACAATACAGGGCCGGAGTTCGTCAGAACGTGTTGCCATATTTCAGTACGTAACCTTCTGAAATACAAGTGTAGGCACGTACTGGACTCTCAGACCTCGTCTGTTGCAAGGAGGTTATAGTTTGGGGATGTGCTATAATATAAGTACAGTAAATAAATACGGGCATCTATAAGTATAATAGAAAGTTACATGAAGATATCAGACAAACTTCTAGTAATAGTAGTTGGTTTCATTAGACGAATTATAATATTAGGTAACTCTTTATTAAAACTCTATTAATGTTTGTGTATAACAAATTCAGTTTTTATAAATTTAAATCACCAGTATTTTACAAGTCTTGATATGGGAATAGAAAATTTCCACAAAACGTTTTCAGTTACTAACTAATAATAGGCTATGTAACGCAAATCCTTTTTTCAAAATTCAGTATACCTAAACACCCGCAAGAATGTCAAAATTTTAAGGTTAACATATATAAAAGGCGTGTTTATATTCATCTATGGGAGGTAGGAAGGGATTTTTGCAAGCGTGTGTCGAGTACAGATAGCGGTTCCCATAAATTGATTGCTTCCCCCCCCCCTCAGATGGAATTCATTATTTTTATTGTTTTGTTTGTGTGTTCTTGTATAATCTTTTTAACTTGTCTGTTTTTTTTAATCTCTGCTGTTTGTTAGGATTGTTTAATGTTACTTTTTTATTGTTTTCGCTGTATTGTTTATTGTTACTATATAGTTTTGCATACTTCCGTAACACTGACGTACACAACCTACATAAGCACTAATTCCCCCTTATAATATGTAATTTTTTGGAAAATAAATAAACATTCCGGCCATCGATTTTATAAACTTCATTTTGTAAAAACAAGAGCGATTGTGCAATGATTGCGCTTCAGTTACTAAAACAAATGTAATTAAGTACTAAAACATAATTTATAACAAAATGGTTTAAAAATTAAAAGATAAAATTTGTCCAATATATTCGGTTTCCTAATTAGAAAAAAAAATATTGTGTTAGGACTAAAATGTAGTTTATTCTTAACGTTTTCAGCCCCTAAAAATAATAAAGACTTTTTAAAGAGTTTATCTGTAAATATTCTTTCTCAAGCTTATGTCAAAAAATGTTTATTTAAATTTTACTTCAGGTGAAGTTATTCCAGGTAATGTAAATTAGTTTATCGATAAGGATTGGTTGACCTCTGAAACTTAATTAAATAACCTCCAAGTGTACTCTACAGGTCGTATCGAGAAACCTTCAATGATTAACTTAATTTGACTTTACTCATATTAAGTAATCTGATCCAAATATGTTTTCAGAAACCTTCCTTAGCGAGATATTAAAAAGAAGCAAGTATATTTTGAGGTATCTCTAAAGTTTGGTTACCTTTGGGTTCCGTAATGTTTTTATAGGCGGTGAGGATGTTAATACTCTGCACGATTTGTGATAAAAATTCATTTAAATAGTATTCAAAATCTCATATGTAGTCAAAATAATACATTACATATAGGCTATAATGTTATCACTCCTCTATCTTAATAAACAATCGCTCTACACTTTACTCCAATGAGCAATTCGACCACGTAATTGTCTTTGGATTACGCTAATCTTGGTTGTGATCCGTAGTTTTAAAACTCACGGCGCTTTCCATAGTCATTAGCGATTTCCGCATAGAGTTTTAGACCATATCTCTTTACAATTAAGAGTGAAAATAAGCTGAGGTTGAAAACTGGCTGTGACGCATTATCTCAGAACAAGTCTTCTGAATAAGTGCGTGGGAATGGGTGGCCTTCAGAATTATAAGATTTTACTCAAGTATTTTGCAAAGCCGAATTCGAACTTAATTAACACAAAATAAAATATTAATTTTCTCAAATTGCTCGAATTTGATGAAAATTATAATATTTGTTTTTTTTAAAGTTCCGATTTTGAACGTAAGATGGATTTTTATTTAATGCGCTGTTGTACACTAACTATTGTTTTTCAAAATAAAAAATGTTTTTCTTTGATATAGAATAGACTACGAGAATATATATACCTTACACTGTCTGTCTAGAAACTTCTATTACCTATGCTTTCCCAAGCAATGGGGGAGGGGATAAAATATATGTTTCACGTTTCATTCTTAGATAGTAAATCATATCCATTTTATTCTATAGTAAAATAAATAGTAACTAGTGTGGGGAAAATTTTGCTGTTATGTTCTATACTGATTTTAGGAAACTGATTTTACTCTGTTTTAAAGTTATTTGATAATGATAGATTATTAATATCGTTTATCGTACAAACTAACATACAGCGTTTCGAGGGTATAAATCAACTCCCGTTATCAAGTGATAATCTAAAACTAGACCTAGTTGTTTCCTGTTATTTATATTTTTGACACGTTCTTTGGCTTGTGTTTTTTTTTTCTCTGAACACGTTTGTATTCCTAAGATTTAGGCCTAAGTTCGTTTCTTGATTACTAGTTTAAGGTTTAATTACGCCCCTAAGCAACTAGAGTGCGTTTCACTTTGCTCATCTTCTAGGTTTATTACTTGATAAGGGAAGTTGATTTATATTCTCCGAACGTCAAGTATTAGTTTTTATATACACAAGAGATGGCAAATGTTCGGTTAATCCATGTTAATAATTTGATAGATTTTGTTCTTGATTATGCAAAAAATAATCGTTCAAACTCAAAATAAAAAATCGTAACTCGGGAGGTTTCGATAAAAAACTCAATCTGTACCTTTTGCAGCAACATTAGATTGATTTTTTAAAACTGGTTTTACTTCTGCGATTAATTTTTTTATAAATATGAAGAGTTATTAACAAAACTACAAGGTAATGGTCTTGATCTCTGCTATTAAAAGATGGATGTCATGTAATATGTAACAAATGCATTTTTTTAAATTAATGATTCAATTTAGCATGTTTCTATGTTTCTGTGCATTGCTAATAAGAAACTCTGTGGACCCTTTATTTACAAAGCTACTGAAGTATACGAGACTGGCGCGAAATGCCATTGCTCACCGCATTCCCTCGGGTGACCCATTCAGTTAATTCGAGAAGAAACTTTTATGATCATTTGGCGTATCCAGGTAATTCAACTTTCATACAAGGGACGGTTATATAAGGAAAATATAGTCAAGAAAATTACTGATGATGTTGTACTCTGGTGTTGTCAAGGGATGGCGATAGGACTGACAATTTATTGTAAAATTCATAGGCTAGGTAAACTCGAATTTCGTCATAAAATACAAAGTTGAAATAGCAATTTTTATATTTCTCTTATAAAATAAGAAATGTTAATGGCGAAAAATAAAATAAAAAATTATTTAACATGTTTTTGTTCTCTGTTAAATTTATCCTTAGAAAGGTCTACAATTTTAAAAAAAACTATCGTGTTATATTATTTTACAAGAAAAGCCTTTAATTGAGATGGTTTATTGGGAAATTTATGTATACAGAAAGGCCATGAAGTCTCCTCCTATTTTTTCCCACAGTTATAGTTGTATCGATTTCAGACTAAATGAAGTTTGTGTATAATTAATTACACTACTTTATGTGATGTGTTAATAATTTCGGCCGCCATGTTGAATGTGAGTCAGTTTTTTATATGGTACCTGTTATGACACATGATTTAAAATCGTTTATCGAACCTTGAGTTTAGTGGTATAAATATTTTTTTGATATTTCTCCTATCTCCAGTTATTCACAAAAACCATATGAAATTTATAAAATTTAACTTTTTCGAATACTGCATATAAAACGTGTTAAGTCCCAGGAAGACTTAATATTTTTTTAACCATTACAGATAGAGGTACAAAGCTTTTCACATTGTTAATGGACACCAAAACCTATTTTAGTACGTATACAGTGGACCGCTACCTTTCCAGGGGACGGCTCACAAGGAATAAGTAGGAAATCTTAAATGAGAGCATAGGTCGAGTTGTACATAGAATTAAAAGCCTTTATGAGTAGAACACAATGCCGAAAAACCCGACCTCAGAAAGTTCACCCTATCTAAAATAGCATGGGTTTAAAGTTCATATTAGCTACAACGTCAGGTATGTTGAAAAAAGTTTAATAATGTTTACTAGATTGAGGTTATGATATTGAAAACTTTGCAAATCAATATCTGGCCTAAAAAACTATTTATAGACTGCTCACTAGCACTTTACCTCCAATGGGGGTCGGCCCTCAAGGAGTCAAAAGGAAGTCTTAAATGTAAGCATAGGTTGATATGTACATCAAATTAAAGGTCTTTATTATAGAGTACAATGCCGGAAAAGGCAGCCGTTCAAAGATTACTTAAATTTGTAATTCTTAGGTAAATGTAATGTAGTCCATCAGTTTAATTATTCATTCACAGGCAAAACTAGAGCAATTGATAATTGTTGAACCTAAAGCTAGTATGTTTCCTGTTTGCGGGAATACCCACTATCAGTCACAAACAACTTTCTCTTTTAGGCCTATTATGGTTAATCCATTTTCCTTGTTTGGTTTAATATGAACTTTAAACCCACGCTAATTTAGCTAGGGTGCACCATTTGAGGTCAGGTCTGCGGCATTGTGTTCTACTCATAAAGGCATTTAATTCAATGTTCAACTCAACCTATGTTCTCATTTAAGATTTCTCCTTTGTGGCCCGTCCCCTTGGAAAGCTAGCAGTCCATTGAATACGTACTAAAGTAGGTTTTGGTCTCCATTAAAAATGTGTAAACCTTTGTAGCTCTATCTGAGTGGTTAAAGAAAATTAAACCGTCTCGTGACTTATTTAACACGCTGTATAATGTATTAATTCTGTGATTTTCACTTCACTGGAACATTGTAAAACTCATATTACATCATAAAATCACTTCCGAATGAAGCCAAGACACTCATTACATCAAGTTGTACAAGTATACTAATCTATTTCAGAAGATGTTCAAACTGTGATTCGCCGACATTTTAGCAGTAGTAGATACTGTTTATAACAGTATTTCTGATATTCACAAACATCTTTGAGGTTATTTAGAAACATTCTTCCAAATCTCGTAGAAAGATCTTCAATGTCTCGAACTTCCTTTTTTAAACTGTTGATTTTCTCTCTTCTTCTTTTAGATTTCTCAGGTATTAACGTCTATCTGTGTAAACTAACATTTTCAAATATTCCAAAAGGAATCATAAGACCTAGATGGTCCATGAACCCTTATCTTACAATCTACTATTGTAAAATATCTTCATTCAAGTAGTTTTGAAGATAGTGAGAATCAACTTAACAAACTAGTTGTAGTATTTCAGACTGTCGGCCAATCAGAACTTTAGACCCAGAACAAAAATTAAACCTCACGTGTATAATTGTTAGGTTCTATTTATTTGCAAAAAATCGTCATGATTGGTCGAATAGTTTTCGAGATATAACGTTTGTAACATTTCTATTTCAACCCTCTGCCGAGCGAGTTCTGCTCCAGTTATAATAAAAAATAAAGTCTACACCATAATTTCTCAAAGTTTGTATTTTGTATTTCTATTATTAACAAAAATAAAGAAGGTCTTTATGACCATTTAAGTTTTTTATTTTTGTACAAATGTAAATTTATGATAGTTTGTCCAGCACAGTGCAAAAGAGAGCTGTACTAACCTGCCAAATGTTCTGCACATTGATAAACTATTAAACAGACATGACTGTGTTTCAAACATAACTTTAAATATTTTATAGGCCTATTGTTAGCAGTTTCTGACTTGGCTCGATTAACTAATGACAGAATATTCAACTTTTACAACTTCCCCAGTACTGGATCGAGCTATTAATCAATTACAGGCACTAAATTAACTTGCTTGGCGTTTTGCACGCCGAACCCTCGCAGTTCTCTCCAGACTATCATAAAACATTTTTCTTCGCGATTAAAAAATATATAGTTGCATCAGCAAAATTCCAAAGCACATAAATCCAGACTCGACCAACATATGTCTGGCAAATCATACGGAGGGAATATATCTTCTGATTTTATTTAAACTGGATGTTCTGTTCCAACAGTGTCTAGTAAGTTAAAAAATGTAATTAATCGTGATGCCTACTCAGCTTTGATTTGCAAACCACCCCTTATTAATTTTTACTGAATCCGTCAACTGTGCAAATCGCCACTCTGGTTTAAATTAAATACATTTTTTCTTAAATACTACTGAGCTTTCAGAATGTTATTATAAAAAGAAACTGATTTTCCATTGTAAATCATTTAGAAAAGATCCGTTTTAGTTGTAGTATTTGTTTAAAGAAAAATCGAAAGACTTTACTAAATACCTCAATAAACGTATAAAACACTCTTCCATGAGTGAATCTAACCTTTAAACAAAATTTTAATTTCTTAATAAAATCCAAGAATCCCTGAAATCCTGCTTCCTTTCCTACAAATTTTGAAAAAGTAAATAGGTTAGGTTAGGTTAGGTTAGGTTAGGTTAGGTAAACAAGTAAATAGGAATAAACGGACTTTTAGGAGACTTTAAAGGACTAAAGAAGCTAACTTTTGGAAATTTTTTAAATCCTAACCACTAAAACATCGCAAACCTTAAGTGTTACCTATCGAAATGACAACCCATAGAAATTATTTATGTACCCTTATGTTTTACTTAAACTTGAAAAGAGTTTGATTACGAAACAGAGACCTATTAAACCAATTATTAACAATGTAATTTAGTGGGATCATAAAGAAAAATATATCATATACTACCTCATTGGAAAGCTCTATTTATCGTAGAAAACAGCGTCGACAACCTGATTTCGTGCCACATGATATACTTTTTCTAAAATTCCATTTACGTCCCCACACCCCTGAAACCATTGTTATTTCACGTGAACCCCAATTGGAATGTGCTGATAAATATTTTAATATTAATTATTTTTCTCTTATTTAACTGCTTCCTGTGTAATGAAACTCCTTTTAAACTAAAGTAAAAAAAACAGTCAGGGGTGGCAGTTGGCAGGATTTTCTCTGCTCTTATATTTTTGGTTGGACTGCATGCACAACACTTGCTCTTGCAAAACAACTAACCTAATCTAACCTGTACGCAGTGTAACAGGTTTTTATAAGGTTCGCGGTTCATTATTTACATAAAATGTCGTTTCAATGTAAATGAAGTTATCATCTTCAGTTGTAAGTTATACAGAAAACTTTGAAAACCACATCTAACAACTGAAAGTTGGTCATTGAAACGTTGTCTTGTTTTATTAGAGTTTTTGTTTAGGAAATTGTTTTGGAAATTTGGGTTTTTTTTTCAATTTAAAATAATTATTTCCACATGTCTTACTCATTTCAAGTGTATCACGAATCTCTTACATGCCACATCTTAAAGTTCTCGCTTGGTTCTTACAGGTTAGGAGAAATTAAAACAATTTTAGAAAAGTGAGTCCCATTTTTTTAGATTCTGATCGGCGCAAAGTGATTCCAAATCCCGAAAAGGTGGCCAAAAGTCAAAAAATACAATTTGTATATAGGGATTTTATTGTTTCTAGTTCAATAGGTAAGTATTTGGGATATGAAATTCCGTAGGTAGTTGGTGTTTATCTCTCAAGGGATCCAACATTTTATGGAGCATTTGAAATTTGAGCATCAGAGTTTTTTATCAACATGAACGAAAACTCCACTATACATTACAAACGACATGTCATTTAAAATTACAATTTTCCGACATTTTTGTCTGCTATATTGGATCCACCATTTTGTTTTTTGAAACTTTAACATCAGATTCTTAATCAGCATATTCAAAACCCTCTGTATTCATAATTTTAGACAAATCGCTTCATATTTTTGCCAGCTTTTCGGGTTTTGGAACCACTGTGCGGCGCACGAATTTAGAAGTGATCCTACATAATTCAGCTTCAGGTGGAGTATCGCAGAGAGAGTAGGAATGTAAGGTGAATATGAACGATAGCATGGGGATAGCAAACTCGAAGATAGCACACCTCAGGGATATAACAGCAGAACGCTTAATTATAAACAAATTCCCCTCTTTTACGTCAGTTTATCTTACATTCCGATAATATTTCAGACGGTTGCATACATTTTTTTTTGTCTGGATATTGTGCACCTTTAATATTGTTTGTGTCTTTGTTCTTTAAAAACTTATCGGTCATCATAGTTTTATAGAAAGAAAAAGAAATAAGGAAGAAAGTACCATAAAATAATACCCCTAGTCATCGGAAAATAATAGTCTCAAGGTCAGAAGAAAACTATAAGAAAGATGAAATAATGGAAACTAAACCAAAACTACAAAAAAAGGGTGTAGATCCCGTTAGGATCCCCGGAGTTGCTACACTTGTACTCGTAACTGAGCCTCTGAGGATATATACACAGGGTTATCATAAAGCAATGGTGGGGTTTCATTAATTCATAAGAAGACAGTAGAGAAATTTGTTGGTGTTGTATTGGTATCGCTGATAGCCTATAACCCAAAAGTTTGTTTAACAGCTGTTGTAATCTCAAAATTAATTCTTGCAATGTTGTGGTAGTGAGATTTGTTTTCTGAAGTGTTGTGTGTGGAGTGTGTTGTGATGTTCTCCAATAAAGAAAAAGCAAAGTGTGTTTTGTTGCTGGCTGAATTCAAATCTAATTTCAGTGTAACGTGCATTTCGACACGAATACAGAAAAGAACCACCACATGAAAATAACAAGTTAATGTTTGGTGTGGTATGATGAAAAATCGTCTGATAGGACCTTTTTTCTTAGCTGAAAAGACAACTAATGAAATTGTGTATCTCGATATGTTAATCAATTATTGGGTTCCTCAGCTGGATGAACTCGAAAACATTCAACAACTTCATTACCGACAAGATGACGCACCTCTGCACTTTAGTGCTTTTGTCACAGACACTTTGAATGAAAAGTTTGGACATCGATGGATAGGCTGGCAAGTACCTATATGCTGGCTGCAAGGAGTCCAGACCTGACACTTTGCGATTTCTTCTTGTGGGTGCACATCAAAAACATTGTTTATCGAGGGTAAATTCGTGACCTAAATCACTTAAGGAACAGGATTAATGAAGCAATGACAACTGTTAACAAAGACATGTTAACTAACGTTTGAGCAGAACTTGATTCATTATCGATTGGAGAATTGCCGAGCGACTAATGGCGCACATATCGAAATTTATTAGTTATGTACATAAACTGTCAGACGACGATTATGATAACCCTTTATTATGTACACTTTTAATTATAACCAATGAGTCAGTGTTTGAAGGAGACGGGAAAGCAGATGTTACAAATGTCGTCTGAACGATCCATAAAATCGTGTTACCTCAACCGTGCACATTTCAAGGTCATTCATTTAGGTTTCTCTTCATAGTTTTATTTTCAATATAAACATTAAGTAATAATAATTAGATTAACAGAAATAACGCCGTATAATACAATAACTGTATAGTAATTAAATACATGTATAGTATGAGACGCTACGGGTATACAACTGAAGATTTCTATTACATTATACTAAGACTTACTATTGTAGTACTTTACTAGTCCCCAACGCTACCATGTAAACTGAGGTAATAATGTTGATATTACATAGGCCTGCACATATTTATTATTACAGTTTACTTTCATTCTTTCGTAGATATTTTAATGGCACAAACTTTCGGTATTTCATTTGTTAATTAATATAAAAAGCAAAACGTAACTGAAACATAAATGAACGATTAGTATGAGATCCTCTATTTCCATTTACTGTTTTCAGTGACCACCATTTTAAAATGGAAAATAAAATTTAAAAAATATGGTAATTTACATTGTTCGGGCTACTTGTAGAGATTTGAAGCTGTCTTTGACTGAAACTGTGTAAATGAACACACAAACTCCTAAATGGTCGAGTTGCAGGACCTCGCTTCCTCAATCCTTAATTAATTACAGGACCAACTCCATTACTTTTCATAGTAAATGTTTCGGAATTGGTGGAATTATAATCTACATTCTGTTGAATTAATTTCAAAATATGTTAAAAATTGCTATTATTTTCTTTGAATTGCATATAGTATATGAACGCACAATTAAATCAGATTTCAAGTTTCTATCTTAACTTTTGTATCCGCAAAAAACCCTTATATACAGACACCGACAGATGGACAGATGTTCGATTTTTTCACCTTTTTCATGCGTACTTTATATTACCTTAAACCTCTTTTTATTAACGAAAACCCTCACAGTCATCGCGTGTTTACTGAATATTCCGGTGACACTAAATATAGTTTCTAAGTTGGTCGGTAAGAAGTAGCACACACACAGAAATGATAGACTACAGTTCCAATAAAACTGGAAAGAGACTGGGGTTGTAGTGGGGCGGGGGAACGGTGTTGCCAAATCAAATTTAATTACTTTCAGATATTTATCCTATGTTCATTTCAGTGTTTAATTACTGACCTTTTACCTAAGCATATTTTGTCACTTCCGTATAATTGGCAACATGGGACCTCTACTAAAACAAAGCTCGCCTGCCATTCGTCCAGAAGGCTACGAGCCCCTCACTTAATATAATGGGAAAATATCCACACTCAGATAAATTGTAAACCGATTTTAAGAAATAAATTTAAAAAACAATTATTACAAAAGTTGTCATAAAGGACGCCCACATTCTGTGTTTGATTTTACCAATATCTCCGGATCGTATTTACGAGCAAGCTGTTTGTTAGCATTCGTTTAGATCGTAAACTTTTACATTTCGTAAATGTTATCGTTTGTTTACAGTTAATTTGGTTATATATATTTTATGACAAAGTTTATGGGCTATTTTCGGTTGTTCCCCTACTCCGACATCTGTTTATAGATATTATACAATTTGGGCGACACATAAATAGAACCAATATACATCAAATTGGTCTAGCAAATTGTATGTGAACAAAATTTAATTTAATTCAATTTACATAAAATCATATTTTTGTAAAATTTGTCGGTGAAACAAATTAACCAAATAATGTTCCTAGAAAATTACTTTTATCTTGATTATTAAAATGTACACACACTTTTTTTTTTCAACCCAACGTATATAAGTTGATATAGAAAAGGTTCCTACCCCGTATAAACTCGAAATTAAAATACTAAAAATGTAATATACGCTTAAAACTTAGTCAGGTGAACACGGTTACTGTGGGCTGGGTTCCTGGCCATTCAGGTATCGATGGAAATGAGAGAGCAGATGAACTAGTAAGGATAGGTTCAGAGTCCCCTTTCTTAGGCCCGGAGCCGGTGTTCGGGATCTCCTATGGACATGCCAGAGCAGCGGTTGATATATGGATACGGGAGGGGATGAATAAGGCCTGGACAAATTCAACAACAAGTAGACTTGCAAGGAGGATACTTAGACCAAGCAAGGAACATTCTGAAAAACTTATCTCTCTTAGAAGGGGTAACATGAGATGGGTGGTAGGGCTATTAACGAGCCACTGCCACCTCAGAAAACACCTACATAGGATAGGGATTGCTGCAGAATATACATGCAGGAAATGTGTCTTGGCTGAAGAGTCCGCAGAACACATTCTTTTAGAGTGTGATGCGTTAGGAAGAGCCAGGCTATACTCTCTAGGCCTTCCGGGGAAGGAGATGGAAACCATCCTAGAGAACCCGATAGGTAGCATCTGTTCCTTGATAAGGATGACAGGTATTACTGAGTGGGTGTAGTATGGAACTTGGGGCGGCAAAAGACCTTCAGGTCGACGTCGGTTAGGCCTCTGACGGAGGCTATCACAACCCAAATAAAATTTATATATATAAAATCAATGAAACCCAACAAAACCCAATGAAACTAAATCAATTCCTAAAAGTAACCACTTAAACATAAATTATTATTGATTGAATTCCACGAAAACGTAAAGCTAAATAGATCATAAAAACATTACAAAATATAAATTAGAAAATGTAATTCTACTTAAAACATCACTACTAAGAAAACGAATAAGACAAACTAAAACTAATAAAACTAAAACTCCTTCACAAAGCCTCACACAAATGTACCAAAATAAAATTCATAATTATATCTCATTAAATATAATAAATAAAGTAATACAAATAAAGGAAGAAAAATAAAATTAAAGTCTTAAGAAGCATAAAGTAACGTCAAATATATATATATAGTTTTATGCTTCTTAAGACTTTAATTTATTTTTCTTCCATTATTTGTATTATTTTATTTATTATATATATATATACAAAAACAGAAATTCACATGTTTTAATAATTTAATTTAAAAAATGTAAGTTATGAATAGAATATAATTCTTTAAAACTTTCTGCAAAGAAATGTATTTCTTCTTAAATTGTATTTCAAAACCTAAATTTTTTATAAACTATTTGCTGTATAAAAATAATTATTTTAATTATATCAATTTTATCCACATCCATATTTTTTATAGTAATAAATACCAATAGTCAATAGGATTTATATTATTTATATATACTACCTTTACATAGTATAATTAATTATAAACTCATTTTGATTATCTTGTATTTTATTTATAACATACATTGGAGGAATATTAGTTTATTTATTTACATTGGAGAAATTGCAGTAAATGAAAAATTTTAATTTTCGAATACATTATTTTTAATAATTTTAATTATATCTATTATATGCTTGGTTTGCATAGCAACATAAATTCTTCCTATGCGTAACTAGTGTTACGCATAGTTCTAAAAAGTATAGAACATTCTAAAAATTTGGTATCTACATTTTAATTCGTTATAGAGTAATGTTGTTTTTGAAAAAAGGGGGGGAAAAAAAAGAAAAAAAAGATGTATCGATGTAAAACGTGTATTTTTGGACATGTGTGTTTTATAGAAACTTTCTCATTATTTTAATGTACAGAATCGCCTCCCAAAGTTTTATTCCCTACTTATTGAACATCCTGTATAATTTAATATTTACAAATTTGTATAAAATGAATTACAATATAAAATTCATTACCACTTTTCTATATAGACCTTACAGAGGTATTGTAGCACAGTGTTCCAAGCTGAGATCTGAGTAATCTCAGCTTGTGTACATCGAAGACTAGGAGAAGGTCTTAAAGGTAAGGGCATTCAATTCTCTCAGATAGCGAAACGACAATTAAAGCTCTCCTGTCCGTAAAAATCTCATTCAAATTGGTATGGGATTCCCTCCATTCCCTCTGTGTCCTGTCAGCTGCCAACAATAGTGCGTTAAGGACGGGTATCTGGGCATTACGAGACCTGTTGGGCAAAAAGGGAGCAGCTGCATTACTGCTGTGGAATCAGTCGAACATTAGGAAGAAGTGCAGTGAGAAAGTAAGACCAGGGAACGATGGCGACATTGACCAGCTATTAGGAAAACCTCTTCTCTCGGAACCAGACCTTGCACTGACGAGGACACTTGTTCAACTCAACAGGATGTCCCTGAGATAGGTCGAGTCACTTAAATAAGGTGGAACTACTTGATGGCTCACTTAATCGTCGTCTGCGCAGGCGGGACCCTGAAATCGCAGCACATATACTTTGGCCCTGGAATTCAGAAGAAGAAGGATCTTCGTACCTCAACAACCAAAGAAAGATTTTAATAAAAGCACTCTCCACAAGATTCTAGGGCTCTTCAGAGGCACTAAAGTGAAATATAGGGGAGTACAATAAAGCTTGACGTACCGGAGGCCAGAGTTCAGTTCCCCCCCCCCTCTCTCTCTCTCTCTCTCTCTCTCTCTCTCTCTCTCTATATATATATATATATATATATATATATATATATATATATATATATATTCCTCTTTAGGCCTTTCCAAATGACGATGTAGAAAAAAGGAAAGTATATGATGCTACTAAAAGATCTACATACGTTGTCGATTTTAAATCCCTATTCTCCTTAGACTTTAAAAATTTTATATAGGCCCAGTGTATATTTTGTTCCAAACAAAATTACGTAATTATTACATTTTGTTTTAAACAAATTTCTAGTGGCGCTAAAAATATATATGTATTCTGAAAATTTACGAACGTGTATTTTTAGTTTGTAAGCTCTGTGCTTTATATTGCTCAGTTATTATTGTTATTAATTTTATTTAATGGTTTTTTGTTGTTTTGGCTGATACTCGCTCCTACTAGAGCTCAAGGACACTTAATCCCTTTCCTGGATTGTATATTCCATTGTCAGCAGCAGTGCTAGGCCTATTTAATATATATATATATATATATATATATATATATATATATATATTATAAAGTATAATTTTAGTTTTAGTATATATCTACTAATTGAAATTGATGTTGTGTTTTGCATTATCTCCTGATGGAAATAAAGAAATCCTTAATATTTTTTATTATACTCGTATTTTGTTCAATTTTAACAATAAATACACCATTTTTAACATCTATTTGTATAAGCAGTAAAGGTGAAACTATTTGAGAAAATTATATTTAACAACAAAATTACTACCGTAGCTAATATTTTAGAGTAGAAATATAAAGAAACAAATGTTGATAGTGTCAATAGTAAGAAGAATTTTATCAATATAAAAAATATCGAGTCGAATTTTTTGATGTTTTAAAAACAAAATTTAAAAACTCGGACTTCGTAGTGCACAAATAAATCACTAAATAAATATACTAGTAAAAACTGCATAACAATCATTCATTCATTTGGAATGTAAAGACGATATAACTGAATATCCAGACATTCACTATTCTTTTTAAAATTTCATCTTACATAGTTCTGAAATGAATAATCGAGTTTTGTTTCCTTAATTTGAAATATTTAAACAAAAAAAATAATAAATAAGCATATTAAAATAATATTGTATAATTATATTTACAAAAACAACAACAAAAAAATAAACAACTTCAACACACACATAAGCAGTCAATTTAAACTGCCCCCCTGTCCTTGTGTTAGAACATAGTTTTCAGGAACAAGATGCGCACTAAAAAAATATATATTATTTACTCATTCCACACATACACAAACGCGAACTCAACAACGTGCATCCTTTATACATACATAAATGTTCAAAAGTTCACACATTGATTCGTGGAAAATCACACATATATTAACCACCATAGATATAAAATACCATAATAGGTATTTGTAGGTGATGAATTTTTAATCAAAATACTTTAAAAAATAAATAGAGGAAAACGAACAAAACTTTCATAAATTTCAAATAATTCTTCTACGAGGAAACAAAAAGCAACTTCTTTAATTTATAATTTAAACACTGCAATGTCTTTGACCCTTTAAAAAATTTAGTTAATTGTTAGAAAATTTAAGAGCCCGAAAAACAGGTTTTCATGAGTACTCTATGTTTAGGAAATTTCAAAAGATCAGCATATCTAGAATTGTATTTACTGTAAAATATTTCCGTCTTACAGTCTAATCACTTTATGCAACTACGAGACAACTTCTGCCTCACCGGAAATAGTCTTTCTTTTTTTTTTTTAGTTCGAATTAATACTTTTTTCAAAATATCACGACCAATGAATTGACGGTCTTATAAATTACACAAATCTCTACCTACAGTGCCCAACGAAATAAATTTGTGTGTTTTTAGAAAGTGTTAAATTTTATCCCTTTAAAGTTACCTCTTAAAATCCGTAAAAGATAAGTTGCTTCACTTGCAGAGATAAGCGTCTGTAGTATACCTTTTTTTTTTTTTAAATTCCAATATTATACATAAACATATATCTTAACGACAGTATTTTATTAATTTAAGAAAAGAGGAAAAGAAGTTGCCCAGCTGATTTATTTGTTTAGGTTTTCGAACGACTCTCAGTGTGATGACACCCGACTATTTAATCTTGTACTCACCCTATATAGTGATATTCCACAAACACACTAGACACTCAGAAACGTCCTTCATTGACCGATGATGAGCTACTAGACGAAGAGACGGTAACACCCGCATCTCACTAACCTGGTTACTTACTGTAGTGGAAACTCACGCACCCGGCAGAGAGGAATGTCTACTTGATCTTTATCTCTACTAAGAGTGTAGAAAGTATCCAGTTAGCTAGGGAAAATATACTCGACTTCCAGCTAGCATGAGAATTTTTTTGCCCCAATCGTTTGTTAAAATCTCGAACCATGCAGATCCGGCAGTTCCACAAAATGAAATTTTACGAGACTAGATGGAAAACTACCGAAAAATTAATCACCGTACCATCATTTTGAAATTTTTACATAATATTTTCAATAGTTTTCAACGTAAAATCAAATACTTAATAATATGCTAAATTTAACGGAAATTCCAAAAAGCTAACTGTTATTTACTGCTGATGTTTGTCTAATTTTTATGTTTTATCTGTTAGTACAACACTTATTTCTTATCGTAGAAAATATAAAACCCATTTAGACATCATTGAACGTAGATTTTCTTCGTTTTAATCGGTAATTTTGAAATTTACCGACCAGTTATTTTATCAACAAGCTTGTCCAGTTTTTTACGAAACCTAGCTTTCATAACTAAATTGGGTACCAAACTTTGAGAAATGATTTTGGATTTTAGAATAAAGAAAAACATTTTTATAAATACTGTAATATCCAAAAATCTTTTTACGCCTATCTGTCTTTTTAACTCCAGAACGGATTGATGTATTAATACTAAATTTCGGAAAAAGTTTTATGCTGTTATTTTGCCGTAATTTATAAAAGATGTATGAGAGAGAAGTTTTGTTGCATTTCTAATGATGAATACTATTTTTAAATTTGATATCAAAAGATAGCATAGATCGGTAAAAATCGAATGTGAAATTTTGCTGCGTTTCTGAAGATGAATATATTGATATCTAAAAAAATTATAAATGAAAAGACAGTTGAGATCTGTAAAAATCTCGAAAAAAATATACGAATTCAACACACATGAGCCTGTCTTGGTTATCCAGCACTTTTAAAAGAGTTGACTGCTGAATTATGGGTAAAAAAAATCATTTAACTAAATTAAAAGCAATTTGTTCAGTATTGAAAGAGCTAAATATTTAAAATCTTTTTTGTACATTTTTGTAATATATCGTCGGTGTTATGTAAAAAGGGCGAATCCAACAAATTGGTGATTTTCACTTTTTCGCCTTTTCTAATTCCTTACAGTATTAAATATCTATATGTAAAAACGGCGAACCTGCAAGACCAATAGTACAATAGAAAATATCATATGAAACAAAGTCGAATTCAACAAATAATTTTTTAAGACATGGAAAAAGGGCGAATAAAATGTTTGCCCTTCTAACATGTTAATTTTGTTTTAGCAGAATGGATGCACCGATGTAAAAAGGGCGAACCTGCAATGTAAAAAGGGCGAATGGGTTTTTCGCCGTTTTATTACAGTAAACGTAACTATGCAGAAAATTAAAGATGACCCTATTACTTAGTTAATGTTTATTATTTATTATCTTCTCACAAAGAAATTTGTATTTATGATTTATAGTGGTATTTGTTTATGTGAGTTTTTATCTTGACTAAGCGAGTGGCAACACTGCTGAGAATCAGTGGTCCACTTGATCATTGTATTATTGTTTACTGTTTAGTGTTCATTATATATTATATACGTTTGGAGATATTTTGGCATCAAAACCGCCAATTTTTTTAAAGTGAAAAATTATAACATTTTGTTGTATTTCGTTTCAACATGATTTTATACGACCCCATTACAGTCCTATACACCAAAATGCATATCCCTGTTTTAATATTTTGTGGCCGCTATCGTGCTTCGTACAGACGACGGACGGACAAACCTATTTTACAACTTTCAACTTCGAAATAGTAAGCTGTTAACAAATACCCTACGTTATTCTAAGTAATAATACTACTGGACGGAATTTTGAAAATTACTTTTACAGTTTCCCAAGGCCGCGAAACGTGAAGATAAAAAAAACGGAGATCTACCCTACCTTTCCGTACTGCGTGAGAGAGCTAGTAGCCTTATCTACGTTTCCATGAGGATCATTACAATTGCTTCAATTTCTGTACTATAAGTTCCAATACCCACCAAAGTGCTATTAAAACCTTGTTGCAAAGAGAGCTATTGTTCAGTTAACTAGCACTTCTGTCTGTGATAACTTATTACAACAGTAACTAGAACTAGACTTGAGCGCCAATTGGTTTTTTAAAAATATTTTCCTTTCTAAGTGCTCATCGTAGCAATTTAAACACATTCAAACATATTTCAAATTCAAGCGTTATTTTCTAAATTTAAGGACTTCCAGAACGTATGTTCTGGTTTATCAAATTCACGTTTATGAGCCCATATATACCAGATGTCCAAAAAGGTCCCCTTTTTAAAATTTTAAACGGTTGAATAAAAAAAAGAAGAAAACTAAATCCCCTTCTCCATTGGGTTTTTGGGAGGCAAAACACAAAACTGTTAAATCGTAACCTCAATCATGTGAAAAGAAAATGAATTTTAAAAAACTGTTCAAACTGGTTGTTGTCTGTATCTTTGATAAATGTACCCCTACTGTTTTTATTTTCTTATTTTATTTTCTGAACTTAAATTTAAAAGGAAATTAGTTAAGGGTTATGCGGAGTAATTATCTTGATTTGGTGAAGATTCTTGCAATTCTTAATTTTGTCTTTTATAATTGTTATAGCACTGCTCATTGGCAGCTTCCTCAGGCGTAAAAACTCAAACTTAAATTCTCATATATGCCTATATTAAATTTACAAACACAGAACTTTGAAGTTTATACGAACACTTATAATACATATATTATAAAAACATGCCGAGTAGAACTCAGCGTCAAAATCCATTTATTGTTGTTATCTGGCCTCTTTCGCAACGTCTATTAATCACGTACGGCGAATAACTCGAGAGCAGTGAAATAAAAGACAAGATCAAGAATTGCAAACTTCTACAAATCAAGGTAATTATAAAGTATGCAATTCGTGACAGGCAAACAAACTATATAATTTAAATAGAGATTTAAGAATACGTTATATTGCACCTCATTGGAAAGTTCATTTTAACGTAGAAAACAGCTTTAAATTTCTCTCAAAAATTAAAAAATTTGTGTCAAAAAACTACGGGAAAGTGCCTTAAAATACTCCCTTTTTAAGGAGTGAAAGGGTCAATATATGGGTTTGTTATTAATAATCGTTTCACAATGTTGCTATGTAATAATTATTATTCGAAATTCCGTAAAGTAAGAGCTTACAATTTCCGTTTTAGTTCCCTAAAGCAGATCAACATAATAGGCTACACTTAAATTTATGACTAGCCAAAATTATAACGCAAATGAATTTAAAACGTTAAAGCCCTAAATCTTAAGCTAATAACATTATAAACGTGACACAAGAGCCTCTACATTATTAGACATCTACCGTTCTACCTAAATAACATTAAAATAAAATGTTATCTTTCTTTGATTAATATTTACTTAATATTTAGAAACACATATTTAGGCCACAACAAACTTCTGAAAGCAAGTTAATGGTTTTTATATAAGGTGTCAGTTTTAAGTACTCGTATGTGTAAGTTTTTTAAGTTTTAAAGATCTTAAAAACTAAAAATGTATTTCAAATAAACAGGTACGACAAAACCAATACCCATAATTTGTAGGTTAAGTTACTTTTTATAACTTGCAATTTATTCAGAGTCTTATATATGGCTAATAACTCATTTATTTAATAATAATTAAGCCTTGGTATCATCTTACCGATGATAGTATAATAAGTGAAGCTTTTCTATACAAGCTCAAGTTTAACAAGAAAAATGAGCGAGGATCGAAAAGCTTCTTTTGGTCCTTGTGATGAACTATATTTTTCGTTATACTGCAAATAATATAAAAAAACAATTTCACCCAAACTAAAATGTTATAATCTATTTACCTTCAAATCGATGGTAACAGCTGTTTTAACGGTTGTTTACAATCGAGAGTATCGGTTGTTTTTGTAGATGCTTTACAATGTTATAGATGCTTTATTGAGATGTTAATAATTAATTCGTATAAACGAAGTAACAGCTGATGTTCTTAGGTCCTAGGACTAAAAAGAACAACTTTCGCAACTCAATGCATGTATTGAAAACAGCTGTTTTTGAAGCAGTATGACGAAAAAACTATATTGTAGTTACAAAATTATGTAGACCATTATTACTTTCCAATTATCTAGTAAAGAAAATATTCTGATGGCTCTAAAAAATTTATATAGGGTTGTTTATGATCCTAGCCGTTTTTAATATCTAAGAAAACATTCAAATCTTTGCATGTCCGTCTGTCTAAGACATTTTCGTTACGCAATATTTCAAGAACAAGTTCTCCGATGACTAAAAATGTTTGACGAGGTGTACCAAGAAATTATTAAATTTTGAAGAAATTACTTAATAGGGATAACAGATTCTTTGTATATAACATATTAACTTAACAATTAGACTATAATGTTAAGAATAAAAGAATTTTCCACATTTTATTGCAAGTAATGAATATTGAAACAGGTACGGTAATCCTAACATTTGTGAAACGCAGATCCTAAATTAATAACGAATACATTTTTACAATTACTTATTCAACAAATTCGCTTATAATTTCAGCTTTGACTCATAAAGGAGTCCAAGAAAATACTGTAGGCTTACGCTTTGTAACGCATTCCAATTTAAAACGTAGGCTTAATTTATACTTATTGGCAACTTATTTCCAATCTCTGCATCGCTTTATCAAATGAAAAATTAATATTATCTTTGCTTTAGAAATATTTTACAATTTATAGTTCTTCAAAAAACGCATATAAATCTAGAACACTAAAAATTTCTTTCAGAATGAATGCCCTTAAAATAGTTCACTGTTAAATTTTTATGTAGGCTTTGATTTCCAAAGGTCTTAAAAACTAAAAATATATTGTGAATAAACCATCAGAACGGACCTACTATAAAAATAAATGATAATTTGCTTTATGCATAACCCATAATTTGTAGGTTAAGTTACTTTACAAAACTTACAATTTTATAGACTCAAACATTGCTAATTAATTTCATTTCAAAATAACTAATAGTAAATGTTTACTGTAAGGTAACTTGTAAATTTCGGAGTTGTTTTTAACGTCTACATGCATACCGGTACTTCTTAAGAATAAATAATGTTTTCCTTGCGCAAATCACTATTTTTCACTGAAAAATCACAATCTAAAAACTATCAAATCGACGGGTTTATAGGTTACAATGGAAGGATATAATAGGAATAAGAATATCGTATGGTTTACGCTGCGCATTACACAATTACTACGATAAATAGCTATTTCATGTCACGGCAAGTTTGGGCAGGTGGCTATATATATAATCACCTGGCTAAACCTTTCGTACGTTTATTGAAGTTAATTATTTGAAATTAGATTATTAATATGGAGGATTCACAGCATATCACGTGATCTGTGATCACGGATATATAGATTGAAATATCTTTAGTAACATATGAGACGTAAATGTGAACATCTGCCATTATGTCTAACCTATAAATACTTCAGATTTGATACTTTTTAGATCGTGATTTTTGAGTGAATAAAAGTGATCTGAGCAAGGAAAACATTATTCATAAGAAGAAAGTTATGTAGCAGACGTTAAAAAAAAACTCTGAAAATTACAAGTTACCTTACAATAAACATTTACCTAAATAATTTGTGTTTTATCTTATTTTAAGAGAACAAGATAAAAGTTACATCCAAAAAATTAAAGGATGAAGAACTTTTATATTAGTTTAGAAATAACTTTAATAATCCAATTAGAGGTACCAGCTCTTCCTGTTGGAATACTGTGGTACTAGCAAGAAACTATTTTGCAGATACTGTATGTAATTAGTTAAATGTCACCATTACTATTAAATTACCTAGTAAGGAAAGTTTTATGGCTGACATTATGACATTTACAACGGCTGTCGACATTTCTAGCATAGAGTAACACATTTAGATTTATACATTGTTCGAAATGATATGAATTATTTTAAGAATTGGTATAAAATTCAGATTGATATAAATTTTTTAAGTTTGATGGGTGGATGTGTCCTGGGAAATTATTAGATTGCAGAAGGGGAGAAGGGTGGCTTAAAGGTTAGGCTAGTAGAGAAAATAGAGCAATTGTGAAAATGTATGAACATTTTTAAAATATCGTAGTTCATATTTTGATGAAGCTGTTAATATTTATGTATTTTGGACCATTGAGTTTGAATTCAACATACGTTTATGTATATAAACTGGTCTCGCGTATACACATAAAATTTAATAAAATTTATAATTTTTATTTATTTATTATTCTGTTTTCAGATTGTTACGAAATTGATAGTATAACTATTTTTTAAGCAGTCGAGTTCAAATTCGACTTTTACGTATCTGACCCTTGTATACCTCCAAAATACACCTAAAACTTGTGTATTAACTTATTTGATGAAACTATGCTTTTTAAGAATCTGAGTTGAAATTTAATAGCAGTACCCTCTGACAAACTCTGCTTATAGTGGGGGACGCTAGCTTAATCTACATCTTTTCATGTAGTCTTGGGTTAGATCCTTCTTCGTCATATCAGGTCTCTTTTGATCAACTCTTGTTCTGTTTCGACCCTTACGCTATTGAGTATGCGAAGGCAAGGAGTCTTTATTTTAAGATTCTTTTCTTCCTTTGTTTATAAACCGAGAGGTTTTTTCCTTTAAAAACAAAGGAAAAAAAATATCTGTCGAAAATTTCACTTTTTATAAAAATTCAATGTGGAGAAACATTTTGCACCAGTGTTTACTCACAAGCTATGTTTATTGAATTATCTCTTGTTGATCTGGTCATTAGCACTTGATAGGGTTGAGTTGAAAACCGAATTCATTTATTGACAAATCAAAAATACACAATAAAACTATATACAATTAGACCTAATATCCGATAAAAGAACCGAGTAGTTGTATGTATATTTTTGTTTTGTTTTCTGTTGTATTTCTGTGTTTTTAATGTTTCCTAAGGTCTCTAACGAGTAATAATGTGATAATGTTACTTGTACATCACATATGATGATATAGTACAGGAAAAATATTTTTAAATTACTCTTAAAAAGGAAAATCATAAACTGAAAATAAAAACTGTATGAAGTTGCTTTGAAATCCATGACAAGTATATTTATGAGTTTTTGATTTAACTGAAACTTATTTTAAACTGGTTATTAGTTGTAAAAAATAATAATAATAATTGTCTTTCTTTTATTTGAGCAAACTAGTTAGATCTCTTTTCTCGGGGTTCTTAGCTTCGAGGCCCTCAATGTATTTGCATATACCACTTATTCTAACTTACATAAATTATGTAGTGATAACATAATCACACTATGGTGGTAGTAAAATCTAAAATAAAAAGAGAAAAATGTGAGGTTCATTTATAATACATGTGTATGTTTAAAATTATGATCACACACTGTACCTCATCAACTGAATACAGGACCACTGGAGGTTAAAATAGAATAATTTGTTAATATTAAATTAATTTTCATTTTTATTCAATATAAAGTACATGAAATTGACAGGAAGTAATAAATTATCTTTTGTGTCTGAAAAAGTTGTTTATTTTGACTAATATTTACTTATTGAAATGTGTGATCAATAATTGTACCTCCATAATGAACATATTTGTTTCTGACTATTTGTGACAAAATTTTAAGATTTCCTATTAATTGATTTCAGTTTTAAAAATGTCGTAATGTTAAATAATTCAGTTAACATTTAATTATTATTTCAGAAGTTCGAGTTGAGTACAAAAGTGGTTTGCCCCAAGTGACTGTGCCTCTACCATCCAGAAGAGAACTCTGTCGCTTTACGTTAAGACCAATCACGAATACTGTAGGGGATTTCCTCTCTATGATACAGCATGAAGATAAAGGGATTGACAGGGTTGCAGTTTCAACAAAAGGTAATTATAGCCTGACCAGAAAGAGTGTGCTTGTTCAACTTCTCTGTAAAGTCTGCAATTATTTAATTATTGTGGCTATGTGCGTTTTGACAAAGCTTTTATTATTCTCATTGAAGCTTGTTAGTATGAGCTGACCCACTTTTTAGTTGTAGTTTACTGTTCATATAACATGAATTCAAAGAGTATTAAAATTGATAGGAAGCTATTCAACCATGTTGTAAGAAAAGTATTGTCATAGTGAGATAGTTTTGTTGCTCCTTTATAAATTAGTTATTCTTTAATTTTTATCAGCAACCCTTAAATTTATATCTGTTGTTACAAATTCTTTTTGAGACAAAGGAAGTTTTATTTCTTTTACAGATATGCACCAGATTGTTTAAGAATTTGATATTGTTTCTTTTTCTTTTTTTCTAAACCTCTTAACTTCATGTTAGACAAATGAAGATTGTGGGGAGGTAATATGTGGGGAAAACACAATACAATGCTCAAACTTCTGTAATTTTAATAGTTGGCTAATCTAACTGCAGCAAGATAAACTCACATTATGCCAACTAAATTATGCCGCTCACCTATAATTGTTTGTAAAGCATATATGAGTTTTGCTATGACTTATCAAAAAAAACTTCTCTTTTATTATGAACTCTAAAAAGCGTCAACTGCAGGAGATGGAATTTCTTTCCAGTGCCATTCATCAGTTTTTACTGTAACACTACAACAATTAAATATTTAGGCATTAAACAAGACTTGTACACTAACGGTTCCCAAACTGAATCCCCATGTCCTAGCAAGATATCTTAAATGCTTCTTCATTCACGAAGGAACAAAATAATAAATGTCAAAATTTAGTGGGAAAGATTTAATTATTATTGAGTTATTTAACTTTATAAATGGAGAAATTATTATTTATAAAACATATACGCACAAACTATGGGATGTCTGTAAAATTTTGAAACATTTAGATAAAATCTAAAAAATTTAGAATTGTAGAAATTATAAAACATACTCAATAAATCAGTATCGCCAAATATAGCCATATAATTAAGGGAAAAAAATAGAGTAGAAAATGCACATTTTAGGAAATTGTGACATATTTGAAACACACTCAGGAATGCTAAAAATGTTGAAAAATTGATAAAGGCTAAAAAACATTCAAGAAAATGTAAAATTACTGATTTTGCTTTACAGTGAAATACCCCCTTTCTCCTTTACGGTCCGTAAATAAATATTTTAAATCCTTAAAAAAGGATGTGGAGATATAATAATGAAGGGAGACTTGACGAAATAATTGTCAAAGAACCCTTTATATAGATGTAATTATTCAATATATTAAGAAGTTTATTTTATCAAGGAGAACACATCAAGTTGAAATCGAATCCAAGCCCTACATCTGGCAACATTTTACTGAATTTATCAAAAAATACTTTATGACCTATCCACTATAATATATGAGATGCTGTTGTCTTGGCGCAATGTCACTGTTTAAATGCTCTAAAAGTAACTTGAGTATTTATTCTCAGATTGGTGTAGTGCAGCATCATATTTTCAGTAAAGCACCTTTATATTACACAAGCATTATGATTAATGAGCTCTTGTGCTCAACATACAGCTTATTTCGGTAATTCGGTTGTTCTCTTTTGTATAAATTCAGTCACCAAATAAAACAAAATGATGTTTGAAATATTAAGTTAACATTTTCAGTTTACAATTTTGTTTCTTTCACTTGGTGATTAAATTTTTCACAAGTGTTGCTGTTTCTACATGAAAAAAATGCAGTCTCTTAATTACTTCCTTTTATTTTTTTTCTCATTTTCAAATCAAAAAACCTCAGGTGGCCTTTTTCCAATGCAACCCAAAATGGATCTATTATGTAATATAGATTATTATAGTCAATCATGTCATATAATATGTGACCCAACTAAAATTCCTCAGAGTGCTCTACCATCTCCGCTCGATAAAAGCAAAACTGATAAATATTTGTCCGTCTCATTATTCCTAGTTCAGTTAGCAGACTATTATCCATTATAGGTCCTGGCTGCTTACTGAACTTTATTAGAACATTTGTGGGTTAAAGCTAATAAAGAATCTTTTTTTTTTTTTAAGATTAACTCCTTATTGAATTCTTTTGATTAATCGAAGGATTTCTTTTATCAAAGTCAAGGAAATAGGCAAGAACAATCTTTGGCCAACAAATGTTTTTTCTTCGATTTTGGGGTTAGCTTCTTATTTTAAGTTTTAGATTAAGATTTCATCAAATCACCCAGGTTCAATTTATTGCGTACAAAATTTGCTGAAATCTCACTTAAAATTTTTTTTAATGTTACCGGTTATGCTTTTATTTACATTTTAATTTGAAGTATATCATTATAGATTACGATATCAATTTTATATCAGGAAAGATCATTTAAAATTAATTGTCCCTATTAAAAAACAAAGTCACTCCTTGACCCCCCTCCCCCCTCAAAGGAAAGCCATGCTGTAACTGCATTTCATATCAAATTATACTAAATACAACCCCTTATTCTTTAAAAGTTGTGTCACTTTTGTTTATATGAAATTTATGGAGTAATTAAACTTTGTGAAACACCTTATATAATGTAATGGATTTTTTTTTTTGGCTCCATAATCTATTTTTTTTAAAGTGGACATATATCTTGTAAAAATCAGAAACATATGTTTCGTTAATTTTGTTTAATCTCTGTTTTAGATGGTGTTCGAATAGCGTCTTCCAATACAATAGAATCTCTGATGGAAGAAGACTTCAGGTTAATAGTTAACGATAAAGAATTTCATGTTCAACCCCCTAGTAGAGAAAAAATATCAAAGGTAAGTAAATCATTCTATTCTGTTATTTGATAATGATGGATTGTTCATATTATTGATATAGTTTTTCGAACATTTTTCGTCATTCGTATTTATAAAAACTAATACACTATGTTTCAAGTAAGAATCAACTCTCCTTATCAAGTTTAAAACCTAGAACATGACAGACATAAAAAAGATAACTATACAGTAATAGAACTACACATTAACACAAGAAATTACAAACACGAAGTTAAACTGAGCTCATACTTAGGTCAATTAACGAAAAGGTTTCAATGCCAACGGTATAGTTACCCAACAGTTTTATTGGAGTAAATAAACTTTTCTCCCATATCTTAAAACTCCCATCTTGAGGTGAATTACCTAGAAAAATTTTCAGCGTTACCTAAAGTACAAGAATTTTTATTACAGTTTGTAATCATAAAGGCATATTTCTTTACTGGTTTTCCCAATAGGATTGTCCATTCGCTTTAAATATGATGCTTCAATTATTTTGCATTTATATACAATTTTTTCCTGTGTATTATTACATTTTTTTTCAATATATCAACTGACAGACAATATATCAACAAAACCAATAGAAATAAGGCCATTATGGGTTCCTTCAGTCAAAACTAAATTAACAATAGAAAATAAAAATTATTCTACTTTAAGTGATGCTGAAATTTGTCCAGTTAATTTATGGTACTTGTGGTTATAAGGTCGTGGGTTAAACTTAGGAGAGATTGAACAAAAAGTCGTTCACACCAATAAAACTGTTAAGTAACTAACCCATTGACATTAAACCCTTTTTCTTAATTTTTTTTTTACCCAAGAAGGATATCGGTTCAACTTGGTATTTACAATTTCTTATTTACTCACTCGTGGTTTTTCGTTTTAATGTTGTTTTGTATGGTCTAAGTTTTTTTACTTTGCAAACGAGACTTGATATAAGCTCTTGAAATCTTGTGTTATTAGATTGGTAATATTTCACCTGTCAAACAAAGTGGCATCCTTTTTGATTTTATTCTTTCTATCAGTTTGGAATACCAATATATTGTTTCGAGGTTTCTACAGCTGATTAAGCATTTTGATAGTTCAAGAAATTGTGTTGTTTGAGGGAGGGTCGGATATTCATAAATTTCTCACCCCCGGAAGTGGATGTGTACAGGACTGTCTCATTCGATCATTTACAAATTTTTTGGTACCCTTCAAAATAAACCTTATTCATAAGTCTTTCTAATTGTTAATACTCTGAAAACTAGGTTCTTTTTTTACATACCAAGTTTTTTTTCCTATTCTGCAGATCAAGGTTGATACATTTTATATGTTGTTTTGTTAAACTGCACACAACTACCTACATTACAAAAGAGTTAGTTAGCCAGATTTAAGTTTCATTAGGACACTTTGTCAAATATTAATAATCACTCCAGTGCCATAAAGAAAGTAAAACATACTGTACTTGGATGGGAAATCAACAAAGTCATGGGATATAAACTTTCCTATATATGCATAAAAAAAATTATTATTCAATTTCATGTCAATCAAAATTTATATTTTTAGTAAATTTTCATTAAAAGTGAAAGTTTATCCTTGTGTGGCTTCATTGGGACCCTGAGACCGTTTAACAAACATCAATTAGGGTCCTCAGAATATCGTTTGAGTGTTACATATATTATAAAATTTAAGATAATAATACAGTATACACAAACGACCATTGGTACTTAGTGGAAATTCGTTTTTAGTAGTAAAAATAAAAACTTTTGTATTATTACTTAAAATTTTGTTGAATATCCCAATTAGTTTTGGTTTCATTTTACTTATTTATATAATTTATCTTCATGTCAGATTTTTCTCAATAAGTTAGACATGTAGGTTTTCTATTTGTTTAAAATTCTTCTTATTATTTGTTATTAGTATATTTATTATTAACATCCTTATAATCTTCTTTTTTTTTTTTAAGTAAGTGGTGATGTTTTGAAATAGTTTTTCCGATGGAAGTTTCTTCTTAACTTTAATCCTCCTAACATTTCATTTATGCAGCTTAACTACTTGTGTATATTGATATACCGAATTCAAGACCGTCAAACAAGTGGATCATTAAATAATTGTAAGAAATTTATGTTCTATATAATCAACTGTATGTCAAGTTATATTTTAAATAAAGAGTATGATCAAATTAAATATTTTGTAACAAAGATATTTGTGTGCCTTTATTTTGTTTTTAGGAAGAAATAACAAGATTATCAGATGTAAGATCACTGGTCAACCAGTTGTACGAAGCACTTAATGTTGAAGAACATCAGTTGGTAAAGGAACGGGAACTACTTGGTAGATTGGAAGAACTTAAATTATCTTTGGAACCTTTAGAAAAGGTAAATGACTTTCAAGTTGTGTTTTTAATTTTAGTAAACTGACTAAATAAAAGTTTGTCAAGCATTACATAGTGATGGATCAAGCATGTTGCTCTAATATCATTTTTATTTAGAATATTCTAGGGTTATGGGTTTCTATTTCATGTTCTTTTCGTCTTTTTTATGTAAGATGAGAAGTTTTTTTGGCTTTAGACAAGAAAAATATCTTTTAATTGTTTTATAAAGAAAACTATAAAACAAAAATACATACTCCTATTAATAAACCTTTGATGCACTGCTCATGAAGGGTCTGCTTGACAGCTTTCAGTTGGGTAATGTGCGGTCACCTCTTTGCAGTAATTCCAGCATTCACAAACAGAATTTATTACTTCGCAGCTCCCCACTATTCCTCAAGATGCTGGATCAACATCTTCTCTTCATTAGCTCTCAAAAGATATAAACCCGGCATTTCTATCACATAAAGCAGGAGACTAGCCATTAGACTATCTAGAGACTGGCTGATATATTATGATATTAATAATGTAATTTGAATACACTTAATTTCATACATAATTAAAATGTTATAAATGGTTTCTACAATATACATCACTCATCATTAATGTATACTTAAAATTATTATACAGTTCTTAATACATGTATTCAAAAATCTCTTTATAATGAGTAATTTAAATTCAACTGAAATAAAACAAATGTATTTAAAAAGACATATTTATTATTTAGTATCTAGTACCATTGTAACCTTTGCTTTCTTACTGTGATTGGAACCTTAATTTTGTTTTATTTTTCTAGACCAGCCAACCTTGTATCTTTGTACATATTGTTTAATGTTGAGCGCCTCGTGTTTCGAAAACATGCAGCCTTATCAAAGTAACATTAGTAATTTTCATTTTAAAATTTTAACAGTTTCGAATAACTACATTTGAGTGGTTATTTATCAAAGCACTTCAAAATATGGATTGTTAATATTAAATGAACTTGCAATTTAAAAATAATATTGAGGTCTGAAGTTGAACCTGTTGATTTATTTCACGATTCAGCGCCCTTTGATTTCTGTTATTAGCATTTTTTCGTCAACCAGTATGTGTTCAAATTTCCACACGGTCTTCTTACAGCCAGCATTTTGTTTTGTACTGTGTAAAATTTATAATATTGGAGCTCCTACACGTTTTTCACACATTAACATGTAACAATTTAAAAATGAGCCTTGGGGCAGAATTTAAGATTAATTTGAAAGTAACTTTTGTTCATTAAAAAATGCCACACGTTGAGTGACAATTGTAATAATTTAAAAATGAGGCTAAAATTGTTATTTAATAGTGAAGCTATTTTAGGTATAAAAATTATTTAAACTTGAAGAGTTTTACGTTATGTTTTTTATTGAATTTAATTATTAATTTATGAATTTATTAATTTGCTCGACTTAAGGGCGCCAGATGTGTTAACATCAATTTTGAAAAAGGAAAAGAAGTTAATTTTCGTTATTAACAAAAAAATCTCTAGGGTCGCAAGCTCTTTTTACGGTGTACTTACAGTGAATTTGGTTTCTGAAATAAAAACACTTGTAGCTGAAATTTTACATATTTATTTATTAATTATTCAAAGAAACATCCTACAAATATTATTAACAAAAAATCATCTTTATAAATACTAGTTATCATTTAGTTTTAATAAACAAATCATTGATTTATATTTCCTTTATTTTATTACTTTCAAATTAATAAACTTTATCTTCAAAATGCTTCTATAAATAAAAATGTTGCAACAGGAATTTAATTTATGAAATTTTGAGTAACTTTGCAGCTCTAAAAAAAAAAAGATTCTAATTTATTATTTAAAATTTTATTTTTTATTATTTTTTCTTGAAATAATCTAATATAAAGGATTTTTTAAGTAAAGAAACATGTACAAAAATTAATTTTAAACATAATACAGATTATTAATCAAATAGGTAATGTATAGCGTCTATACCAAAACGCCGATAAAAAAATATATTGTCTGAACACGAAGAGAAAAACTGATGTCCGGCAAGTTGAAGTTTTACAGCTCCTCGTTGGTTCTCCATCATTCAAAAGTTGTTTTCTCGAATAGTTTGAGAATGTTCATAACTCACTAACACGTTCAGTCTTTCTGAAATCATTTTTATCTCGCGGTATATAGTTTTTTCTTTTAACACAGTCGTATAGAATAATCGTTCTATATTCTTGTAACATGAATTATCAAATATTAATGTCTTGGAAAATTACATGAGTCTATTGTCCACTATAACTGTTCAATTGTATTGTAATGAGAATTTATCACTTGAGAACACTCTTTACCTTTATAGTTCAATGTTCTAATTACAACTTAACAACATTTTTGTTAAGTTAAGCTCATTAGTGCAACTCAACGAATACATCTTACCGCTCCAACTTTCTTAATACGACTTTGAAAAACACAACCACTCTCCATCAGGCTCTGATCTCTACTTTTTTACACAAATCTACATTTTTGTAAAAGTTACTCTGTATTAAAAACATGTCCTACCACCTCAGGCCTCTCACTGAAACTCTACTAAACACACCTTACTCCACTGAGCTCTGATCTAAGACTGACTTGAAACCACGAGATCTCTCACTTCCCAAAGTGTTCTTTCCGGTCACATTTTCACTGCCAAAGTTATTTTACATATATCACCGCATAAAATCAAAATTCACATATAAAGAAATTAAACATTCACAAATGTTTATGTTGTACTAATACTAAACATGTTTATTTATTTTTAGCCTTGAAAATCTATTTTTTCTTTATAAATGAGTTTACTAGTTTTAAATTATTATTTGAATCTTTTATCTCTATGGTTTAACCGCGTCTTTTAAATAAGTTAATATTAAGATCTGACTTTTCACACTGTTACAAACAATAATCCATATAAACCATTAACTTTTGTGAGATATAAGTAATAAATCACAAATAAGTAAGCGCTATCCCGGTATATATATATATATATATATATATATATATATATATATATATATTAATTCGTTACCTTTTGTGAGATAAAAAAATTAAGACCTAATTGTCGCACATTACCAATAAGTCATATAAACTGTTACCTGGAAGAGGACCATTATTAAAGAAGCAAAAGAGGTTAATAAGACTTGGGGAGAAGTGAAGGCACTTGCTGGAGACAGGGACAGATGGAGAGCTCTTCTGGACGCCCTATGCTCCAATAGGAGATAAAAGGAAATAATCATAATCAATCATATAAACTGTTAGTTTTGCAAAATGTAAGCAATAAATTACCAAACAACGTAAATCCCTACAAATAAAGTAAGCACTATATAAGTTAACCAAAAAATAATTTTAAAAGATCTCATAAATTTTCAAACAAAAAACAAAATAAAATGTATTTAAGAATTTATAGCAGCTTGTTTCAAATTATATTTTTTGTGAAACATGTTATTTACCCATAACAAGCATGTTATTTTAATGAATAATTTTTAGCAAATCTGCAAGTAACAATGTTTTATTTGACACCTCAATCATTAAAATCAACCCTGTAGTAAAGAAATATGTGACTCTCGCAAAAATTCCTTATCAAATTATATATATGATTTGGGATCATGGCCTCTAGGAAAATGTACTCTGTCAAAAAAAGATATAATTTCTGAAATTTTCACACATTTATAAAAAAAAAATACAAATTGAATCTATAAACACACATAAATCATCAATCAACAAAATCAAATGTCCAAGGTTTTTGAAAATACTGTGGCGATTTTCACACTAAGAAAAACAATGATTCCCCTAAGATTATAATAAATTTAGTATGTTCATTACAATACCCCTAAGTACATTTCAATGACAATGACATAGACATCATCCTCAGAGGTTTATAGCTAAACCGTAATAAGGGTATTATAATAAACATACTAGATTTATTATAATCTTAGATTTGTTTCTTGTTTTTATGGTTCAGGAAATTTTTGTTTTCCATATTTTTAATCAACAAAATCTTGAACACAACATCTCACAAAAGTTATGTTTACTTAATCAAGCACGTTTCTACAACAAAGTCAACGAGACGTTGTTGTATCATCCTTATACATGAGCTACAATAACTAAACTATAACTTTGTCCTTGAAACGCGTTGGACATAACTTTTGTGAGATCTTGTGTTCGAATTTTAGTCTATTTACAAGTCTAAATCACAAGTCGAGCTCAGTATTTATTTATAACAAAATGTTCATACCACATCCTCATACAAAAACAAAAATTAGTTTATTACATTTTAAATATTCAATTAATTACTTTTGTATGCACAATTATAAGATGTCATGAGATGTAAGAGTTATTGACATGTGGTCGCAAATACAATTTCCTTCATCTGGTTTCCTAGGTACTGCTCGCTCTCTTCTCTTATTGAATTTTGAAGTTCCTGACGATCGGACAATTTGCCTTGTGTATGCAAATTATATAGTTCGAACCGTTTGCCGATATTATAGGATGTATGCTTCTGACTTCGACTTTTGGAGTAGCTCCTTAAATTTCCCTTCAAGGTCTGTCAAATTCATTTGGAAGGTCTCTTAAATGATCTGTTATCCAATGATGCTTTGGAGTAGCGATATGGTGGTCCAAGAAGTGTGTGATGTAGCTCCATTGTATAGAGTATAGGTATTTTTAATTTCACTTTCATCAAGTTGGCCTTTAAATGGATAGACTCTATCTGTGCAAAATCTTTCTATCTAACCTCTAACTTTTGGAGTGTAGATTCTCATTTCTCTACAATCTGCTGTTCTCAAAATTTTTGTATTGTAATGGGGTAAAACAAAGCTTTATTAATATAAGCAATCATTCAAAATTCAGTATACCGGTACAAAGTTTTGGAGCCATTCACAGTATTAAGCCCTTTTAACATGATCAACAGATTTCAATTTGCGAACGAACTGTATTTCAGACAGAAATATATATATATTTGTTTTTTTATTGTCATATGTGCATTTCATAGGCTGGTTTTTGTTTCTTAAATAAATTTTCATAATTACTTGGCTTGCTAACAACTTATTAGAAATAGTTACTGCTTCTAAGTGTGAGCTCCTATCTGCTACTGAGCTTCCGAAGTTTTTTATCAAATCCTTCATAGTGTCAAAATGTGGTACAGTAGAACAGATAATTTGAAAGTCTTTAATTCAAAATTGCCATTAATTCGAAGTTTTGGGTTAGTCCCTTGAACTTTATATGATATCAATGTAAAAAAATTATGGATAATTCCAAGTCAACTCTTTAATTCGAAGTTTTTGTATCAACATTAAAAATAAAATCTTTACTGTAAAAGGGATCGCCTTCCGAGAATTTTCTAGGTAGTGTGCCGATCAATGCTCTGCTCATTCTCGGTTTGTTGTTACATTATTGTGCCTCTGCTTGTCACAGTCATTTGTGTTTTGAAAGTGATTGTTTGTGTGAGTGATCACAATTTCTTTGAGTAAACCTTGCTTTCAGTACAAGACATTAACATTTTGTGTTAGTTAAGGAGAGGACCAACACGGAATTCAAAGTAATGTCTATATCTAAAATCATAAATAAGATTATTTTTAAAATTACATTACTGCAGAGGAATCACAGTCAGTGACATAAACTCATTGTATTACTATGAAAGGACTTTGTGAACTTATGTTATATCTTGTTTTACAAACAAGTTTATTTTTGATTTATTTTTTCTTACTGTTGACAAAACACAGTTTTGTGTATCAAGTGTCAAAAAATAAATAATATAAACATTAGTTACAATTATAATAAAGTGAACAAACATACAATAATTACAGAAAATAAAACAGGTACTATAACAATGACAGTATGGTATGTCAGATGCAATATTATAATAATGACAATTAATTTTATTGAAACATAAAATGTAGATTATCATGATATGAAACTTAACAAAACATACATTTTGCTTTCCATAAAATTTGAACAAATATCTTTAAAGCACAAATTATAATATATGACTATTATCTCATATAATACTTAAAAGTCAGTTCTTCCTATTTTTTATTGATACGTTCTTTTTTGATAAAGTATGGTGTTTTATTTAAGTTATGCTAAATTATAATCTAGAAAGTTTTATCCTCAGCCTGTCTTCTGTATGTAATTTATAAACTATTATGTTTTCTGTACGTTTATACTTACTGTTTGCTGTTCTAGAAGAGGCAAGAGTTAGAAGTAGTTACTGTAAGACGTACAACTGTGCTCACATGGGTTGGATTAGGTCTTATGTCTGTGCAGTTTGGTATACTTGCTAGGCTAACCTGGTGGGAATACTCATGGGATATCATGGAGCCTGTCACTTACTTTGTTACCTACGGCACTGCCATGGCGGCTTACGCATATTTTGTTCTTACTAAGCAGGTAGTTATTGTAAACATTTTTTTATTAAATTAATTACTGATTTGCTGTCTAAGAGCTACTCTCAACAACGTAAAAGACTTCTGAATATTTATTTACGTAATCGCTTTAATTTTGTTCACGACTCATAAAAATATAAATAAATACCAATAAAGCCATTTGTATTTAACAATCTGATTTTGTAAACCAAGGAGTTATTAATTTCTACAAATTATCACTATAGAGTTAATATAGTCTATAAACATTTTCCTATTTATGCAAGGCGTAAAAGAAGTTCATATATTTCAAACAGAGGAAAAGAAAAGATTTCCTGTTTTTAACAAAAAGATTTATTTTTTTATATGCTCGTAATTATTAAAATAAACTTGTTTGATCTAAAAATATTATAATTTTAAAGTGGTAATTTTTTTAAAAACCAGAAACTCATAGCCCAACTTATAAATCAAAGTTTTTTTTTTCTTTTCAGTCGTAATTCTAAAGTAGTGAAAGCAATAAATAAATAGGACAAAGGCTACAAAAATCATTCAATTGTTTATCGTTTTCTGAAGAAATGTAAGATAGTTTGTTTCAGATGGTTAAGTGTTTTCTATATTGTAATGTTGCTTAAGAATCTGGGGGTTACTACAAATAAGATATTAGTCAAAATATTTTCATGTTAGTAAAATAACAGATTTTTAACAATTTGGTTCTAGGGTTCACCGATTTTCTTCATATTTATTAAAATCATTAAATTTTAAAATGCTATGAATATAAAAAAGAAAAATTGTAAAATTAAAAGTCAGTTTTTTAAGTAGTTTGTTTAAAGTGGCACATATAATATCATACTCAACTTATGTTCCCATATTCTGGGGATTGTGGTGCACACTTAAAATTTTTGAAACATAACTTTGTAATTTGTTTACACCATTCTTAAAAGAAATATCCACAAATAATTAGGGATCCAGATGTGCAGATGTGCAGACATTAGGATACTTTATTAACATCTAGTCATCTTTACAGCCTAAAAGACTGAAACTATTTTCATGCCATATTCACTGGTCTAGTTGTGAGGGTTTTTAGAAATGTGTTTTATTATTAAACATGCTGTCATCTCTACTGTCAGTTGAAAGGATTTTCATACGATTTTGAATATTCTTTTAAGTAGTCTCTAAAAAGTCTTATTTTTAATAATTATGTTTTTGCAATTTTTGAATAAATTTACATTGGTTTAAATGGAAGTTATATTTTTATTGTTTTACGTGTTAAATGTAAGATCTAGGGATTTCAAGTATGTACAGTGATGATACAAATAGTCCAGAATTAAAACACTTTAATGTGCACACCTTAAAAATTCAATTAGGGTTTTTCTTTAATTGATGAACATGATCTGTCACTAGTTTTAGTATTACTGAAGTTAGTATTAAAATTGTAAAATCTTGAATTTCACCACTGTCTATGTTAATCTTGGACTTTAAATGAAAAAGGCTGTGAAATAAGTAATTTGAACACTTTTACAACTGTATAGCTTTATTAACCTCCAAGCTATTAAAAAAAAATATGATTAGAAACTACAAATTAATAATTTTACAACAGCAGGTATACATAAGGTATAATTTTAATTGGAAATCATTTAATAAAATATGTAAAAGTCTCTAATATTATTTTATTGCAATCAACTTATGTTTTCAGGAGTACCTTTTACCAGATGTTCGTGACCGTGAACATTTGTTGACGCTGCACAAAAAGGCACGAAAATTAGGTTTTGATTTGGACCAATATAATACGCTCAAAGACGAAATAGCACGCACAGAATTAGATCTATCAAGACTTCGAGATCCTCTACAAATACATCTGCCTCCTCGTCATATCTCAAGCCTGGAAAATAGAACATCACCGTTGGAAAGGTTGAAAACTCTCATCAGTAGAGTTAGGAATAAATAACAACAATAGTATTACTATAAAATCGGATTTATAGGAGTTATTTTGTAAGGTTATGTTGCAGAATGCCTGATTAACACTTATTGTTCCTAAAATCCAAATGAATTTTCTAAGAGCTTATTTCTTTCAAACATTTGGCATTTTATATTTATTAAGTACAATTTTAACCCTAAGTAATTTGCAACACCTTTTAACGAGTTTCAATCAATAACAGTTTTGTATTGTAGAATCAATTATAATATAAAAATTTCAAAACAAAACTAACAAACAAATATTAATTTTAGTTCTTAATAATTTCCAGGATTTTATAAATAATTCATGAAATTGTTGTGTTGCAATTTATAATTAATTGTGAACCGCATTTTCTCGTAATATTTATTTGAAGCTTGTACTTTAATACTAAATTCTACTAATTTTCATGTTTTTAATCCTTTCACTATTATTCCCTAGAGACTTTGTTCTTCTGTAGCTATGGTTTCCTGTCTCAATAGGCACAAAGTAAAAATATTAAGCAATAACAAAAAATGCATACAAAACTGTCAAAAATTATTTTTAAAAAAAAATATATGAAATAAATCTCTAATCTTATTTACAAATATTGACGAATATTTTAATTGGCTAAATACCTTGACTGGATTGTTTCTTCAAATGGATTAGTTCAAAGACTAAACCTTTGATTATTTTTCTCGTACATGAATACCCAAATGTCTGATTTTAATGCAGTAAGTCTTATTTTAATTTTAAATTACCTAATGTGATTAAAAAGTCTTGTGAGGAACAGTTATGGAACTTACAGGAATCTCAAATTTCATGTGTTCAAGCCCATTGGTTGGGTTGATTTTTCAGTGAGTCGCCATGCTACTCCCACATTTTATTAGTCTAGACACATTGAGAATAACTGAAGAGGAACAAAAATTAAGTTATGTGTTTTGTTCCTAGACACTAAAATGAAATTAATCGAAACATTTTTGAAAAGTTAAATTTTTAGTTATGACATTTTAGTTGTAATATAACTTTTCAGGCACAAAAGTTTATGATAAAGCAGATTTTTTTATAGTAATCATAACCAACTATTAAGTGCATATCTAAGACATTTTAAATAAGTTTAAAAATTGTTCTTGCTGAAATTAAACAAGAACAAAATAAAGTATGGCTCTTATTCAAATTTGATTGATCCGTTTAAATCGAGGAAAATATATAGGCCTATCTGCAACATAACTTTACAAATGTCCTTAGTGGCAGGCAGTACTTGGTGAATTTGTTTACTAACATATTTATACATTATATTGACTATTACTGATTTATAGGTAGTTGATTAGAATGAATTTTTGATAGGCAGTAGGCCTAAACTTTATATATTAGGATTAATAAAACAAAATAAGTTATCTTTGCCTACATATGTTATTTAGGCATAGCATCATCATTTGGAAAGTCGTTACCAAATTATAAAGAGTCTATTCTTTGTGAGGAATCAGATGAGCTTGAAATAAAGAAAAGTAGTATTAACAGAATTGTTGTTCATATTTTACTGTTCTAATATTAATTATTAACTGCATCTGCAAATTACAATGCTGTGTCTGAATACATAAAGGCGGAGGTAAATTTGTGGGCTGTTCTAAGTACTTATTTGAAATTGAATTGTTTTTCAAAAGAATCATATCTACCAGGAAATTTTGTTGAATTATTTAATTATTTCATCATCTTTATTATAGTGTTAACTACTCTACAATTTACACACATACAGTAAAATGTATATATAAATATAATCACTCTTCATTATAAGATTGTTTCTAACTATTCCTTCTCTTTATAATACTACTTCATAATTTATTCATTTTCTTCTATCAAGATTTTTTCTATTGAGAATTGAAAGATTTGTAGGCTATAATTTGTTGACAAGTTGTTAGATTTTGTTAGTAAAAATCTGTTACGATAATTTTTTTTTTGGAATCTTAGGTATTCATTTTTAAATCTAAGTATCATTATAACTTACCCATTTTTCATTGTTTCCAGGGTGGGCATGGGCAGGTAATATTTGGAAAATTATTGGTTAGTCAAGGAACAATTAATTAAGAAATTTATTGTCTGACCGTGAAAATTCAGGGAATTTATTTTTTTTTTATATGGAGAAAATCAAAAACATTATTCATGATTGGGGAAAAGTCAAGGAATTTATTAGTTAGTCGTGAAAAAATAAAGGAATGTGTTGATGGATTAGCTAAAATCTAAGAATTTAATAGTTGATCAAGGAAAATTCTAAGAATAATTGGTTAGTCAGGAGAAAATAAGGGAATTCCTTAGTTGTTTTTGGAAAAGTCAGGGAATTCTTGTAAAACATCAGGGAAATTTAAGGGTATTTTTAGGAAATGTTAATATCCTAAACTAGGGTATAACAAGCAATGTTTGATTTTTGCAAGCTTCATTCGATTTTAGTTTTTCTTACTAATAGTTATAGACAATTAATTAAAATACAATATAAGGGTTTTAAAATTGACTTTTAAATATTAGCTCTTGTTAGTGTTCATACTAACATTGTAAACATGATAATTTAAGCTATAAAGTTGTTTTTTTTTATGTCTATAAAGAGGTCATGTTATGTCTTTACCATTCTTGTATTGGTTGGGGAAATTATTTAAGTTCAGTAATGACTTGAGCCTCTTCATACAGTCTAAATATAATTCTACATATCAGCAGTTTACGAATGTAAGGGTAAAGAAGTTTAATTAATTTAGGTAACAAATTAGGTTACAGAGCAAGTCACAAATAACAATTACACAAAATGATTGAAACTAAAGTTTTCATCTAAAGAATTATATAAGAGCTTTTGTTTTATTTTCAATTGAAATGGTTTCATGAATTATTTGTGATTCCAAAAATGCATAAAGTAAAACTTTTAAACTTGGCCTATCATCAAAATCAAATCTTTTTTTTTCTTAGTAAAACATACTACTCCATATTTCAAAACAACAATAAAATTTCAGATAATGATTAAAACGCTATTTACCTATAACTAACTATAACAGCTTTTGACTACAATAATTTTTCCTGGTAATAGTTGAGCTTAACACCTTTAAACACAAAGGATTGTTTTGTAATGTTACAACTAATAGATTCTTTAGTTTCATCTAACATCTGCATAAGCTGCTGGTTTCAGTTTATGCCAGATCATTTAATTTTACGATTCATTGTATTAAGCTTATAGACAGGATCAATGTAGAGGTGTTTATTGACGAAAACGAACGTAAAATTCATTTTGTTAAATTTTAATCGAAACGCACGGACAATTTTACCCGAACATCAAATTTAGATTTAGATTTTTTTTTTTTTAATATTCAATGTAAGTATTGTTATGTAGTTTATTCCATACTCTTTATTAGAAATATTAAAAAATTTCACTTGCACTTTCAATTCTTTAAAAAATCTATACTAAATAGGATCTAACAAATACAAAATATAAAGTTTAAAATTATATAATGTTTTTAAATAATTGATAAGATAATTAAATAAAACTCTTTAATTGCAATTAGATAGGTGTATTATAACAAATATATTAGGGCATGTAGATATTTTATTTTGTTTTCATGTATAACTTTATTTTAAGTATATTTTTAGGTTAAATCTGTAAAAGTTTATTTTACAAATGAACTTGATTGAGAGATATTTAAAAATTAAAATTATTATCACCTGAATATGTTCCTCAACTTATGAATATAAGTGATTCTAAAGGAGTGTTTCGTTGTCAATAGTTTGAATCCTATTCTTCCTGGCATCAAAAATGTGGGCTGTCTTATTCAAAAAACATCTATTGTAAATTTTGACTCTGTGTTGTTTCAAAGTTTGTGATAGATATATTTTATATCATTTATACTACAATTTCTTCAGTGTAAACCTCACAGTTATTAAAGAACTAGTTACAAATTTTTTTATTTATTAAAAAATATTGTTCGAGGAATCAATTATTGTTTCCCAACACTTTTGGGATCCTACCTCTGCTCAAAGTGTACTGCTTTATTATTTCCACTATTTAACGTCTTCCCCATTTATAGTTTGGTAGTTAAGTCGAAAGTTTGGTAGTTATTTATTTTAATTTTATATTACAAGTTACAAAGTGAAACCAAATAATAAGCTGAGCAATATTTTTAAAATTAAAGCTCAAATGCCAGTAGTTTTGTGGTCCGATTTTCAAAATTCACTTTGTAGCCTGAGATATTTTTGAGATATGAGGTAACGCAATGATATAGTGGCTTCACTTTTCTAGTGACTATTTATATAGGTCACTAATACACGTCATGTAATCAGCTATTAATTTTGTTAGATGATATTCTGTACAAAATTAGTTACCAGGGCAACACAGTTTGTTATTGTCTATCAAAACCACAAATTGAAGTTAGGTTACTGAGATAGAGAATTTGTTAATAGCAATTTTGTATAGGGCTATTCGGAGATTAATTTACGCAATATCTACTTATTGTTGCTTAAAAATTATGGTGTTATTAGTTAACGGTTACATTTGACCTCAGATATCTCATTCTTCACAGAGTGAATTTTGAAACTTAGTTTTTGTCATGGCTTGCATCTAGGTCTGGACAAATTATATACAAAATTTCATTCGAATCAGTAGCATAATTGCTAAAACCTTGTCAATGACAAAATCAGATTTGAGTCTACACCAAGAAAGCTTTGCTTCAGTAAAAATTAAAAAATCTATGAAATAGTTTTAACAAAAAAGAAACACAATAGGTTGAGTGAATTCTTCTACTAATACAGAATTCTATTTTGTAAGTTGTTGGGTAATGGTGCATAAATAATATTATCAAATGAGTAACATATTAATACATATTACAAAAATTACATGTTTGATAAAATAATAATAATAACCCTTAAACACTAGGATAAAGTGGAAATTCACCTAAGGAAACTTTTGTAAAGCTGCCATCTGTAAAATCAAAAGCCCTAACAGCCCAGGTATCTACGTTGTTGAGTCAGACCATAAAGTGAAAAGTTCTATGCCTGTTATTTTCTACCTGTAATGAGTTCTATTGAAAAAAAATTCACCCATCCTAAACCAGTGACGTAGTGCTTTAATTTATTATTATTTGTAATAGCTTTTTGTTTTGTATACTTTTCAAACATTTAAATGAACATATTTTCAAAAGCTAGAAACAAACTAATGAATACTACTTAAAAAGAAACTGAAATTCTGATCTTAACACAAACAAACACATATACACACACGCACATGCTCATACAATTAAATTAATCTCTGTAAGTTTTACTCATTTAAATTTCTGTCGAGCTTTAATTTAAACAATTTTAAAAGTTTACTTGGAATTTCGCTAATTTTGGTTGAAATATTACCAATCCTAGTAATAAAACAAAAGTGTCTTAGTGTTTAAGGGTTAATAATATAATAGAGATTGTCTATGAAAAATGTTAATAAGGTTAAATGTCTTATTGGTTAGTTTTTGCCTGCTTCTTTAGTGCAAAAGGTTCTTCGTACATTATATTTATCACATACAGGGTCTTACCTTAGGTTAGTTGTTGTATGTTTAATTATAAACGGTGCTACTATCTATTATTTTAATTTTAGTTGATTCATAGTTTACAACTAGTTAGTAGATTGACTGTTAAAAAGGTTTTCTGTCTAATAATTGTACACAGTTGTTAATTAAGAATAATTAATAATGTCCATTTATTATTTTACAATTAATTCAAGACAAATAAAACACCAATAAATTGTAATTTACCGATCAAAATAGCAGCCAATGCCCAAAACAACTTGTTTGTTATAACGTCTATACAATGCTTTTCCATCAAACATTATTTCTTTTCATTACTATTACCAATGTTTATCTTAATTATGTTAAAAAATATTTATATATTATATGTTTTAAAAAATATATTTACGAGCCTGATTTAAAAATGGTGACTTAAAATAGAATTGTGAAAATATCTTTCATGTAAATATAGAAAGTTTAATTATTGTTATTGTTATATCCTATTTGTACGTTGATGGTCAATGTACCGAGAGGAATTTGGATAACTTCTTCATTGTTGAAGAAAATTAATGTATTTTATAAGTGCACAATCATGTTTTATAATTTACATACGTAAGAATTATGTGATGGGTATGCTTTAAATATTGATATAATTAAAATGGTTAATGTAAAAAAATTGTGTTTTGTTTGATTTATTATTTTAAGATAATTTAAATTTATTGTTTCTTTATTATACTTTACTTCTTTATTATATTTAATCACAAGTCTTGATCATTATTACTGAAATTCAAATAGATTTGTAGAAGCAAAGCTTTGACACAGTTTAAATGTTTTAATTTATTGTAAAACTGATTCTGTTAAAACTTACAATAAAAAAGTCCATATAATCATTTTATTTTGAATTTTAAACCTTTAAAACTATTACAACAATTATTAACTCATATAATTTGACTTAAAATGATGTAACAACAGAAATTGTTTTAAGGAAATCTAGTTTTTGAAAGCTCTGCAGACCTAACCACATTATTGGATACAGTGGTTATAAAAGAACAATGTTAAATGCATAAAAATAATTATTTGATTAGTAATTTTCAAAAAATTGTGCAGAAGGTAATGTTGATAAGAGTTTACTTAAAAATGTAATTGTTTTATATTTTAAATATTGAAGATATTTAATGTGTTAAAACATCGCCATAATCAGAATTTAATTATCTTTAAAAAGATATTAATTCCAGTTTGGACAATGTAAGGTAAAAAAAACTGTATAGTAGCGGAAGTATCTCCTTCAAGGAATTTGTATCGGAGAGAGGTTATGCTAGCGTGAAGCAACTTTTGTTCCACCTGCTTTATTGTTTATAAAGCAATATATGACTAGCAGTCAGTGATCCCCACAGATAGAGAAGGCTTTACTTATATTTTGATATCTCTAATTTGTCTAAAATTCAATTTAATAGATTCAAAAATCACTGATTCAGTAGAAATTAACAAATTGAGAAAACTAATACCAAATATTTGTTCTAAGTGTCCATTATTCATCAATATAAAGTGAATAGTGAGTTTTATCAATCTAAATAAAATACTTTCTTTTTTTTTCACTTCTAAGTTTTTGAAAAACTCTATGGAAAATTGTTTACACATAAATAAAATAATTCAATAAACCAAGAAATTGTTTAAGTCAAAAATTTGAGTAGAGCAAATAGGAACTTTCATTGAACACACGTTTATGAAGTTTGATTACACATAATTATTTATTTTTAATTATGATTATTAGAAGCTTGCTCTGCACCAGTCTATTTTATTTGGGAACAATTAAGTTCCGTTGTTATAAGTTTCAGTATTATGAACAAGACTACTTGTATGATTTTAAAAAGGTGATGGTTACTATTAGAAATGTATTTAACCCAGTGTGGGGCAAATTAAAGTCTTAGTTTTAAATCTCAAAAATTTTACAGCTACTATACAAAGATTTAACTATATATTTTTTACAAAAATTAATTCATTTAATTTTATCTTAAAATTGATTTCTTGTTTAGTTGAAAAATTATTCACTTCTTTGACTATAAAAATATCCACAGTTGTGATATATAATGTCAACCTCACTAAAAATTCATTTTTAAAATAAATACCTAAAAATTATATTTTTCTTTAATATTATTTTTAATTTTTACATAACGTAATATTTTAATTATTATAATCCTTTAATTTCTAATGAAACACAAATTTCACATCATTTTTTCGGATCAATTGCCTCACACTTTTGTGTTCATTATTACAATTTCGCTCATTTGGTATGTTTAATCGATAAAACTCTAATATATTTAATCACGCTTTTTGTACGTATTTGCACAAATTGATTATAATAAGATCTTGTGATATATATATAGATCACAACAAAGAAACAATCTGTTACTATTTTCCTCTTTATAAATAAATTTACAATCAAATTGATCTATGTTTCTCATTTTGCTCTATAGACATATAGAAGAATGCTATAATGCCTTTTAAATCTGTAATATAATATAAGATAATGTGTTACATTTATTGCTTAGTCGCATTTCCTACATTTGTAAGATTGGAAAAGAATTACAGAACAGGGATTTTTAAATTATATCTTTAGTAAGATTCAGAAATTGAAATGTCTATGTGTTAATATAAATTGAATCTGTAAAAAAAATTGTTTTCAAGTGGAGAAATATTAAAATAACATTATGGATGAAAAAATTATGATTCGAATTTCTTACGGAAAGGTAGGATTTTTTTTTTTATAGTACGAAAGAACACAAGTTTTATGTTACCTAAATCTTCCATGCTACCTTTAAATTGTAAAGGAAAAAAAATCGTTACAATATAATTAGAAGAACTTAGTTATCGCATAAGCCTAACTGTCACTTAAAAATCAGAACAAAATCCTAGAAAATAAAAATATAGCACAATTTAAACAATATCTTCAGGTCTTCCAATGATTCTGTTATTTCTAATTTGTGGTGTTATGTAACTCAATTTGACAAAAAGGTATGATTTTATTGTCAAATTTAACTTACCAGGTTTCTAAGTTAATCTATACTTGTTTCATATCTAGTGTTTTTTCATTATTTTAAAATGTAAATGTACCAACTGGATTTTATGTCTGTGCAGTATTTTGTAACTCTGTTTAGAATTGCAGAATTTTCCTAAAATCGAGAATTTATATTTTTATTACTTGAACCATTCAAATGGTCTTTATAGTATTCTTTACAAATGTATGGAGATAACATGGTATTCTTTATCATACGTTTAGTTTGTTCAGATATGAGATACATATAAGTAATATTGTCAAATACTCGCTAAGTCCCAGAAGAACAATCCATCAAAGGAAAAACGTATTACACAATTTCAAATTAGCAGTTTAAAAAAATTATATTTTGTTTTTTTAAATTTATTTCAGAAGTTTATATTTAAACCTTGAAGAAAGTAGAATTTTAAACTGTAGGATCTATCACAAAATTTGATCATTTTATTACTATTTTATTTATGGGAATATTTGAATATGTAATCGATTAATATGTAATGTGATACAAGCATAATATATGTAAAATAAAGTTTTGTTTTCAAGAGTGTTTATTTTTTTTAATATAAGTTCAAATTTAATTTTAAAATACACTAATTTGATTTATTTAATAATTTTAGGGCTCTAAATTCTTTCAAATTTTCTGAATATAGCCATTGTTTTGGCTCTTATAAAGCACTTATCCCCTAAAAAATTACATTTTTTTTAATTAAAAGAATAAAATGATATTATGATTTTATGTGAGTAAGAAAAAATACAGGTTTATATTTCAATTGAACTGATGGACAGATCTTCTGGGACAGTCTGTATTTTAAAATTAAACAATAATAAAATAAGATTATTAAATATTAAAAAATTAAAAAGTATTAAAATAAATTATCTATTAATTTTAAAAAATATAAATGAAATTATCTCAAGCATGAATTGTTATTACAATGTGAAAAGAAACATTAATTAATTTTAATATGATGTTATTTTTTACACACATAAAAATAAACCACTGTCGTCACATGAATTTTTAAAAATGAATGAAAATCTTTGTTCTGTTGTTTTAAAAATCTCCTCCAATTGAAATGTTTTTACTAACCAAACAGTTTGTTAATCCATTGTTATTGCCTGTTATTGCGTGTTATGAAAACGTGTCAATATTTTTGAAAACTTATATTGTAAAAACAAAAAAGTAATATTTACTAAAATATTTGTCGAGTTGCTTTATGTAACACGAAACATGTACCAGTACTTACATAAAATATTACCAAAGGTATTGTGGTGTTTTATTTAATTTTATCCTACTTTGGGGGTTTTTTTTTCTTTTTTAAAAAAACAGATGAAAATTTGAGTAAACTTTAGAAATAAAGTTGGTAAGTTAGTAGTTAATAATATCTATATTATTATATATATAAATATATTGATAAATCAGTGACATTGCAAGACAATCCCTCAATACTTTAAATGGAGTTATTTTATTTTTTTAAGTAACACAAATAATACTTAGTGAGCAGACACACAACAATGTTGATTTATTTGTTTTAAGGCAAAAAACAATTGCAGTCATCATTGAGATGCAACACTTTGAACTTTTTATTTAACTTCTCAAATACTCTATTAAATATATAAGGGTTAAATATATAATAACTATGGTTAAATGAACATTATTTTTAATTTTTTATTCACTCATCAAATAACCTAACAAGTGTTGGAAAGGTAAATATATTATGAGAAGAAAAAAACTCTGTTAAAATCCACCATTTGTATTTATTACACAAGTAGTTTTAACCTTTACAGGACCATTGACAAGAGAACAAATGATAATTTTTTTATTATTGCCAATCTGACTTTTGATAATAATTAAATTTAAATGACTTACTGTCACACTAGACAATAATGATTTTCCTCTTCACTATGGCCATTTCAGTTATTCAGTCATTATCAAGTTATGCTGTAATTTGTCCGCTGTCATAATAAATTCCAGCATAACTTGATAATGGCTGAATAGCCGAAACAGCCTTAGTGAAGAGGAAAATCACTATTTATTATTGTGATGGTAAATCATTTAAATTTAATGATAAATACTAACACTATTTACTTAGTGATTCATTTTTGTCATTTTCTAACAGCTAATAATATGTTTGATATTGTTAGACTTTTAAATTTAATTAGCTAATTTTCAATTTAATATTCCAACAATATCAAATATATCAGCTGTTGCAAATTGAATACAAATCATCATTAAGTAATAGAATTATTATTTATCATTTATTCATTCATCAATAAATTGTAAATGTTGAAACTGGTCGTGTATTAAAACAAAAATTGGGGATTATAGTGTTATTTTTTCTCATAACAATTATTATGACTTTATCATTAGTTTGACATCCATATAACTAAAGTCTCAAAATTTAAATATAACTTAATTATTGAAGTTTTATAAAGATTTATTAAAATCCGAAACTAGTATTTCCTAATCAACATAATAGTTTTGAAAGATCTGAAGGCACTGGGCTTATTTTGTATCTATTATGGGGTCCTTGGTTGCTCACTTGGTTTGTGAGAAGTTTTGTGTACGGTTCCTGTGGAGGTTTAAAAAGTTTAGTGTTTACTAATATCTTGATTAACTGTGGGGGGGGGGGAGTTATAATTGGTAATAAATTCTGGTTATGAAACTTGATGTACTGACCACACATTATCTGACTGAAAAACTATCTAGCAGGCCTAGGCTCTTCATGGGTTGTTATGGCACAGAATTATTATTATTATTAGTTTAAATTTTCCTCCTCCAATAGAAATTTAGATAATGTAGTTTGAGTTTTCAATAGCCATCATGATATTTCATAGATTTTCTGGATTTCATACCATTTACATAGTTATCAAATTTAGACTACATGAACATCTGTAGTTTTCTCTCATGAGAACTTCCAGTCTTGTTAAAATCAAGTGATCTCTTTTTCAAATTAAATCTAACTTTTCTTGTATAGCAACATTTAGGTGATTTAAACAAAGTGTTTTTATTTTATGATACAAATTTTTCTCCAAGATTATAATAAATTGGTGTTTCTTTTGGAGGAACATTTATATGTATTACGTTGAAAAATATATTTCTACTGCTAATCGTATTTTAAAAGTTTGTAAAAGAAAAAAGTGTTGTTAGTATGTGTAATGATTGCTAAGAATCTCATGAATCACTTATTACATACTAAATTTGTATGACAAGTAGGTATATAACTGTTACAAAACAAAATAAATACTTTGATCATTTGGGCAAAAATTCACTTACCCCCGGTACTTAAAATTATTTTCTAAAGAAGTCAAGTAATACCAGGAAGAAGTTAATAAGTACTAAATTATCAAAGCATAGGCTTATAAAACAATATACAATATTAAGTGGTAAATTATAACTCTTATGAATCATATACAAAGTCTTTGTTATATCAGCAAAAATACCTGTTTTGTAGTGCATGCAATATTAGAAATCAGTATTCTTGCAAGGCACTTACCATGCAAATTATCACAGCATAGGTCCTCATATAAACCACAAATAGATTATATTATAACTCTTGTAAGAAAAACTAATTTCAATTTTGTAACAAACCATAAGGATGAACATTTTGTTGGAAAAAAGTGTAACTTTGAGAGGGAAATTATTAGGCTGTAAATTTGATTTTGTTTTTAAACATTTCTAGTGCAATAGATAAGACAAACAAAATTCTTCAATGTGTTATTTTAATGTTTAAAACTGCCATCCATTGTTTTAATTTTTGAAATGTAGTACCTTTTTTTGATGCAGAATTGTTTTTGACATCGCACAATATTGAAACGTTCCCAACTTCAAAAGATATTACTAATATTATTTTGACAATATAAATTTAAATATATATTAGGCTATTAGACATATCAATTCCTTGCAAGGTTTGTGTTATTAAGTATTCTTACAAACGCTTAGATTTCTTAAGTGGCCATTTAAGTAGTTTTGTGGTATCAAAACTAGAAAATCTGTATGGTTCTAAGAATAACCCGAGAACACATGAGGTAATATATACGTAGTATTTCATGGTTTTGTTTTTATTAATGTTTTACAGATCCCCTGGATATGGTTAGAGGATTATTAATGTTCCCTACCTTTCTGCTAAAACCAAGTATCAAAGAGAGTAAAGGTTTGATAAAAAGTAGTCATAAGTGATGGCTTACCACAATTGAGTACAAGTCCTCAATGTTGTCTTCAATGTATTATGCTTTATTTTCCATCTTCATTAGTTTAACAGACAAAAAAGCATTAAACAAAAAAATGTGTTATTTTAATCATTGTAATGCTGTATATACCGATATCTACTATTTTATTGGGAATGTTATATAGAACTACTATTACTTCATTAGGATATTTCAAAATCCATTTAATTATAAACAATTCTCATTGGTGTTATTTTAAGGTTAATGTAATTTTTTGACTTTATTTTATAGTTACATTAATATGTTCTATATTTTAAGACTTGTTTTTACATTTTCTTTTCCAATTTTTCAAGGTGGATGTTTATCTATCAATTGAATTTACAAATATATCGTGTCACCAAATTGTTTTTATAAGAATACAATTTAGATTTAGTTCAATGTGAAAAACAATCAAATATTTGGAATCAGTACCAAATATTTAAAAACATTCAGAAAATAAGTTTGACAAAAATTTGGTTGGAAAACAAGAAGGTTAAAGTTTTTATAGTTATTCTCTTTATCCAAGATTGTACAAAACTGAAATTTGCAACCTAAACCAAATATGGAGTTTGATTCAAATATGTTGATAAAAAGAATAGGCTATATATTTTTTCAGTGCCCTTTTGGCATTTTGTTTAGTTAGAAAATGAGCTAATAGTCGTAAATTGCAAAATATTTTAAACCCTATCACAAATTTTCAGATAATATTATATAGGATAATATGTTAATAATAATATTAAATATTACCTTTTAATGTTCCGTCTTGTGACTTTTTTGGTCGTTCGAATGTTACGACGCGTTTCGGGACCGCAATCCCATTGTCAAGTACACTTACACAAACACAATGAAACACATAACACGTTTAAAAAACACACAAAAACACCACAGTTACAACACTTTTAAAAAACTTAATTGTGCTGGACAATTTCATCGTGTAGGTCGTAGTGTGGTCCATGGTACACTGTCGTAAACTGTCTAACGAAATATATTACTGTAGTTAGAAAACCGGTTTAAAATAGCCTAGGGCTGTGTCATATAAACTATTACTTTTAAAATCCAGCTGATCGTTTAATAATTTAGACGGATTGTTATTAAACTCATTCGAACGACCAAAAAAGTCACAAGACGGAACATTAAAAGGTAATATTTAATATTATTATTAACATATTATCCTATATAATATTATTCAAAGTGACTTGGAATCCAAGAACCATGCAACTAAAAAAAAAAAAAAAAAAAAAATTTTCAGATCTTCAAACAAATACTTAATTTTAATCACTTCACTGTCCCATTTATTTATTTGTAGAACTGTTAGCCAAATTTACTTCTCTCAGCACCGTCCAAAATACAAAATTAACATTTTCACTTTCTGAATGGTTGATCATTCTGTCCCATCTGCATGTCAAATTTAAGTGTTTGTACCATATATTAAAAAGCACCGAACACGCCTAAAATTTTGAATTTTATATGGTTCATAAAGATAATGAATAATTCCTGTGCAGTTATTCCAAATGGTAAAGTTGGAATTTTTTTTTAACCTTAAATTATTATATCTCAAAACATTTAAGAGAAATAGTTAAGACTTACATTTCAATGCATTGAAAGTTCAACATCTCATTACTCCCACATTTGACAACCATACATAAGTTGCATTTACTGTTGATAGTTGTAGGAAATAATGGAAAAATTATTGTCATTGTTCAGGAATAGGAAAAGTGAGACATACATAATCATTAAACAAATTTACAAAACATTATTCTATCAAAATAAGGAAATGTTACTACATTATACTAAGGAGTATTGCATGTTAACACTTTAAAAACACTTACAGTAGACACGAGTCTTAACCGAGGTAGTTTAGCCGATACACTTGACCTGACCTTCAGATACAGTCATTTGACATCTTGTTGAAACACGAATTCAACCTTGTGTTTACTGTATTAAAAAATTTGCTGCTGATTTGGGTGTAGGAGAAGTGACAGTGGGTGATCGGAAATGAAATGATTTTAAAAAGTGGGTTAAACAAAGTGTTAGTGGGGGTAGTGGTTTAGCAAGAAAAACTATAAAGAAAGGAGAATATGAACACACAACCGAGGATTTTTTGTCTGGTTTTCTCAGCTATGAGGGATGGGAAGTCCGGTAAGTGGCACTATGCTACAAGTCAAAGCCCTAGAATTTTATAAGAAATTTATGGATGGAAAAGAAAATTGTTATAGCTAGTGATGGGTGAATCGATAGGTGGAAGAAGAATTTTCGGTATAAAACAACTGAACATCGCTGATGAGAGACTTTCTGTGAATTCAAGAAAGGTTACTTATTTTATGAGAAATCTACCCCTGGAGTATTAAAAAATGAAATGAAAGAGTGACAATTCTAGCTTTCGGTTTCCTCAAACCAAGGTCCTTAATAATAGGCAAAATTAAAACCCTTAAGTCTTTAAAAACTTAAATGTAAAAAGTTTCCTACATTGTAACAAACCAGAAAAATGCATGGTTGGATTCAAAGATTTTTAAAATTGATTTTTCAAGGAGTTTGTTTCTATGTTGAGACATTCTTCAAAAACAGAAAGATTGCTCTAAAAGCAGTTTTATTATTGGACAATGTCGCCTCATAAAAACTTTATTATTACCTCCAAATGTCACATCGTTGATTCAACCTCTTGATCAGGGAGGTCTTAAAACGTTTAAAAGGAATTATAGTAGGAAACTCCTGTAACTGTTAATAGAAAAGTTAGATAAATAAACTATTGTTATGGAAGCTCTCAAAGCAGTTACGATTAAATATGATTATTTGAGTTTTCAGCAAAATAAAGCTATTGCTGATTTGGTCAGATTGAGGTGATGAAACCTATCACACACTAATGCTTTGAAGGTAATAACAAGATGAAACCACAATGCATGTTCTCTTGACGCTAGCCATTAGACATTAAAAAAAAAAAAGATAAATTTTTTTTTTAATAAATGGAATTTACATGGTCTAAATCTGTTAACGTATGTATTACATCAATAAACACTTATGTTGCATTAATGTTGTTAATTATTTGTCAATTTTTTTAATCTATTAATCCCTATCCATATTATACTAGTTTTTTTGTATCCAAGGTAGTCTTGGTCCCAATTAACTCGGAATTATTGTGAATCTAATGTACTGTAATTTGTATGGCACTTGTTCCTTGAAGAAGCCCAAATCTACTTCCTGAAGAACAACTGTTTTATCAGAATGGTAGCTGAAAAGTTCTTGTTTACAAGAATTAAAAAACTTATTTGGATTTCCTTAAAGGAAAAAAAAATGTAAACGTTACATCAAAACTCAAAATATTGATTATATCAAAACCAGCTAAATAATTTTATATATGGCGCCTAAAAGAAAAATCTATTTGTCCCATTTAAAAGTAAATGTTTGTACACGATTTATTAGTAAACAAATTAATTTGAACCATAGGTAATATAGGAAGTCTTACTTTACTTTCGCAAGTCTAGCATGAATCTGACTTTTTGTGAATTGTGAAGGTGTAAAACCAATGTTCCAAGATTGAAATTTCAGTTCTTGAATAAAGTTTAAAAAAGAAGAAATTTACCCTGATTTTTGGTTCACTTTCCCTTTCTTTATTACTATAAAATTTTTAAACATGTTAATATTTAATGTAAAAAATGACAAAAATTTTTCATTTTATTCAATTAAAATGTATAATAACAATTATATTGTCTTATTATGTACTTACTACTTAGTGCATATTCACTGAGGAGAGACTTGAACACACTATTATTATTCAATTGTAATCTGTTATGTTCCATATATTATATAATTAAGTATAAATCATCTTCGCAATGAGTACATTTTAGTTATTAATTTTAATAAATTTCAATCATAATAATAAAATGCAAAATTGATTTTTTAAGACAGATATAATCTTAAATATTTTTCCGTTTTATTAAGTGTGTTTTAAATATAAAATTGTATTATGGCCAGTATATAGTTGGTGTTCATCTATAAACATATTAAAATTTCCCTTCTCATATGTAACTATGGTAACAGTAGTCTATTTAAATAATTCAATGTCAAAACATACAGCTTATTTCAAGTGTATGTTATTGTGAAATATTGTTCCATAACAAAAAATAATCAATTGTTAGGTTATTCTCACCTTATGCCAATAATTCTGAATATGTCCTAATGGGCTACCAGTTTGGTAGGTCATCTTCAGGTCTCCGACATCACTCGTCTTATTTTAGTCATCCAATTTTGGATTTCGTCATGAAATTGCACTTTGAACATTTTTGTTTGTTATTTATACTTACAAAACATATATAAAAACACATTTTTGAATAAATAACACACTGTACACAGATTACAAATTGCACACATTTAGTTCAATATAAAAGTCTATGTTAACAAACTGGACGTAGTTTCGTGTTAAAAGTTGACCGGTAACAAGATTTTAGGATAACAGATTTTTAACAGTCTAACATTAAAATAAAAGACTTTTAATACCTTTAAGGTTAAAATGCATATTTGCTTTATTGTTAATGAATTCAGTAGAGTGTAAATTAATTCAAAACATTTAAATCTTGTCAGTATGGTTTGTAATTGTAAATCGTGTTTTAAAATACCGTGTTTTGATAAATCGTGTTTTGATGTCGCCATACTCTTTGAGAATCGCTACCAGGCTTTCGATGAGTCTCGGGTGGAAAAAGTACAAAAGTATGCACAGTTGGTGGAAGAACTCCATGGACAGGGTTACGATGTGACCCTGAATGGCTTTGTGGTGTGAACTCTCGGTGCCTGGGACAAGAAAAACGAGGGGGTCATCAAGAAATTGAGGATTTCCCTCGCTATGCGAATGTGATGCAACGCCTTATAGTGTCAGACACAATTCGCTGGTCACAGGACATCTACGTGACTCATGTAACCGGCCTCCAACAGTGGCGATTGCCTTCGACCCTGGGTGACTTAATTTATTGTGTTATTTAAGGCCTTATGATAAATTATATGAAGAGTCTATTCTAATAAAGGGTGGGTTATTTATATTTATGTCATATTGTTATTGTTGATTTTTATATTGTTATTTTATAATTTTGTTGTTACTTTTATTTTATTCTTCTTCTCTCCATATAATTTTTTTGTTTATTGTGTCTTTTTATTTTATAGTAGTTGTAAGTCCATGGCTAGTCCCATAAGTGTATTGGTTTAATTCTGTTCACAGCTTGTATGCTGTGTATGTTATGTTATTTATTGTTATTGCAGATTTGATTTGTTTAATACTGGAGCTCGTTATATATTGATATAGACAGTTGAACTTTTTAAAATGAAATTTTATAGTGCTCCATGGAATTATGATTTGTAAATATGTTGCTTGTATCACAATTATTTGATTAATAAGTGGTTTTTAAATCAAGATTTGACAGAAACTATGGACATTTCATGGCCCTGGGTAATAGCATAGTTGCCATTCCAACAGCTAAACAGTCTGTAATTTCTAAGATTTAAGAATGGTTGGAAACCCATTACATATATAAATGTAAGGCCAATATGCCTACGTTTATAGGTATCAAACTTCAAGGCAGAGAACAGTAAAACAAACAATTTTATTTGTAAAATAAACAATAAATTATTGTTTACAAACTATTTATTAAATTAAAAATTATTTACATACTTAAACATATTGTATACAATAATAACAGTAAAATTAAGAAGTATGTTGCTTAACAATTATAAGCAAAATGTACATGTTGCGTAGTTTATGTTATACTAAATCAGTACAGTCTGAAGGAAATCATAAGCGTATAAAACTTTTTTAATAACTCAAAATACAAATATCACATAAAATTGACTGTTTCAATGTAAGTTATAATACATTAATAGTGGAATTATGAATCCAACTTGAATTATATAATGAATATGTTGTAGTCCAATGAGTATAGAATGAAATAAGACTTGACAAACAGAATTAAATGTACATAACAGAACAGGATTTTTACTGACAACAAAAATAAATAAGTTTTTAAATACATAATACATTTTTAAATCTAATAGTTTTATCGTTTCTCACAATAAAACTATTGTCTAGTATAATGTATTCTAAAGTCAAAAAACTATTCAGAGATTTTTTATGAATTTATTAGTGACCAGAAATTGTTGAAGTTTATATTCTAAACAAAATGCTTACAACTTTAAATATGAATAGGAAATTCCAAATAGTTCATGACAATAGTTCCCTCCCCTATAAATAAAAAAAAGTTGTCTCAAAATAGGGAAAATTTTAAAAATTAATTTTGAAACTTATTTCGTAATGATCAGTAGATTTAATACAAACCATACAAAACATTATATATTTTTTAAATTTTATTAAGTTACAAATTTCTTACATGTTCCGATTTCTTGCATGTATTATGATACTCAATATTGTACTATAAAAATATATCTAATGAAACTAAATGACAAATGTGAATCTATAAAGCAATAGTTTAAAGCATAATTGACATCTATAGTGAAGTATGGCCAGTAAAAATTAGAATGGAAAAGATATTTGATTAGAAGACTCTCAAAAATATATTTCTGTTGACTAACTAAAGGAAGTTCAAGGTTGGACAGAATTATTGATGACAGAATTTCCTAAATAATGGTGGTACTGAACATAATAGTATGCAACAACAAAAACAAAGTTGAAATAAAACACCAGATGACAGAAAAAAGTTTCCAAATGGTGAAGTGGACACAATACGAAAGAAGTTAAAGAGGGTGTATAGATAAAGAAATGGAAGAAGATTTGTGGATAAACAGACATCAAAGGTGACTGGGAATTGAAGAACGTTGTAACCCACAAGTTATATTAAGTTACAACTAAGCTTGATAGCTTGCCGAGTAAATTTCCCTGCATGCAGTCACTAAACATAGAAAATTAAAAAGAGGTCAGTCATCATTCTATCTAAAAATGACATTCAATTTTTGCACACTACTACATGGTTCAAGAGGATCGAAAAAAATTAAGAACAAAATTCATCGCAATAAAATTTATAATTTATTGAATGTGGCATCTTAATCTGAAACTAATTTTTGTTCTTATTCATGATCATTATGCTGTATGAAGAATGTATTTCATTGAAAATTGTGCCAGGAGACATGTAGAAGTAAAAAATCCATTAAGTCAATATTCAAATATTTTCTTAATCTTCTATAAATCATTTAGGAACAATTTAAAAATTGAATCTCAGGTGAATGTTGGTCACTATAAATTTCCATTAGATCTATTCAACCATGTTAGTTCAACATCTTGATACAAATGGACAAATAGAAGAGTTGATTATATTTGTGTACATTAAATACATGAAAATATTGGAATTATATTACAAGAAATTTGAAATATTGTAGCTTTTAAAACTGAAAATTCAAAAGTGACAAGATTTTTATTTACTGTTTTAGAGAAATTTAAGTGAATTTACGTTGTAGTCAGTGTTATTTAATACCACTTTTGTAATGGTATGTTTAGATAAAATTCAAAATAAGGAAGGTTAATTAAACAAAAATGTAATCTGATACCTTCTAAATCAGTTTTGGAAATAATTATAACATCACTTAAAAAATATGCACTTCATAAAAAATAAATCTTTTACCAAAATGAAAACATTTAAAAATTAAAATGAATTAATATCATTATCAACAAGAGTTGTTAATAAAATAGGCAATATCCCATTATGCATCCGTTAGTCAATGACTGGATCAAAATAGTTGGATTTCTGCTCATTGGTCATTTTTTTAATATATAATAATTACACAGTACAAAGAAATTGAATTTATAATAACTAGCAATATAACAGATTTATTGAGAGATTCTTTTTTTTAACTTCAAATGATTCAACTAATTTTCAATTATTGAACACAAAATTTTCCTACAACTGCTTGGCTTACACAGAAATAAGTTAACATACTTAAATACATATGAACATATACATAGGAACAAAACAGCAATATATTCATATTTACATAAAGGAATGTTACGGATTAAGTCTCGATGTTGACACTTTTCTTTTTTTTACAATTATTGTAATCGTAGATAGCTAATACTATATTTTCATTAAGGCACTCTTTACATAAACAGACACATATAATAAAAACAAACACAAATTCAACTGTAATGTAATAGCAATAAATAACACACATAAATTTTATAACAGCAGAACAGGCCTATGTGAATTCATCAACAAAGAAATTAACATTTAAGGAAATAAATATACTTTTAGTAAATAAATTTGTATTTAATTCATTGTAGCCCTATTAATTAATATAATAATGTACTTTTCTAAAGAATCGATTAATTAAATTGTTTGAAAGTAACTAGTTTTATAAGAATTACTCCTTATTGCCAACAAAATACAGTGGAGACTCAATGTTCCATTAGGAACTATCACAATTAAGCCAATAAACCAAACTACAATATAAAATAATTATTAACAGTAGTAAATGAAACCTTCACAAATTAACACTCTGGTTGCACAGAAGCACAATCTTTGTGCTCTTATAATAATAAATAGATTCCCTGGATATATGTATATTGGTGAACCAACATCAATCTAAAGTATTTAAATTAATAATGTATTTAGATTAAATATCTGAAGTATTTTAACTGATTCAAATTGTTATGAACTTAGTTAACTGTTCAAAATTATTTTATTTGTTTATTGGTTACTGAAATAATTATTAGTCATAATTCTTAGTTGAAACCTCTGGACAGTAATTTACCTTAGTCTATAACAATCCTTTATTATTGCAGCTACGGCTGTTTCGTCTTTAATGAGACATCATCAGGCTTTTGTATATTGTCACAAATATTTTACACACAAATATACAAACATATAAACGTGTCATATAATATAAAACTTTTATTTTAATTGAATCACTATATTACTGATACTGATAGTGAATCTGACAACATATATGAGGATTTTAATGTATTATATTTAATCAGTAATATAGTGATTCAATTTAAAAAAATGTTTTATAATATATGACACGTTTATGTTTGTATATTAGTGTGTAAAATACTTGTGACAATATACAAAAGCCTGATGATGTCTCATTGAAGATGAAACGGCCTTAAACTAGAGTAAATTACTGTATGTATATTTATATATATATATATATATATATATATAATTATTAGATCATTAATTTTTAACTTGTCAATTTTAATAGAGTTGTTTTAAATTTTAAACATTGTTGAAGACATTAAACTGAAAATAGTATATAGTAAAGCATATAGAACTCCCGTAAAGAGCTTTTTGTTTTATCTGAAAACTGATTTTTAAAATCCTGATTCTGGCTTAAAACATAAAGTAGAAACAATCTACAAAGGGGGTGTATTGTTACTGTGTTTTTTTACTAGTAATATTTCCTTCCATAATAATTACAAAAATATCCCTAAAAAATATTGAGTCTTTATAAACTAAACATAATGTTAGATTTTAATTGAGAGTATGTTATGTTGAATTTCAACAGTAAACTTTTTTGAAATTAAAAATTATGTAATTTGTTAAGTCATAGTTAGGATATATTTTAGTCTCACAAAAAAGTGCATTTTAAAAGAGAATAGTAATAATTTACTATTTTTGCTGAACTATTAATAGTTGTAACTGTGTATTACAAATCTTAGTGCAGCTCAATAAAAATGAAGTAATTTCAATTCAATGTTATAAAACCGCTTTGTATTAGTTTAAAAGTTGTCAAATAGTTTCAGTTTATAATTTTGTGAATTTACATTTTAAGAATATAAATTTTAACCTGTATCAAAAAAGAAATTAAGTCAATTTACAGTTAGTAAATATAATCAAACAAAATTTCTTATCAAATAAATGAAGCCTGAAATTTTGTATATTATTTTTATCTCCGCTAAGAATGTTATAATTAAAATGAGTAAATTGTTCCGCCTTTCCCAGCTTTGTTAATCTTACGTTTGTTGGTGCATTTCAGATATACTCCATTCCAAGTACTATTAAGTATTTTGAGAATGGAGTAGCCTATATCCGAAACGCATCAACAAACGTGAGATTAACAAAACTGGGAAAGACGGAACAATGTACCTATTTAAAATACCCCTCTAGATGTTCAAAGAAATGCTAATAGGCTGCATATTTAAATTATAGAAACTAATATACCTAAAGTTATAGACTAAAAAAATAACAAAAATTCAATTACACATACTACAAAAATTTCCTTTTCAACATTGAAATTTTATATTTCAAAAGGAACAGAGATAATAAAAAGAATATTTACTTATTTGCATATACTATATACAAATTCATTTACAAAATGTACAATAACAAAAATGATCTGTTTTTTTTTTTTTTTTTTTTTAATTAAAGTATACTAATACTTTATTTAATTACAACATAAGTTCCTATATTTAATTTATTTACATTCTTATGCATGATTAAAAACATCAATAACGAATAGTATCACTAAAATGTACTTTCCATTACTGTTGCATGTGACAAACAATGGCACGAAATAGTTTTTGTCTGCTAATTAACAAAAAATCACAAAGTTTCACGTAAATTGTATTGTAATTAGATACCTTCAAGATGCCATCTAAAGCTTACGTTTACGAGCACTCTTAGTATTTTTACTTATACTCTGAAACACATACATAAACTGTTATAAACAAAAATAATAAACGTAAATGTATCGAAAACAAAAAATGAAGGATAAAATAATAAAATGTAAAATTTTGTTTAAAACGCAAAATACTGTAAATAATTCATAACAACGATTCTAAAGATTAAATACTGACTTATTTTACAATAATTAAGTTAACAAATGATAAAATGATTAGAAGCTAATTTTAAAAGGCATTTAATATAAATACCACTATCAAACAAAAAATTATAAAATCAGGGAAACAAAACCATTTAGCACTTTTATGTAGACTGTTTTAATTTGGTGAGGGCATCGAGAACATTATCCAATCCTATCTTATCTATTTTAGAAACACTTTCCACAGATTCCTCTCCGTGTAATGCATCACTTGATGATTCAACTTGTGTACATACTGTTCTACTTTCCATGTTTAAAAATCCTGAAATTTTGTTCCACAGTTTAACTTCACTTGATTGTTCTGTTACTTCTGAATTACTGGTAGTATCTTCCACTGTACTTATCACATTTTGTAGAGAAGATACTTCAAATGTAGCTTCACTGGGCAAAAGTATTTGACGTTCAATATTAACATCGGTTTTCTTAATGCAAGATCTACCTGTTCGAGTTTTGCGGCCATCGACAGGTTCTAAGGTATTGTGTGCGAGGGTTAATTCAATTATTGATCTTCGTTTCCGTTGCGCCTTCATACCAAAGGGAGGAATGACACTTTTTTTCTCACCAGCTAGATCAATTTGTTTTATTTTGTTAACATCTGATTTCAAAGTTTTTTGTTCAATGGTATCAACATCAATGCCATTGTCAATTTTCGTGGTACAGCAGTTATCATTAAATATCTTCTTTACTTTCATAGGTGAGTCAATTTTATTATCATTAGCACTTTCGGTCTTAAGCCTTACATGTTTCCGTGTTTTAATATAGCTTAATTTTTCAGATTTCTCAACTTCTATTTCTATTGGTGAGTTTAGACTCTTATTTTTGTCAGAACAGTTATCGGATTGTATTGTTCCATTTTTTTCTCCTGATTCATTCACGTTAGTTTTTGTAGAATCACAGTAATCCCTTTTTTGAGATGTACCTTCAGTTTTTTCGTGATGAAATAGTACAGGGGATAATCTTTTTTGTAAATCAAAACCAGTATCTGATACTTGTGTCTGAGATTTTGGCACTGATGACAGAATGTCCCCTCTTGCTTCATGATTTATATCTATGGAATCGGTCCGCTTGGGTTTAACTTGCTTAACAAGTAAAATTTTATTTTCAGTAAGAGACATTTTTGATGTACAAATATAAGACTCTTCGCTAAATCTGTCGGATGACGTAACATCGTCAGTGTCCATGGTATCATATAAATTATTTGAATCATCATCATTGCTCTCAATAGTTGATCTTGAAATTACTGCATTCATTTTCTGTACTTTAGCTTGTAAATCTTTATATTTTGATCTAATCTCAGGAAAATTGGCAAAACTGTCCAATTTTATAGAACATTCAGCTTTAAAAACATCTTGTGTTCGCTTCCGAGATTTGTTTAAATTATTTTTTTGTTTATTTGGAGACTTTATTTCTTTATTCTTTTTACCGATTGGCATATTATCTTCTAAATTGATTGGTAATCTATGATCAAGTACTATATTTTCAATTGCACTTCTTGATATAAGAGGTGTTTGCATTTCTAACAAATCTTCACCAACTTTAGGTAGGTCTTTTCTTGGTTTTGTATCAAAATATTCTTCATCAAGAATGTCTTTTATTCCTTTATCATCCAAACTTCCATGATTATTTACATTTTCATAATTAATACTTTTTTTAATTTTTTTGAGTTGTTTTTTCACATTTGACTTATCTAATGGTGTATTTTTATGTTCATCAAATATCTCATTATCAGAAACAGATTTATCTACAAAATTTTGTTTTTCAACCAAGTTACTTTTGTCCTCAGAGTTGGTTGGATGAATTACAGAAACATCAGCTACATCTGAAAGCATAGTTCGGTTTCTAGTACGTTTATTAGGAGTAGACGATCTTGACCTGTTTGAAGAATTTAGTTTGTTATCCTCTAAAGTAAGTGCGGGATTTTCAGTAGAAGACTCTAAAGCAGTTTTATCTTTCTTTGGCAAATCAGAAGACGACTGATTCTCATTATGCTCATTGTCAATAAATTTGAAATGACCCCAAGTAGATAAATCATCGCCTTTTCTACGCTTTTTCCTCTTGCAAAGTGTTTGATCCATGTCATGTGAAATTAAAATATCTGATACACTAGTGTCTCCATTTACAGCATTTGTTTTCTTAATTTGGGTTGAATGTAACTGTGTGATTGGTGTTGATGACACAGGTCCTTTATCAACTATAAGACCTTCAAAAGTCATTGCATTTTCAAGACAAATTTGTTCTTTAGCAAGTCTAGAATTGTCAGAAGTCATTCCACTGTCAGTACAAACTGATTCTTTGTCAATTATAGGATCTTCTGAAGATGTTCCACTTTCAGTACAATCTGACTGAAGAGAATCATTTATTCCAGAGTGGGAATTTTTTAAATCTTTTCTCTTTTTATGAAAACATTTAGTACTAACAGAAGATGTGTCATCAGAATTTTGTGATAATGTAAGTTTGGATGATCTGGTTGCTCTAGCTGGAATATTGTCCCTATTCTCTGTTTGTAAATTATCTGAAATATTTTTACTTTCTTTTCTTGTTATAATATCCTGATTTACAGACACATCAGGCAAAACATCTATTAGCAAACTAGCCTTGGAAGATGTATTTTTATTTTCAATTAATCTTGGTTCTGTAACAGAATTTGTAGCATAATTTGAAGAAATGGTACTGGAATTTACTTTAAGTTCAATCTTGGGTATTTCTTGGGAGTTTTTATATTTATTAGGACCTTTGCATACATTTGGTGAATTATCTCTTGAGATAGACTTTGATACTTGTCCAGATCTGGTCCTCCTAACAGGGCTGCTGTCATTAGAAAGATATTTTTCTTCACCTAATTGTTGTGTAGTTTCTAACTGAATTAAATTTGAATCTTGGTCAATTCTATTATTACAAAATCTTGAAGGTCCTTCTTCTGATATTTCAATATGTTTAACTTGATCTTCTTTAAGTGATCTTTCCTGTGATTTCTGAAGAGACCTTACTGTTCTAAGTTTTCTCTTAACAAATGGTAAACTATCCCTTAAACTTTTTCTTGTTGTCTTTCCTAATACCGGTATTCCACAAGAATTCAACTCATTACTACAAGATTCATCAATTTCACATTTATCATCTGAACCTGAGAGTTCTTTTAATTTTGTACTTGTTTGTTCATTTGGCAAATTCATTTCTGTATCTTCTTTTTCAGTTTCTGACAATAAATTCATAGAAGTAGAGTCAACTGCATCTGAATCAGACTCGGTCCACGAATCCAACAAATCTTTCACTAACTGTAAACTTTCTAAGGAACTAGTTTGTTGACATCGGAGAGCATAAGATTGTCTTGTTACTTTGCTATTTTTAGGAGACTTATCTCTTACTCTATTTTTTTTCAATTTATCTGGTTTTTTAGAAGCCATTTCATTCAAATTTGTTAATCCAGTTCCACTTTTATCTACACATGATTTACTTTCAGCTGACAAAGTCTCCAATGAAACGTTAGATTTCTCTTTATTGTTATCTTTTGAAATGTTCTCCATGTCAACAAATTTTGTAGCCTGGTCCGTTTCAATTTTCCTCAAAGAACAAAACTCATTTGACTTTTTATTGGAACTTAGCACCATTTCAGGTAAAGAATCCTCATGTGGTGTGTTTGACATTTTAGACTTTTTAGTTTTTTTAAGTGAATCACCTGAGTTGTCTACCACTGGATTGAGCAACAATGCTTGAGAAATAGTAGGATTTACAGATGAATCAGTTAAGTCTAAATTTTTATCCGTTTGAATAGTAATTATATTCAACAGACCATTTGGACAATCTTTAGTACTTTTAGGTTTCTTAGGTTTTCTTAATTTTGGAGGATTTACAACGAGTTCTATTATTTCGTCATATGTTCCAGTAGTTTTAGTTATCTCTCTATCATTAGCATTTTTTTCTTTTTTAGATGCATCTTGGGAATTATCAAGATTTTGATCTTTTAATGTATCAGATAATAATAGATCCTCAATAGGTTCTCCTCCTTCCATTTCAATGCCCAAATTATCAACTAAATTCAAATTTTCAAATTTTTCTTTCTCTATCAAATTTATATCTAAATCAGTTTGTTTAGATATGTTTTCATCATCAGTGGGTGTACCTAACTCAAGATCATAAGTACTTGACTGTCCAGACCGTAACTTAGATTTTATCACCGATTGAATATTTTTTGGACTATCTTTAAAATTTTTCTTTAAATTTACAGATGAACTTTGAGCAGATTTGTCTGCCCCTGTCATGTTTGTTAGCTCAGGTGTTGAAGATTCTAGAGAATCGACATTATTTATTCGGCGTTTAAAAGGACGACCACGTTTTTTTGGTAAAATTATTGTCAAATTATTAGAGGTATTGGATTTTACCAAATTTGCTTGAGGAGATACAGTTTGCTTACTAAATACACCAAATCCTGTTAATGGTTCCGACTGTAATAATTCCTCAAACTCCATTCCAAATGAAAAACAGTTGTCTGCCTCAATAGATTTAATCAAATTTATTGATTTGTCTCTATATTGTTCATTTTTAACATTGGACGGCAGATTTGTGTCCATTAATTTAGTCACAACTTTTGAACTGGATTCACTTTCAGTGTCAGAAAAATCGTTTCTAAAGTCAAAGTCAGAATAGTGATTTGAAGAATCCCAAGTATCATCTGAAAGTACAGATGTGTGGACTTTAGACAAATTTTCTTCACTTGTTAAAACATCTTGTTTTTGAAGTCTATTCTGTAAGCTACGCCCACGGCGAACTTTAACAGAAGAAAGTACCAACGATTTCGGACTGCTTGATCTTGTTCGAAGATTCAATTTTTTAGTAATACTTTTAATTTCAGCTTCGGGAAGTATAGAATTCTTTTTTGGTCTACCCCTTTTTCTTTTTAGCGCAGTTACACTTTCAATTTGGCAATAGTCCAAGCTAGACACTTCTGTACTTTCTTTCTGAACTACCTCATTACTATCTTTTTCTTTTTCAATTACAGAATCTTTTTTAATACCATTGTTGTCATTTTGTTTTTCTGTGTAATCTTTTTCTGGCACATGTCCATTTTGTTCTATGCTGTAGTTCTTATTTACTATACAGTTGGTATCATCTTTTTTACAATCAGATTTTTTTTCTTTAAGATTCAGAAGAACAGTTTTATCTGTTTCATTTGTATGTTGTTTTATTGAACAACAATTTTTATTTTCACTTTTGTTCAAATCTGTTATGCAGTCTGTTTTGATATTGCTTTTATTATGATCTTTCAAGCTTTCTTTCTCCGTAAAAATATCATCTTGAGGACAGTTTTCCACTATATTTTTCTCCTGATCCATTTTGTTGTCTTGTTTTGTAACATTTATGAGTGGATCTATAATGTTGTTACTTTTCTCTTGACTGATTATGTTCTCATTTGCAATATTATTTTTTGAATGATCTACTGAATAAGTGTTTACTCTTTTAGTATTATCATAACTGATAGAGCTTTCATTTTCTACTGTATGTAAACTAAAGATATCTTTACCAGATTTAATCTTCTTGGGTCTACCTCTTGCTTTTTTATTTTTACTATTCATATCTAAAATTAGTATGTTTTCAGTGGAATTTGTTGGTTCATGGTCTAACAGTTTCATACTGGGATACGAGTCACTTATCACAGACCTGAAATCATCAGTTGAATCAATTCTTTGTAATTGTTTGTCATTTTTATTAGATAACTGATTCAATGCTTCTGTGTCATTATTGCTGGACGAAAATTCTTCATCCTGTAAATCAAATGACTGAGTTTTCAATGTTGAAGAACTTCTCAACTCACTACCTCTGACTTTGTTTTGATGAGTTTGAGGTTTGACCTTCGAAAGTAATGTTGGCAACTGATTCATATTCACTTCATTATTTAAAGATTTTCTTTTTCTACCTCTTTTATTTTGTGTAGTCAAAATTGATTTTTCTTTCTGAAACATGTCATCAGCATGTTTTTCTTTTACAGTGGGATTAACTTGATCTTTGACTAGAATCAACTTTATATCATTTCCATCAGAAAATTCATTTATAGCTTTTGTATCAGTAAAATCTGATGACACTTTATTCTGTAAATCAAATGACTCCATTTCAAATGATGAAGAACAGTTCAATACAACACTATCAATTATATTGTCAACATTTTTTGTATCACCTTTTGGTGTTGAAGTTGTACATAAAAGTGGAAACACAATTGTATTAGTTTTATTTTCTTCATTAATTGCAGACTTCTTTCTCCTACCTCTTTTCTTTTTCATAGTAATATCAGGTATTTTATTACAAACTGTGTCTTCTGCATTTGTTTCTTTAGCAGTGTGATTAACATGGTAAATTTCTGGAGTCAATGTATCATTTTCATTACATAATTGATTTGATAATGTAGTGTCATCGACAGATGGTGATTTCTGCAAATCAACCGACTGTGTTGAACAACTGCTTAATTCATTATCCGTTGTTTTTTTAATATTTGATACTTTGTCTTTTGGTGTTAAATTTGAAGAAGAAACTTTAATCTGATTTGTACTCACTTCATTATCTCTAATATTTAAGCACTTCTTTTTCCTACCTCTTTTCTTTTTCAAAATGAAGGCTGGAATTTCAAAATCAATCATTTCTATTACATTGTTTTCTTCATCATTTGGATTTAATGTCGTTTGTGAATCATTATCAGCAATTTCACCCTCAGTTGTTGATTTACTTATATTACATAAATTGTTCATACTTGTAGAAGTTTCACCAGCAGTAGCAGATCTTTCACCACGATTGCTTCTTTCCACATTATCAGATGTTTTTAAATCATCAACATTTTTTTCTGTTTTCCTATGTTCTATTTCTGATGAATTTATTCCATTTTCATATTGAACTTGTTCTTCCAATTTATTTCCTGACGAGGTCTCTCCAACATTTTCACCACAAAGTTCAACAGGAGCTAAATAAACAGTAGTTGATTCTTCCATGGTTGTATTACTATCTGTACCTATTCTGTTAAGTTTAACTTTCCCTTGTTTTTCTATAACTTTTAAGAACACATTCAATGATACAACATTTATAACCGTATCGTTCTCTAATATCTCCAAAGAAGTTGTTTTCTTTTCAGTTTTTACTGGCTGTGGTAACTCTCTAAAAGATTTTAAAATGTTTAGTACAGATCTATGATTATTACAAATGTTTTTGCGTTGACGTTTATCAAGTAGCGAGTTCTCATCAGTATTGTTGATCAATATATTATCTTCTCTCTTTGTGGAATGAATAAGAGATATTTCCCTTACATCTTTAATGGTATGATTACTGGTAGATTCATTATCATCCAAATTCTTCATTTCCTTTGTTTGCAACATTACTTCACTTGTTACTTGATCTCTTGCAATGTTTTCATTTGTTTTTTTCATATTTATATCACAATTTATTTGTTGGGTTAAATCTACTGTTACTGAATTTCCTATACTGTTACTAGTAGTTTTGTTTTCTCCACTTTTTTCAGCATTGTTTGAGTTAACATCATTAACAACAGACACAATACTGGTCTCGCTATTTTCTTTATCCTTATGCTTTTCATTTATTTCAACACTGTTGGCTTCATTAAAATTACCGAGCGTTTTGTCTTTATTTACTCCCTTAGTATAATGTCCAGGCAATTCTTTTTTGGAACAGTCATTGTTATTACTTTTATTTGCAATGTTGTAGTTAATAAGGGACTCATTATCGATTTTACTAAAATTATCTTTAGATTTAAGTGAAGAAGCATCATCATTGCAATGTCCCTCATGAGTAGAATTTGTTAATGTGTTACAAATAACAGATACCAATGTTTTACTATCTTTAATGTTATCCTTTTGTACACTAGTGTGACAACCAGATGAATCATCAACAGAACAATCTATCAATGTTTTATTATTAGATAATTTGTTTAAAGACAGTATATTTAATTTTGTAACAGATAAGTTATCAACTTTATCACCAGACAAAACTGGTGAAATTATTTTCTCAGCTTCGTTATTACTGATTTTAGCTGAAGTTGAACTACACATATCAAGAGTTTCAATTATTTTCACACATGAATTTTGAATAGACATATCATCACCCTCATCCTGGTCCAATAAAAAATCGTCAGCATTGCAAATATTTAGCAAATCATAATCAATGTTCTTCTCTTTATCATCTTTAGATTTTACTCTGAATGTATTACAATTGGAATTTGCCTTATTAACAGAATTATTCACAGTTTTAAATGTGATCATTGCTGGTATTTTATTATTATCTATATTAGTTTTTAGTACATTATCATCATATTGAGAAGTATCATTACATCCATTTTGTTTTACTCCATTTTCATTAGGCGATTTTTCCAACTTGGCCTGTTTTTTTTTATTTGATTTTTTTCTTAGTCCTTTACCTTTACCACAAACATTAGATAAAACTGATAAATTATTACTATTGTTTTTAGTTGCAATGGTAGTACTAAGATCAACAATTTCAATTACTTTGAAACCAGAGTCTTTAATAGGTGTATCCTCGATCTGAGGCAGTAAAAAATCATGTGTTTTCAATTCACTTGAATCGTCCAACATTTCACTTGTCATCTGTCTATCACTCATACTAAAAACATCACATATCACTATATCACTAACCGCATTTGTATCCAAATGTTCTTCAGATTCATCAAACATTATTTGAAAGTCTTCACCCTGATTACACTCTGAATGTTCAATCAATGCAGCCTCACTGAGTGTGTTATCAGTATAAGTTTTGATATCATTAATACTATGTACAGTTAGGATGTTTTTAAAGTTTCTAATTCCACTTACTTTCCTTTTATTTCTCTCCGCCAATTGCTTGCCTATCTTTTTGGAAGTCTGAAGAATCTTTGATGAATATAGATTTTGTATTTCATCTATTCTGGTTAATTTTAGTTGTAATGTTTTCAGTTTCAGACCTAAACCAATAGAAATAAAGATATTAGTAAATTACAAAAAATATATCAAAATTAACAATTACAAGAATAATAGAAAAATATAAATACTGTAGTCAATAATACTGACTAAACTTCCATAGAATGAGTTCAAACGTTTCCAAGATATCATTTAATTGTAATTTAATGAAGCTTAAATAATTCTAACAATTATTACCTAATAAAATTGAAAGTTATGTTTATGTAGGACAAATGGGTAAAAATTGTAAAACTAAACATCTAAAAATATCAACATGACAAAACTGGCAGTTATTCTTTGAAGACTAGCTTCTCCAAACATTAAAAACACACCAATTTATTTCTAGTTCGAAATTTCAAATAATAAGATTTTAATAATCCATTTAACCTTCGAAAATGGTCCCTTCTTATTTTCAAACCGTACTTAAACTTAGACTTAAGACTTTTTATCTTGTAATGGGAATGTTGTAACTTTATTTCTTTAATCTGAGTTCACTGAGTTCAAGAGAGCTGAAGCAAATAACTTAATCTGTTTATTTAACAAATTATGTAATAATTGTAAATATGAAGATGACTTTACTTTAAATAAAAATGCCATACGTTGTGCGACAATTGTAATAATATAAAATATATGAATTTTGTTTTTATTAAAAAATTGCTTATTGACTTAAGTTGGGCGCCATTTTGTAAAACTTTCTTTACAAAAATAAAAATAATAATATTAAAAAAATTAAATTAAAAAAATTAATTAATTGAGAATATTAATTTTTTATGGGTTGTGAATTCTTTTGAAAAAGTGTACTAAATGGAATACTGGATGGAAAGTAGAATCTTTTTATACTGAAATGAACATATTTATGAACATAGACAATTTACCATAAATCATAACATCATATCAAGAATTATTATTCAAAAAAGTCATTCAACAAAAGAATTTAGTTTTAATTATAATTTATAAAATTCAGAACCTAGTTCCGTTGAAACAAAATTATTTCAAGCTTTGATACAACAATTTACCTTTTAAAAAAAAATTTCGTTCATATATTAAAATGTTCAATTTAAATTTTAATCCAGATCAAAAAAGAATTTTTATATATTCCAAATTATCAAAATTACTCTTGAAACAACATATTATAAATATCAAACAAATAAAACATAATTATGAATATTGAAAGTTTTATACGAATCTACAAGTGCTTAAACAATCATTTTTCTTAACATATATTTAGAACAAAATGCGTGTTTTACCAGACACGTTCACTTGGTTAAAACACATTTGTAACTTTTCTAGACTGAAGTCCCGTAGCACAGTTCATTGCTATTAAAAGTCACTTCTCTTAAGATGTCGTCATTGTCCTTGTCCGAACACAATTACACGCACGACCTTGAATGTTCAATGTAGATTTACATACACTTTCGGTAGTCCAAATGTCATTAGTTTAATACCTTTAAACATTGTTTGTTAATATAAATCTTTAATACCGAACAAAACACTTTACTTTTTACTTTTACTATGTGCAAAGCTTAACTCACTAGTTCTGACCACGTGGTTTCACTTCATGGTTCATTTCAAACTATTTAAATCAGTTTTTTAGCTGAATAAATCACTTTACTAATAATATACAACATTGTTCATTAAAATCATTTACTATTATCAAACATAGCACTTCCTATTTACACTTTTTTCCTGTCCCAACTAGGACTCGCCAATTTAGGCAACCCATCGCTTCGAGATACTTCTTGTAGACTGAAGCAATGTTCGCTACCGCTCAAACCTTCTTTTGTAAAACACATGGTTTGCATTTTTCTTAATTTCAATGTTTTTAATCACTCTAATTATATCTATACATAGGATACATTTCTCTGACTACTTTCTATTATTCCTTTGTTTTCAAATTTTGTCTCTTTTAAGTTATTAAAGGAAATTAGACGAACTATTTGTTATAGCGTACGCCTCTTTCCTTTCTCACCTCATCCAATTATGTACAAGCTCCAAGATTCATGCTCTTCATGCGCTAGATTCAAATTAAAAAATGTACAATGTTATAATTAAGGCAGGAACAAGCCTAATATCCATGGTTGTAAGCCTCTAGTGGTTCATATCCACAACAGACAGCTGTTTGCCCCCCCCCCCCACACACACATACACACACGCATATCTACCACATTGTGGAAAGTACTGAATAGTGGAAACATCGGAGTTATGTACACCGGGAGATAGTCTATGACAACACCAGTTTAGAAATGAACTTTGTTTTTTTTAACACACCAACTAAACCCATGATACTCGTACTTGTAATTGTGAAAACTTTCCACTGTTTTGTGTTATGCGCCAAATGTGTAAGAGTTTCTATAGTTATATACGGTGCATGGACTGTGTGTATCCCCGCCACAATCCAGCCGTGCGCTGTTTCCAAGGGAACTGTTCGAATGGTTTGGCCGTGCTTGGAGTGCGCTGTAGACTTCTTCACATCTTTCTTGACATGATGAACTGACTCAGACACCTGCCTCTACCCCTCAGCCTACATCCTCTTCCCCGTCTTTCCAACTACCTGCTCATTGTTCTGTTTTGTTTTTTTATGTGGTGCTATCGGTCTTTGCCTGCCACCAATTTTCCTTCAATTTTTATTATTGTCAGTTAACAATAATTGTCCCTTGATATATGATTTACTTTTGATTATTTTCATTTACTATGTTAATCATAGTTAATATTTAAACCACTATCATTTTTACTTTTCTGGTCATTATGGTATATTATTGAAACATCTTACAGTAAGAAAAAAATTCCTTTTCTATTTTTGAGTGTTTTGTGTCCTTGTTAATTATATTTATTGGTCATATCATTTTTAATCAATTATAATCACGAAAAATAAACACCTTAAAGTTTAAAGAGTTATCAAACACAAGATGGTACATTAATGTATGCCTATACCTTGTACTATATGACTGGACTTTTCTCAGTACGCTTTATACTTAAATATGCAATTGTAGTATGGTATTATTTTGTAATACTTGCTAATGTCGGTTAATTGAGAAAGTTTGTATCAGTAATCTGGTTCGTTAAGGTTTGCTGAAATGTGTACCCAAATCCTAAATGCATACGCCAAATAGTTTTAAATCAACATAATTTTGAGGCAAGGACATCCAATAAATAATTTATTATTAAAAAAAAAAAAAAGATAACATCATCTACAGTACATGTGAGAAACCTTAATGAAACCATCAGTTAGTTGGTAATACGTTTAAAATTAAGTTTTGTAACTATCGACAATTACCGATGGGATGTGTAATAAGGAAAATGTTTGTCTATCATGACTGCTTAAGGCTAAATTCACAATTTTTTTTTAGAACTGGACTTCATCTAAAAAAAAGAATAAGAAACGTGGAATTATTATTAATAAACCTGTATTAAAATAATTCAATCACTGACTCTACTGTCATACCTAATTAGTTATTCAATTCTTTACCTCCTAGAAAATTTAAACTCAAAATGGAGGTGGTATTTAAAAATTGCCAACTTTTTAATTTTTGTGGCTCAAAGTAAAAAAGTCCCACAAGGAAAATCAATTTAAGGCAAATAGTTGTAAGCATTGTTCAACTGGAAATACAATATGCGGTATTTTACAAATAAACCAGTTTAAGAATAATTAAATATATTATAAGACTTACCGTCACAATAGTCTAATTTGTCTGTAGTTATCTCACTACGGCCGTTTCGGCTATTCAGCCATTTTCAAGTGTTATGCGGGTATTACCGTTGTCTTAGTTTAAAATAGAAATTACGAACACACGACACATAACAAACACACAAGTTCTTTAAACATTTAAAACATGATGTAGTAGGCCCACTGTCACAACGCGTACTCTTATAACGTGGTAAGTCTTATAATATATTTAATTATTAATCAGTAGTCGGAATGGCGAAAACAAATATGTTTAAGAATAACTTAATGATATAAGTATGATAAAATTTATCCAAAAATATTTGGTACAACTTTTATACTTTTGAGGGCATATATGGTTTCACGTAAAAACACGAAACAAATGAAAAGCTTCTACATAGGAAAAAGGTCATCTCAATATATAGTTGTATACTCGTATACATACTACTGTCCATTGTTCATAGTTTATTTGTTCACTGTAAAATTCCTGAATTGTACATTCCAAGAAATTGTTTTTGTTTTCCCAGAAGTTCTTATTCCCGATTGTCTCCATTTAAATCAAATTTAATCCAGTCCTGTAGTAAAATTATTGTTATTTTGTGTTTTTCCGTTATGTTATGACACTCATTCTACACCAAAACTAAGTGATTTTATAAGTTTTAAAATCGAACTCTAACGATTATGATAAAATAAGTCTTTTATGTCCTAAGTAAAACGTATAGGCAACTACCTGGGAAAAATAATAAAAAAGTAACTGCAATACTCAATGTATAAAATTCCATATTCTTCATTGATTTTAAAAAACGACTAGTAATGAGTTTTTGTAGTTAAACTATTTTTGAAAGTTAAATTTTTCACCAAAAACATTATATTTTACATTTTATTACAGCTAAATCATTTGTAAATGTTAAATCTAATTATATTTGCTATGAAATAGTTACTCTGTGACTAGTATTAAATAAATAACATTTATGCAGGTTAACAATTTTTTATAGTTTATATTTTAAACATATACATTAAATTTTACAAGTTTTAATCAAACGTTTTAGTGCAAACTCCTTCAATGGCAAAAGGATAATCTTGTCATATGCAACACAATACAACAGAATAGCTAAGATCCGACAACCATATGAAAAATAATGACCGTGATAAATGGAGTGTGATAACGAAAAGGTAAACAACGCACACACTGTTATTTGTCATCAGAAGTTGTATTCTGATATCCTCTACAAAAGTATAAATCAAAATCTTTCTTAAATTTAAATCACTTTTTATAGCTCCATAAAAATAGCATACTTGTAGCAACATAGGCTATCACGCTTTCAATTTTACAATTTAATCTTCAGATTTAATCAATAAATATTATTTTTCCAACTATTTGTGGTTGGTAGTTGTCGTGGTGCCAATCACATTTATTTGAATTTGAAATTATTTTTCACTTATTATATATATTTGTCTTGTTGTTTAAAAGCAATAACAAAAATAATCTGACAATTGTATACAACCTTCTCAGGCACCTCCAACAATCATTCAGTTTAACAAAATATGTAATCTTTTTGGTCTGGGCAATATTTTACTTTCTACGTATTATTATTTTATTTCAGCACTTGTTTTATATAAAAATAATACTACTAAAACAAACTGTGCAAAAACGTTGCACAAACTTTCAAACTCATGTATCCTCCAAAAACCAAATAAAAACAAACCAAAATTATTCGTCACCAAAAACGTCAGTCTAAAATTTTTTTACTAAAATATTTATTTATATGTTTTAATAAGGGCGTAAACTTGCTTAGCCTGTACCATAAACACATCCTTGGCAGAAATCTTATTTGATTGAAATCACGCTTTAAAGACTTTAGGACTTTTAAAGATTATAGGTCAAACTGGGAGAAATTTTAAAATTAGATTAGGGGAACATGATAGAATTTGGAGGCTCGGTTAAGATGACTATAGTTTTGCTAATCACTTAAAAACACATAATGTTCCAGATTTTCATTCTAACATAAACTTCGATATTTTGCATATATGTAATAAATTTAAAAAAATTAAATCTTCAAGAACCATTAGAAATTAATAGAATGGTTAAAAATTTGTTAATTTTAAATGAACAATTAGAATTAAATAACTCCCCACTCATCAAACCTTTAGCCAGGTCATAGTCCTTTGTCCCCCACTATCTACATATTCCAATTTAGGTTACAATGGGGAATATCCAGCTATTGTTTGTAATGTGCACTGTACCTTAGTCTTGTAAAATACTTTCACAATGCTGTAACTACGAACCCATGGTTTCATTAAATTTGTGGTTATATTAACCCTAGATTACTTTTCTTAGTTCATTGTTACGTGATCACTTTTCATTCGTAAATTTTACTACATTTTGTTTTTATTTTTATTTTTTAAACTTTACTTTGTAATCCTTAAATTTTAACTTTAACTTGGTTACTAAAGAAATGGTTGTTTTAAGATTTGAAATATGAAAATAAACCGGGAGATTTATAATGGTCTATAGAGAAGACCATGTGAGTCAAATGAATAACTGAAAATAAATATTAAAACAAGGGTAATAAAAAATTTATTATAGATTTCCAAAATATTAATTTGAGGTATAAAATGTTAGTTGTAAGTTGTAATAAATGTTTAAGTGATATATTGTGTTGTGAAAATGGACAGGACATGTTGTTATATGGATGGTTTAAGTAATGTCCGTGGTGCAAAGTATGTGAACAGTTTTTGCTGACTTTGTAGATCTGAAATGGACGCTTAATTGTGAGATCTAGAGAAGCTAACAGTCTTAGGGAAGTGTTTGAGTTGGTAGGATGTGTTTTTAGAACAGTCTTAATCAGACACAATTTTGTGTTGAAAACATTTTAAATATTTTAGTAAAAGTTAGTTAGAGACATCTGAGCTGGTGGCATGTGTTTTAAAAAGTTGCATAGGAACGTTTAAGATGGTAGGATCTGTCTTAAAAGAGTCTTAAGGTGGCATCTGACTGAGTCAGACTATTATTTTCGTTAAAAGATATTTATGGACAATGTAGTGTAAATGTTTTTAAAAGAGTCTCAAAGGAATGTCAGGGATAAAGTAAATAGAAGGGACAGTTTGAAATTGATTGACTGTGGAGTGTGTAAGAAAGTGATGAACACTTTGAATAGGACTGTGAATTTGAAAAGACAACTTGAGATCGTCAGCGGGCTTATTATGTCTGCAATGAACCTCCACTTCAGGAACGAGGGCTGCTCACCACAAAGAACATTCACCATGGAGATGGCTACCATGTGATAACAAAAAATGATAGACAATTTTATATAAATTTTTTTATAAAAAGGACCAATGGTAAAAAATATGTTAAAATTTGTTTGAATAAATAGTTGTAATGTAAGCAGTAATTTTAAAAGATTTAATCTAAATTCTAAATAAAAAATAATATAAATATTATGAGTATAAAGAAGCTCATAACAAATATAATCAGTAAAAGTTGCAACTAATTAAAGTAGAATCATTAAAATGAATTTTGGTCTCTTCAAGACAGGATAATTTTAAATTTACGATAAAAATAATTTCAGATAATATACTAAAGATTGTACCATGAATATATATATATGTGTATGAATAACTATAATAAATTACCATGTTTAGTTTCAGCAGAAAAAATAAGGATTTTTATTTACCAGACCAACACTGTTAGTACACTTTTAAAAGAAAAACACGACCCTGAGATTATTTTAATTTAAAATAAAATTATATATTTTCAAAATTGATGATTTAATTCCATCTGGCGCCCTTAGCTGAGCAAATTTTTTTAATAAATTCTTAATGCCAAACAGTGTCAATTTTAAGATTAATCAGATTATTATTTTTTAACCCTCTCTTTCATTTAATATTTACAACTTTAGTGATGACTATTTTTTATATTAAATCCTTTATTGTTTTTAAGTGTTTATAAAAATATTTAACATTGAATTCCTACATATTTTAACTGTAAAAAAAAAAAAAAATGTTTACCACCACTACAAGTACGTTTAAAAAAAAATTAATCTGGAAAAAAATCGAAAAAAAATAAATATTATTTTATTGGAAAAATTAATCGGATATTCATAAAATACATCATTTTTAAGTGTTTACTTTATATAAAAAGAGGAAAATGATTTACAATAAGTTCATTAGGTAGAATGCAAAAATACCAAAATTAGAGTCCTGTCTTCACTGAGAATCACATTCCTTGCAGTGATTAGTAACTTAGTAGTAACACTTAGTAGCTAAATCAAACACTTTGAACTCTAAAATCACTATTTACACAATAAACTATTTACAACACTAAAAAACTAACAATATAAAAACAATATTTTACAAAAAAATATTCAAACACTTAATAGTTAAAACTTTCGCAAACACTATTCTTTAGTAATATATACGACGTGAGCTTGAGTGCGGTAATAACGGTTCAACCTTGAGCTTAGCCGAAGAGACATTGGCCTCTATTCACAATGGTGGAAAGGTAAACAAAAAGACAGAGCGTGTGCGTCTTTTGTCTACGAGTTCTCCGAATTTTACAAAAGGCCGGTGTCGTAATTTTTACGAATGAGTAGTGTTCTAGGGTTAAAAAATAAAATTGTTTGATTTATTTAAATGGAGTACCACCTACGGTCCTTAGCATAAATAAAAAAGGAATGGTTTTAACTTCAATATTTTGCACTAAAAATTGAATACTCAAACAGATATGTGCAAAAATGCATTTTATGTTATGGTAAAACCTAAACTTTTGTAGTTTCAGATTTTCCCATTTTTTGGATATTGATCTTTATATGCAGACGGAGTAGATGTACAAATTTATTTTTTATTTAACTCTGTACGACCAAATGTTACATTAATAATAAGCTCTAAAGTTTTTATGAATTTTCCCTCCAAAACATTATTTTCGTCCAAAATCGTGTTATTTATAGGTATTAGGATTTAATTTTAGGGATCTGTAGATGTTAACAGTGTTGTGCTAATGTTGAATAGTAAGGGTCTCTGGAGGAGTTTTTGCATTAGGTGGGATAGGATTTGTGTTATTATATAACCCATACTTTTGTAATTTCAGATTTTCCCATTTTTTGCATATTGATCTCTATGCAGACTGGGTAGACGTACAATTATATTTTTTATTCAACTCTCTACGACCGATGGTTACCTTAATTATAAGCTCTAGTGTGTTTGTAAATTTTCCCTGCAAAACATTATTTTTGTCCTAGATCGTGTTATTTGGAAGGTATTAGGATTATATTTAGGGATCTGTAGACATTAATGGTGTTGTGGTAATGTTGATAGTAAGGGTCTCTGGAGGAGTTTTTGCATTAGGTGGGATAGGATTTGTGTTATTGTATAACCTATACTTTTGTAATTTCAGATTTTCCCATTTTTTGCATTTTGATCTCTATGCAGACTGAGTAGACGTACAATTATTTTTTTTATTAAACTCCCTACGACCGATGGTTACCTTAATAATAAGTTCTAAAGTTTTTATGAAATTTCCCTCCAAAAGAGTATTTTCATCCTAGATCATGTTCTTTTGAAGATACAATATAAGGATTTAATTATAAAGATGAGTAGACCTAAAAGGTGTTGTGGTAATATTGAATAGAAGATGTCTCTTGAAGAGATTGGGCATTATACTATAAAAGTGGGAGTATGGGTGAACGAAGGGTCACTTCACTTATACAAGCACAGATGATTAGAGTGACCTTTGATTTTGTACATGAGAAAGTTTGTGCAATGTTATTTTGTAATTATGGTTTATAATAGTAACCCTATAATACTACACATTTTTTTTAATAAAACACCCTGTATATTTAGCTATAGATCACAGTATTAGATCATACTGTGTAGCATTATAATAAACCAATGACACACTATTTTTGTCTTCTTCTTCTTTTTGTTTTAAAATGAATAACTTTCAGTTTATCATTGCCTAAAAGAAAGAAAAGGTATGAAATAAAGACCTGTAGCCCTTAAATACTCTAATGGTATTAGGGTTGGAAAAGAACTACAGTTGATCAAGAAAGACCTTGTACAAAATACGAAACAAATCTAACTCTTGGGCTTGCCACACACGTATTCACTATAAGTAAGCTCTTGAATGAACTTTACTCTCGTCAATAAAAGCTTGTTTTTCATCAAGTAATATTTTCGCAGATGATGCGTTAATAATACAAGAGAGAAAAGCTTAGGCAAAAAAAAAATTTTTTTTTGACTGACAACTACTGAACTGTCACTTTTGATGACAAATAATTTTGGTTTGGTTTTGGAAAAAAAAACAATAATAATTCTAATCAAAATACTTTTTAATAGAGTTTGCTTACCTTTAACAACAGATTGATGCTCCTCTTCCTCAGCAGCTCTCTGAGCTAAAAAGTTGTGTGTTATGTATTGTAGACTTTTCTTTGACATAGGGCAAGGTTTTTCTGCAGGGAGATCATAATTTAATTTGGAACTATCTGCTGGATCATCTTTAGTAAAATAAAAAGCATTTTGGAGAGCCTCTGATTCTGATAATTTATTTTGGTTTGTTTGAAAGAAATCTTCTCTATAATTATTTATTTTAATTGTTGCAATACTATTTTCAGAACATTCTTTGTTGACATTATCTTTAGTTTTATCTTCTGTATATATATTTACAGTTTCTGTTTTTTTAATTGTTGCAAGTTTATTACATGATTTAGTTTTTACTTTATCAGCTTTAATCTTTCTTCCTCCTTTAGTTTTTTTGGTATATTTTGTTAACGGAGCACTATCGTCTCCCTCATCAACTAATCTGTCTAAACATTTATTAACCATAACTCTATAATCATGATCTGAATCTATAACAGTAGATTCTTTAAGTGAATTGTCATTTACTGACAGATTTTGAATTGCAGTTAAATGTAAATTTAACGGCTTTGTTTTGTTACCATTATTGACAGGTTTAACAGGTTTTTCTCTTTTATTTTTAACACACCTCTTTGTATCAATATTAATTATAGTTGGTTCAGAATCAAAATCTTTATTTCGAGTTTCATTTTGTGATATACATTCTGTACTTTCAAATACTACATCAATTTCTTGATTAACTTCCTTAGTATAAAGCTTTTGAGGTATCTTTTTTATATCTTCAATAAGAATACAATCTTCGCTAGAATTTTCTATAGAATTTGACAAAGAAACATTATTCAATTTATTTCCAAATAAAGAAGATTCATTTTTAGTTGAATCTATTGGTTCTTGTTCTAAAACATTTACTTCTGCTAAATCTAATGTAGGATCTTCTAGTTCAGTTGAACCAGTTTCATTAATATTGTTAGATGAAAATTCGTTTACTTTTTTCCTTCTTCTTCTCTTAATTGTTTTTGGCTCATTCTGGGTTTCAATATCAACATTGTTCATTGGTATTTCTTCATTAGCATCAATTTTTCTGTTAATATTATTATATAATAATCCACTTTCTACTTTAGTCTTACAAGACCTTTCTCTGCTCCATCTTGGATTTTCATTAATATCTTTTTCAGTTGTTCCTCTGGAATTTCTTCCCCTTGTCCTTCTGGTTACAGTGGAACTTTCGTCATCAAATATTTGAATTATTGACATATTAGTATCTTTTAGTATTGTTAATTCAACAGCTTCAACACTTGTGTCCAAACCTTTAATTTTCCTTTTAGGTTGTCCTTTTTCTAAATCGGACAATATTAAATTCTCTTCACTCTTATTTTTTAATTGATTGGTCAAACTTGCTTCAATTTCCTTTTCTATTTCTATAGTACTTTGACAATTTAGCTTCAAAACTTCATTATTCTGAATTATACTATTCCCTTTAGATTTTCTAACATATTTAGCTCTCTTATTTTTATTTTCATTTGAATTCTCACTCACTTCATTTTCTTCAAGTTTACTTACTTCATTGTTTGTATCTGTTTTGTTCTTCAAATCATTACCTTTATTTTTAACATCAATAGTAGATTTATTTGTTGTAATCGGCAAGTGTGCCTTATCATCTTTACTTGGATTATCTTCTTTACCTTTTGATTTAGCATTTCCACTATTTTTAGACGTTGAAATTTCTTTTGTGGATTCTTTCTCGATTGATTTGTTTTTCTCCTTTTCATTTATATTTAAAGTAGTGCTACTCTCCGTTTTTTCTTTTTGAAGTTCAGATCTTTCAATGTTTATGACATCTGATTTTTCATTTAGATTTTGAGAATTTTCAGAATTTCCATTATTTGATTTCGTGTTAGATTTTTTCATGATGTTTTTACTTTGTTCTTCGGCTAAAATATTATCCACTAAATCGTTAATTTCAGTTTTACTGTCTTCGGAAGATGATGTCGATGAACTAAGAACTTGTAATAATTTATTTATTTTGTTTTCTAAATTAATTTTCTTTTTATATGATGGATTTGCATCTACAGTTTTAAGTTTGATTTGAGAAACTGGATCATTTAAATTGGTCTTTGGAAGTTCAAACAATTTTTCCTCTGTACTTTCTGTTTGATTTTGTATTTCTAATATCTCAATTTCATCTTTAGTTGTATTTATTTTGTTAATGTTTTTCTTATCTATTGTCTTGGTTTTTTCGTTTTCATTTTTCTGATCAGTTTCACTACTTTGTAAACTTATACTTTCTATTTTATTTGTATCTTTGAAAGATGTATTCTGAGTCTTACCTTTTGATTCCCCATCTTCTGTATTTCTGTTTGCACATTCATCAATTATATGTTCTTCAACTAAATTTTCACAAGAAATTAGTTTTACTGATTCTGTTTTAATATTTTCATTCTTATATGAAACATTGCCTTTTTCATTTATTGTAACTTTAAGGGTATCTTCTTTAACTGAATTACTTTTGATATTTTTATTCATATCAGCATTATCAATGCTCTTACCAACAGTATTTATATTATTTTCATTACAAATCTTGTTATTTACATTGGATTCTTGTTTTAGAAAGGAATTTGTTGGTGATTGGTTCTTATCACTTTCTGAACAATTCAGTTGGATTAAAGGTGAATTTGATAAATTATCGTCTGAACTTTGAATGTCACTCAAATCACCAAGGGTTGTATTGATAGGATCATAAAACTCTTTTTCTTTATTCATATTTTGTTTAAAGTTAGATATGTTTCTCACTGATAAAACAATTTTATTATTTCCAATTTTTGTGTCTTCTATACTTTTAATTTCATTTTCTTTAACTGTCTTACTTGTATCATCAAATACATTTTCTATCTCTTGAAAATTAATAGGTTTTACAGGTCTTGGTTTAAAGTTAAGTGTAAATTTATTTTTTTTATCAGTATTTTCTTTCAATTTTTCTATTTTATTATTATTGGCAATCGGATCGTCATCCAAATCTCCAATAGTTACAGACTTATTTATTCTTTGTTTCTCGTCTCCTTTTCCAGTTTCCTTAAATCCTGGGTTAATGTCATTAATTATAATACAATCATCATCATTTTCATCTTGTTTGCTTTTACTGCTTACATTTCCCACCCCATCTGATTTATTTTCTATTTGTTTGGATTCTATAGAATTAATCATTTCTTTGATCTCATTACTGTTAGGGTTATTTTTCGAATATGAATTTGATGTTGGCTTAAAATGACTGTGAACACAACACATAGTTTTAAAATTAGATGCATCGACTGGAACTGTTCCACCTTCGAGTTGATTCAAAAAACTTTGTTCTTTCTTCTCTCCGGGTTTGAGCACATCCAAAAAAGTTTGGTCTGTTTTCAAACCTCCTTTGAAATGATCTAAACTGGGTTGGTCTAAGCCTCCTTCAAGCTGGTTCACAAGATTTTGATCTTTTTTAACATGCTGGGGCCATGTAATTTGAGGCTTCGTAGATATTTCCCGTTGCTGAATATTTGCTGTCTTTGTAATTGTTTGTTTTGAAATATCAACAATACTAACATTTCGAGGTTGATTAGCAACATTTGGTGGATATGGATTATGTGCAGCATTTTGAAATTGTGGCATCCCCATAGGGTAATGAAACTGTTGTTGGTTTATAAATGGAAAACGGGGTTGATTGACATTTTGATGTAAAACCATTTCTTGATCAAACCTGCCCATTAGCTGTGGAGGAAACATATGTGGTGGATGTAAATTGGGATGAGGCATCATATAATTATTGTACTGGTAATGGCTAAGATCTGGATTCATATAAGGAGTCAGAGTTCCTGGAGGAGCAGAAGGCAGAATGTTTGGATTTGCAGCGCTTATAAAAGGAACATAATTGGTGTATGTAGTTACGACTATTTGTTCTGTTTCTTCTTCTAGTACACCCACTTTAGTAGTTGTTGGTAACGGAGGAGGTGGTGCCGTCGATATGCATGGAGGTGGCGCCGTCGATATGCATGGAGGTGGAACAGTGATATCTGGTATCTTAGGCGATGGTTGAGGTGGGGGTAGTAAAGAATTTGTCTGATGCTTTGGTGAAAGACTTGTCTGAAATCAAACAATTAACTTCATTAAGAAAAATAGACAAAATATATCTATATCAAAAGCAAAGTGTTACAAAATAACAGCTACAGGCAGTCCTTTAAAAAATGAAAAAGGTTCTTGAAAGTTTTGTATTTGAGCCGAGTTACGCCAAAGTTAAACAAAACCACTTCTTTTAATAACTAAAATCCTTTTTAATGTAAACCTACTTGATCAATATAAATACTAAGCTGTAGTACAGTACATATAACATTCTATTTGTTGCTAGGCTAAAAATAGTCCCCATCATATGCGGTTTCGCTTTACGCGGACTTTGCCGGAACGCATTTATCGCTTATATCAGGGACTACTTGTACTGTATTATGAAAGTACGACTTAACATTATAATAAGCTTAATTTTAGTTAATATTGAAATGTATACTAACATATAATATATTAATATTTAAATTTTATATTTTTAGACATCATATTTGAATAAATATTGTGTTTTAGTTTAGATCGGTTATTATAATATTTTCAACTAGTTGTGTTTGGAGGGAGGAGCATAATATTGTTGGACACCAAACAAAATACATAAACCTATTGATATACTGACTGACACTCAAAAATTTTCTACTGAAATACTTGTTTTTTTATAAGTAACTACAATATGTTATACTTTTTAAAGTAATATTTATTGAAGCGTGTGATTTATTTTATTAATTCACTATATAGGTCTGCAATTAAACTATTTTTGTGTGTTGTGTGACCACATATGTGAATATGATAGTAAATGTTTTTAGGCCAGGACTAAAAAAGCTGTGAAACCTAAAAGCCTTAAATTCTACCCTCTATACATCAAGGGAAATGTTGTGACAGTTGTAAATATCACAAAGACACCACGTTGACTGCTGATAACATAAAACATATAATCAGTAAAAAAGCTGATAGTACCTAAAGACTGTTACCTAGTGAAAAAGCAATGTTATGGGAAATAGAAAACACTAATACCAGTTATACAAACCATTAGGCTTTGTGACAGACAACAAATACCATTAGAGGTAAACATGATTCTTGTTGAAGAGGCCTTCATGAACCAGCAAACCATTATGGTAACTTACATGGCTTGCTTTGATTTAGAGTTAAAGTTGTGATTTAGAAACTTGCAAAGGAACATGTTCTACTACCCAAACGAAAAAAGCAAGGGGAAAACTTATTACCTCTCTGTGTGGAACAAGTTGGATACAGCACCATGATGCAGCAGTAATGGTGTTTGAAAACTTTTCAACCTGTATTACTGCGCTAACCAAGAGTTCAGGCTCATTCTCTGATTGACTCATTATGCCACTTTCAATTTATTGGAAGTACTTTTATCTTGAATATTATACTACCCACAACATACAATATTTTTGAGACATTGTAGAATAAACAAATAGAGTATTTCAAGCTCTCAAGAATATATCTGACATTATAGAGACATTACCTGCCAGGCATAGATAAACAAACAATTCAAAAAATATAGTCAGTAAAATATTTACAGAAAAAGTAAATATAGTGAAGAAGTCTCTCATATTTGCAGATTGCAAATAACCATCTGTAATGTACCATATACCTCACCAGAAGAATATTATTGTTATACATTTCATATGTTGATGATTTTTGTAATGCATTAAAAGAACGGTTCCATAAACAAATGATTATTTCATGGCAATGTGTTCTTCCAAAGTTCTGCAACTGGAACAACTTTTGTCACTAGATCCAGTTATGTTCTATGAGAGAGATTTGTGTTACAAAAAAGGAGTTCAGAGTGAATATTTATTAAGTGAATTCATGAAAGTAAAAAGGAGATTTTTAAAACTGATATTGGTGCCATTCTAATTATGTGATAAGGTTTATTGTCCGATTACTTATGTATTTATGTATGTAAAATTTTAGCTGTTCTGCCTATTTCTACTGCAACCACGGAAATAAATATATCAAGTCTTAGACAATTAAAATCATATTGAAGAAATATAACATCTGAATTTTGATTAACTGGACTTCCTTTACTCTCAATTCAATAAAGACATTTCAATTGTAATGTTCACAATTTTGAGATCTTTATATCAAAATATATTTGATTGGGAGAAATGGAATAGTTGCAAGTAACATGATTAATCAATAAACATAATGAAATTATTAAAAGATTATATTGCATGGATTATTTGCGTTAAAAGACAAAATACTACAATTCAGAAGAAGTTGAATGTAGACAGAATCGCTACCTTTTCTTAATTGCATTCAATCTGATAGATTGATACCAAGGTCATTATGTTTACTTGGACACAACAAATGACATGTTTTTTTAAATATTTTAAGAAAGAAATTATAAAATTGGGTGATGTAACTTTACTACATTTTTTAATGTTTCACCGAGAGTGGAGGAAACAAAAACCTTGCACTCTCTAGTAACTATTATAATTGTAAGATTTTAAATATTGTAAGTCTCAATAAGCTAAAGAGAGAAAGTTTTATTTTTGAAATTGTTAGATAACAAATAAATGAAATTAGGATTGTTTAAACAAAATTGGTGAAAGTTTTTTTTTAGATGTACTACATGGTTTGATGTTCATGTACTACATCTAGGGGGTACTGTAATGTTCACAATTCTGAGATCTTTATATCAAGATATATTTGATTGGGAGAAATGGAATAGTTATATGATTAATCAATAAGCATAATGAAATTATAAAAGATTTTATTGCATGGATTATTTGCGTTCAAAGACAAAAAACTATAAATCAGAAGTTGAATGTAGAAAGACAGACGAGATTTCAGAGTTGTTAAATTTACAGGATTATGTATGTGTGTGATTTAGAAACAATCGGAAAACTTATAAGAGATGTTAGTTTAAGATTTCATAATTGTAATAAAATTAAGTAATTTGGTATGCCTAATGAAATTAAGAAAGAAAAAATTTTTTGTAAAATAATTAGAATTAGTTTTGTCAGAAATCAGAATATGTGGTATTAAGAAAACCGATGGAAGGAAAGTGTGTAGTGGGGAGATGCATAATCCTAGATGTCAAAAAAATACTGACTACTAGCAAATGAGTTTCTGAGAAGAGTAGGTCTGAAAGAAGGAATGCTCGAACTCCATCATAAGCTGATCGCTTGATCTTCCAGAGCGATGTTCAATGCCCATTGTGTAATTCAGTACTAAAAAATAGTTTTTAACATTGAACTTTAAAGTAAAATCAGTAAAATTACGCCTTGGTATGAGCATGAAATTGAGTTTTTTATAATTTTAACATGAACAATTAAGTAAATTGAACTTTTTACTTTAAGAGCTCGGATTAATAGCTTAATTAATAAATTAAAGAAAAACCATATAAAACATAATTTTTTTTTAAAAGAAAACAGTCATAATTACTTAAATAAGAAAACTATTGTTTCCAAAGTTTGATTATAAATGAACTTTCAGTTGGAACGTCATAAGTAGTGTGTGACATTTACTATTAGTGAATTAAATAAGAAAAAGTACTTTATGAACTTTAATTTGAAATTTGAACTTTATGTATAATTTTAATATAAAATGTTTGTCATTTACAGGACTTTTGTTATATAATTTGTATGTTATAAAATGTATGTATTTCAGGAGGAGTTAAGCAAACTGCTTAAGCAAAATATGTATGTTTAATATATATAAAAATGTTTGTAAATAAATGTATGTATTTAGAAATTTTTCATGATCAATTAACATATATGAGTAGGCTACATTATTCCGAAATTCACGACCCAAGGAAAAAGTAAAATAAATAAGTGTTTGTGCTTTTCTCACAAGATTGGCACCTGACAATTTAAAGTAACTTCTCCCCAGTATAAAATTAAATAATAAATAAACTCAACCCTTCAGATTTAAGTAAAAGGTGATGAAATAAATTATTACACAGTAAGTGATGAAGAAATTCTTCATACATTTGTTAGTGTACCAAGAGAACTAGATTTTGTTTTGTAAAATAAAATTTCACCACATGAACTGTACTCTGCACTCTTATTCAAATTTTAAAAACAGTACAAACAATAATAAGTTAACATTTTTAAAAAGGTTAGTATTTTCTTACAATATCATAAACAGTGAAACAATTATTTCAATTGTGCAATATTCAAGATAGAAATAACAATGATAACTTAAGACTACTCCCTCTTCAAACCTACTATTTCTACCTAATTACTTGTTCTTGTTATTTGAATTACCTGATAGATGGTGCCACTTGTGAGACTATCACTAAGAAAAAATAAAAAAATTATAATACTTTTTTATATATTTTTTAAATTTTATTGTACAAACCTCAGTACATACAGTTGGTTTAACACATTTATAGTAAACTATAAAAAGTTTAATTGATATAGATAATTTTCAGGGGTTAGCTCCCCAGCGTTCGTCTCTATCTAAACATTACTAAGAAATTTTTTAAATTTTATCATACTCATCATAATCAAACTACTTGATACAACAAAAATTTACCAGTTTTATATATAGGTGTTGATTAGATTAATGAAGCACCACAATTTCAATAAAATTAAAATCAACAAGAATCTGATACCTTGACACAATAAGAATCAAAGTTGAGGTAAAAAAATTAAAAACATTGTGGAATATTTCTCCCGGTGAATTTTTTTTTTGTAAATAACCTTTTTTTAAATTTGAAAATCAACTCCCATTTAAAAAAAGATAGAAATGGTGTCAAATTATTTCTATTGATAGGATTGATGGACATTTTATAGTAATGTGTCAAAATTTTCATAAGGTAAAATTCAGCTGAAATTTCTATATTTGAACTTTGTTAACCTTTTGATGCCCGACTTATGATCAGTATAATACAAGCTCCAGCCCGGGTATTTTTCGCAAATTTGCAGACATTATTATGAAAATTCATATAAAATCTAAATATGAAGCAAACCTATCAATGTAATATTTTTTTTGTTCAGAAAGAACAGGGGAATATGAAAATTGTATAAAAAGTTACATTATCTAGGCCAAATTATTATTATTTTTTACTTTATTTTTATTTTTTTAAATTTTATATTGAAATTTCAAAAGTAAAGTTATAGTAAAACTATAATTTTTTTTTATTGTAAAATCGTTACATACATTTTGTAGGAAATTTAATTCCCTACACAAAAATGTATATATATATATATATATATATATATATATATATATATATAGACATATATCATAAAAAATATTACAAGTTATATGCAAAAATGTAAACAAACGTAAAAGTAAAAAATGCAGATTTTCACACTGTTTATTGTAGCTTTTACATTAAATTAAAAAAGAACAAATATACAAGTTATATATGTTTTTGGTACATGATTTTCAGTACTTTTATATTTATTACAATTATATATTTCACTATTTACAACACTTGGGCCGGGAATTGAATTGTCATATAGGTTAGAATGCGTCGGTGCATCGCCTGAAGGTCCAGGAACATTTTCAACTACACGATTTGAACACGTCACTACACTACGTATTATCTCGTCATTATCACTGTCTAAAAAATCACGAGATAAATACTCCGATATTTCACGTTCACGCAAATTAGACGTTTTATTTGTTTATCAAGACACAACAACAACAAAAGAAGCTACCACAGCTATACAGTGACAGCTGGCGAAATAACGAAAGTGAACCGGATATTGCAGTGATGCAGACTAAGACGCACTAAAACAAAAATTACCTCTCATTTCCCTGCATTCTGCTGAACAGTTCAATACCAAATACGTCATAGCAGTATAACCGCTAACACGCAAAAAACGAGATATAAAACAGCTGACGCCAACTCGCATATATGCGGGCGTGGGCTGCTGGCAGGGCAGTCGTCTGCTCGCATATATACGGGCGTGGGCATCAAGAGGTTAATAGTACAGAATTACGCATTGCAAAAGACAGGAGTATATGCAGATTTGGAAAAATTAAAATTTTTTGTAAAAATTCAATTTTCTTAATATGCATAACTTCAGTAGTCCAAGTCAGTTTTTTTTTTTTTTTTTTTTTTGGTTTCAAGGTTGTCACAATATACCAAAGTGTACTTTTGATTGCTTCTTCACAAATTCTTTATATCTTGTCTCGTTCATAAGTTACATAACGCTAAAATTTAAACTTTTCAAAAATTCTCAAAATCCAAAATATTTTTTAATGTTTCACATTCAGAAAAACAATACAAAGAAAAAACAAAAAATAAAAAATGAATAAAAAAAAGTTGATTGATAAAGGATAACTTTAAAAGTGCATATAACCAAAACATAAAATTAAATTTGGAAAATACTCTAAATTAAATTAATAAGTAAGGTCAAATGTAGGCGAAAATATTAATAAAAATTAAATTTGAATTATTTTAGGGAGGGGAGGTAAATTACATAATATAGCAGATAAATACTTTGAATAATATAACAATAAAATATGTGTAGAAGGAAAATAGTATGTGGAAGACAATAAGTGTTAAAACTCAGAAATTTTAATTTAATTCATCTAAAAAATCACGTGTAAAGAAGACAATTGTGCAGGTGCGAAAATCGTCAAAGTGTGTGGCATACGAGTTTCGCGGTGAGGGCATAAACTTTGTTAGAGAAAATAGCCAAAATGAAATGACGTTCAAAAACAAAACTATGAAGGTGTGAAAATAAAATTACTATAACAATGGGTTGTGACAAGAAGTAAAATTTCTCGGAACAAGAAGTCTCATGGGAATCAATCGAAGTACCAAAGATGCACCAAATTTCCAGGAATACGAAAAACGTTGTCTGGAGGAAATCCGATAATCCTGAAGGAAGATATGGGAGTTTCCAGAAGAACAATAGCTAAAAATATAGGAATAATCAAAAGGCATTGCTACCATGCAACGGATTCAGACAGCTATAAAATGGCGGGGCTTGCAGTAGTGCCAAAGATAACCAAAACACACTAATAAGGCTAACTAACTGAATTAATTTTTTTTAAACAAACAATCCTGAATAAATGAAGTAGAAACACTTAAATTAAATCAATAATTAATATTGAAGCGATTCCAAACCTAAAATGGAGGAAAACAGGAATAAATGGAAAAAATATTACGTACCAAATGAAGCAGGGAAAAGGGGAAATTGTTGGTACCAGAATATAGTACAAACAGGGAGAAAAATTCAATAAAAAAGGATGGACGAAAAAAATTATGATCTTCTCTAGTCTTAAAATTTGAAAGGTTGTAAGCTGTTTCGCTGTCCGTTGATTTCTTAAAAAATTTCAATAACCGGCAAATAGTTAGAAGGTTTCTACAGTGTAGAAGTTGAAAAAATCGAGTCATTAAACAAAACCACGGGTCTCCGGGAATTAAAAAAGTGCCGGCACGAACATTAATAATAAAAAATTAATTAATAAAAAGTTAAAATTAAAATCATAAAAGCATAAAGACAGTCAAAAAAACTTAAAAGTCAAAGTCATTTCAAGTAAAGAAAACAGACACAGTAAAACGGGAAACCAAAATACGAGACAAAATACTTGCTGCTGAAATCACCTAGAAAGCAGATAACTAGGACCCTGGACTCTGCCGAAGTCACCACAGTAACTAGAACCATTCAAGGAGACAACAGTCACCCGGATCCATCGTCTACCAGGACCTTAAACTCCGCATAATTCACATGTATGTCGTAAACCAAAATTTCTATAAAAATTATCTTTGAATTTCTGAGTTAGGTAGAAATTGTCAATTTTAAATTAATCTTCTTTTTATGAATAGGATTTGTGAATTTTACACTAAATTTCTTTCTATGATTGCAATTTGTCAATTTTAAAGTAATATAGTTTTGAGAAAAAAAGTTACAAATCAAAAAAAAAAATTTTTTAATACTGTACAGTACTTCCTAAATTTGAAAGAAAATTGTTTCGTTTTTTATTTAAAGTCTGATTTGCTCTGCGCCTAAGTTAAATTTTGTTAATTCAAGAAAAGTTGTCAGTTTAATTAATTTTATTAATTGTTTGTCATAAGATGTATGTTTTCTATTTGCAGGATTTTTTATATATTTTGTTAGTTATAAGTTTTTGAGTTCAAATAAAATTTGTTTTCTTTTATAAAATCACACTTTTATCGACTTCATCAATTTAACCTAAAAAGCAGAGAAAGTGGGAACTTTGCATAAATAACATAAAGTCTCAAATTTCATAATAAATAAAATTTCATTAAAATCATTCGATCTGTTTTTGAAATAAAATTTCATTATTAATTCTCATTTTAAGTAAACTACAGATAAGTTGGGTATAAGATCCTACATTCCAGAGATTACCAAAATTGTAAAAAATAAATAGTAATTTAAAGTTGAAGCTAGTCGGTTACTTGTAAAGTAAATATAATTACTGGTAGGTATTTGAATAAATAGGGGGAGATTCCATCGAGTTTGGGCTGCTGAACTCGGTGAAGGGAACGCTTAGACCAGGCCAGACAATTATTCACCCTAGACTTCCGCAACGCATAAGCTCCCAGAACAGGTTAAAAGTTTACACAGCAAATTAAATTCAAAAAATCAGACAAGTAAAAATGTTGTCTAAATTCAATTCCAAAAAAGCTGAACCTAACCTGGACGGGAAATACTCGACTAGACTCGACAAGAGGGATGCGAGCGAAAGTATGACGAGAAAATAAACTACAAGCAAAGGTGGTACTGAGATGTCGTGCGTTGTAGCATTCACCCAATAAAAATGGACACCATCCATAAATTGTCTGAGCAAAGAATATAATATAAAAACCATCACTTTCTGTAAGGTTAAAGTTGTTTTCATCAATAATTTTGCTGATATATATTATACAAGATCACACAATAGCTCATTTGGTCCAGCTTTTAAAACAACATCCAGTAATACATATGACAATAAAAATTACACAAAATTATAGATGAAAACATTAGGAATACATAAACTACAAAACAAACTACTACCTTACATTGAAGAACACTACTTAAACAAAAACCTTACCTGTAATCATAAAGATCAAATGCTCAAAATACTAAAGCATAAGAAATCTACATGCAATACAAAAACAACAGAGAACAAATAAACAATAAATTAAATTTTGTCTCAAAACTAGGACATGTTACATATTATAGATAATTAAACTGAAAAACTAATCTAAATTGAAAACCCATCAAAACAACTTCAATAGATGCCAAACTGGATTAATTTTTTTTTTAAGTAATACTTCATGGCAGTATAGTGGTCTGCAGTAAAATGTAAACAAAATTTTTTATGATATTCTTGTAAGACATTATTTTTAATCATTATTATGTGTTGATGTTATATGGATAAATTAAAATCTACGTTATTTATAACTTACTCCGTCTTGTGACTTACTTTGTAACATAAGTTACTCTTTTCGAACATATGTTCCATCTTCAGACTCGCTCCTGAGAGGTCGTTAAAACATATTAAAATGCTACAAAAAAAACACATCACATACAATAAACAAATAACACTCAAATACGTGACAGGTGTACACCAAAGATGAATGATGAGTCGTTCTTGAACCACCTGAGCTCATTTGAGTGTTATTTGTTTATTGTATGTGATGTGTACGTTTTGTAGTGTTTTAATGTTATGACTACCTCTCAGGAGCGAATCTGAAGATGGAATATACGTTCTGAAAAGTGCAACCTATGTTACATAGTAAGTCTACTATTACTCAAAAATGAGTTTTAATAACTTTAAATAAATTTAAATATGCACATTTATTTACCTGATGATAATGCAATTATAAGTAAAACATGGAATAAAAAATAAAATTGCTATTGACAAGAAAAAATAGGTACTATAAAAAATGTTCAGCCTAATTAATAGCAGAATAGAAAAATATAAAAGTTTCACTAGAGACGAGCATTGACAAGGTTATTTGACACAAGCCAACAGAGAAAATAATGATCGGATTTCGCATCAGTTTTAAGTTTGGAATATTACAGTTAGAGCAAACTATGTGTCACAAGGGCGTACCCAGGATCAAGCCATGGTCATTCAATATACAATTGATTATTAAAATAGTTATTTCAAGAATTGTATTAAATTCCAGCAACAAAATGTATAATAAAGTTTAATTTTTTTGCTTCAAGGGGGGGCAGCTGCCCCCCCTGCCCCTCGCTGGGTACGCCCATGATGTGTCACTATGCAAACAGAGCATACAGTTAGGTTAGCTAAGTAGACTCTGCCCAGTGAAATAACATCTAAATTAATAGGGTTGATAGAATAAGATTTCTATAGGTTCTGTTCCTAATAGAGGTAGTAGAACATTTCCCATGTAAAGTTTTTTATTGTGTATATTAGGGGTTAACTTGTCTTTTAAGATGTTGATCCTCATAGATTTCGTAATGAGCCTAGGGTGGCTTGTAAGTAATGTAGAATTCTTTGGTTGTCTTACCGAACATGCGTTGTGAGCTCCTTTATATATTAGGTGACTTCAGACACCAAAAGAAGCACTTGTTTTTCATATGATTAAAATAAAAGACAATGAAAGAATGACGACTAAGAAGAACAGACTTTAACACAAGAAATATGACACCAATAGAAACTCATCGCCAGATTAATGAAATTTACAATGAAAATGCATGAACTGATGGAATGTTAGAAAATAGTTTATACAGGTAAACATAGGTTGCAAAATGGGTGAAAAATTAAATAGGCATCTTATTAAAGATGATATTTGGTATAGCTCGTAAACAAAAAACATATCATTGTTTAAATTATCAGAAGTTATGCTCATGGTGAGTGACAAAAATGCTGACATTGGAGACAAAAACAAACAACTTGGCAGAACTCTATTTTTCTCACACTATACACAGGTGAAAATGTTGATTTTTTTTTTTTAACCCCATTGTAAATGATGATGTGACACGAGTGTCTCATATTACACTGGCATCAAAATAACAATCCATGGAGTGAAATCACATCAGATCTATGAAATAAGCTGAAATTCAAGTAAATAATTTCTACCCTGAAAGCTCACATGCACTTTTTTTAATTGGGTATTAAAAAGGTTTTGCTTGTTGATTCTTGCCACGTTGTATAAAAATAAATTTATTCATAAAACCCAAAACAAAAGTGTGGATGTTCTGTTGCTTCACACACTGCTGCCCAAACCCAGGTAATCATGTCATTTGGCTGGCCACAAATGGATCATTCCCTTTACAGCATAGGACTTGATGACTTTCACTTGTTCCTATATTTGAAATTATTCATTGCCGATCAGCACTTTGATGACAATTATATCAAAAACAGCTGTTCAACATTAGCAGTCTTCACAGGCGACATCGGTCTATTAAGAGGGTATTCAAAAATAGTTTGCAGGTTTTGACAAATATCTTTCTTAATATTGATTGAAATTAACTGGAAAAGTAGTTTATTGACATTATTTTTTTATAGCCTAAAGGTACTTAATTTCCAAACACAATTCTCATATATATTTGATGTCTTCTGCCATTCCTACATTATCTTAACTTCCACTGACCTGTTTGGGGACCTTTTTCAAAAACTATTTTATTTACATATTATTTCATCCCTCATAAGAGTTATCTTATATAAGCCATATAATCTCCCCTTTCTCTCTACCTTTGGCTTCTTTTAAAGGTGTTACTAATGTTGTTATAAATTTATTGAATAACTCAATCCATGATATTGGTGCCAAGAACTTTGTATTGGGAAGACTTTTATGACATGTTAAAAGCCTTCAATTTGATACTCACAATGTCTTGTTACATAAGTTGAAGTTTTATGGTTTTAATCATTTAGCTGTAACTTTTTTTTCAATCATATCTCTCAGATTTATTGTAATGTGATAGTTACTCCCAGTATATTTCAGTAAGAGTGGGTGTCTCTCAAAAGTCAATTTTGGGACCGTATTGTTTATTATGTATGTGAATGATTTGACAGCTGCCCTTAATAATGAATATGTCAGTTCATATATGTTTGCAGAAGATATGGCAATTTCAGTAAACTTTAAATATTCTGTTAGTAAATAATATCTTGCATACTGCCAGTTCAACCATTCAAGATGGGTTTGCAGCTAATTCTCTCTGTCTGAACAAAAAAAAATCTTAAATTCAGCTTAAGACACAATCAAAACAGTGGCAATGTGAAATTTTTAGACATTTACCTAGTAAAACCTAATGTTTATAAATGAGGAGTCCATGTTATGTAAAACAATGTCAAAAATTATCTTTATGTTAAGAAGGTTGAAATTTATATTAAGTTTGGCAGTATTAATTGCTGTTTTCTTTTATCATATTTACAGTCACTTATCATATAGGATTGTAGTGTGAGAAAATGATTATAACATAAAAAAAGTTATTAATCTTACAAAAAAATAATATCAGTTATCTGTAATGTTAGTAGTAAAACACACTGTAAACCTTTGTTTATAAACTTGGAATTTTGACACTGCCTTCTATATTTGTTTAGGATACTATGTTATATATTAAAAATTATTTAAATATGATTTTTACAAATAGCTCTCTGTTCATAACCACTCAATAATATACTGTTCAAGACTTAGAACTGAACAATGTACATTATCAGACAATCATTACAACTTTTTTAAACCCTGGGTAAAAAAAATATATAACTGTTACCTTACAATGTAAAACTTCTAAATGTTGTTGGTTTTAAGAATTATTTATTCTTGTCTGTATTGTGTTTTATTTATTAACCCTCCAACTGTTAAAGGCCCAAAACCGTACCCATTCTCCGGACAGGTTGGCTATAAAACACATATTTTGCAATTCAACATTTCGCCCACTTAGAATCGTCCTATTGCAATAAAAAAAATAGTGTTGGAAAGCTAATTATCCGTAGATACATAATCATGCAAAAAAAATACCACAAAAGTTATAAATAATATTCCAAAAATTGCTGAATTTCACGTATTTTTGATGTGTAACGTCAAATATTTGCGGTAACAATTTGTAAACAAAACTAACGTCATGTTTGTCTAATATTCTTAATTTGACATTTCTGTCAAATTGATCAAACATAACAGTGTTCCATAGATCGTTTCTTTCTCATCCAATCTGTGGTTTTCATTTGTTTCTAGGTGAAATAGTTTTTATTATATAAAAATTAAACAAAATCAAGAATTTTAACTCCTTTTTACACGCTAAAAATTACATTTTTTGCAATTCAACTTTTATCCTAGTAGATATTATATTATCGAAATGTATTCTATACCATTGAAAATGTAATTTTTTAATCTTTCATAATAGATTAAAACCTAACCAAGTTTAGAAAATTTTATATAGCATGTAGTAGAGAAATAAGACTAGACTGAAGTTTACCTTGTTAGCGCTAGATTGCGACAGTTTCTCGCGGCGAGTTTTATATAGAAAATATCACCTATATGTTCATATATTTTTTCGAAATGGTAAAACTTGTCCAAATGTTACAAGTTGACAATATTATATAGTATTTTTCTTCCTCTTTCGAACTATGAAGACGAAATCATCCTAATTTATATAGTTTACGAGTTATATCCATTCTAGGAAATGATCATCTGAACTTTCAGACCGGTTTGCGATATTCAGTGTCTAGACAGTCTTGAAGAATCCGATCTTTATTTTAATACAATCTTGTCGTTTTTGATATAACTGTGAAGAGGAGATTTCAATGTTTAACCTTGTATTTGAAACACATCTGTACAAGGAAAAATACAAAGGCTGTGGTACTTTATAAAACCAAGAATAACCTCAAATTTGTTACTTCGATCTCGCAAGATTTTTGCCGATGTGGAAATTTCAAAGTGTAATAGCTTTGTGTTTTTATAGTGAATATAAGTTTCATGAAGTGATTTTTTTATTATAATTTGTTTATACAACTTAAAATAAATGTGTCAATGTTTGTAGAGTGTAGTTATGAGTGATAATTCATATTTTCGGCCTATTCTAGCCAAATCTAGTACTATTCAGGCCTAGTTCTAGATTTGCTTTTGGAACTTTTAGTTTCAAGAAACCATTTATTTATTATAATATGTATATACAGTACATAATATATAAATGTATATACAACTTATAATAAATGTGTCAATGTTTGTAGAGTGTATTTATTAGTGATATTTCATATTTTGGTTTTTTTTTCACAGCCCTAACCTCAACGTCTAGGCTATTGTGAAGGTAGATTTTTATCATAAATGACCCATGTCTAATGAAAATTTTCAAAATTGATTTTTCTTTTTAGCAACTTTTATCCACAAATATGTCACAAATATGTAGTAACTGTTGAAAATATTTAAAAAAAAAATTTGTAGGATTTACATTACCATTTCTGTGAAATTCTTGCCTGCGTTACTCTCGGATTTTTTGGTATTTCACATATAAACTCCAAATGTTTTACATCTAACTTTTTTTCCACTAGACAGCTAAATTATATGCACCTTTTTAAATATAATAATATATAGAATTAGTGTTTTCCATACATTTTACTATTTTTGGTAAATTTTTGAAAAGAAAAGAATAAAGTTACCTTTTTTTTAAAAAAATGATAACTTTTTTTTTGAAAATGTAACAAATGTTTTTTTTTCCCCTTCTAAATATGTTCACAAATATATTACAAACCTGTTTTTATAGTTGAAAAAATTCCAAATTTTTTTTTATTATGGTGTACATTACCATTTCTGTGAAATTCTTGCCTACGCTACTTTCCGATTTTTGGTTATTTTACATAAAAACTACAAATGTTTTACATCTAACTTTTTTTTTCACTACACACCTAAAATCTATGCACCTTTCTGAATATAATGACTTATAGAAGTTCTGTATAAAATATATTTTACTATTTTTAATGTTTTTTTGAAAAAATAAAGAGAAAATTCAGTTTTTACGTAAAATATTTTTTTAAATTTTAAAAATATAACAATTTTTTTTTTTTTCCCTAAATATATTCACAAATAGTACACAAAACTTTTGTATATCTTAGAAAAAGGTGGTAAGCTTTTGATTTTGGATGAATCAGCTTTTTCTTGAAAAATGATAACGTTGTTTTTGACATGTAACATACTTACTCCAAAACCGTTACAAAAAAAAATAATTTTTTTACATAGATGGATTCTATGCATCTTTCTGAGAAAAATGATGTCTTATAAGTTAGGTTTTGTGTAAAATTAATATTTTTTATTAATTTTTTAAGAAAATAAAACCTTTAACATTGAACAGTTGGAGGGTTAAGAATGACTTCTTGGACGTAAAATGTTTCATTGATTGTGTTGTGAGGTTACATTTGACTTTTTACTTGTTTACACGTTATGACTTGATAGTGGAGGGTGAGAAGCTCCGAAACCGGTAATCATCTACAGTACTTTAGAACTGTTGATGGCTTAAGGTATGTAACCTAATTTATAGTTAAGAATTATGTTGAAAATATACTAATAAACTTATGCCCATATAATGTTGATATAATATACCATAAATCATGAAAATCATAAAATAACTAATGTAATTAGTTTTGATATATTTACAAAGTCGCTGCCATACATATTGTATGTTATGCAGCAATAAAGAATAGATAGAATAGATGGTTGGTTGATACCCTACACAACCAACCAGTTAAATAAAACTTAACTGAAACAGCAAGCTGTAAAAACTAGCAGCACAGTGTCAATCAATCACAGAGAGGACAGTCTGCAGATAGAGGAAAGGAGAGATTATGTGGTTTATAAGACAAATCCTTTGAAGGCCGGAGCAATAGGTAAATAGCTGGTGAAAAGTGAATTCATCCAAAACTCAGTAACAGAAATAAGACAATGCTAGGAATATCAGAATATACTCAAATCAATTATGCATAATAGTTTTTCTTATATTATATATTTTTCTCCTACAATAGAACCCTTTTTCAGAGTAGAGAAAGTTACCCACAATCCAGTCACATGGCGTGAAGTATTAAGAGATTTCAAAAATTTTTGTTAAACAAACTTTTTTTCAAAGTAATTTTTATAAGATTATCATAATATCCATAACACATCACACACAATATAGGCAATAAAAATTGATGGTAAGAGGGAGAAAAATGTTTAAATAATGAAGATCTAGAGTAAATTAAATGCACGAACATCTATCTACTTTGTGGAACACAACACTGTGATAATGTTACTGCTGTTTCAAATTATTACAACTTACATGCAAGACAAATAGTAAAGAAAAAGGCAACAACAAACCATAAATAAAGAATTTAGATGAGTACTACTAAACAGGTGCAAAACTTCTAAAATACTAAAAGTAGTTAAAATGCACAAAATTTAAATAATAAAAGACAAAAACAATTTCTGTGACTTACATGATCAAATCAAACACAAAAATGAGGTGAATAAGCACAATACAAAGACGGCTAAATATTCCTGACACCTATTACACTAACGACTACAGTGAAGCAAGCATTACATGCACTTTCATTAATATAAGTTGATATTTTGCCCCACCTCACTCCTGGAGGAAGGCGAACCACATGAAGATATTTGAGAATACTCTGCCGGAAGGAGACGTTCTAAGTCAGATGGCTTGAAAATGGTGAATTTCTTTTTTAAATTCGAATGTTTATCAATTTTCTGAGTTGGATTACCTGATGACACCTGATTAAAAACTTAGATTAATGGCAATACATCTTCATACAGATTAATTAAACACATAAATGTAATTGTATAACAACAGTATGCTATTATTAAAAGATAATTGCCAAAATTAAAAGAATATAATGTTGAAAATATAATATCTATAAATTTTTAGAAGATAAAGATAAAGCCGTGTTGTGACGACTTATACTGTCTAAAAGATAGAATAAATTAAATAAAAATGAATAATATAAACAAAGTTAAAATCTCATACACATGTAGTCTATCCATTATTAGAAATAATTTACAATAGGACTGTATAATAATAAAATACAAATATAAGATGCCACAAAAAGTCAAGAATTTCTTTTGATTTTTGGATGAATTAGAATCATGTTCAATTTTTCATAAACAAAGGAAACTGAATGTTATTAAAAACTATGAAATTGGAAATTAAAAAGTTATATATCTTAATATTTTTAGGTTTAAGAATTGAATAATTTAGAGTTATTTTTATCGCCACTGCACTGAAATTACACAATCATTACATGTTAAACTATGATAAATGTAAACCTTATTTAAAGAATATTCTTTTATGCAAAACTATATAAAAAGTTAATTTTTCAAACAAAAAATTCAAACACCTAATTTAATAATTCACAATTAAACCACAGAGGGATGAGAATATTTAAAAATCCACGCATGAAAATCTCTTTAGTCCCTAGGCCATGGAAATTATTAGAATACTTTAAACATGATTATTGAGCTTAGTAGTAATTTAATATATAAATTAAAAAATTGGGCTTAGTAGTTTTGAATTAGACCACAAAAGGAAAATAATAACAAAAATGCCAGAAAAATTGATTTAGTTAATTGGTATGTAGAAGCAATCACATATTTGTAACATCATCTTTATTAATACCCTCCATCATTTTTTTAGAAAAGTCTGATACAAGAAAAATATAAGTTTAGTTAACAAAATTTAAATCTACCATAACTTTCCAAAAATGGAATCATAAGGAGCGCATTTCCGGTGCATATGCCGATGACTACCAGTAGAGTTGGCACAAACGAGCACTATCATACATTCTTTCCTAACCTTATGTCTTGCATTGTTTTTTTTCTATTGGAAGCTATCATTTTCCATGGCATTGCTTTAAATTTCAGTGCAGATTTGTAAGCGTTGAACACAAAGTCAAAATTGTAATCTTTGTTTCGTCACAAAAATTCCCAGATCATTTGCACATTTACTATCAGCAGAAAGTTTCCCCAGCAAATTCAAACTCGTGTATTTCATGTTTCGATTTTAAATTCTGTAGGTAACACTGTAAAGTTATGCCACCAAGTAAATTTCAAACATCAGCGCATAAAATCGGACTGAGATCAATTGCAGAATCAAACATTGTTGCAGAAACCACTTGTAAACAACATTCTCAAGTCATTGTTCTTTTCTTACTTCAACACTTTCCTTGAGCAACTCCCTTCCTCAAAGTTAAAAATCTTTGCACTGTTTTAATGTTAAAATTTTAGAATTTCCCAAACCAAATCTCTCTACCAGTTGATTTCCAGACACATCTTTATTCAACTGATTTATAATTTCAACTTTATCCCTCGATGAAGGAACACGTTTATGTTTTGAACCCATTTTGAACTCTCACAATCAATAAAAACACACTTAAAATGTATTACTCTTTTTCTGAATTTTAACAAAAATATATTTTATATACAAAGCATTATTTTATTATTATGTTTAATTCTTTTCTGGATCAAAACAAAAACACACTATACAATACCAGATAATAGAAAAAATTCATTAATATTAATTATGCCAGTAAAAATTTGTATTAATCAAGCGACAAAAAATTGTCTACAGTATAATTAATTAACCCTGTGATTTCAACATGAAACTTTGTTACAAGGTAAAATTCAGGTACAAACAATTAAAAGTTTGAAGTAGATGCTACAAACTGTAAATATTTCATTGGATTCTTAAGAATTGTTGTACAATAAAAGTTCACTATATAATTAACTATTTTCGCATTAGATTTAAAAAAAAAATTTTAACTGAAATTAGAATTCCAGGCTCTCAATAAACTAACTGTTAATTGAATTTAAATAATTTTATCCATCCACCAAATTTTAACCTAAACACATAAAAACTTCCCAAAATTATTTCCGAGATATATTTGACCAACATATATTTACCTTTGTTGAAGATGACTCTTGACTTGGAGGGAGTTTCGCAGCAGCTTGAGCATTCTGTAAACAAATAATTTAGTTAACTTTACTGAATTTTATTCTTTATATACATGTATGTCATTAAGAAGAAAAGGTTTGTTTATTACAAAATGCAATGAAGCAAAGGAGAAAGGAAGTTGAATTAACAGTACCTTCAAAGAATTAATAAATTAATTTAAACAAAATTATTGTTCTGTGTTTAACAATAAAGTGATAATGGCTACTAGTGATAAAGAGTAACTAGAAAAAAACAGGAGGTTTCCTATAAGCTCTAAGGTTTTTTAATTTAAAAAAATTAATAGAACAAAACCATCAATTATCAAAATCTTAGATTTCTCAAATTGCACCAAAGATATAGTCTTGAATATTTTACCATAAGCCACTAATTTTAATTGATTTTTATTTGTGAGATTTTTAAATTGAAGCTTTCTTGGAATGTTTATTTATTAGTTTTATAGGAAGCATACATTCCAGACATATGTTCTTGTTTATTTCGACTATCTCAATATTTCGTACAATTATTCCCACTTCCTCTTTGAATCAACCTACATACATAGCACCAAATTTAAATATTAATTTAGTTTTTACAAATTATTTATATTAACATAAAAATTTTAATGTAAATAAAAAAAGATACACACCTTACAAGTCACAGCAGCCTGATCAATAGTTTTCCTCAGCATAGCGAGAGCTCTTTCATTTTCTTCTTTGAGTTTGGAACGAAGTTGGTCAGCGAACGTTTTGAAAGGTGATTTTGATCTTCGTCTGTATCTTCTGTCTGGCTCAGGTTGTGGTGATCTATGCACTTTCGGTGACCTGTAACGATATCGGGTTCTTGATCTTGACCTGGATTTGCTTCTAGACCTAGATCTGGGTCTTGTCATAGGCCTAGATCTGTATTCTTTTAAATGCCTACACCTAGATCTGGATCGGGATTTTGGTTTAGGCCTATCCCTAGATCTGGATCTTGATCGTGATCTGTAGGAACATGATCAGTTAGTAAACAATATATCTGAGTTGTTCAGAAACTGAATAATTTGTTGTAAATAATAAAAACTAAATATAATAAAAATAACTAAAAGAAAGCATAAACTAATAACTCATTGGAAAATAATAACTCTGAACGAACAAAAATAATATAATTGCAGTTTAAAGTTTTTGGATTTTCATTGTATCTAAATGTAGGACTGCCTCCTTCCTTCAAACAACATATAATTCCCAGATGTAATCTTTGTTTCTTATACATTTAAATGAATATTTCAGAAGAGATCCATTTGGGAAAGATTAGTCATGTAGAATGTTTAAAATAAATTGTTTCTAGCATCCTATTTTAGTTCATCATTTTCTTTTTTTTTAAGCTGAAGAAATAAATTTAAAGTTTTTCATTATTGATAACTAAAAATATCCATAAAATTTTATGAGGTCTATGAACAATAATTAGAAGTATAAATAAAAAAAGTATTTATTAAATATATTTTTGTTCATTTGTACTTAAGGTTTTTGCTTAAAAACAAAAGCTATTTTAACATGATTAGCTTACTGTTAGGTATAATTAAAAACAGAATTACCTCCAAGAACACACACAAATTGAATGTTTCAAATGCACATATATTGATCAAACAGATAAAAAACCTGTAGACTGAACGTACATGAAAGTCAACTACAGAGTGACAGTAATAATAATGATTTTTTTTCTTAGAAATGATTTACCTGCTGCGATATCAACATGAACAATAGACCTTATCTTTGTTGTTGATACGATACAATAAACAGGTCTTTTGTTCCTGTTTTAAGCAGTTGCGCAATGAAGGTTATGAGTTGTACAGAGTATAAATGGAAATTAACATAATATAAAAAGAACTACACTCTTACATTGGATATACAGTAGGTCTAAGTAATGTTGTTAAGTTAGAAAAACCGAAAACTTGATTTGATAAAAATTATTGTTGGTAGTTAATGGGAAAATAATTAATGCAAAAAAATAGTACACAATTTCTCATTTACCCATCCCCAAAACCAAAAAAAAAAAGAACCAAAACTAATAATCATCAACATAAATGTCGATTTGATAATTAATTGTCAGCCGAAAAGTCAAAATGAACCATGGGCGTCTTTGAAAAAATATTTATATACATAAATAAGAGCCTAAACTTGCTTCATTTGTGCCTCAGCGTAAAACCTACTTGATTAAAATTAAGTTTTTAATGACAGCAGTCAAGGTTTATTTTTCGTTTGTTAATTATTCCTAAAAAGTAATTTCTTTTTTTACTTCGCATTTACAACACATTTTTAATCTTCACATTTCACTGAAATTTGAGCAAAATCAGTAGAGCCGAATTTGAGAAAATATGTCTTTTATACCAGCCTCATGACTGATTTTTTTGGTTTTTTACCAATAACTCGCAAACCAAAAATTATGAAGAGACCTATACGTTTTGTATGGGTTCGGAAGGCTACATTTTAGCAAAATTTGATCAAAACCATAATTTTGAGTTTTTTTCTTTTGGCAGCCCCAAATTTTGAGTTATTAGACAAATTAAAAAAATGTTCCAAGATATGACTAAAACACGCCTACAAGCCAAATTTAGTTTAAATTGATCGATGTGTTAGGACTGTAGAGGACTGGACATACAACAGATGTGACTGACATAATTCCAAAAAATCTCTTTCTTGGGACCTCAAAACAGATAAATATAGTATTCATAAAATACCGAAATTTTTTTTTTTTTTTTGACTTGTCACAATTTTCTATATAATGTACTATGTATGTTTTTATATATTTTTTTTCTTTTTGTTTAAAGACAAAAAAAGTAAAGTATTAACGACCCACTACATAACTTTCTCTATACTACGTATGTTTTTATATGTTAATTTTTATGCATTGTTCTTTCATTTTTATGTTGTTTAAATACAAAAATGTAAATTAAAAACTTTTGAACAATACATTTTGTATGGAAAGTTGTCATAAAATTAGTAGAAACAATATCTTATTATGTTACATTTGTAAATGTATCATTTAGGCACATTGATTGAAATTATGTTTTATGATATCTTCTTATGTATTTTAAAGTCACCCCTCCTTCAAATTTTCGAGGAATAAAAACAATTTTACACTTAAATTTTCTTCTACAACATAAAACCATCCTATACTACTCTTTTCAGACTACTTTCAAATTACAATAAATCAAATTTTTTTTAATGTTTGATATCGCTGAGTATAGTACTAAAAAATTAGCAATACCGGGTGTTTCAAAATGAATAGTGGGGTTTTAAGGCTTTATAACTTTTATTACATTAAACTTACCGCTATAAATGACACATCAAATGAAAAAGCAACTCAAAGAGTTTTACAGAAAAGCCTACAAGTGTTCAATGTGAGCACCATTCGTCACACGGCACATGTCAAGAGGATATGCGAGTTCTTCCCAAACTTTGATTAGTGTTTCTTGAGTAATTGTTGTAACAGCTGCTTCAATCCTGTTTCATAATTCGGGAAGGTCAGTTGGTAGGGAGGCACATACACACGAACCTTTATGAATGCCCAAAGGTAGAAATTGCAAGGCGTCAGATCAGGTGACCGTGGAGGCCATGAGAAACAAACTCTGTCATTGGGCCCTTTGCGGCCAATCCAGCGGTCGGGTACAGTAACGTTCAACCAATCGCATACTTCGTTGTGCCAGTGAGACGGCGCACCATCTTGCTGGAAAATGAAGTTCTCTTGTTCATCATCTTTCAACTGAGGGAAGAGCCATAACTGTAGAGTATCAAGATAAGAAGTACCAGTTACAGTTGCTTTGCCAAAAAAGAAAGGCCTGTAACAACTGCAAACGATAAGGACGTAGTTGTAAGCGTCTACGTAAAACTCTCCAAACAGTCGTTATAGGAATTGCTAATTCACGACTAGCCTTTGCCTCAACGCTCTCTTCACTAACTCTTGGTCGTCCCGTACTCTTCCCCTTACAAAGGCAACCGGTATCTTCAAACTGATGATACCATCTACGGATGTTATTATCACCTGGAGGATCACAACCGAACTTAATACGGAACGCACGTTGCACAGTAACTACAGATTCCGTCTTTGCAAACTGTAAAACACAAAAAGCTTTCTGTTCACTAGTCGCCATCTTTGTCACTAGCGCTTTCTAACGGATGGCGGCGAAAACATTGCGTGCACATGCACACTGGTGCCAACAAACAAAACTGTTTGAGTTGCTGTTTCATTTGATGTATCATTTATAGCTGTAATTGTAGTGTAATAAAAATTATAAGGCGTTAAAACCCCGCTATTCATTTTGAAACTCCCGGTATTTTAATATTAAAAAATGTATCATAAGAACTAATAACAAAATGAAAACAAAATCTAAAAAGTGTAGAAACTGTAAATAAATTACGTTAGGTAAACACCAACCTAATACTGGATGTCACACAACAACTATATGTATCCAAATGAATTGTAAAATACTAATATAACATTACTTTTAAAATATCAACAACAATGTACTTTTCTGTACCAAAGAACAGAAAATTAACAATATTAAAACATATTTTATATTAACAAACTACAAAGATATCACACACAAAATTCATAACAAGTTGTTGATAGATACTGATATCTAAACCAGTAGTTCACCATTAAATAGGTAGTTAACCTAGGTTTTTTATCCCACTTAAGCATGTTTAGTTACCATTTCAATTTATTTTAATTTGTTAATTGTTTTATAGGAAGTTATTTTTAAATAATCCTGTAGTAACTTTATTTATCAAAATTTTGTCATGCTCCAATTTTTGTAGTACTTGGCCACGGTACTACACTTGTGCCTAAAAAACCAGATGGATGAAATAAATTACATTGTTGCCTTACATTTTATGGTAAAGTAAAGCAACATTAAAACAATTTTTCAGATTGACTGTGTTTTATCAGATGCTGCATCCTCTTAATATTTAATCTAAACAAATTATATTATTATTTACAGGGATTATAATTGATTAAAACAGTATATCTCTAATTTTATAAACCTATTTAAATAACATTAAAAGAAAACAAATTAATTTTAAGACTTAAAAAATATTGACATTACAATTGTTACTAAAAGAGGACTTTTTATATTTGTTGTTCGTGAAACCTTTGTAGAAAATCATTAAAATATTTCTATTAATTTCAAAACATTTTGTAGCTAGTTTAGTCCAAAAATAGTTATTACCAAGTTACAGTAAGCATGACCACAAATTGGATGTAAAACCAAGCATTTTTGTTGTTTTTAAATACATTTTGGAACTCAAAATATTACTAAATTTAAATTTATTGTTTTGTGTTTTGTTTTGAATAAGAAAATATATTATTATGTACAGTAAAGTATTTTTCATTATGAAGTTAAAAAATAGCAGAATGACAGTGAATGATGTGGAGGTTGGGGTGTGGAAATTTGAAAGTTAGATTGGACAATACAGCAAGGTGAATGTTGCCAGTGCTTGAGAGCGAGATACTGAAGCTTGGAGTACACCATATCGCAAGTGAATGTTGCCAGTGTGTAAGAGCAAGATTTTGCATATTGTGCCAGCCTTTACATGTGATAACAATGCCATTTAGGTCAGCTGTCTGATTACATGGTTCACGATTATGATTTGCTTATTATTAACTAAAAAACAAAATTGTTAAAAAAAAATTTTTAATATATAATTTAGACTTGTGCCAATTTTGAAGAATTTTTTTGTTTTAGGCTGATCATAGCCCTCAAAACAAAAAACATTTTTGTGTCCGTCATTTTTCCTTTTTTTTACCAAAGATGACTAAATTGAATTCTACAAACTTCACATTCGTATATAATTTCTGATCAATATCTTAGATGCGTTTATTTAGCAGTTAGAATGTGAAATAATTTAAAAAATGTTCTCCTATAAAAGAATTTTAAGATGATTGATTTGGCCAAAACAAAAAGAACACAGCTCTGTCTCAAAATATTTTAAAAAATGTAGTTATAATACAACTTATTTTTTGGAGGAAAGCGAATTGCAAATGATGAATTGAAAAAAAATCTGTTGTGAATTGGTTACATGAACAGAATTCTATGTTAAAAGGCTCAACAAACTTTGCCTCGTCTCAACATGTCCTTAGATCTCTAAGGAAATTACATAGAAAAATGTTGTAGTTTGTAATGCCTGTTTTTTGTTCATTCATAACGTGTTCTGTGATCTATAATAAAACGTTTCTTATTAAACAATTACCCTAGCTTATACCAAATCTGGAACTAAACTTTGATTAGATTCGGTTATCTGTACACCACTATTTTATCAATCCCTAACCTAGGTTAGGTTAGTTTTGATTAAGTTTTTAACAATAATTCAAAGGAAGTATTAATAAAAACATAGTTTAATACATTTTTATTTACTATACCTTGCATATGATTTATACAAACACAAAACACACACACATACACATACAAACAAATATAATGTAGACTATTTTGTAGTAAAACTGTGGAGGTCAAAAGCTTCTGGAAGGTAAGCAAGTACATACTTACAGCTTTAACAACTAGAGATAAGATTATGCTACATAACACAAACAACTTACTAGGGTGGATAGATAACAGGATTGATAATATAGCACTGGACAGATAATGGAATCTAACCTATATTTCTACTTAGAAGATCACTCCAGTTTTTCTAGCCAAAAGTCTACTCAATTTTAAAATATGCATGGTAAAATTAATATACCATTAATTGTATAGCGGGTCGTACAGACACTAGGCCAAAATTAAAAAGAAGATGAGAATGGCAAACCAGCATACATTTGATCAAGAGTAGAAACGCTAGAGTGTCAATTAAATCAGATGTTACATGCAGCAGACTATTGAGATGAGCGCACAAATTAGGCTAAGTAGCAAGACCTTAAGATGACATTGGATAATAGAACAGTCTCTTCTGAATTGATATCTCAACATAAAATAATAAGTACGACCCATCCTATGACAGATGAATAAAGGAGACATCAAGACATTTATTGAAAAAATTTACTGGCTAGGAATCCATTTATTACAAGGTGTTAGGAACTCACATCTTAGATCTGTAGAACTTCACAAACCTCTATTTACATCATGTGAGCTATAGTTAGATTTGGTGCAGAATGAAAGTAGAAAAGACATTGAATGGTCTAGCTGTACAGTGTTATCTGTCATATTCCTTGATGTTTTGTTAATTGCTCTAAGTAGCGATGAATTTTTAACTGAAGGAAACCAAAGAAGGAAGTTTATTTAAATTTTAACTAAAACTATTTCAATTAGCTTGTTTGTTTACATAGAGTATTATGTTAGATACAGGTTTTGTTAAGTTTTAAAGTAGTAAATCAACTCTCGGTGTTAGTTCTTTTGAGACAATAACTGAACTGCTTTTAAAAGCTCTTTGATATACAGTAAAGTTATGATTTAAATTGGTCTCAGTGTAAACTCAATAGCTGGCCAAATAGCAACAAAATTTTAATTATTCTTAATCTCAAAGTTTTTTTTGTTTTGGTCAGTGATTGTAAACACATGTTTTTTGGGCTTGTTTAAACCTCTGACATTTCTCTGAGGCTTTCACCATCTGGATGATCGTAACACAAGATTAAAGAAGTCAACGGTGATCAGCCAAACGATAGAGTAGTGTTTTTCTCAACGAATTGCATTGGCAGAAAGCAAACAATAATAAGATCAGGAAATTTTAAATGAAAAATATGCACATAAATAAAGAATACTCACCTTTTTCTAGATCTTTGTGGTCTGTAAACAATGTGATGTTTAAACTCCGGAGAGCTTGATGACTTGCGTCTTTTCCTCTCTCTTGTACGAGATCTAGAACGTGATCGTCGTTTTCTGTAGGCTCTGGGTGGCGTTCTCGATCTCGTTGGAGATTTAGATCTTGATTTAGAGTGACTACTTAAACTGTTCTTTCTTCTATATAAATTCGGAGAACGAGATGTTGATCTTGAAAGTTTTCTAGATGTTGAAGAAGTTGACCTTGCCACTGATGTCTCCTTTTCAGAATAAAGAACTCCACCAATGATGTTTGATAATGCTTTGTTGTGAAAACTTATTGGCGTTTGAGACATGGAACTTTTCTTCTCAATTATAATTTCACAATCTGTTTTAGTTGCAGCTTTTGTAACACTCATTGTTGGATTAAATTTTTTAGACGTTACTATTGTCTCATTAATTTCTTGATGGTCGTCTTGAAGAAATGGTATGCCTTTTGATGGTCTAATTTTAAAAAGTGCTTGTTGAAATACAGACAACCCTTTCATTCTAGGATCATTGTCAAACGCTTTTTGTTTCACCAAATCACTATAAGTAACAAATAACTCTCCATCTTCTTCATTTGGCACTGGTGGTTGTATATTTTGTGCTTCTATATCCAAATTCAGTGACTCTCGAGAATCTAAATCTAATGCTTCGATTTCATTTTCTGGTTTTAAACCTTCAACATTTTGTAGTTCAGCATCCGGTGAAAGTTCTCGACTTTTGCAAAAATCAGAGAATGATAACACAGGTAATAATTTTTGATTTTTCGAATTCGTAAACTTCTTAAGATGAATGATATTCTGACCAATTAAACCCTGTTTTTCTAACTCTTTTGTTGCTTTTCTTAAACTTTTCTTATTCTCATAATGTTTTTTCTTGTATTCTTTTTTAACATAATCTACATACTTTTTATAATGTTTATGTTTTTTATTTATTTTTTCTGGCAGTTTATATTTTTCATCAGATTTTTTTACCCTGTTACTAGTCCTATGCTTCTTTTCAGGTGATTTTGAACTAGGCCTACCTCTTTCCTTTATAAACTTTACTTTATCCTTATCGATTTTAACACCTAATTTTGTACTAAGGTCAGATTTTGTATGACTCTTTGATATTTGAATAACTGATTTTATCTTCTTAGAACTTTTAGATTTTTTTTTCTTCTTATCTTTTTTCATTATCTGCTTCATATACAAATCACACTTTTTATAGTAATCCTCCAATACAACTTTGTTTCTGTCATATTCTTCTTTAGAAATAGATCGCTTACCAGAGTTATTCAAAGTTTTGTCATGTGCAAGGGTATTGGGAACTGTAATACTGAGTGTTTTAATATGTTTATCACGAAGATTGTTATAATCAACATCCACTTCTCCATCACTTATATCCATATCAACAACTTGTGGGTCTGATTTGTTTATTGCACCTTCTTCCCCACTAGAATAATACTCCCCTGACTCTATATCATCACCTGCTAAATCATTATCAGAAATAGCTTCTAAACCACTATTTGAATTATCTTCCTTCATGGCAGGTAATTGTTTTTCTTTGGTATATTTCGCTAGTTGTTGTTTTATATTTTCTGTTACTCTATATAAGTTATTATCCTCATCCTCATCACTATTTATTTTTTCGTAGGTGTCAGCTTTAACTTTCTGAATGCTTGTTTGCTTAGCTTCAAGAGCAGATTTAATAGTATCATACAAACTTGATTCAATGTCTTCTTTATCTTTGTTTATTGTGATATTATCAGGTTTTTCATCATCCTTAGGTCGAAGCAGTTCAATAGGGATACTTTGTAAATTTTCTAGGTAACCTTCAACTTCTTTGTCCAAATCAAAGCCTGCAAGATAGTCCGAATCGTCTCCATCGCTTTCATCTGAATCCTTTGGTGTTTTGTCACTTTCCATTTTGGTTGCCTATTTATAACCTGTAACAGAAAATGTAAACTAAATTACCTTTTGTGTGATAATTTCATTAGATATTAATCAAGACAGAAGTATAATTAAAGAATTACTGATGCGGCTATATTTTTCATTTGAAATTTAAAAGCAAGTGTCAAATACTTGCATAGGATTTCAAAACATGGACAAAAAACAAAATATCTAAAGTTTTATTTCTGAGTTCTACCTATATTTTTTTAAAGTTCCCTTTCCAACTTTTGAAAACCTTTTTAATAGTTTTGAGAGTGTTCAAAAATGAGAATTTAAAAAATAAGACTTTATTAGCTTCAACTAGAATATTGGTAAAAAGGAATGAATATCAGTACACCTGTTTGGGCTGTAGAGGTAATTAATACATCATTCATTATAGATGGAAACCTTTGAATCTGTTAAAAAGATTTATTTTAGACTGGTGTAAAAAAAAATAAGTTTTAAAGTTTTTGAAACAACATACACTTTGAAAAGCTGAAACATAATATTCTAACATTTTGCTACACAAATGAGAAAACTAAAAGAGTGTGAAAGAAAATTAAATATCAAATCAATAATGATATTTTTTTCCCCATTTAATTATATTAATACTTAGTTATATTAATATTCAATATATTAACAAGAGGACTAGTCAAATTATTCTTTAAATTCAAACACATGGAATTTAACTTTCCAAAATGCTATCATAATTTATTTCATATAAAAATCATGTTTATGCAGTTAAAACAATATATTTATTGAAACACTTCAAAATTATATATTAAACTAAAATTACATATTATCCTGGTTTCAACAGCTAATCATGCAGAACATTTAAAAACACTGAGCAAACGCTAGAAATATATTTTTCTATCACAAATAAATTTATAAACCATTTAATTTATGACATGCAAAACTTTTTATCAATCTATTCATACAGTTTTTTTTAAATTCAAATAAACTTAATTAAACCATCAAAAAAAATTAAGAAATACATGCAAAAACTGATAAAAATAAAAGCAATTAGCATTAAAGGTATTCCTTTTGTACTATTAATACAGTTGTAGACTTAACACCCAAAACATATTTTTCAATTAAAATGGACATCAAAATTACTTTATAACTAGTGCTTATGTGAAGAATAGATACAACTCTTAAATAACCTAACAACTGTTTATATTTTACTATAATTCATTGATGCATAATATACAAGTTACATGAAAGGTATATAAAGTTATTTATAGTTTTGTTTTTACGACTCCTTGTTATGCATTGTTCACATCATTGTATATAATACAATCTATTTTTATTTCACTATTTGAAAGAGTAAGAAAATATACTTGAAAGCATATTTATACCATTTTTAGTTTTTGAAAAAGTTAATAATTTTTCAGTCCCGTGAATCTAATGGTGTATGTTTGTTCAAGCTGTAATGTCTAAATATATTTATCAATAACCTTGAATTATTACGGGGGAAAATTATCAATACTCTCAAAATTTTGGGGAGAAAAATTCAATCTTTGAGTCCTAACTTGAACTGATTAATTAGTTAATTCCGCTTAATATTTCAAAATGGTGGCTATTATAAATTAGGAATTTAAATAAGATTCATAAGATTGATTGTTTAGAGAATACTGTACAATAACAATATTTAATTTTCGTGGACATATATAATTCTCATCCTGCAGTGGATGCAAGAATGTCAAAAATTATTCCGACTTTCACAATACTAGCTTTATTTTTATAAAAATTTCTGAATTAGCCAAATAAATTTATGGTCCTGAAGTACCCTTAGTCGGGCCGGGAGGTGACTGGTAGAAGAAGGTATGGTGGGGCGGATGGATCCGGAAGGGTTGAGAGGGCTTGTTGCGGGGAATGGTGGTAAAGGGTTTCGGCGTACTGAGGACCTATAGTTGTCCCTGAAAAGTTGTAAGTCGGTCTCAGGTGAGGTTGAGGAGATAGGTGAGAAGCGATCTTGGCCGCTATGATGGAGTGTCCACCCACTGTCGCCGGCGCCAAAGAACCTACAATTTCCTTTTTAGGAGGCGACGCAGGGGAAGCAAGATGGATTTCTCCATTTAATTTCCCTTAAGGGAGGCCACGGGGTGACTTCTTAAAGCAACGATGATCTTGGCAGTGAGGAGCAGGAGTCAGGTGTTTGAGGAAACAAAAACATATATGGGTTGAACAGCAAGCTGGTAGACGGCAGGGTTCAACCAGCAATTGGGTGAGTGTGAATGAGAAATGAGTGTTGGTGAAGAAGCAAGTGTAGAGCCTGTGAAGATGGCTGATCTCCCTGGAGGGTAGAGGTGAAGTGATGATGTGATCTACTGGTAGCTAGGTAGCCAAGAAGAGAAGTGATGAGATGTTCACTGCAGGTCTCCAGGAGGAGAAGTGATAGAAGTTGTGATGTTCTCGGTTGGTCTCCCGGAGGAGAAGTGTAGATGGTCACAGTAGGTCTCTTGGAGGAGAAGTGATTTTTTGGATTTTTTTGCGGGTACTTATACAATTTTTAGCTCTGCCAGCTTGTAGCTTAGCTGGCCTAGGACTAGCTGAGTCCTAGACAATGAGCTGTCAGTTGTATAAGTTCTACGTGAAGCGAACCAATCGACGAACGAGGTGGTTGTGATTGGTTCGGAATAGTGTTGCAGAGCGCCATTGTTTGAAGCCACGAAATTTTAGGCGCTCGATGTGAGTTGACGACCAATCAGAGACAAGTTGCAAGTGCAGGGTTTGTAAGGTGAAATTGGCCGGATCAAAGCTGTTTTAGGCCGGGGAATTGATGTGTGAGTATCGGGAAACTAGTCGGGTGAACTAGTTCCCTGTTGTGGTGACATTAACACAATTTCCACAGTATAGTGAGAGTTGGGTAATATGGGTAAACAAATTTATTATAACTCATCTCCTGGGTTCAAAAAATTGTTTTTTTGTTTTTTTTTAATGATGTCCTGCTGTTATTATTGGAGTCGTAAACACTCCAAACTGATGGATTGATTTGATCAAATTTTCTATATGGGCATATTTATAGCTATCCTATAATTAAAGTTTTTTTTTTTTTTTTTTTTTTTCATTTTTCACATGCCATAAAATTTTAGGTAGCATAACAATCTTGATCAAATGTCTCGAATTTAACTCCTAAAGGCACAAAAAGATATTGGTTCCAGTCTTCTAAAAACATGAACCAAAAGTTTTTGATCTAAAAATTAAAATGAATTGAATATTTTCAATATTCAAAGGTCGACACTTTGACAAATTGGTTTGGATCATATCTTTCTCAAAGTTGATGCGGATCAAAAAATCCTGTAGCTGACATTTGGTAAATACATTTATTTGTAAATATCCATTCTTCTAAGATGCTCTCCATGGTTTATTTTTATTATTTGACTGATAAATGCAGTTGGTGATAAATATTTTGTATTTGCTTAAGCTATGGTTCTGTTTATGGTTGTGTGAGAAAAGTAACTAATAATAGTTTCTGTGGTGCAGGAAACATATTCTTCCTGTGAAAAGAGCCCCCCCCCCTCAAAAAAAGTATGCCAAATCAAGTTGATTTCTCATCCTGTTTGAAAAGTCAATAAATCAAATAAACATCCAAATTTTCACGACAAATAAATCCATGTATTTTGTTGTGCAAATAAATGTCTTAATTTTATTTATTAACTTTAATTATATCATCTGCATGAATACCAGGTGAAAATTTTAATTTTTTGAATAGCAAAAGAAAAGAAAACATTTTCAAATAGGTTAATAGATTTTTTTCATAAACTGTAGGAGTCTTGTCAATGAATCATCAAATCCCTATTATAAGTGTCTGAAAATCATATAATAATACTACCATAACAATGATCACATAAAAACAATTTTTTTTTCAATTTTAGGTGATTATTTTAAACCCAATTTTTAAATCGCTCAGTTTCCTATTTATGTATTTAATTTTTTTTTTCATTCAACATATATTTGTTATTATTTTATATCTGGTATTAACATGAAAACAGCTGAATGAAAAACTTTTTCAAATATTATATTATAATATTAATAGCAAGTCAGAAAAATTAAAATGAACTCTAGGATAACTTTTGTTTGGGTTCCTAGGAGCTATTTTTAGCACCAAATCAAAATTTTGTGTTTCATCTTCTCCAAATTTTGAGTTAAGAAAAAAATGGGGGGGAGTCTTGAGATACTATATAAATATTTTCAACTTTTCAACATATTCCAGAGATCACTTTGTTTTACCCAAAATATCTCAAAATGAATATTCCCATAGAAAAGTACACATTGATTTTTTTACCCATCATTTAACTATCTATAGACTATATAACCCACCATATAAGAAAGAAAATTTAAAATGAAAGAATGAAAAATGTAGCCTGTACAAGAATGAGAACAAATAGCATATAATAACAATACTTTAAAAGAATTGCATGTAAATATAATATTAATTAAAATAACCCTTTCTAGTGTAATATTTAATATCATATGATGCTTCAATCAGCTGTTAAAGACACTTCATTACATTTTTTGCAACTAGCCGGATTGTGGGTTACTATTTTTCTTTTAAAAAAGGCTAAATGTACACTTTTGTCATATATTTAGTATGAACTATCAGCTTTTTAAAGGCTTCACAGGCTTTTGGTTTCGAATCAATTTCATGGCAATTAATAAGTTGCATTAGTTGAAGACTGAAAAATATTATCTCACCTCCACACTTGATTATTTATTATGATTATTAAGTTCACAAGAATTAAGGAAAATCATGCTTACCCTATGTAAATTAAAAGCACAATTTACACACAGTTAGATATGTATCACAGTCCAACATTGAACAGTTGATTGTTTTAGGAAAAACACTAAAAGTTATTATTATTTTTACTATCCCCCTTCCTTAATGTTAAATTAAAATTTTGTTTGTAACATTTTTCTCCTTGACTTTATGAAATGCAAGATGAAAATTAATTCAATTTTAAATGAGAACTTGAATGATCCACTGACTATCCATTGTTAAACTCAATATTTTAGAATATTTTTTTCTCTTTTCTCCACTAATATGCTCTCCAAGATGAAGAAAGTTTTAGTTCTTATGTATGATGAAATTGCAAACTTTCTTGATTTATTAACTGGCTGTAAAACTTTTAAAGATAAACTAATAATAATGTCTTCCCAATTATAAAACTACAATAATTAGATAAGAAACCTTCCAAATGTTATTGGTAAATTATTTATGATGAGTCAAACTGTGATAACAAAATTTTGAAATAAACATAGGCTCCTGAATTAAATGAATATCTCTTTTCTGAATGTATGTTTCCATTTAGTTTGAGAAGGTATACAGACTTAAAACTGATTTTGTGGAAATTCAACAATTTTCATTTAATCAAAATGATCTTCATAAGTTAGTTCAAAAATGAGGAAAATCTTAAGATTACTGTTACTTGAAAGTTTTAATCCAGTTGACTTTAAAAATGTACATCTAAACACAATCTCACAAAATCTGGTGGTCCTTTAAGGTATGTTTAATAAATACAGTTAAAAAACAATACATCTTTTTTAAAATGAAGTATTAATAGACAGCCGGTCTCACTGAAAATTTAGAAATAGATCTTGACATGTTACAGTGTCTAGCTTAAGGTTCCATATAAATTGAAAGAAAGAGAACGCTTGGAGGGGGTGTTGTTTGGTTAAAGATAATACAATAATATAAGATATACAATAATTCATTGTTTCCATCCAGAAATGCAGATAAACTTCCTCTTCGGGGTTCCATATTCTGAATTGTACTGAGAGCACTGGTCAATGGATTTTATCCCTGAAACCTGAGAGAGAGCCAACCTGTGATTTGGTAAAATTCTATCTTTGTGGCACTGATTGGAGTTGCTTATTTCCCAAAGGTGAACAGAAACTCTGGTGAAAGTATCCTTGGATTCATTTGGTTCAAAATGTGAATGAGTGGAAGATTATTAAAAGAATTCGACAAAGGACAATAGAGAGACCCTATCTGTTGTAGATTAGTCAACAAAGAAAATTAAAGATGTAATTCTGCACTAGCTTATATTAAAAATGTTATAATTAAATCAATAAATTATCTTTCACTAAGCAAGCAGGACTTATGGAAAGTAATAGGTCTAATGAAGATACAGTAATAGACTGAGATGTGTGAAAGTCATTCATCATATTTAGAAGAGACTTTGTATGGATGTGATTGGAATTTTGAATAGAGCATATATATTCCACAATAGATCCATTTTGGATCATAGTTAGTAAAACGCAACCCATGTTTTTATCAACCCCAAAGAAAAAACCCATAAATTATTAAACCATGTGGTTGATTGAAGGATTATGGTTAGAAACCAATCATACTAGGGTAACCTAAATTTTTTGAAATTAAAACTCCTTTTTGGGACAACAAAATTTAAAAATATAAAACACTGATTACCTGGTTATAACATACAGAGCCGAAGCCTGAACACTTACATCTGTTACTATAAACGTCCTGAAAATATTTAAACGGAAGACAAATAGGAAAATTTAGAAACCAGTGATGAAAGGGGAGTGAAGAATTATTGTAATTGACAAAGTAATAAATGATATGTTAAGTAATTAGGACATTGTAGACTTTGCAAAGTCAAGAAGAATTAGTCGATTAGGGTGTGTAGAGAGAATGCCTTCTGAAAGATTGTCTAGTCGAATGCTTCTGCAAGAAATAAAGGGATAAGAATAAAAAGGGAGACCTAGGAGTTGCTTAATTCACAATATAAAAGGAGACTTCAAGAACATGGAGATAAGGAACTGAAGAGGAGTATTAGACAAATATGAATGGAAGAAGCCAAAGATCACTAAAGAACATAAGCTTTCTGTAGAGCTTTGGGAGTAAAGTAAGGTTGATTGATATTGATTAACTATTGAGTTCATTATTATTTATTACTACTTTAGCATTTTGTCTTTACAGTAAGACTACTAAATTTTTATAAAAGTATCCTTATTATGAAACCTAATAATTGATAACTTTCATAAAGTTAAATAAAAACATTGTTATCGAAATTATTCTTCAATCAAAACATATATTTTATAATATTTAACCCTAGAACACTTATGTGTCGTCAAAATGACGACATGCAAAACCCAAAATCGGCGTATTTGACAGAAGAGTGGTGACCGCGCATCCCCCCTCCCAGTACCTTCCCTACTCTAATAGACAAGGTCAGTCGCGGAATTTCACCCCTACCAGCCACATGTGTCTGTACTTATTTGTGCTCGCGTCGTGCATTTGACGATACATAAGTGACTGCGTTACTTTTTTTGTAGAGGGAAAAAACCATTGTTTTTACTAAGGTTTTACTATAACCTTGTTTAATTAGTAAAATAAGATTGTACAACCTGTATACTTTAGATAAATATGTGTTTCATTTAATAAAAATACTGTTATACATAATTTATAAAAATATTTTCTAACCCTTGTTATTTTCCTTTCAAAAAAAGTAGTCATTCATTTTTATAGTTTTTTATTACTAGTTGCACTAATAAGTTTTTAAAACATTTTTTTTCCTAAATCTAAAGAGTACTAAAACATAACTATAGCAACGAAAAAATTTTAAATTAAGTTTCTGTGAAGTAAAAAACAAAACAAAAATGAGTAGTCAAATTTACGATACTTAAGTGATAGTGTGACTAAACCCGGACATAAGTGTTCTAGGGTTAATGTAACAGCAGATGTTTCTTGTTGAAACTCCATATTAAAGAATTAAATAAAGCAATAAAGCTAGTTTCAAAATTATTTAAATAATATAAATGAGCTACAATTGTTTCGCCTTGCGGCATCATCGGGGCAACATTGATCTAAATCTTGTTGCCCGATGATACCGCAAGGCAAAACAATTGTAGCCCATTTATATTATTAAAATAATTTTGAAACTTTAGCTTTATTGCTTTATTTAATCCTTTAATATATTTTATACTTAATTAATAACATCATGGCTATCCACCTTTTTTATGAGTGCTTTGACATTTAATTTAATTGTTTTAAGACTTTCAAATTAGAATGTAATAAGTAAAGAAGATATCATAAATTCATTATTTATACCACAGTGTAGCCTACTTAAACAATCTTCATACGGTCACTGCACCCATGAGAAGCTCTAAAGTCCGGACCATAATAGAAACCCTCTTAAAGATAATCTTGTAGTTCCATATTCAGTTAGCACCCTATTACTAAAAACATGACAGAGCCATATGAATCCTTACTGTATTAACAATTAGAGAGAACTCTTAACCAGCTGGGCTCTTACTAATCTTGCTATTTTTTACCAAACAACTCAAAATTAAAGAAGAAATCTGGAAAACCTCAGTCAACAATTTGATAAACTTAAATGTTCTGTATTGTAAAATACTATCAGTACTATCTGCCACTGAATGTTTGAGTATAATTAATCTAAATTTATACAGCTGTTCAGAAAAATCCATGGTAATTAACATTGACCTAAACCTTGTTGAATTTATCAATATGTCAATTCTTTAGGTATTTAATTGTAAAAATTTTTCCTGAGTATTTTTAATGAAAATTTCATAGCTTTTAAAGGATATAACCCAAAGTGTGTAATGTGGATCTGGAACCACGAAAGATACAACTTCCAACAAACACTTTTTGAATAATAACTAATTTTTCCACTTTATATTGGAAACACCATTTATCCCCCTCAGACATCTTTGTTTCTAAAGTGAAAGTCCTCTCTAAAAGTTTGTACCTAATCTTTAATTGTAGGACAAACTCAGCACTTCATGCAATATCTTAGAATGATGTATTGTATTGACATTGGCATACCATAAAGAAGAGTTTCAAAAGTCGAGAAACATCATGTACATCATTTCCAAGCACAATTAATTGTAATGCTAAATTTACAACGATAAACCCTCAAAATATTTGTGTAACACACATCTGGAGAGAAAAAGTAACTTAATCATCAATCAATAAATTTATTAAAAATTGAAAAACACATCTTTCTAATTAACGATTCAGGATAAATTAATTTGTTTTAATGTGTGTTTCTATATGCTTATATTAGCAGAAGGGTAGATTTCCAAGTGTTATCTCAATTCCAATACACTGTTTACACTAGCTGGCAGATATCACACACCAATCAACTAATTTTCAATTATTACAAAAATGAAACTTTGTTATTTCTTAATTGTTTTGGGGGAAGTATAAAACAAGTGAAAATCTACTTTATATTTTTTTTACTGCTGTCTCATCATCAGTGATTTTGAAACATAAACAAAATTAGTAGTTTAATAATATAAATTTCTCCTTATATTTTGGATAAAATTTGATTACAAGTTGCAGCTGTGATAAAAATATTCCACAAGAAATTAATTTGACAACTGTATTCCATTAAATGTTGATTTATTTCATTTCTACTCGATGTTTAAAAGCAAAACACCTCTTGATTATCATCACCTTATAAAAAAATAATAATAATAAATATAAAATAAAGACCCCTAGTCCTAGAATCCTCTAATAGCGTCAGGGTCAGAGAACAAGAGTTGGTCAATACAGATCCAATAGGAAAGATGAAAAAGGGGGGATCTAACCCAAGACTACATGAAAAAAGTGTAGATCCAGCTAAGCCCTAGAGATTGCCAAACTTTCCTATCTAATCTCGCCCTGATGCTATTAGAGTATTTAGGGTTCTTTTATATGATTTTCTTTTTTTATATATAAGTTACATGGTTGTTCGCCTTCAAACAAAAATAAAAATAAAAAAATATTAAATGGAATACAGTTATACTATTAATTTATTTTGTAATATTTTTATTATCGCTGTAACATGCAATAAAATTTTATCCAAGTGTAAGGAAAAATTGATCTTTATAATTAAAGATCCAATTTCATTTTTTTTGTAGCACAAACAGCAATAAAAAAATATATAAAGTAAGTTTCAAACTGCTTTTTATTTGTTTTTGTTTTGTTTAATTATTGGTAAATAAGAATATTTGTTTAGTTTTTCAAATATTGAAAATCTGATAAAATATATTGTTGTTTTTGTCTTTCTTTCAGATGGTAAAATCAAAATTTTGAATAACTGCCTTTTTAAAACTTGTAAATAAAACTGAGTCACTAAAAAATAATCAAAGATCTTTATGAAATAAAACTGTTCAAAAGTTTGAAGAAAATATTAAGTAATATTTTTAAAGAGTGAAAGAAGAAAAATTGTCATATTTACAAGGGATTAAATACATATTTATACATTTTAACAAATATTAATTTTAGTCTTGAGGTCAAAATCAATTACAGTAATACAAATTTATTGGTTGTTTATTATTATATGCTTATTCTTTACTTTTTTAATTATTTTATTTTACTTATTTATTTATTTTGTTTGCAAACATCTTTTATGATTATTATATTAATGAAGACAACAGCAGCGAAAAATCCAACACCATGAACTGGACTCGAATCTATGTAACCTTTTGATAGGTCACCAGTCGGAACTGCAGTAAGATAAGCCTTGCACTTCTGCCAACAAAGCCACACCATGTTGCCTTTGTTCAAATGGAATTAATATATTCATCTAACTTTTCTTTATACTACAAAATATTGATAACTAAGAATTCAAAAGTAAACATTATCTGATCAAGAAAGATATTAATTTACCTTCTCTCTAAAATAATCCTATCTAAATTGAAAACAACTAATTTATTTATGTTGGTCAAACTAAACAAAATGGATACTAATTTTTCAATTTCTTTTTAAACCTTGGCATAGTACAGAAACTACCAAGTACTTACTGATAAAACAACAGTTGCCAAACCATTGATCACGAGCTACCAGAACGAATTTGAGCCTTAACCTTTGGTAGCTCACTACATATTTTTGATGCAGTAAAGTTTTTAGATACTAAGAGAGTTTGGAGTAGAACGAGTTCATTTTTCTATTTCTATAAAACAAATTTTAATGAGTAGAGAACTAAGCCATATTTATTTTAAAAATTTCCACTAAACACTTTTTGATAGAAGAAAAGCATGTCAAAAATTAAACATAGAATATAAGAATAAAATGAACATAATATTTAAAAAACAAAATCATTTATATGACTAATGTAGGTGTCCATTGTTTTCACCTAAACTTATCAAGAAACTGTCTCATCTTTTAACTCCTTAAGATACTGTTGATTAGAGTAGCCTTCTCAAAGATAAAGTAATCAGCATTAATCAGGTGTGATGAGTAAGTTTGCCATGATTTATTATCAATAAACAGAAGATGAGCCACTTGGGAACTGTCAGATTTTTGTTCACATGCTAATATAGCACCTTCTTAATCTATGAACACCTCTTACACATTCAACCTAGGTCAGGCTTGATGTCCAATATAGAATTAAAAATAATTGTACAAATCTTCTTGGACAAACTGTGAGATAATTATTGTACAATAATTTATTAGCGTAGCTTTACTGTATTGTTGAATTATTTTTACTAATAAAAATAATTATTGTAACTAGGCTTCCAACAATTCAGGTATTTTTTGTCACAGAGGAAACTAAGAAAGGGTACTACTCACTTTGACAGAATGATGAGACCAGTCCCAATGCATCATTATGATATCTCTATTAATCCAGGCGTCATACGGGGAAAAATTTGTGTTTTCAAAAACTGACATTTTGTTTCTTTTATCATGTTCTTTAGAACACTTAAACAATTGCTGACCTAGTCATGGGGCAATGCCTTTAAAAGCCAAAAACTGGAGTTTTCCTAACATTTGTTAAACAACTATTTTCCATTACAATAAAATGAAAAATGTCTACAATATGAGTTACAACTTTCTCTCCAATTCTTGCATTTTAACTAATCATTTGCCATTAATTTAAGAAAATAATAAAAATTTTAAAAAATAAAAATTTAAAAAAAAATCCCACAAAAATACTAGTAAACAATTTTGTTTCAACTTTAGCTATCAAATAATAAGCAAAATTAAGTCAAGTCCTGAAAGATGTAAATTTTACACATTTTTTAGAAAAACTTCTTTTTTTTAAATAACCAATTGTTTAAACATAAATATTGCCAAAACCATTCAGTAAGAGTTGTCACAAATTTGTATGCTAGGTCATTATAGCAAAACAAATATAAGAAAATAACATTTTAAATGCATTTGTACTTCCGAGACGGCATTATGGAAGAAATCAAGATCTTTGATGAAAAATAGCTATATATTCCTTTTACATATGAAACTATTTTTTGACAAGTAATTCTAATTTCAGAAGAAATATTGTATTATTTATACTTTATAAAAATTATGAACAAAAATATGAACAAACCCAATTTTTGGCAACTTTAAAAGTACTAGCCCATAAACGAGGTTGCCGGATTGTCAGTATATGTTTCTCCATGTTGTATGGAACGCCATTTGTTTGGTAAAAAAATGCAGTCTTGTGTTTCAAAATATTATTGGATTATTTCTCAACTTCGGTGTACTGTACAAAATTCATATTATAAAATCAACGGCTTTGTAATCATTCAGTAATACTCTTTGTATTATCTAAATGGCCTTTAATCTCAGCTCTAAATTGATTTTTTTTTTTTTTTTTTTATTTCTCTGGCTGCAGTTTTAAAAGTCTGAATTTTAATTTATCCCACTAATATGTTCCATAAATCTTAAGAATCTGCTTAAAGATGGTTATATTTACATCATATTAACCAAACCATAGAACTTATGTTCATATTTTTTTTTTTTTTTTTTTTTTTCCATTAAGAGTTATTACAGACACAAAAAACCACAATCATTTTTTTAAATTTATCATTGATTGGCTTGTAATTCAATTTCCTCATAATATACAAACTTAACAGATATTAATCATATTTAATATATATAATTTAGTCAATGGTTCACTTGAATCTATCTCTTTTAAGACAATTGTTACTTAAGTTTTGACTAAACTTTAATACAAAACATAGAAGTCATTTGTACTTCTAGCAAGCAACAAATAAAAAGGAATGTTGACTAACAACTTTAACTTTTATACTTTCTCTAACTATGATGAAACTCACTTTCCCTCTGTAATATGGATATTTAGTTCACATTGATTTTGGTCGGTGCCTTATTCAATAGAAAAATGAACTAAACTAAGCTCCATGGAATAACAGCCCATGAAGAGCCTAGTAATATAATGGGCGGTTAACACATTGATATTTCCATTGTTTTCCCCGTTGTTCTGGTATTCACAACCAAAGTTTGCTACCCATTGGTGATTCCCAATTTTTCCCACGATACTAACTCATCACCATAAGTGTTTACGCCCCCACAGGTAATCAACTCAGGACCTCTCAAGAGCACTTACCACTAGTCAAGGAAAGCTTCAATAGAAAAGTGAGCTATACGAAAAACAATAATTCTCTCTCTCATTCTTAAATTCTTGGAAAGCTATTCTTTAGGAATATGAAATACCAAGAAAAAGAATATTTGTTATCCAAAATAGTCACAAATTTGAAACTTTTAAATAAGTAAATGGAAACTATTCTGTAGAAAATACTTGTGTAATACACTTATACCAGGCTATTTAAATCCAATGATATAAAAAAGGAAATAGGTAATAAAACAGGAAGTAAATCAAATAATTTCTAGTTAATTCAATTGTTTTATTGTCACCATTAGTTCAATACATACACGATCAATAAATATATATATATATATATAATGATATGTAAACAATAAATCAGAATAAGTTTCTGACATCATGTAACATACATGTACAGAGTTTATTATGTAAAGCCTTTAGATAAGCACAATTTACAAGCTTTGATAACGGAAACTGCAATAGGCCTATATTAATATAACAACTTGCAGAAATAAAGCATTCAAATTCTGCTCCACCTCCACCATATTGTATGTGTTGCTCATAAGAATAACATTAAACTTTAAAAGATCTACGGATATCACTGTCCATTAAAGAATTATAATGTATAGCTCATTTGAAGTAAATGTTTACCTTTTCGGAAACTATCATATATTTATTTGCTTTTGCCAAAATATGTAGAACAAATACTTGTAAATAAAATTTCAATTTTATTAATTATGTATTAATTGCAACTGTAGCAACTTATTTTTATCATCTATTATAAGAAGTAAGGTGTTTAATTATATAACCCAAAGTATATAGTTAGCCTATGTAACAAGGCTTATAACTAATAAGTGGATCGAATTAATTCACTCCTGTAGAGCTTAAAATATAGTTTACAATATCTACTCATTAATAATAAAAATTACACAAAATAAAACAACAATACTAAGCCAGTGAGGGGGAGGGGGGAGGTTAACATGTGTCATATTTGAAATACTCAAAGGATATTAACATTCAAGTCCTGATGATCTAGAGAGTTCTAGAGATCTAGAGATGATCTAGAGACCCCTAACTAGGAAATATATTTAGTAAATACAAGGCCAAAATGTCATTTGGAAATAATGTTTTGAGGCTGTTTGTGACACTACATCGATGATGCTACTTTCAACTAATATTTGATTGTATCTACAGAATTTGAACAATACTTCAATTTTCATTCAAAAAATTATTGCATGAAAGAAAAAAAAATTCATTTCTTGCATAAAATAAATTAATTTTTAGAGACATTATCTAAGGCTACAAACAAACCTCCTCATATTTAACAAATATAGTGAAATGACAAGAACTTTGGCCAGGGGTATGAGGGGAGGGGTTTAAATATCACAATGTGAGAGGCCTGGAGAAAAATTGTAAATTTAAGGGGAAAGTGTGGCTTGTAAAAGACATTTTGAGACCATGAGTTGTCCCTAAATACAAGTCATTTAAACCTTAAAAGTTACAGTAAATCAAAAAAATAAAAATTTAATTAGTATTTTAAAGAAATTTCAGTCTGGTAATTTTTGAAACTGGAACTAACAAGTAGATTCCATTTGTAATCACTATCAATTCAAGGACATCCAGGATTGACTGGATTTTGAATAGTTGTGATTATTGTCAGATATTAAATTAAATCCTAAACATATATTTATTTCATTAACACTGTGCCGCTTATCATAAGATTTTTAAGAGGTTATTGATTAATAGTTCCATTAATTTATTTCACTTGTCAAGTGCCTTAGAAGAGGAGTGTAAGCCTCCATTAGATCTCCTCTGGGCTTCACCACTGTTCAGTTAAGTTCAATTAAACCACCTTCTCTCATTACACAACAAAATTCCCTAACCAACCTAACATGTTGCATTTTAATTTGTGTAATAATTATTATATTCCTGTAACTTAACAGTTTCATTAACATTTATATAAAAATTTACTTTAGAGAATATTGTATGGCACACACACCCTAAATAAAAGAAAACCAAATTGGTATAACAAACACGTTATTTTCAACTAATACTTACATCCTTCAGTAGTAAAAGCATTTTACTTGATGATCGCTATTTCATATAATTATACCAATATTAGATGAATGAAAACACATGACACTACATACGCAGTTTACAAAATACCTAAACATTTTGGTTCTATAATGCCAAACATTTTATGTTTATGTGTCTTGTATAATTAAGTATAATTAATTGTATAATTAAGTCTCATGTTAATCTTTTACTGAACTGATGATGGTATAATTATACCAAAACAACCGTCATGAAATAAAAAGGTTTTACTAACCGAAGGACTCACTTTTAACATAAGTACTTAGACAAATTAAATACAAGCAATTATAAAGCATTATGAAAATCAATAAAATACTAGGTCATTAAAAGACATCTTGATAACAATAAAGTGTTTATTGTGGAAATTTGTGTTTCTTTTGTTTGTTAATTGAACTTTCGTAAATGTTTCTCATTCTAAGGGAATTTGTACAAAGTTGTTTATCAAATATTTTAACATTTATTACTACATCATAAAATGCTATGAACATCAACATCGGCACATGTACGAACTCCACTATAAAACGTAAATATCAATATTAAATGTTTTAGTTTTCACAATTTGTTTTTATTATGATGACTATGTTTTGGTAACTGGTATTTTCAGATCCTGCTGTAAGTCCAGTTATGGTATTACAGCCTGTAAGCTGTTTTCAAAAATATCTTAGCTGATAAAACCTGGGTTGGTACTACACTCCATTATTACAAAAATGTGAAAGAAAGTAGGAAAAAGTTAATTTATATGATACAATGTAATTTTATTAATATTAATGAAATAAAAATAGTATTTATGCTAATTAATTAATATGAGAGTGAGATTCTTAATGACAATATTTACACTCAACAAATACTAGAAACAGCAAGATAGTAAAATCAATGACTGATAACTTGGATAAATTTCCTTTTGTTTATCAAAACAAATGAAATCTAAATAGCTTATCTAACACTACCAATTTTAATAAGAAAGTTTTTTTTACATATTATTCACCACATGAAAGACATACCGTACACAATTTTATTATCAAAAAAAGAGTGTTTCTATGGCAAAGTCATCATTTTCAGTTATTTTAAGAACACAAGCTCTGAATGATTGACCCATAAGTATTTGGCCACAGCTTCACAAAAATAGCAGTGAGACATTGTCTTCACAACACAGGTCACCAAATACAATTTTAGTCAATCGCTTTTAACATTATATTCCAAGCCTGAAGACACATTTAAATATATATATATATATATACATCTTCAGTGATGAATGAGCTACAATAATTAAACTATAACTGAGAAACCTAGTTTACTCCAATGTAATTTGCCATAACACAGCGCCATATTTTTTGATTTGTTTCTTGTTGTTTAAAAGCAAAAACCTCATGGTCATCATCTTTTTAAAAAAATAAGAAGAAGAAATACCATAAAGTAGAGATTCGTAGCCCTCTATAGCATCATTATTTTTCACCTTTAAATAACAAAGGGAAAACGTTTAATAGAACCAAGGTTGGTCAAGAGAGACCTGGAAAATGAAACAGAGGTATCTAACCCAAGACTAATTGTAAAGAGGTGCATATCCAGCAAGGGTATCTCAGGATTGCTATACCCATATTCACTATAATCTATGCACTGTATTTATATCTAAGAAGTCCCATAGCAAACGATAATGTGAGGCTCAATATGTGGGTTGAACAGTTGTTGTATTGTGGGTAATATGGGCGGAGTCGTGGAGCATGTAATACAGCATTCTGTCCTTGAACCTCCAAGTTTCAAACAATACCATGGATGATAGACGGTCTGTGTAGTATGTAGTACAATCAATACTATAATCTCTCTTGGCCAACTCTTATTCCCTTCCAACCCTGATGCTATTAGAGTAATGAGGGCTAGGGTCTTTATTGTATACTCTTTTCCTCTTTTTTATAAGGAAAAGATAACTAAGAGTTTTTCGCCTTTAAACAACACAAGAAACAGCTATAATTGAGCCCCTGAGGGAAAAGTGTATTATTGATAGTACTTCTTAAAAAAGAGGACACCTGTCTCAATGGCCTAACAATGGAAACATTGTATTTTGATCATTTATTATTATGAATATTGTATGCATTATAAGTCACTAAAGAAACATAATAATTAATTTTATAATTCACTTAAAACTGTCAAACCAACATTGTATAGTCAATTGCCTCACTTCTAATTAATTGAGTAAATTATTAAATTTAATCAAAACTGTATTTCAAGTATTCAATGTCCTAAAATATTTTAACATTTTCAAAACCAAAAGATTGGCCAGTTACAAACCATGGAATAAATCTAAACAATGTTAAACTCTCATTGATTTCTTTTGTGTAAAATACTGCATTTGTGAAAAATGTTATGATCGTTTTGCTGATTATAAATTCTTTTGATATGAAAATGTATGTTTCATTTATTTAGTGATTGAGCACTCTACCAATATTGCTCATTCTATGTGACAATTAAAATATTCATCTCTACGACAATCAGTGTTACTATCATTAAACCTTAAGTGATACCTTTGCCATGACAACATTACTAAATATACCTATTGTTTCATAATTTACTTGTCAGTGTTATTTGTTCATACTGCCTAAGTATAATTTATAAAGGATTCCCCGAACCACGAAAACAAAAACAAATCTAGTCTGTAAATTCAGTATATTTATTACATTACTCTTAAATACATTTTGATCATCAGAGGTTTACAGCTAAACTAAGCATAAACCTAAAATTAAGTGCCAAATAGCGTCCGTCTCTTTTAACTGGCCAATCACAAAGAGGCATGTCTTACCTCAGGTAAGTGACCCAGATTTGGAAAAGTCAATGTTCTTGGCTACCTCATGGACTACCTCATAGAGATACCAATAAACTAATATACTGAACCAAAAAGTAAGAACACTTTATCAAATTTTACAATACTAAACTATAATTTAAGATAATATAAATATAAAATAAAATAGACTAAATAATTCAGTATGATATGCTTCAAATCTCACAATTTTGACTCAATTGCATTATAGGCCAAAGGGAAAAGATTAAGGTGTAGGAAAAAGCCCTGCACCCAGCATAATAAAGTGCCCTGGGGGTAGAGCTGGACCCTACTCTAAAGACCAACTTAACCATACCTAAGAATAGCAACTTGGATGAGGTATGGGTTATTGGTTATAAATGAAAAGAGAAGGAGAAAAAAGGCAAAAACTATAATATATTGTAAATTGAAACCAAACTAATAATACAAAATAACTTGAATTATGAAACAAACCAAATAACACTGATGTGAAAGTTATTATCTTGGTTTAAACAAGGAAATTATCTTGACACTCAACTTTAGATTTATGTTTAGCATAGCTGTAAACCTCTGAGGATTATGACTATGCCATTGAAATATACAGAAAGTAATATTATATTAAATTTATTACATTTTGTTGTTGTTTTTTTTCTTTTTTGGTTCAGGGAATCTTTATTTTCCTTATTGTGAATTTCCTTATTTCCACACTGGTCCTTGGACATTTAATCCTACAATGATCTATGAGATCTAAATTAATCCAAAACCACTAATTTGCATCATTATCGCTCCATTACATTGTATATAAATTTACTGTCAGTTAATTTATGGAAATTTGTTACTGAATTCAATGGTCAATTTAGAAAATAGATAAAAAATTATACAGAATAGGTTGATATGATGTATTTCAAATGAAAAATAGTTATTTTAAAACTCAGTAAATATTAGATAATGCATTACTAAACTAAATCCATGCACCTTTTGGCATAAACTAAAACAATTTTGAATCTGTTTATAAAACAGTAACAAAATAAAATGCTTACCCCTTAGAATTCATATTTATTTAATGTACTAACACATTTTAAAATGTTTGTTTAACTATTTTTGGAGACTCACTTGACCTATTTTCAAGATTTGTTTTTTATTTTATATTGTAGTATTTACGCTGTGTTTTCTTCAAAAATAAAATATTAATGATCTAATTTATTATTTTACTTTTATTTGTATAGAAATTACAATTCCCTCCGAAAGCAATATGTACACATTTCAAGGAAATATTAGCAGAAACTTTTAATTGAAATGTTTCATTTCGTGTTATCAGCTGTTTTTAATCAAATACAACAAAATATGTAAATTAATGAGTTTTCTCTAATAAGGAGAATGTATTATGCATTTGCTAGTTTCCTACAGTAATTAATCCACCCAATGTTATACTGAAAATTCCTCTTCTTGGAGAATTAATAAGTATTCCTGCAAGAGTTTTCCATTTTAAGATTTAGAATTATATTAATGTGTCTTTTCTAAAATGAAGTTAGTACCTAAATTTTATTAATTATGATAACATAATTATGCTAGAGTAGGCAATGAAGGGCTAAAACACCCCTTCCTTCATTGGATGATTTTATTCTCTAATATTAATCTGCCTATTTAAAAGCTACTAAACAGAAAACTAAATGAAGAAAAAGCTATTTGAAATATTGTCTGCATTGTATTTTAATTTGATGTTTAGCTAAGTGTAAAAAACCTTAATCAAGCCCAAACTCTTCAACATTATGTTTGCCATCATAAATAGCCAAAAAATAAAAGTTGTAGAAATAAATTTTATTTTCATCAAAAAATGTTATTAAAACTAATTCTAAATGTTAAAATATAATACATTACATATATCTTGAAGAACTCAAAAAATAACTATCCTTATTAGAACGAATAATTTACATGACTATTTTATATTAGTTAAACAAAGAAAACCTGATGAATACTACAAATTTAAAAAAATAAAAATTTATCAGTTCAGTAATAAGTTATATCTTTGAATTGCTAGACATTTGGATGAGAAATCGTTGTCAATCATCAGTAAAACACACACAAATATGTGATGACAAACTCTATGTTGCCATCCCCTTTTGTGTCCATCCCTGATTTATAATGATAGTTAGATTAAGTTAAACAGTACTGTATTTACAATATTATCAAATCTTGCCACAGGACATAATCAGAAATTGCATTGTTCCATCGAAGTACAGTTTTAGACACCCATTTGTTTAACAATTATCCAAAGTTCTTTTTTAAATTAAAACAACATTAAATCACTTTCAAATAACATTTTGTTAAAAAATCAAATTAATAAGTTTTCTTTACATACAACCACTGCACTGGTCTAATTGAAACAGAATATATCATTTCAAGCTCTATCCAATTGTTATGTTGTCTTCTTAAAAAATCTATTTTTTAAGCACAATTTTCACAAAACCATTTTTATACTGAAACACGATTCAATTACTAAGTTCCCATCTTCATTGGTACACTAGCTATTTCTATGTTAATACTTACTAATAATTTGACGTTCACTAAACCATCTTCACTTTTGTCTCTTCACAATCTTCTTTAAACACATTAAGTATTTTGTCGGCACTTGAAATATATAAAAAAAGCATGCATATTGTTAACTACAGATCACAATAAACGTAACAACACTAATATTTACACAGCAGTTTTTCTTTTCTTTCTTGAAATGTTGTGTCATAAAAGGCATAAACATTAAAGATTAATTCTTAATGATTAATTAAGCAACATATCACCGTAAGTGTGATACAAACTTTAACACTTTTTTTGAAAGAAAACAAAGCATGCACCAAAACCCAAAGTAAAACCCAACAACCAATGTAAAAAACACAACAATAAAACACACAAAGAGCAATTTTTTGAAGCAGATCCAGTTTGAAAGAAACATTAATCTAATGGAGAGTCTACAATTGTCTGTTTTGTGTGAAACCGCACAATGAAAAAAAACAAAATAACAAATAAAATGCCTTTCAATCTGGATAGTGAAATATAGTAAATTTACAATAATTTAAAAATCTTTTACCTGTTATGAAGAATCCTGCAATTACATTTCAATCACCTTTGACACTACTGGGACAAACTAAAACAAAGAAATTGAAACAAAATAATTATATAGTATGAACATATAAAAAGCTCTATATAATTTAAAATTTACCTTTGTAATTATTTTATTTAGCTATTACTTCATACAATAAACACTTATTGTATAGTCTGTGCTATTGCTTAACATTTAATTGATAGTATGCTATAATGCTCGCCATTGTAAAAACATAAAAAACAAATACCGGAAACCCAATTCACTGTTCTACATGAATAATCAAAAGTCAAAGGCCATAACAAAGGTCAATATATGCATGATATTACAGGCTTATGGTACATAGAATTGATATGCGATCACCAACCAGATACTACTTACCTTTTGTGACTAACAAAATTATAGAGACTATGTTTGAATCAACAAGTCTTATCACAGCTCTAATCTTAAGTTTAAGGTTATATTTAAACTACTACTCAACAACATTGGAATTTAACCTAAGTGATAAAACATAGTGAACTGAAAATCTGAAGTTAAAACAAAGATTTAGTAAACTTAATGAGTTGGTACAGTATTTAAATCTAAACTATTGTAAACAAATGTAAAAAAACATCTAAAAAGTTTTGTTTAGGAAATGAATTATCAAATGTTTTTAACATAATCACAGCCCACTATATATTTTGAAACAAATAAAATATTTATCATAGTTAAACTTAATCACGAGATGTAGTAATACAACAAGGGTTGGCCAATATATTATTTTCTAAAATGTATACTACATATTATTATGTTGCATATCCCCTAACAAATTTTTACAATACTAAATTGATTTTCTGGATCAAAACTGTAAACCGAAAAAACAAATGGTGCACAAATTTCTCTCCCTGTATCAAAAAACATTGGTAACATAATATCTTCTACAAAAGTGTAGGTTGAAATAATCGAAAATTCACTTGAAAATAAAATTCACTTGAAATTACCAAATTTTAAAAAAAAACAAAAAAAAAACAGAATTTTCCTGAACAAACGGTTTATCTGTAACAAGAGAACTGAAGATGGTGGCATTGTCATTGAAACATCATCTTGTTACAAATAATTGTTTATCGTAGGAAAAAAAAATTATTTGATGGTGAAAATGAAAAACAGACAACAGTTTGTATATCTCAAAGTTAACTTAAATGATTTCCATTAAATTTTAGAAAATGTGAATATGAATTAACAAAAACCAACATATCAAACTGCATATAAACAAAAATTAATAACTCACAAATAGCGTGAAAAATACCAAAGTGTCATTAAAATGATGAACAGTGTTATATTCAGTCATATCTTATAACTTAAACAATAAATATTCTAGACAAGTCTTTTATATGTGTTTTAGTTGCAGGGTGAGGTGTGATGTTTTGTTCATAATTAACCAAACCTGAAGTATGCAGCGAAACGTAGTTAAATCCAATAATAAAAAAAGACCGCAATTGACTTTTACAAAGGTATGTCATACTGCTTCAAAAACAGCTGTTTTCAATATATCCATTGAGATGCTAAAGTTGTTCTTTTTAGTCCTAGGACCTAAGAAACATCAGCTGAGGTCGAGGACATCAGCTGTTACTTCGTTTATAAAAACAACCGATACTCTCGATTTTAAATAACCGTTAAAACAGCTGTTACCATCGATTTGAGGGTAAATAGGTTATAACATTTTAGTTTTTGTGAAATTGTTTTCTTATATTAATTGCAGTATAACAAAAAATATAGTTCATTACTTGGACCAACAGAAGCTTTTCGGTCCTAGCTCATTTTCCGGCCTCGGACGTTAAACTTGAGCTTATATCGAAAAGACTCACTTTTGGTCCTAGTGATGAAATATAAATATTAAATATATATTATAAATATTAAATATTATAAATATAAATATTGATCAATTCAAGTGTATTGTTTATTTTCCATTATTAGTGATTATTTGCAACATTTATCACCAAATAAAAAAAAAATGTAAAAAGAATGGCGATAATGAAAGGAAACTATTGGTTTTAGGTTAAAGAAAAGTAATTGTAGAATAATGTTAGTCTTGGCTCTAGGCCTAAGTGTGATTTTACACCAACTTGTATTTACACTGGCCCTCATCAATTTTTGTCCTGCTAAGGAATACAGTAGCCTAACAGTAAATCAAGACATGAAGATTATCTGTCAATGGCTGAACACATACTGACCCACAAAAAGTGATTTTTTTTTTTTCCATAAAGCAAAATCAACTTTTGGCGTTTTGTTAACAAGTCTATTTATAAGCCTATTTTCGAAACATAAATTGACAATATAACAACATTGCAAAGTATGTAACTTTTGAAATTTTAGCTTAAGCTTGAGTTTTGACAAAAAAAAACAAACTAGAAATAATTTTAACACAGCCTAACAGAAAATACGGAGAAAGTGAATTTCATAAAAATCTGCATGAAATCATAGCAATAAAATCCATGTCGGCCATAAGAGTTGAAAATAAAAAGTTGTTAAATTCTGGATTAGAAAGTTGTTTTAACCTATAGTTAACTAACTGTAAACAATACTAAGATATACATAAGTCCAATGTTAATTTATACAAAAAATGGCTCATAAAAAGCGCTAATAAATCGCATAGCAACTAATCTACCTAGGAAGAGAATATTACAAATTTTCATATAGCAGCAAGATTACCTAAATTTGGACAAATTCTAGACGTTACAAAACAGGCAAACTTGACGTACAAGGCAATTTTAATAGTTTGCTGGTATTAGAAACAAATGTAACCAACGTCATGACAGTGACAATGGCCGTGAGTTAGCAGCTTTTTTACGATCTATAAAAGCTAGTCATTAAAATTTGCAATTAAAATTGTGGAATGTCAAATGTATTTTGCAGTATACTGATGACAAACAAGTTCGCGTTCGAGATAAAGTTGATATTCTACACGTTTTATTACAAAACAAATTATTTTTACATTGACGTCTGTCCATTTATGTGTAGGCCTAGTAGCACCTAAACATTTGACTCGAATCCAGTATACTATATATTTTTACTGTTCTAAACCGATACTTAAATAAAATATTTGAAATAAACTAAACCACCCACCATAAAGGGAAACAAATTATCGATTTTCATAAATTTGTTTGAACTATTTTTATTAAAGATTTCAAAAAACGTAAACAATTTTGTTATTCATTAAAATCTATATAATTTATATTGCTTCCGACATAAAGGATTATCACCAGAGCCTAAAATGAAAACTAAAATGTCTGCCAAATATAAAATAACAGCGAAATTTCTTTGTGTAATTAAAAGACCTCGTGTTAAAAGTTAATGACAACCGAGTGCAAACTGAAGGTAGAGGACAGTTTTTGTATTTCAACACAAAACTTATAATAGTTGTCACTAAGAACTGCATGAACTTGTTCAAAACCGGTTATTGTCAAACATTCTGTTCGGTCTGTTCCTAAGTGTTTATTTGTATGTCATGAGTTTCTTAAATATAACTTACGTGTATTTCGTCACCTAACATGACATGAATAAATTGTTAATGTCCCCCCAGTCAGAATTAAATCCATCAACGTTGTAGTAAATATTAATACAAGTTTTTGTTCTCAACTTCTTTATATTCATTAGATTAATGACGAAGGGAGAGTGGATTATGCACACATCTACCGGACTCGAATCCTTGTAATAATTGACGTTTCAGTAGTTCAAACTGCAGAGAGATAAGCGGATGTCTAAACCAACTGTGCTACATCACTCTCCTAAATAACATTAAGCTTACAAATTATGAATGTGGAATAATAAAGTAATATTTTGACGTGATAGGATGCGAGGTTAAATATAAATCAGCTTATTTGACGACCACGATCTAGATAACAATATTTGCGAATTGCCACTCTGCACAATATGTGCGAATTGTTACTGCACAATATGTGCGAATTGTCACTATGTACAATATGAGTATAATTTAGAACCTTCAGATAAAAAAAATCTTCCATAACAAGCATATTTAATGAATAGTAAATGTAGTTATAATGCGAAATTTAAATAAAATTCAATTAAAATTACGGTTAATAATTATTACAGATTTGTGTATCATTTGATGATGATGACAAAGTTATATTTTTTATCGTAGAATATAAATTAGGACACAGTTCAAGGGAAATTGTAAAACTGTACAATAATCAATTATGGACCACTGTAATTGTAGGGCCCACAGTAGGGAAGTAATTTCCGAAAAACTGTTTAAATCTGACGCCATTCTGAAATTTGCCAACAGATTTTGTGACCAAGAATTTGTCGAAGCGGCACATTACTGCAATACCTGATAATCAAATTAAAGATTGTAGATTTTTAATAAACATTTAGTTTACCAAAATGTGCAAATTTTGTTGACCTTATACGAGAGAGATGACTAAAATTCAGTTTAAAATGTTATGGGACTACTTTCAATATAAAAGTTTAAGGACGGCTGCTTTATGTCAAAAAGCGTGGTTGCGATTTCAACCGCATAGACATATGGTCGGAATAAATAGAAAGCATTGATAGTAATTGCTGACCTTTTAACGTTAAGATAACCCGTGGAAAGCAACATCCAGTACGATAAAAGGGAAATTTTACATTACTCGGTCTAGTTTTGGCATTAAATATGTACAAATGTGGGAAAACAAAAAGAAACCCTTATCTAGGAAGTCAGTATAGCTAACATAAATGGAAATTAGGCACAAATTGTTGTCACAATTAAATAAATTTCTTATAAACACCGGGGAAAATAGTTTATAACTTTTAAATCGTCTCATTTAATATATTATAATCAATAGTTAATGAAACATTTTAACTTTTACAAAAAGAATATACAAGACGACGTTTCAACGACTAAATCATCTTCAGTTGTTACACGTAGGTTATATTTTCCAAGTTACTGAATAATGTTGGATATTATTGATATAATTTATTCGGGCAAACGCTAACACGACTCTTCGAGAGCTACATTAAAACTGAAAGCAATATGTTCCTCTTCTTAAAGTTATTCTGAACATTTTCCGGTTAATTCTCCACATAGAATGATTACAAAGTCACGGTTTAGCCTTTAATTGAAGATAGTAGGTTATTAACCTCGAAAAAACCGTTAGCCCTCCTTTGGAACACATCGCTTTTGTTCAACTAACCGGTATGTCTTCCTTAAACTTTATCGTTTTTCATTTCTTGTATTAGTGTGACTACACTGTTGTCTTGGGTTTCCCCGGTCACTTAAGTATAAAGTTTTAGTAGTTTGACCGCTTTAGCCCTACGATACCAATAATCAGAGTCGACGTTCAAAAAACGCTGTGTATTCATTTTATATAACTCTAGGTGTAAGTGTAACAACTCGTCTTGTTGCTTGTTGCTCAATTTTTATTATTAAATATTCATTATATTTTTTGTTGTAGATATTTCTAGATCCACTGGGTCTAGCCTCTCTTGGGTCAGTGGCACAAGGTAATAACTGTACTTAATAACTTAGCCATTGAAATGTCGTAATTTCCCTGTGTTGAAAATCGGAGTATTTCATTAATAATTAATTATTACTGATTACTAGTTTTCCATAAATTTTCCTCAATATTAAATGATTAGTCTCTTTTCATCTCTAAAGTAAACATACAAAGAATATATAGGTTATGCGAAATTGAAACATTTTTGTCCGTGTTGTTTAAAAACGAAAAAACATTCGATCATTATCGCCTTATTAAGATCATAGTGTCAGAGTCGGAAGAGAACAAGAGTTGGTCAAGAGAGACCTTATAGGAAAGATAAATATCTCAACCATGACTGCATGAAAAAAGATGTAGGGTCAGAGTTGCTACGCCCGTAAACTATAGTGACCCACTGAGGGTGAATTAGACTAAATTGTCCTGAAATATTAAAAAAAAAAAAAAAAAACAGGTAGGCTATCAAAGATTTGTTTATACTGTACTGTGAATAACCACGGAAATTTACAGTTTTGTCGGTCCAATTTGGTTCAATTTTTTTTTAGATATTTTTACGGGTTTAAAAACCAAAGCAATTAATCGGGTTTAGTAGTGCACAATAACTACTAAATCATTTATTACTACACAATTACTAACCCGATATCCGAAAGTCCTCACTTGCTAATTTTTTCTTATGAATCTAGAAGTTAAAAAAAAAAAAAAAAATTATTATGATTTTGTTGAGATTTTGAATGTCACCAACAAAATTGGAGAGAAGTGGAAACAATATGTGAAAAATTCAGAAATTTAAGAGAGAAGTTTTTGTTTCAGTTTGTTTTTTTGTTGATAATGAGATCTTAAAACTTTAAAATCAAACACCCAAGACCTCAATTCAAGATCTTAAATAAATATTTACACTAAATTTCTCATCTTGATTTCCATTTAAATATAACCAAATTACAAATTGTTTTATAAATTAACAATTTTGACAAATATGTAGGCCTATTTTTTTAAATAAAAATCAAATATCAAGTATCTCATTGTAGAAGTAGACCATTGAAGGATATACAGTAACTCTCAGCGAGTCGCTATTGTGAGTCCCGGAGGGACACTAATTGGATTTTTCTCTTAAATCTTTCCTATCAGGTTTTCTTTTTACCAACACTCTTCCTCTTCCGACCACAACAACGGTATTAGAGTATTCAAGGACTAGGACTTTTTATATTATATTCGTTTCTTCTTCTTTTTTATTATATAAGCCGATGATGCCCGAAAGGTTTGTCGGCTTTAAACAAAAAGGGGGGAAATATAAAACAAACGTTTGGGCTGTAGAGATGGTTATATACAAACGTCAAGACATCCTAATTTTGAATGATCTAACAGAATTATTACGTTTAACTACAAATATTAACTGTTCTTGAGTGTGATTGTGATTCAGTTGGTCAAACGTCTGGCTGGATACAGTTCAGAATCGTGGACCGGCAATTATTTGCACAGGTTTCAGCTCAGTTAATCGCTTTCACTTTGTCCGTTCATTAGACTACTTATCCAATGTGTATTAAGTAAAAGATGTTAAGCAAACTTGGAAAGTCAAAACGCAGCATATTGCTTTGAAAAATGCATATGTAAAATTTAATAGATTCGATTTTATAAGGGCACAAAATTAACAAAATATCTGCAATTTCTCTTTGAAAGCATATAGTTTGAACCTCGCAGCTTACGTGTACACGCTGTCGTGAAATGAAGCGAATTTCATTTGTTTTACCCGAAAATTAAGAAAGTCATAAAGTTGCATAAGGGCTGTAACTACTTCATTATGAATTATCTTCGTTTATAGCTAAAACAATTTTTTTATTCATAAGAAATAGGTGAAATCTGCCACATCCCATTCTCTGTCATTTTTTTTAACAACTTGTAAAAAGTCTTTGTAAGATCATATTTGTTGAAAACCAAACGAAGCTTGAGACTCTACTGAGCTTATAATACTTAGACGTTATAAGAGTCGATTGTTCAACAACACGTAATTCGAAATAGCTTTGGATACACCCAGGAAAGCAGCACCATCCACGAGTTCAGACTTGGCGCTTAAATTGGGAAGTAGGCCAGGCGTCATGATTGCTTCTCAGCCAAGTTTGCATCTAAATCTAAGCTTTCTACAAACGGGAACTTTCCATAGGACATTGAAGATACGACTCATATTTAGTCAATGATGTAAATGAAGAGTTACTGATGGATCATCTTCAAATACGTTACACAAAAAACTAGTGACAAAACCGTGTTTAAACCCCCCCCCCTTAAATATAGGAAAATTGAGTTTCATCGAAATTGGCAATTATTCAAAGTAAGTCGAACTATATTAGCCGCCATTTCAATTTTAGTTATGAATTGAAAATTTTGTAATTATGGCTATTTACTCACTTCAAATTGTATAATTGTAGATCTAAAATGATGAAAATCTATAACTCCCATTGCAATGAAACTGCAATACCATATTAAACTATCAATACTTCAAAATTCATATTTAAATCAACTATAATTTATGAGAGAAAAAATGTCAATTTTCCAACACAAAAGTCAAAATTGAAATAGGGCTCTGAATGGCACAACTGGCACAACATCGAAGAGTGAAACTGAACGAAAATTGGTTCAGCTGTTTGGACCCCAAAGACAACAGCATATTTGAAAAATGCATTCACATCCACACACTCATAGTTTTCTTCAAAGAAATTATTTTTACGACAATTTGAAAAGGAAAAAACCACTCTAATAAAAAACGCGCGCTTATTGAGTTGTAAATTCAAAAATTGAGCTTCGTAATTCACAAATATTCCACCAATGGAAGAAAATATGAAATAGTTAAGGAAGGTTGTTCAGCCGTGACTCCGATATGAAAGGTCTAGTGCATAACATTCAAATACCCATCATTTTTTTACGGATTTGTTCTTAGAACGATTTGAAACAAACAAACAAAATTTAGTTCAAAATTCTTAGTTTTGCACCACTTCAAAAAACAGGAGCATAATGTTGGGTTAAACCCATCTCAACTTTCCTATCAGGTCTATCTTGACCAACTCTTGTTTTCTTCCGATCCTATTCGAGGACTAGAGGACTAATAAGACTACGATAACCGAACATTTTTCGTCTCTAAATAACAAAAAAAAAAGTAATTACGGTTTAAATTAATAGCTTCGTGAAATCACGTTACAAGACCGTTTGTCCGAAATGTATGCAAACCAATTGCATTTAACGAAAATAGCGTCAATCGAGTGTTTCGTTCAATTTACCCAGAAATAATGTTATGAGCTGGTCTTGAAATCGATTCCAGGTTTCCCCGTACATTTTTCTGTGACGTTTCAAATAATTTAGCCAGTACGAAGTATGGAAGTTAAAGACAGAAAAATTACTGCGGGCATAAAGGTCCCGTCAGTCGAGTGTGTATGATGTGTATCATTGAATTTTGTTTGTTTGAAGGCAAAAATAATCAACTGTCATCATCGCCGTAAAGAAGAGCGTAAAATAGAGATCCCAAGAACTCGGAACACTCTCTAATACTGTCAGGATAGGAAGAGAATATTTTGAGTTTATCAGGAGTTCCCATTTGAATAGGGATTTGGTCAAGAGAAATTTGAAAGGGAAGAGAAAAAAAGGAACTTGATCAGATGAAGTTGTAGACCTAGTCGCTTGTCACACCCGAACTCATTATAAATGATCGTGCTTGGCATAAACGTCTTCTTCGTAGTTTGCTTGTTGTGGAATTTGGAATTTTTCGTTGATCATTAATTACGAATGAGATTTAGATTGCAAACTTTAAATTTTTTCGGCGATCCCAATTTTATTTACGTTTGACAAATAATTATTTTCAACATCTCGAAATCAGAAATTTTTAGCAAATTACAGACGCTTGTGACGGCCGTAATAATTTAGTTTTTGTTTTAGTCTAATATTATGAAGTTAATTCCCTTGATTCGGTGGTAGTACCCTAATTTTATGCCTTTCCGGAGAATTAGATTGAATTAATATAATATTTTACACGTTTTCAATTTCTGCAACTTCCAAACGTCTTTTATATTTTTAGCCAATTTGATAGGTTATTATTACTAAAACTAACAGGAAATTTAACATTTTTTCGCATTCTTCGACGATACAGATTTTAAGTGTATGTTTTATAGTCAACTCCGCAGTTCCCTTGTAAGTGAAGGGTTGCCCCCCCCCCCCAAATAAAGTATAATTATAATATCATTCCATAATGTAGGCGACGTTACTATTGAAGTTGTTCAGGTCTTCTGCTGTCATCTAGATCGTAGTTAGATAAAGATCTTTTTTATTTATTTTCAGTTAATATTAATTAAAGCGTAAAATTATTAATCATCAAATTCGAAGTTTCTAAATATTGTACCCCTCATAAAAATAAACTTTTACATAATCAATCATATCAATAAGTTGCAACATGATAGGAAATGCTCCTTGATAACAAAATATATAATATACACTATTTAATCAATGTTTTAATAATTGTGAATATTCATAATATATAAATTAGTTTAATGTTATAATTAAGATTTCATTAAATTCCGTGTAAAACTGTAAAAGTTTTCAAACTATAAATTATTATTTGCATGAATGCAAATAGATTATTAGATCTTAGATCAAGGAATCTAACAAATTTTTAAATATAAATTAACTAAGTTATTTTAGAGTGGTGTAAATTCTTGGACAGAAGTTTTAGACTGCATATTTAAATAAGCTAGTAGCACGAAAAACAATTTTATGTACTACTATGCTATGTATAAAAACATCAGAAATAAACTCAAAAACCTAAAATCGTACATTCAAAACTAATAAAAATACTCATACCCAGTCTAAGTTATGACGAATTTGCAGCTTAATATAATAAACACTTTCCTGATCAGATTCGAAAAAAAAATAGTGTAAATAATTTTTAAAAGGCCTGCCTAATGATGTTCACAAATACTTAAAAATTTATAGTAACCTAATGAAAACTTCTAAAGCTCTTGGGTCAGATTAGCTGACGTAAGAAAATCTAGCATTATAGTCCATCATGATATTTTTACTACTTAATTAGGATTATAAAAAATACCTATTTATTTATACCTATTTATTTGCCTATACCTTTATTTTAAAATTAGGTAATGCTATATCAAAGTACATTTTGTAGGCTATATATATTATGCAGGTTTATTGAGTTTTTGCTTTTAGTTTACTGTAAATTAAACATAAGTTAGCATGGTTCCACAATTTACCAAGAAAAAATAACATCAACTATACTGGTTCTGTTTTATTGTAAAATGACATTCATAGTTATTTTAATCAACTAGGCCCTAGTCAACCAATTAAATAGTTTATGTTTTAATTTTATTGACAAGATAGCAACAACAAAAACCTTTGTTATAGGCTAAATTAATTCAAATCAGAAAAAAAAAAACTTTAATTTTAACTTCCAACCTTCATCAAACTGACCCTTTACATCCATGTAGTACTGCTTCCCCTCTTCTATCCCCACTTTTACTTGAAAGGTCTTTAAAGCCTCAAAACACATCTGTACTCACATCCCAAGATTATACCACAACTATTATTACAAAATAGAGACTTCATTTCTATAGCTTACCCATTCCTAATTTCTTAACATAACATTTCTTAAGCAATATTAAAAGTTTACCTTGTTGTTCTATAACATAAGCTCAGTGAAGAAAAAAAAGAACTATATTTATATTTTTCTTTAAAGAATTTAGTAACCTTACTTGATTACTAACCTAAGCCAATTTAAATGCAAGATTATTTTTCAATCACATCTTGTATAATTATAAATAAATGTGTATTTGATGTAAACCTATTGTAGTTTCAATTACATCTAAGTATTTAAAATTAAATATCCCCTTCCGTAAACAAAATAACAAATGCCTATTATTAAAAGTGTTTAGGTGCATGAAAAATATTGTGTAAAACACGAAAATGCAATAAACTATTCTGCAAAATAAGTTTGTCTACAGTGATTAAGTTGTGACAAGTCAAGTACAGATTTTAAATTATGACTACTCAATAAACCACATAACACATATTACAATAGACTAAAACATATATAACAACAAAATATAGTAAGAGATAATAAAGAGATGCATAACAAATGCTAACCTTTAAGTTTTAATAGTACAATGTTATTACTACACAGCTACAATTGAACAGTGTTCAAAGCATCACAAGCAAAATGTCAGCAGTACGCAACCGCCATATTTTTCAGTTCTACATTATACACACTCTAATCCCAGGTTTTGCTTCGTTTCTATTCACGTTAAAACAACAATATTCACTGCAATTTTAAGTAAGAACATTGAACGACACAACAACTTACTAATTACATTTTTAATACATTAATCACTGCAAGTTATACATTTTTTAAATAAGCTGTTGTTAATGCATTCAACGTTCAATAACTCACAAGCACGAGCTCACTACATTTTAAACAGGCGGTATTAAAAGTGGTTGGCTCCAACGGCGCGGGAGTTTGCCTGGGACGGGAGCGGTGGAGAGGGGACCAACTCACCTCCACTAGCAGGATGGACTCGTCCAACATTGTTATTGACGTATTTCTTCCTTTCTGAGTTTCTGTGTCTGCACAGTGCAACTGACTGTTATGATTTTCAGGAACATCAATAGAATCAATTTATTTTGTAATAAGTTACAATTACATAATCACTCAAAGTTAAATTAATTATTCTTATTGTATGAAAACAATACTTGAAATATAAAAGTTTTAATAGCACAAAATGTAAGTGTGTAAACCTACTTGCAATTCTTATAAGGAAAGACAAAATACCTTTGCTAAAACAAACATCATCTAATTGTTCATTTCTGTGCCTTTAAATTGTCGAATCGTAACAAATATTTATCACTTCTACTATCATTTAATCACTTCCTTATTTTTAATCGTTGAATCTTGAAAATCAATCATCCACGTTTACATTGATTGTTTTTGTTGTTCATCCATGAATGTTATTATTGACGAATCACGAAAAACATTTATCATGTTTATAATTTTATATTATTCATAATTTAATTAATCATTTCCTTACTTTAAATTGTTGAATCTAAAAATCATGCATCGAATTACATGAATTATTATTTATCATTTAAATTGATCATCTAATACCTTTCAATTTATAAATCTTGAACATTTATCACATTTTCACTGATCATTTTCCTGTCTTTTAAAACTGTTGAATCATGAAGAAACATTAATCATGTTCACTTTTTATATTATTTATAATTTAATTAATCATTTCAGTGTCTTTAAATTTATTAATGTTCAAAATTATGTATCACATTCCATTACATTGATTATTTATCATTTAATGCCTTTAAATTTATTACTCTTGAAGAATACTTAACACATTTACATTATAATTCTTCTTCTTTTCCCTGCCATTAAATTGTAAATCTTGAAAACAATTATCACGTCTACATTTCTTATTATTTAAATTAATGTATTTTTTCTTTTTAATTTTATTCACCATGGTTACAATTTTTTTTGAACACTTGTTAATAAAATATCGTATTTAACCCACCACAACTTCAGATTTCATGGAATGGACTTTATTGATTAAGTAAAGTTTTTGTTTAATCATAAATAATATTCTATTTGATTAGCGTGGGGAAATAAGACAATTAAGAATCTAAACTAATAAAAGAAATACACTTTTTTTGATATAATGAAAATGTTTTATCCATACATCAGTTTTATAAAATAAAAAAATTTTACATCAGGAAATTTTTGATATCTTGTTAAAATCAGAATGTATAAAACAAGTTTTTTTTAATTGCGTAATTGGAGCAGTTACCTTCCAGCTTTAATTAGAGGGGAAATGAATTGTGCAAACTATATTTAGAGATTCAAAACGTCGTCCTACCTACAAAAAAGTAAAACAAATTAACGACCATCATTATACACACCCAGCCCGATTACAATGTTAAACAAGCAGATCCTCTAAAATGTAATGCCTAAAAGATAGATTATTGGCCTTTGCAGGGTCTAACATTATATTGTATTGGTAGATCAAGGGGTTAATTAATATAAACATTAGTTATATAAGTTTATTGAACCTCGTAATTGTGTAAAATACTTTCTCAACAACGGCTAGGTAGTGATGTGATGTGTTTTTAACTCGCTACGCTCATGTTGACGACTCGGCCGTATGAATCACATGAAATTGAAGATTAGTCAAAAAACAGTGATCGAAATTTTTTGCGATTACCAAATTTAGCCTATACTTTGTACAATAGGCCTTCTGGGTAAGCAAAAAGTAATTATTTTTATCAACGTGATGCATAAAATTAGTAAATTTATCGTATTCATGTTCATTAGGTCTACCATTACTCCATTATAAAAGTTATTGTGTAAACATGAGACTATCAGCGGCAGTTTCCCGTTCCCCCACTCACTTCTCCTATCAGTAGTTTTTTGAGATGTATTATATCATACTAGCATCTCCCGTCGCGGCTTTGCCCGCGAATCATTCAAGTTGTAATCTATACGTTTATTAAATCGCATGTTTTGATAAAAAGTTTAATATTACTTTAATCCGGCTAATTTTAATGTAGTGTGTAATATTTAAGAATAGAGAATTTGTGAATTGAATGATAGAGTAATTTCAGAAAAAGAATATTTTTTTCTAAAATCTGTTATTGTCATCATGTTTACTCATCAATAACTTAAAGTTACTAAAGTTGAAAAATATCAAAAGGCAAAGTAAACAACAACAAAAATTCGTAATTATTCTAGTTATAGGTAAATTATATTATATTATATAAGAATTCATATTATAAAATACTAAAGAAAAATTTAATTATTCCACAATTCAAATAAAAAAATTGAACTAAAAATGTGTATACCTGCTTGCGTGCATGTTTAGATCTGTACCTAAAGTACACACAGCATAGTATATTATACATTTGGTTTAGAATCGAGAAACAACTTGACCTATTCTAAGATAATAAACTTTATAATCAGCCTAGTTGCTTAATAAAATTTGTTTTTCTTTTTGTATTTAATACCCTTTAAAATTAAAATTTCGCAAAATCTTTCTTAGTGAGCGTCTATGACCTCATGCAAATATGCCTTTAAATTTTGGTATCAATATCTTTGTTGGTTTTTGCTCTACGTTGATTCTCTGTCAGTCTTTCATTCATTCAATCAGTCAGGACAAAGCCGTTTATATATATATAGTGATTATTAGTGTACAAAACAGGAAAAGGGTAGAGCGAAGGTCAAGGAGGTAAAATCTTAGTTGCGCTGTTTAACTTTACTATTGTCAATTGGAGGAGACATAAACTACAAAATAAATAATGTTTTGGTGATGTCTAAAATTTGGTGTGGAATTATTTATATTTATTATTTCATTATAATATTTTCATCTTTATTGGATACTAGCAGAGTACCCTCCTTCGTACGAGGTTGACGTGTATTTGTATTGAGTGTTAAGGGAGTTTTCAAGGCCAGTGGGGCGGTGCTCTGATGGAATTTCTAATATGCCTATGTGTTAACCAGGGACCCTAAGAATGTCCATGTATACAATTTCAGAACAATGGGTCCAGTAGTTTTTACGTGATTGAGTAAAACACACAGACAGACAGACAGACAGACAGACAGACAGACAGACAGCATTAGATTTTTATATAATAGTATAGATGAGTCCACGCACAAATATTTTATGCCCAGTTTCCAAAAGTAAAAATTCGAACAACAAAATAACAATGAGACAATTTGTTTTCCGAGAATTATTTTTAAACCATTATTATCTTGAAATGTTCATTAATTTAGTTTGACAATTTAGTTCTGCATTACGAAACCCAATTTGCCCTTCACGTTCTGAACATGGTGATTGGTGAGTACGGGCGTAGCAACCTTGAATGACCTTAACTAGTCCCGTTAGATCTTTTTCTTCTTTCATCTTTCCTAATAAATCTCTCTTACTGACATTTTACCTAAGCATATTTTGTCACTTCCGTAGAATTGGCAACATGGGACCTCTACTAAAACAAAGCTCGCCTGCAATTCGTACAGAAGGCTATGAGCCCCTCACCACCATATCCACTTTCACTTCCATAGCACCCCTTTCCAGTTTAAATCAAACTATAGGGGTCTTTATTTTATATTCTTCTTTTTTTTTCTTTTTTTTTTTCAGAGACGATAACTGAGAGGGTTTCGCTTTAGAGCACAAGGAATATAAAAGGGAAACAAATTGTGTTTTTTGGGGATGAAAAAACCTTCATAGGCTGAACAAAAAGTTTAGGTCCTACGGATAACACGAAATTGGTGTTCATTTTAGCTTCTCCCATATACGTAGTATAAAAATTTATATAATGGGTCAAACAATCGAAGTCGTTTTTTAAGGATATAACAGTTTAAAATCACCTTTAAGAAAAATCTGTTTTGAGACCGAAAAAATGTTTTTTAGAATTATGTCTGTTGCATCCGATGTTTCAAACGCGTAAACCGATTTTAATCAAATTAGCTATGTGTGGATATTTTGGCAAAATATCGGGACTTCTTGTGGGGGGAAGTTACTATAAATAAAAACACAAAATTACGATTTTATCAAAATCGGTTCTACTAATTTTGATAAAATTTTACCTCTAAGGAACCAACAAAACATAATGGATTTTGAGAAACAACACATTTTATAATAGTCACATGGCCGATTTTTGGTTGTTTACAGATAACTCACTAAGCTGTATTTCCTTAAAGGTATCAAATAAATATGTTTTGTTTGGATCCTTAAAAGCAAAATTTGATCAAAATCGTTAGCGTCAAGTTAGCCTAAATCATAATTATATATTATTTTACTTATGGCAGCTCCCCCTCTCTAATTTTGAGTTAAATATAAAGAGTCTCTAGACATGGCCAAAGTGTGCATACTGTACCAAATTTGATTAAAATCAGTCCGACAAACAGACATCATTCCAAAAACACTTTGTTTGAACTCGGGTGACATATCAAAACGGATAGGCCTATATCAGCAAAACACTCGATCACTTCTCTACTGTACTATACTACTTCCACAAACTTTATACTACTTACACAATTAAAACGAAAAGCAAAATTGAAGAACATGCTGAAAGTATGATAAATCTATATCTATTAAATAAGAAATCCTGACTGACTGATTGATTCATAATCAACGTAGAGCAAAAACTACTGAAGATAATGATCTGCAAATTTGAAGGTATATTCTTACGGGGGGGGGGAGGTTAGATGCTTACTAAGAACGGATTTTGAGAAATGTTGATTTTAAGATATAAAAAATTAGTTTTTAAAATGTTGATCTAGGCTTTACATTTACACAATGCTGATTTGTAGCCATTTTCATATTTATTAGACCTACCATAGCAACCGTTTGCGTAAAGTAACAGATAAAAAGCTGATTGAGTTCATCACCATCTATGATTAAATTATTCTGGTACTTTAGGTTACACCAAGCCTGGACTAATTCAGTTTTGTTTGAGATATAGTTTCAAACAAATGAATTTCGTTATAACGTTGTTTCGTAAGGAAATATATAAGAAAAAACATATTATACAAATTATGTATATTTAAATTATATTCTATGGCTATTGATTATTTAAATATTAATGGTAATAATATAATGCACATCGCAATTCTAATTATTAGAGGATGATGCGTGCCTATTTCGATCTCTCACTTATACAGTATTATGAATAACACTCAAGAATGATGTCATATTCTCATAATATGATTGTATTACATGTACAGTAATAGAAAACTGGGATAGATTTTCTACGTTTTCTGAAAATATTAATGGTGATAATTATTCCGACTCCAATAGTTATTACTCGGACATGTCTCAGTATTCAACTTATAACACTTTTATAATTAGGTCCATCAGCTTTAATAGTTCAACACAAAGATTAGGTTAGGTGTGAAACATAGCAACAAATAAAATAATACACACTTAAAACAGTTGATTAGATCCATCAGCTTTAATAATTTAATACAAAGGTAGGTTAGGCCTAGCCTAGATCAATGAGTAACATTTTTAAACTATTCAAAACTGATTCCATGAATAGGCGTATGATTTGATAATTTCATATTGTTTTCACTTCCATCGTGTGGTCTTAAAAACACGCGACGTTTTTTTGAAGTTAATCACAGAAATTGCTGGGTCGATTTTTATGAAATTTCATAATATTATAATGCTTAAGGAGTGGTGTTTACCACTTTCTTTCTTCTCTGGGAAAAATGAGTTGTTACTGCCTTTAAATTTCAAAATATTTCCCATAAGTTTAACATGTCTAATATTTGATTAAAAAAACAAATATTTTACTGAATGTTTAATCATCTGAAAACGAAAGTAATGATATTTTTATTTGTTAAAAATCTAGTACAAGTTGTCTACAAGAGAGCACTTCAGTGACAAATAGCCAAAAATATATTTTCACTACACTACTATGAGTTCAGCTGTTTTCGTTATGTGTTTACAACCTGAGAAACATCATATTTTCAACAGCTGTCTGATTTTCCCACTCTAGAGTGGAAAATGTTAAATGTTAAATCTGTACTAGCAGATGATGTTGAAAATAGCTGTGGGAAACTAAGATGCGTTGAAAAGCTCTCGTGTATTCTAGTAAATTACCAAGATTAAATAAAAAAAAATTAATTTAATGCATAATAGCAAACCAATATGTCCTCTACAATAAGTCCACCTGAATTAAATTTTACATAGAAAAATAATCAGCTGTAAAATATCCTTTAACATATAGGCAAATATGATTTAAAAAACCTCTAGTATGTTCTAGTAAACTACCAAGATCCGTTTAATTTTTTTTTAACTATGTCTCGTTTTTATTCCGTAGTGTAGTGAAAAGTATCGTTCAAAACACGAGCGAAATTGTTTTGCATATTCTCGACCATATTTGAAGTGCTCGATAAATCTCGCACTTCAAACATATGGTCTCGAACATGCAAAACCCCACTTTCCACTCTTGTTATGAAATATACTATTTCGTCATACTGCTTCAAAAACAGCTGTTTTCAATACATGCATTTAGATGCTAAAGTTGTTCTTTTTAGTCCTAGGACGTAAAAACATCAGCTGAGGTCGAGGTCATCAGCTGTTACTTCGTTTATACGAATTATTTAACCGATTGTAAAGCATCTATAAAAACAACCGATACTCTCGATTGTAAATAACTGTTAAAACAGCTGTTACCATCGTTTTGAAGGTAAATAGGTTAAAACATTTTAGTTTTTGTGAAATTGTTTTCTTATATTATTTGCAGTATAACGAAAAATATAGTTCGTCATTTGGACCAAAAGAAGCTTTTCGATCCTCGCTCATTTTTCGAGCCTCGGCTCCGCCTCAGCCGTTAAACTTGAACTTGTATCGAAAAACTTCACTTTTGGTCCTAGTGATGACATAATACTATTGTATATATACGTGCATCATGAGTGCATGTGTAGAAAAATAAATAATTAATTTTTATACTAAGCTTTGAACTTTTAAGTTTTGATTTATCATTATATATTTTAATATAGATACATATTCTCAATAACTATAATTGCTTTGAGCTAATTTCAATTCCCATTATAATATCTATTATCTAGCTAATTGAATCCGAAATATGCGCGTACGAAGTCGTTGAAGACAGCTAGTCAAGCTATAATTTTGCAATTGATTTATTGTATCAGATCTTAATTTATATCCTAAACTAAATAATAAAGTACTTCATATGGAGGGGGAAAAGCAAAAAGTTAGAATGTTTTCATTTAATTAATAGATCTTTTAGAAAACAATTCTTTTAACAAACGCATTCTTAGGGTTTAGCGTTTAGGTTCATAACTTCCATTCCCTTCATTCATTATCTCCTTGGGTCATTGGCATTCTACTCAATCTTGGTTTTTCCTTTCACCCCCTCCCCTTTACCCTTTATTGTCAGACGTAGGCCTATTTCTTAGACGTTCCTTTCACATTTCGACAAAGCTGATAATACCAAGCGAAAATTAACTGGATTGGTTCATTTCTTTTCCATTATATGTATACATCACATACATGTCCATCAGATCTTACTTATGGCATCCTTAAATTATAGACCCATATTATATGTAACGACAAATTCTGATGAAAACTCCTCTGTTAATTACCTAACACATAACATACATGTCCATCAGATCTTATATTTGGTATACTTAAATTATAGACCCATATATTATATGTAATGACAAATTCTGATGATAACATCTATATACAGGGTGTTTCTAAATTATGTTCAAAAACTTAATTATGGTTCCTTGGGTCAAAATAAATTTAAAAAGTCCCTTTGAACATATCTTCTAAAATGCTTAGTTTTCCGTCTGTCCTTCATTTTGTTTTTTTACAAATAATATTACATTTTTTTGGGAATAAATTAGATATCAAGTCCAAATATGAATATTTTTTACGTGACGTTTCATCAAAGTACCTACCAAAAACCAGGACTTTATGTTTTCAAAATGGCGGCAGTTTCAAATTTTTAATTACAAATATATCAAAAATCAATAACTTTAGAAAAAATTATATACCTGCTATTTTGCAAACACCCAAACAAAGGCCTGGTTTTTGGACATTGTTAAAAGGTCACATAAAAAATATGTAGACCTAATTTGGACCATATCCTGAAGTTTGGAAATACTCTGTATAATTCGTCGAAATCATAAATAATTGACGGTTTTTAACTTCTTTATCTTAAATGTTGTTTTTTCCCCCTTTATCAAATATAAATATCATAAGATAATATCGACAATATTAAAACTAATGTTTTCTTATGTAAAAATTTCCGCCTATTGCATCAGTTTCATATTTGGTGAGACGGAAAGCTGAAGCGTTCATAAATTTGTCGCTTTTGCCTAACTTGAAGATCTCTATTAAATACCTGCATAGAAATGTAATCACATTGAATAGTGTGTTGGAGTAATCACTCACGTAATTACAAAGCAGGATGGTGCAATATAATGTTAGAGGGGTGCAAAATTACACTATACTAACCTACATAAAACGTCATCATATGTAGGCTACTACAAAGTTTATATTTATTTTTTAACCATTGGCAGGAGCAAGTAAATTAATTGAATGATGGATCATAAGGGCCAAGGTCTCAATGTGGAAACTTTCTTTGTACAACCGAAGCTAGTTTGAAGCGTTATGTTTAGTTGTAATTTTATTATGTTATTTGTTAATGATAGATTTTTCATTTTATTGATAACCTATATTAAGCAGACATTTCCCATCATTTGTCTATAAAAATAATACATTTGTATGAACCTAGAACGTGGGGAATTGGGAAACGCTAATCTAGAACGTGTCGTCCCAAAATATCCGTGTCTCAAAATATCCGCGCACAAAATTGGCAAAAAACAGTCTCAAAATATCCGAGAGGTCTATCTCAAATATTGGTAAGATGCGGTCTAATCTGCATATATGTTTAAAGTTAGGTTGGATTAGGTTGTTCCCATATGGGCATGTGCACGGTTAATACTTTTCGGTAGGGATTAACACCCTTCTCTCAGGGGTTCACTACAGGCTTGAGAATGCCGAGAGTCCTAGCTGGATTTACACTTCTTCATGTAGTCTTGGGTTAAATCCCTCTCTTTCATCTTTCCTATCTGGCCTTTCTTAACCAACTCTTGTTCTCTTCCGATCCTGCCGCTATGAGAGTATTCGAGAGCTAGGGGTCTTTATATTTTATAAGACGATGATAAACGAGAGGGTTTGCACCTTTAAAGAAGGACAAAAATTAATATACGCCCACCATTTCAACATTATTGTTAATTAAACTACCAACGTAGGTTTCCTGATCTTCTCAATTTTCATAACAGTTTCTTATGTTTAGTGTCAAATCCCATACAGATAGCTTTTTCCATGAGCATTGGAGGGGGGGACAAGGTCAAAACAGAGCCACAGGGAGTGGTTAGGTTAGAGGTGAAGACAAGGCCAAAACAGATCCAGGTAGAGTTAGGTTAGGGAGTGAAGACAAAGCCAAAACAGATCCAGGGAGTGGTTAAACCACTGAAAGTGTAAATCAAATACCATAGTAACCATTCACAATCATTACATTGACTTTCAATGCATTTGAATCATCAATTAAACATCATATTAAGACTAACGATTGAATCACTTTGAAACCAACTGAACAATATAACAATAATGAACAAAAAAAGGATGACCATTCAGAAGGTCATTGTCCCTCACGCAAAACCCTCTCCCCTTTACATCGCAGGTGAAAGTAGGAGTATATTTTCCACAAAACAAAGAACAGCTTTGGTTCAAACAATTTTGTTTTATGAGTGCAATTATTTTAACAGCCCTTATTAATATAAAAAACCCAATTAATTGATAAGAATAAATGGAACTCATTATTTTTTACTAACTTAACAATAAACCCTTAATAACGTATTAAAATTGGTCGGCTAATCATTGTATAATAAAGTAATCAAATATGTTTGGTTTGTATTTCATTTCAGAATAACTTTCAAAATATCTATTCGTTTATCCTTCCTGTAATTCCGTCAAAAGGATAACTGAAGAGCAAAATGTCAAACTCCACATTAGAGTTGTAGGCTTAATCTATCTAATATGTCATTTATGGGTTTAATAATTTTGTTTGAGAATAGTAGTATTTTTTAAATTTTATTAGATTGTATTGTATTTGTTTGTTTATAAATTTTATAAAATTAGGTATGTGGGCATTTTTTTAGAAGTATTGAGATTTTTCCATTTTTTAACTCAAAAGTTGGTATGTGATATAAGACCAAATCACAAAATTTATATATTTTTTAAATCCGTTCTAAAGTTTTTGATTAAATTTTGCCCCCATACCCACTCAAGTAAAAAAAAAAAAAAGGAAAAGAAAAAAAAAAGCTGAATGTTTACAGTCTCTTTAATCTGTGGTAAATGTGGGTAGAGTTTTAACCCAGACGCCAAAAATACAGTCAAACTTCCGATCCCCCTTAAGCTACTAATGAGTACAAATGGACAGGTTTCATCTGAGCTGTGAGCAGCGCGTGGAGGGGAGGTATAGGTTTGTTGTAGTTCGAGGCCGCGTGGGGACAGAAGCATTGTAGGGGAACCAGTCGGCGCCGATTACTGTCCACGATCCATCGTTGTTAGTACCAACACCCGACACAGACTGAGGCGGCCGCTTCCCCCACCACCTTACTTACGCTTAGACCCACTGCGCACCCAAACTCCACAGCTCAGATGAAACCTGTCCATTTGTAACACTAATGCTACAGGTGCATGTTTTCAACTATAATCCACGTATTTTTACGCAGCTGGAAATGGGCCCAGAGCGTAAAACTTCCAACTGGCCACATTTACAATATATGACTAGGTGGATTTCATTAAAGAAGAATATAAATGCCACTTTGTATTCATTATTCATTGACGTTTGATATTAACTTGCAGGTCAGCGGATGTGAAATTTGAGCTCCTACAATACATCGAAAGAAAAGTTTATCAACTATTTGACAAAAATATTTTTATACTCTTTTAATAGAACTCCACGATACTAACTAAGAAAGGGGAATGAGTTTTTTTAAGGTAAATGATAGCTAGTGTTAGGAGTTCGGTTGGAGATGGAAGTAGATCTGTAGTACAAGGGATTGAAACTTACAAACTTTGTATGCATTTTGTGGAAATCAAACGGTTGGTTTCTTCGTTAATGGAGGAATTTGTACTGATTCGGTTCACAAATATTACATTCGCAAATAGTAAAAAATAAAATAAGCTGTACAAATTGATTACTGCTTTCCTATTAGGTCTCTCTTAACCAACTCTTGTTCTATTTTTCGATTCTTACACTATTGAGGAGTCTTTATTGTATATTATCTACTTCCTTTTTTTATGCAAATTATGTACATTTAGTTTTTTATCTCCAAAAATCTAGAGCTGGTAAAACCTTAAAGTCCAACAACAGCATAATGACTCAAAAAACTGTTTTTGTTTTTTTAACATATTACTCTCAACAAAGTTGTATATATGTAATTATTCAGGACAAAACAACTAATGTAATCGTGTAACTAAATTTATTACACTATTTTTCTTTCGCTTGTAACAACGCATTAGTCAGACGTCTATAATAAGGATAATTCCCTACTGTTTCACAGCGATCCAAAAATGATTTGTTCCACATAAACACACAACCCCGAACCATGGCATCATCTACGAAAACTTATTTTTTAAGTTTGACACAAAATTTGATCGCATAATACAGCTCAATATCATTGAGCTCCGTTTTTGTGATGTGAGGAAAAACAAACACAAAAACTATGTGCAGTGTATTAAAATTAAAAAGTTAAACATCTATGTAAATGTAAATAAAGTTTACAACTCTTAATTGTTGCAGTCTAATGTCTCACAATGCTCCCACCTCATGAGAAAAAATCTGTCTCATTACTTTTTAAACAAACCTCGTGTGTACAACCATAGTATACACAACTCAGGTATTGACCTATCCATCGGCTGGGAAGATCTTGAACTAAAACTGCTTTAGCCACATTAGCATAATGAGAAGGAGCTCCAACTGTCTAATACCAATACAGCAATGCCCAAAAACACATTGCAGTAACGGTGCAAATCATTTTTATTAATTGACGTTGACTTATGCCATGATGGGAACAAATTGATGGACATTTAAAGGAAGTCGAAGCGGAACAATCTGGACTTTCATTAAACTTCTACATGACATATTTATGTGTTACAGGAAAGCTATATAAGTAACGCCTAAAGCGATTTCTGGCTTTAAATGAAACAAATTCTTTTTAAGTAAATCCTTTTGGACCTTACCAAGTAGACAGTCAAGTTAATGTTGTAGGCTTTACTGAAAAGGGCGAAAATTGTTTGAATCTCAAAATGGAAATTAGAAAAAAACACAAGATCTCACAAAAATTACGTTTATTAATCAAACGCATTTCAACGACAAAATCGTCATCCTCAGTGATACATGAGCTACAATAACAAATCTATAAAGTTATGTACATATTTGAATACATGTTTGGACCCAATTAAATGTGTTCAGTTGACTCACGTTTTATCTGTTCCCCCATTCTAATGTCCTACGGGCATAAAGAAAGGACGTTAAGCAGCAACAAACAATCAATTTCTCATGCATGTCAAAATTCAAAAAGGTATATATTGTAACCTTTCAAAATTATAAATTATTTTTATTTAAGATTTTATTTGTAAATTTAATTTCAGTTTAAATATAACTTGGACAGGGGACGGGGGGACGCGTCCCCCCAATATTGGAGATGTAAAAATATTTTTGCTAAAAACGAATGATTTACTTAAAACCTTAAAAGGTAAACATCGGGCTTTGTCTTTACTAGGGTTTTTAACATTACATTTCTGTTACAAACGCATAAATAAATGCATAAAAACAATGTTTTGAGAAGTTTAATTTAAACTTCAATTTCCATACCCCCAGACCCCCGGGGTCCCCCCCAATAATTAACTGGTGATGACGCCCATGGTTTAGTATGACTATAAAGAAAATTTATTAAATTTTATTGCGTTTTATTTTATTAATCTTATTATTTTTATTTTGACGAGCTTTATTTTCACTTAAATTATTGTTTAATAATTCAGATATTTTTCTATAGAATCAAAATTAACTTTTTATTTATACCTTGTAATAGATTAATTTTTAAAAGAACAATATTTTAAAGTGAACTCACTTTTTCGAATGATTCAAAATTTATTGGATCAAGCCTTTAAAGATAGTTGTTTACATTGTCTCATTTCGATTTTTTTTACATATTTTATGTCAATTTGTTTTACTATTTTAGGTAACATAACTTGCACTTAAAAAATCTCACTGATAACAAAAACATCATTTAATACTTTAATTGTAACGCCAAGAGCGCTGAGTTTGCGACTCTGCCGACTGGCAGCCTTCAAAGCAACGTTGCAGATGTTACTTTCTTTAGAGATTCGACTAATCACAACATACAGTATCCTTAAGGTAGGAATGAGTCTGGGGTGGAGAGGAAAAGAGGGGCCCTCACACTTCGTTTGTTGCGTTTGCTTTCAGCGGTACACCCCAATAAAAAATATAGACCTCAAATGCTTCTGTGTAAACGCCTGCCCTATTTTCGTTCCTTTCGTCGGTGTAAATAAGAATAAAGCGTTTACAAAAGTCTGTCACGAAGTTGTAACTTTAGGAATTAAATGTAGCAAGCAGTAATTTGTGTACCTAGTTTTCTTGGAATGGGTTGTACCGTCAAGTCATGTTATGGAATTACAGTAAGTAGAAGGGTGGACACGCCCATTACACACTCCTAGTCTGAGGGTACTGTAACTAAATTCAAACTTACAGCTGACCAGGTGTAAACAATAGTATTCCCACTCTTTAACTGTAGCATGCCTCCTTAATTTAATGTTTACAGGAATTTACACTATTCCATTCGGAGAATTGATTTGTTAATTATTTTTTTTTAGATAAGACGATGGTCACATCATACGTGGAAATATCGCCACTGGTGCAATATGACGGTTAAGTCTTGGATGATCACGTAATTCATAAAGTATTAATACAAACTTGTACAAAGGAAATTGTATTCATAAAGGAAAACTTGTACAATATTTACCTTTTAGTTAAATAATACGTGAGACAATTTATCTGTTGAAATTACAAAACACATAGATATTATTAAATGCAGATTTTAGGAATATTGAAATACTTACCCTCTTCACACATAAAGAGTTCATACGGCGCTATCTGTTTTAAAATGACAAATACAAAAACTAAAATGTTCAATCCAGTATTTTAAGGCCACAATCCAGGTAAAGCAGTCAATTAATTGTCATTGACCAGTTTTAAGTTAATATAAAGTGTGTGAGTTTATGAATTAATTTTCAGTACAGAACCTTTGTTTTTAATTACAAAAATAATACATCACAGTTGCGCAGTTACGGTCAAAGAGTTTTTATTCGTTATGAAATTTAGGAATACGATTATTTGTAATTAGGTTAAACGATGTATATACAGGGGTTTTTTTAATTGTTATTTTACAAATACTTAGGTATGCATATACTTTAATGTTTACAAAATGGCGACTGGTATTCCAAGGAATCGACGAGGATGCCTTGAATCGCAGACAACAAAGTATGTGTCTGTGTTTGATACAGTCAATACAGAACGCACTCTACTCTCCAAGTCAGTATAACGCTTCGACAGATTAAAGAGTGACTTTTTTTCTTGTTTTTCAAAGCGAAAACCTCTCGGTCTTCATCACCGTATAAAAAGGAAATGAGAACAGAAGTTAAAATAAAGAACTCTTCCCTTAGAATAGCGTTAGGTTCGGGGGAGAGCAAGAGTTGATATAAATAGATCCTTTTGAAATATAGGCTACATCTATACACTGTATAGGCAATGACTACATAAATACTATAAGACACGACATGGCCATGTTAAATATTCTACGCTTATTCTTGAGTTGACCAATACCCGCTAGGTCGCTCTGCTAGAGAATCTGAAGTTGATGTGACTGGCGCTAGGTGGCTCTACGGTCAAACAATGTTTCAGGCGGGTAAGAGAAAACGCACTGATGCCACATATGGGACCAGAGATGCGAAGGAAGGTCGATAATCGCTTATCTCAGCGCACGAACTGACAACACTGACTATGCTGACGGAAGTAAGTGAGAAGGTTTGTGAGAGAGAGGTCAACAGTTGTACAGTCTCAACCAAGTGGGATGCGTACAGTCAAGCACCTGCTGCTAGCGCTTTCTGATAGCTGTGTGTCAAACTTGTGACGAACAGCACCCGTAAAGCGTAGACTATTTCCCTATCCTATGTCGTGTCTTATAGTATTTATGTAGTCATTGGTATAGGTCTGGTTGAGCTCTAGAGCCGGGACTACCTGCGGCCACCTCTAATAATCCTCCCCGAATCTGACCGGCCTCCAGTTGTTTCGCCAATGAGGGGATATAATTTTTTTATAAAACATAATATGACTGTTTTAATCAGTTATTTGAAACCAATTAAAAAAGTGATGGAACCAATTTGAACAATTTGGTTCAAGTACTCGGTCGTTTTTTAAAAATGTAAATACCTTCGAGGGACACGCTGTATAAAACACTTTATATTCCGGTTTAATAAATATAAACGGATTACTGTTTGACAAAAGCAGATAAGAACAAAACAATTAAATAAATTTCGGGTTTGGATAAGAACCCTATTTATTTCGATTAAAAGTATTTAAATAAACCACATTTTTTTTTTACTTTCTTAAAAGTTATAACAAACCGAAATATAAAGTGATTTCGATTTTTCGTCATTTTATACAAATAAAAAATATATTATATAAATATAATAAACATATATAACTTTGCTATTGACCTTGTAATAAAATGCCAAAGTGGATTTAAATTTTCATTAGAATCCAGCGAAAATGAAAACTATAATACGATTTCGTCTCTAAAAGTAAAATCTTGTAGTACACCAGGATGTAATAAAGGATCTGAACTTGATGAAGCAAAGAGACGCTCTTCTGTTGTCAACTTCTCTTACTTTTATTTACCTCCAACCTGCTTCTACGTCACTTAATTTATCTCCTCATCCGGTCTTTATTTGTGTCACTACTTTTATCAAGTGTTGCTCCGGATTCAAGTGTTACACATAAAAAATTAACAGATCCGACTGTCCAGATTTTTCATTTAGACATTCCGACTTCACCTCCATGTGTGAAAAGTAAATAAACTACAAGTATGGAAAATATGAATACCACTAAGTCCAAAATGTATAACGACTAAACTCTCATATGTACTAAACTGTGTTGATTTAATTCTTATATAGGTACATAATTATATAAATTTGTACATGATTTAAATAAATTATTTTATTACCTATATCTGGCGTTAAAATGTGTATGTTTTATTACAGTTTTTTCAAGAGTAAAGTCAGAACCATGTTGACCATTTACTTGAATGTAGGCATCACAACTTCTTCAATAACATATCTGAATAATATTTTTTAAATATATGTCTCTTATTCAGATTGTAATGAGCAACATGTATGAATTGTTTTCATTAAATAAAAAATGATGATGATGTTACCACATCCAGGACTATGCAACATTTGAATGTAAAGATACGAAGATAACAACAAATCGGAGTAACACCCAACGACCTTCTCTTCAAGTTGCCTCCCTTTAGGGAATACAATCGGAGTAACACCCAGCGACCTACTCTTCAAGTTGCCTCCCTTTAGGGAACACAATCGGAGTAACACCCAGCGCCCTACTCTTCAAGTTGCCTCCCTTTATGGAACACAATCTGAGTAACACCCAGCAACCTACTCTTCAAGTTGCCTCCCTTTATGGAACACAATCTGAGTAACACCAAGCGACCTACTCTTCAAGTTGCCTCCCTTTAGGGATCACAATTGGAAGTAACACTCAGCAACCTACTCTTCAAGTTGTCTCCCTTTAGGGAATACAATCGAAGTAACACCCAGCAACCTACTCTTCAAGTTGCCTCCCTTTAGGAAACACAATTGGAAGTAACACCCAGCGCCCTACTCTTCAAGTTGCCTCCCTTTATGGAACACAATCTGAGTAACACTCAGCAACCTACTCTTCAAGTTGTCTCCCTTTAGGGAATACAATCGAAGTAACACCCAGCAACCTACTCTTCAAGTTGCCTCCCTTTAGGAAACACAATTGGAAGTAACACCCAGCGCCCTACTCTTCAAGTTGCCTCCCTTTATGGAACACAATCTGAGTAACACTCAGCAACCTACTCTTCAAGTTGTCTCCCTTTAGGGAATACAATCGAAGTAACACCCAGCAACCTACTCTTCAAGTTGCCTCCCTTTAGGGAATACAATCTGAGTAACACCAAGCGACCTACTCTTCAAGTTGTCTCCCTTTAGGGAATACAATTGGAAGTAACACTCAGCAACCTACTCTTCAAGTTGTCTCCCTTTAGGAAACACAATTGGAAGTAACACTCAGCAACCTACTCTTCAAGTTGTCTCCCTTTAGGGAATACAATCGAAGTAACACCCAGCGACCTACTCTTCAAGTTGCCTCCCTTCAGGGACTCAATTGGAAGTAACACCCAGTGACCTAAATTTCAAGTTGGCTCCCTTTAGGGATCACAATTGGAAGTAACACTCAGCTACCTACTCTTCAAGTTGCCTCCCTTTAGGGAATACAATCGGAGTAACACCCAGTGACCTACACTTCAAGTTGGCTTCCTTTAGGGATCACAATTGGAAGTAACACCCAGCAACCTACTCTTCTAGTTACCTCCCTTAAGGGAACACAATCGGAGTAACACCCAGCGCCCTACTCTTCAAGTTGCCTCCCTTTAGGAAACACAATTGGAAGTAACACCCAGCGCCCTACTCTTCAAGTTGCCTCCCTTTATGGAACACAATCTGAGTAACACCAAGCGACCTACTCTTCAAGTTGCCTCCCTTTAGGAAACACAATTGGAAGTAACACCTAGTGACCTACACTTCAAGTTGGCTCCCTTTAGGGATCACAATTGGAAGTAACACTCAGCAACCTACTCTTCAAGTTGTCTCCCTTTAGGGAATACAATCGGAGTAACACCCAGTGACCTACACTTCAAGTTGGCTTCCTTTAGGGATCACAATTGGAAGTAACACCTAGTGACCTACACTTCAAGTTGGCTCCCTTTAGGGATCACAATTGGAAGTAACACTCAGCAACCTACTCTTCAAGTTGTCTCCCTTTAGGGAATACAATCGAAGTAACACCCAGCGACCTACTCTTCAAGTTGCCTCCCTTCAGGGACTCAATTGGAAGTAACACCCAGTGACCTAAATTTCAAGTTGGCTCCCTTTAGGGATCACAATTGGAAGTAACACTCAGCTACCTACTCTTCAAGTTGCCTCCCTTTAGGGAATACAATCGGAGTAACACCCAGTGACCTACACTTCAAGTTGGCTTCCTTTAGGGATCACAATTGGAAGTAACACTCAGCTACCTACTCTTCAAGTTGCCTCCCTTTAGGGAATACAATCGGAGTAACACCCAGTGACCTACACTTCAAGTTGGCTTCCTTTAGGGATCACAATTGGAAGTAACACTCAGCAACCTACTCTTCTAGTTACCTCCCTTAAGGGAATACAATCTGAGTAACACCAAGCGACCTACTCTTCAAGTTGCCTCCCTTTAGGAAACACAATTGGAAGTAACACCAAGCAACCTACTCTTCTAGTTACCTCCCTTAAGGGAATACAATCTGAGTAACACCAAGCGACCTACTCTTCAAGTTGCCTCCCTTTAGGAAACACAATTGGAAGTAACACCCAGTGACCTAAATTTCAAGTTGGCTCCCTTTAGGGATCACAATTGGAAGTAACACTCAGCTACCTACTCTTCAAGTTGTCTCCCTTTAGGGAATACAATCGAAGTAACACTCAGCTACCTACTCTTCAAGTTGCCTCCCTTTAGGGAATACAATCGGAGTAACACCCAGCAACCTACTCTTCAAGTTGCCTCCCTTTAGGGAATACAATCGGAGTAACACCCAGTGACCTACACTTCAAGTTGGCTTCCTTTAGGGATCACAATTGGAAGTAACACTCAGCTACCTACTCTTCAAGTTGTCTCCCTTTAGGGAATACAATCGAAGTAACACTCAGCTACCTACTCTTCAAGTTGCCTCCCTTTAGGGAATACAATCGAAGTAACACTCAGCTACCTACTCTTCAAGTTGCCTCCCTTTAGGGAATACAATCGGAGTAACACCCAGTGACCTACACTTCAAGTTGGCTTCCTTTAGGGATCACAATTGGAAGTAACACTCAGCTACCTACTCTTCAAGTTGCCTCCCTTTAGGGAATACAATCGGAGTAACACCCAGCAACCTACTCTTCAAGTTGGCTTCCTTTATGGAATAGAAATACGGAGTAACACCTAGAGGTCTGCACGCCTTTCCCGTACCTTCCACAAGCAGGTGCCACACGAATGTGACCGAGTGTTTGCGCCGAATATTCGACCGAATGTTTGCCTAATTAGATCGATATTTGCCAAACCAATACGAATACCTTCTCATATTTCTCGTGTGCACGAATAATTTTACTTTTATTTTTTATAAACTAATTCGAAATTTTACCATATTTTCTGACTTGTTAGACTCCTTATTTTATACACTAAAAATTTTATTTTTAAGAACGATTAAACTAAAAAAATATAGTTTTGTGGGTCTAATGCATCCTTTCGTGTTTCCAAATAAATATCATAGCATAAATGAACAGCATGTGATGTACTTAAAATTGGCCGATTAATACAGTATAAATTTCGCGACAGACTGAAAGTTTTTCAAAGTCGTAATATAGAAAAGTTTCTACGAACATTTTTGGCCGAACAAATGTACAGCACCTTCTCATGAAGTTTAAAAAAAAAACATCAGTTGTCGTAGGTATTTTTAGTGTTACAATTAGCATTGCCGTTATCATAAACACTCTATTTAGTCGTCTAACCTCAATAATAAAATAATCAAGGTATTAAATAAAAATGTTATTTTAAAATACATCCCCCCAGTGCATTACAATAGACTTTATTGCGTAAATAAATTTTTAAAACGTCCTTGCCTGACAATTCTACAATAGCCATAAAATAATGCAACTAATAATTGAGCGTCCGGTGTGCATTTGATGTCACGAAAGATAGATTTGTTATGTCAGAGTGTATGTAATGTTCGCAGAGACTCCATTCAATTGTCGAGCATTCGCTCCCTTTAATTCATACCTAAATACCACTCCCATAGTGAATACCACCGATTTCAGAATGAACATTCCCAATTCGACATACGTCTACTTCACACACTTTCGGACAGTGATCCAAAATTAAAACATTCCTCCACATTCACGCAATGTATGGGACCGGCTTAAGCCTCCCAGAGGTACTGTAATAACATACAAAAACAGATACATATTTCCTAGCAGAGCCAGAGAAGCTCAAAATGGACGATTCCTTTAAAATCTAAAATATTACTACACTCATTATTTTACTCTAATCTCATTGTTTTCACAATATTACACAAAAAACGTTCTAACAGATTTCCATAAATTTTCCGTAAATTTAAAATAAATCAAATCTATAAAACAATATTAACAAGATTTTTTAATATTTCTTTACCCTAGATATCGAAAAATGCATCTGAAAGAAAATCTTACTCATAACACAGTTTCCAAAGATATTCAATTCGACTAGATACAGAATTTTATATTGAAATAGAAAATATGTAGGTTTTAAAATTTACTTATAAAATTAAACCACGTTGTATAAAATAGTACAAGTTACAAACCCTCCAGTTTTGCCAAGATATTATTTATGTTCGGACATTTCTAATGTTACTTCAACACAGAGTGTATAATATATAATGTTATATCTACAAAATAAATATACTAAATATATATTCTACAACATTCAAATATAATATAATACAGAAAAGAACTCTTTGAGCGATCACTCACAAACAATAAACACAGTAACAGAAGTCACCAATAAAAAAACAAGTACAGTACTGCAATTATATAAGTCTACCAACCCACAAAACACATGTTGTTGCATATCGTATGAAAAATTGATTCTCTAGTTAACGAACATTACCGAAAGTAACCGAACCAGATAAAAATTGGGTGAACGTAACGGATTGAATCAAGGTCTACTTAACCGTCTAAAAATAGACGTTACTAGTTAGGGTAGGTAGGGTAGGACTTTTACCGTCTAAAAATAAACGTTAACAGTTAGGGTAGGTATTTGATCGTTTTAAAAATAGACGTTACTAGTTAGGGTAGGTAAGGTAAAAATAGACGTTAAAAGTTATGGTAAGGGTTTGACCGTTTAAAAATAGAAGTTACTAATTAGGGTAGGTAAGATAAGAGTCCACCGTCTAAAAATAGACGTTAACAGTTAGGGTAGGGGTTAGACTGTTTAAAAATAGACGGTACTACTTAGGGTAGGTAAGGGTCTTACCGTCTAAAAACAGACGTTAACAGTTAGGGTAGGTATTTGATCGTTTTGAAAATAGACGTTACTAGTTAGGGTAGGTAAGGTAAAATAGACGTTAAAAGTTATGGTAAGGGTTTGACCGTTTAAAAATAGAAGTTACTAATTAGGGTAGGTAAGATAAGAGTCCACCGTCTAAAAATAGACGTTAACAGTTAGGGTAGGGGTTAGACTGTTTAAAAATAGACGGTACTACTTAGGGTAGGTAAGGGTCTTACCGTCTAAAAATAGACGTTAACAGTTAGGGTAGGTATTTGATCGTTTTGAAAATAGACGTTACTAGTTAGGGTAGGTAAGGTAAAATAGACGTTAAAAGTTATGGTAAGGGTTTGACCGTTTAAAAATAGAAGTTACTAATTAGGGTAGGTAAGATAAGAGTCCACCGTCTAAAAATAGACGTTAACAGTTAGGGTAGGGGTTAGACCGTTTAAAAATAGACGGTACTACTTAGGGTAGGTAAGGGTCTTACCGTCTAAAAATAGACGTTAACAGTTAGGGAAGGGTTTGGCCGTTTAAAAATAGACGTTAACAGTTACCGCGTTAGAGTATGATGGAGAGTCACATCATATATGGAAATGTCGCCACTGATGCATTATGACGGTTAATTAAATCTTGCGTGATCACGTAATCCATAAAGTATAGTGTCGGTACAAGGAAAACTTGTACAATATCTACCTTTTAGTTAATAATACAGTAGTCTAGTATTACAATAGTACAAAATGAAATCTCATAAAGGCCCCCTTCTCCAATATTAGGATACGACTATAATATGTGGATTTAAAATAAAGCCGTCATATAAAGAAGTATTTACAAAGTTGGAAGTTGGTTTCGATCATACCAGAAAATTGTGCTCCCCCCTAACAACCAAATATCGAACGGTCATGCTTCCATCATAAAGAAGATTTCTACACCATACCTTATCCGAATTTATTGAAAATAATTTCATTTTTAGGCAATTCATATCCACCTTATGTGCCTTTCTCTTTTAAAACTTTTTTTCTATTTAAAAGACAAAACAACCTTTAAATTATCTACACTTCACCCTAATGCTAAGTTAAAGAAAACATCACTTCAAAAAATAATAAACAAACGAGGTTATTTGAATTGGTCTAACCTTTAAAATGATATGAACATAATTTTCTATTAAAAAATACTATTCCAGTAATGGCTCACAAGTTTAACATTATTTAAAGGGGAGTTCAAAATGGATTGCAAAAATTATTCTTTGACGATGTTCAGAACGAAGGGAGTGACGTTTGGGTCAGGACGGTTCACAAGCTGTACTCGCTCCAAAGCTTTGCTGATAGTAATAAAATTCGTGTTATTCTAAAAAGTTATTTTTACAATATGACCGGTGGAATGTTTATGAAAAGCCCCCAAAGAAACGTCCATTTCATTCGGAGGTCACTCTTTTTAAGGGTAAAGAAACTCCCACAGGGTTAGGCCACACAAACCTGTGGTACGGAGAAAACCTTTCTTTTTTTTTTAATAATCGCTGAGAGGTTCTCAGCTATTATTGACTCTTCACTGTCTCTACTGTCATTTTCTACATTTATGACAAACTGGGCATTTTCTTCTTCCAAACGTTCATCCAGCTTCCACAGATTTTTCCCAATTCTCTTTTAGAACACGCACGTCATTTGTGAACATATATGACTGTCTAATTTTCTTTTATTTGCAATTTGGCACGTTGGATTTCTAATCTTCAAATGCCACTAATATTTTTAAAAAATTTCTGAATAACTTGTAGAATATACATATACAATTTTTAAATAATGAAATTTCGAGTTGTTGAGATGTTGATAACGATATTCCATTTCAGTTTTAAGAAGTCGCACTTGTTTACTTAAATAAGACTGATTTTTTGAAAAATATCATTATTTATATATGGTACGGTATATATATTTAACTTTTAATTTTCTTGATTTACAATACCTTTTAAGGCTTAAATGCCAGTTATAGACAATTTACCAAAAATATCGATTACAAGTGACATTTTGGTTTTGAATTTATAATTTTTCTGGACCCTACTCCTCAGCTCCGACATAAAAAAAGTGTCTTCTATAAAAAAGATATGACATAAGAAAGTATTAAATATGTTTGTATTATTCGGAACTCTAATGAGCTTTAAGCATATTTTTCATAAAATAAAAAATCACATGGTAAAGTTATATAGCAGCAAACTTTAATCGTGATGGGTGGATAAATGTGATGACATACGAAATTATTCAAACCAAATCAGTATGAATGAAACTGAAGTAACAGAACGGGACAACATTCATTATCCAACATAGCCTAGGGTATTGAACTCCTTTTGCTTCCATTCTACAAACATGTAACCCACAAAGATAACTCAGCCATTGTAATTCACACTACTATCTTACTTTTATTGCGGGATTTATAAAACAACATCTTACGTTACAAATTTTGTAGATATTTAAAATTTCAAGAAAATTTTTTAAATAATTTTTCATATAAGGGAAAGATTTAGATTAAATTATTGGTGTATGAGGACTCAAGATCCTTGTACGTTAACCTAAGCTTATTGTACACCCAAAGGACCTGCTACCAAGGCAAGCCGATACATCTGTCTTCAACGAGGCTCGGGAGCTTCCGTCTTAACCGCCTATGCTAGCATCAGTCATCACACGGTTGTAGGGGCCCAAAAGGCTCTACTTTTATCCTCAAGCCTCCTCGTATTCCAGGATGAAAATATGCCTACCAGTCTCATCAGACCGTTTACATAGCCTACAAGCGGAATCACTATTGGTGATGCTGAGTGTTAGCAAATGTTTCCTGAAGTGTCCGTGTCCAGTAACTAACGCCATAACCTGTTATAGACGGCGTCTATTCAGCCTCAATAATGAGTGACGGATTATGATTTTCTCCAGCCTACGCTTTGTTCCTTCGTTGAGACAGGAAAATATTAGAGCTCCTTTCCCCATAAAGCTCTCAGAATATGATGGAAAGATCTCTCATCCTCTAAAGGTTAAAAATTATCCATCAGTGCATCCTTGATGTCCTCACCTTCTTTATTTGTGAGTTTGGCATTAGGGTAGGATTCTAATACGATAACCATCTTGATGGCAAGAATCTCCCTGTAAGTCGTTACTTCCTTTTCAGATGGCTGCGAAGATTGAGAATTTGTATCAAAAACTTGAGTCTCGCCTTGGACTTTTCGAGGGTCCATCGGTAGGCCTAAAAGTTGGAGTGGTCAATTTGTCTCTACAACGTTTGACCACACCTACCCTTGCCTCAGAACCACCTTCAGAACCAGAAACGATTTCCGACACCGATTTCCTCTTCTCCTTTCTCTTACCCCTCCATCATTTGGAGGAATCTCATTCGTCACCATTTTCGTTAAGCTTTGCCTTGATCCCTCTCTTCTTTCTGTAATGGTGAAATTAGGTCTTTTGACTTTCAATTCACCGAGTTGCCTTATAGCATCGTAAGTGAAACAGATAAGCCTGATGTATCATGACCTTTAAAGAGTGAATCTTCTTTCTTTCTTTGCTGATCCATGTAGATCCCACTAGAAGCTAGGGAAAGAACTGTCAACCCAGGCAGAGCCTCGCATCGCCAGGCAAGGCTATTTACTGCCATGAGCTCGCCTAACTCCTGGAGGTTCCGTTTGCATCTCCGCTAGATAGAACCCTGTAGACATTCACCCCATTAGGCACGGGTCGCGTGACACCATTAGGTTTTATTCTCATAATAACCAAACAGGAGGAAGAGAAGAGGAAAGAAAATCTTCAATAGTGAAGAGTAAAAACTGGCAGACAGGATATAGAGGAGTTATGTTGACTATAGAGAGAAAGGCTCCCAGAACAAGAAGAAGAGAGCTGGGATAGGCTGTTTGACGTTGGTAGTCCAATCGGGCGGTGGAATTGCCAAGTATAAGGTATAGTTAAATCCAACTCCAAAACAAAATCTGATGATGTCCAGAAATATTGGCTCTACAGTACAAACAGATTTTCAGCCGTTTTCACTACTATATTCTTAAGTAGTAGCCCATTAAAAATGTTTTTCTTCCACGTGAAAAAATTATTTAAAAAATGTAGTTAGGGGATCCTTCCATAAGAAATTCTAGATAGAAAAAATCAAAAATGCAAAATATGTAGACAAAATTGGAAAATCTATTTCCACACTATTTAAAGTTTTACTTTTTGTAATTCCCTCAGTAACGGCTTGGCAATCCCGAGAATTCTAACTGGAGCTACACCCTTTTCCATGTAGTCTTGAGTTAGATCCCTCACATCTTTCCTCTTAACCAACTATTGTACTTTTCTGACCCTGACGCTATTAGAGTATTCGAGGGCTCTAAGTATTTTCGCCTTTAAACAACAACAAAAAAAATCTTGTATTAAGCATCCAATGTCAAGGGTCGCTGATGATCCGATGTCTATAGTACGTCACAGCTGAAAATTCAAAGTTACTTTTGCTTTTTACTACAATGTCCATCTCTCTGTCCACTCCGATTAAGGCTTTTAGAGATTTTCTTGTAGCGTTCTGTGAGACGTTCCCAAGCAGTATAAAGTCCAGCGTTTCTTCCTCTATCTGGAATCTCTGACGGCATGGAGAGGTACTCAGTCTTTATCGATAGAACTACTTCCAGTAACGATGTGGCTTATTCTAGCCCTAGCTTCCCAAGTAGCAGTGGCTCTCGAGACATCTTGGTACAGACACAGAATATACTCTCTTGTCTGTGCTACAGTGTAGCATCATTATCATTTATAATAATAATTACGTAGTAAGTTAATTACTTGACTCATGTCTGAACGGTCCTGGTACTTATGCTTATGCTCATCACAGTTATGAGTTGTATCAAACTATATGTTTAGTCTTTTGTAGACATATTTTGCCTTAACAGATGCCGTTCCTAAAGGCACCCGCAGTTCCCCAATGGTACGCGGGTATGAACTTCCCAAATACTTCAAAAGGAACATTAAATCACAATCACTTGGGTTACTATATTTTTTGAAAAATGCTGTTGTGCTCCGATTAAAATTTTGATAGATTGGTATTTTAAATTTTGGAATGAAATGTTCTCTCCGGCCTTTTTCTCTCATCATGACCATTAAAATTATGTACCGGTACCACAAGACATTTAAGATATTTGCGTTGAAACGCCACAACACCAGGACTCCAGGATGTAGGTTAACACATTATTAGTAGATCTAAACAAATATTTCCTAACTTAGGATTTTCATTCCAATTATTAAAAAAAAAACTGGGACTTTATTATCACACTGTAATATTCTTCTTTTTATCTGTAAATTTTTCACCTCAAATTCACAATTTAAAGAAACCTATAGTTTTTATATTCTACTTCTATTTTTATGTTTCTTCATTGTTATATTATTTATTTTGAACCGATTTAAACCAAATATTAATCAAGTATAATCGAGCAATGGTAGGAACAAAATGTTTAAAATCTCCATAAAAATACCTCGGCTAAGAATTTATGGATTTTTAGAGATTTGTCATACATAAAGTATATATTCACCATTTCAAAATATTTTTGGGGTTTGTGAAGAGAAAAGAATTTTGTGTAAAATTTCGAAATTCATTATTAATTAAGAGAAGTGTACCTATATCAAAGATCACATATTTTTCATGTAAAACTAAAATTTTATACAACTTATTTATATTGGGGTTGATTTTTAAACTAACTTGTAAATGTTTTAATATATTTGTCACATCAAAATGCATAGAGGGCTCAGTTTTACTCTTTTTTTTTCTTTTTTTTTTTTTTTTTAATATTGTATTTTTGAAGAAACAAAATGTGTGATAAAAGACTCAATTATTTTTACACGTAGAAATTGAATTTTAGACAATTTCTTTTGACATATATTTACGTTTCCCCGCTTTTTTTTAATAAATTTTATAATCTTTAAATCTTTCTTTATATACATGAGAGACAAATTAATTTCTCTTTATCGGAAGAAACGGAACTTAAAACGTCTGTATGAACTTCCTGCTACACAACAACGCTCTTCAATCTGATAGCATTGATGTGGGTTGAGTGAAGAGGAAGTTGTGTAGAGAATATAAACACAATGTTACCCTCAGGAGAGCTTGTTAAGATAAAATCATTAACTGTGGACACAAGTAAAGTAAACCGCCTCACTTGTAAACCTATAACCTTGAAAACGATACTTTCCATGATAACCTAGCATAAAGATAAAAGTAAAATCCTGGGAAAATGCATAAAATAAATGCGCTGTATTTTGTTGAGAGGGAAATTAATTGTAGTGTAGGGTAGGTTACTGTGAAATGGAGGCACGTCCTCGTTGGAGACGTAAACGATCCAATTACTCTTTATATTTTACTCTAATTCATTGACGCATTTATAAAATTTACGTAACAGTTAAATCAAGTTTGTATTTAAATAATAATTTATTTAATATTTTTTAAACTTGTAAACGTTTTAATTTATAGGAATGACAAAACATTGAAATAGTAGTAAGCGAGGGAATTTGGATTTTTTTTTGCCGCGTAAAAATTTCTATCGTGGATAGGAACCCGTTAAAACTTTATTTTTAATTTGAAGATTTGTTTTAATGTTGTTGTTGTTTAAAAGCAGTCATCATTGCCTTATAAAAAAGAAAAGAAAAGAGCATAAAATAAAGTCCCCCAGCCCTCGTATACCCTAATAGCGTTAGGGTCGGAAAAGAACAGGTGTTGGTCAATAGAAAACTGATAGGAAATATGAAAATGAGGGATTTAATCCAAGACTAGATGAAAAAAGTTGTAGAACCAGTTAGGTCTTTGAATTATCCAATCAGTACTCAACAAAATAAGCCCTTGAAGGTAAAGGTTAGTTTTAAAGACGGCTTGTTATGCCTCGCTCAATTATTATATTTAACAAGGCTCTAGGTTACTAAACTATGTTGGTATTTTTATGCTCTAATTTTATCACTTTATAACGAGAGTTGATTTATACTTTCGAAACCTCGAGTATTAGTTTTTATATACACAAATGATGGGAACTGTCAATTAAACCATATTAATAACTGTCGTCTTAGTTACATTTAAAATAAAATTGGTTTGTGTTTTTTATATTGGAGGTATTAAAAATGTATAAAGATTATCGCATTTCGGATACAACTATTTTTTAAATTATATATACAACAAGTTCGGATAAACTACGGAGAGAATATCTGCCTTAAACTGATAGTGTTATCTCGCTTGGAATTTTCATGGATTAGATGAAAGGATCCGATATATGAGAGCGTTTCGTCCCAGCGGTTTGCGCTCACTCCTACCGACCCTTTATGTACAGTGAACATTTATTTCTTCTACGTGGCCTCTCCCCACAAAGTAATAAAACAAATCTGCCCTAACAGTATTAAGAGCAGCAAATGGAGTACAAGAAAAAGTTTTAACAGTATTATAATGGACAAGGAAAAAACATACTTAAAACATATCTACTCCAGCAGTATTATAATGGACAATGGATTGCGACGAGAAAAAAGCGTAACATGCTTAAAACAAATCCGCTCTTACTCTAACAGAATTATAATGACCAATGAAGTAGGAAAAGAAAAAAGAGTAACATGTTAAAACAAATTTGCATATTTAATCTTCTTAAAACAAATCTGGTATTATAATGGACAATGGACTAGATAAAAAAAAGAGTAACATGGTAAAAACAATTCTGCCCTGGGATTATTATAATAGATAATGAAGTAGAACATGAAAAAAGAATAACATGCCTACAACAACTTTCCCCTAACAGTATTATAATGGACAATGGAGTAGAACAAGAAAAAAGAGTAACATGGTTAAAACAAATCTGCCCTGATAGCATATTAATGAAGTAGAACAAGGAAAAAAAAGAATAACATGCATAAAACAACTTTGCCCTAACAGTATTATAATGGACAATGGAGTAGAACAAGAAAAAAGAGTAACATGGTTAAAACAAATCTGCCCTGAAAGCATTATAATAGATAATGAAGTAGAACAAGAAAAAAGAATAACATGCCTAAAACAACTTTGCCCTAACAGTATTATAATGGACAATGGAGTAGAACAAGAAAAAAGAGTAACATGGTTAAAACAAATCTGCCCTGAAAGCATTATAATAGATAATGAAGTAGAACAAGAAAAAAGAATAACATGCCTAAAACAACTTTGCCCTAACGGTATTATAATGGACAATGGAGTAGAACAAGAAAAAAGAGTAACATGGTTAAAACAAATCTGCCCTGAAAGCATTATAATAGATAATGAAGTAGAACAAGAAAAAAGAATAATATGCCTAAAACAATTTTGCCCTAACAGTATTATAATGGACAATGGAGTAGAACCAAAATAAGAATAACATGGCTAAAACAATCTCCTCTAACATTATTAAAATTGACAATGGAGTAGAACAAGAAAACGTTTATTAAAAAAACAAATCATAAAGAGTAAAAACACAATAAAAATATGTCATTAATGAAAGGGCTAATAACGTGTTTAGGGAAGCCAGTGAAACTATAACAGAAATGTTATACACACAAATACGGGAAATCTTTTCCCCTAATAAAATGATAACTGTTTATATTTTCGCTGTTTCCAAAAAATAGAAAAGAGTCTAATCACGGCGAGTTTTGTGGTTAAATTAAGTCATTTTCCATAAAATTCAAATACTTGTTACCTTCATTTGGTAAAAGTAACTTTTTTACTAATTTGAAGAATATTGTTAATTTGGCGAAAATTTTAATTCAAATGTTCGCGACTACAGAATGTAGTTATCGTCTGATTATGAGAATGAAAAAATAACTCCAACTAAGACTAGAATTTTTAGAACTCCAATGTATAGAATTTTTTTTTTTTTTGAAATTATTATTTTGGAACTTATTTTGTTCAATCTTACAAAGTGTATACATTTTTATTGTTTAGATTTAGTTGTCGGATTGATTGTTTACTCATTAGTTTTTTAGAAGCGTTGTTTTTGTCTACTTAGTTTTATCGAATTGTTAGTTTTGTTTATTTGCTAGTTTTTTCGATACAGTGTTACTTTTTCGAGTTTTTATTTTTATCATATTTTTGCTTGGTAGTTTCATAAACCTTGTGAGATGTGAACCACATCTTAATGAATTATTTAGTCTATATGCTATATTATATACACAATATATTTCAAGCTCCATTGTATTTTATTTATTTCTTTTAAATCATTAAAATTTGTACGAGTCATTTTATTTTACATTGATGTAAGAGTAATTTCTAAGTTAATTGTCAGGGTGATTATGTCTATTTTATTTTGTTATCAATGTTTATTTCTTAGAAAAGTGTACTCACTTGTTGGTTTAGTATATTTAATTTATTGTACGATGTAGTCTTTAAGGTTACCAAAAACATTGACCCTTCAAATCCGGATCAGTTACCTAAGGCAAGACGTGCCTCTTTAAGATTAGAGGGTTAAGAGCGAGAGGGGCGTTGCTCGGTATTTAGCTTTAGCTTTATAGTTTATGTTTAGTTTAGCTGTAAACCTCTAAGGAGTTAGACTATGTCATCGAAATGTAGATAAGAGTATTACAATAAACATACTACATTTATAACTTTAGTTCAAATGTTTCTTGTGTTTGTGAATCGGGGAATCCTTGTTGTCCTTATTGGTAGTTTTGTTGACTTGTTAGAGTTATTGACCTGTTATTTTAGTCGAGTTATTATTATCGACTTGTTACTTCTGTTGACTTGTTGTTTTGTCGCCTTGTTAATATTGTTAGTTAAACTACTTGTTCATTTTGTCGAGTTATTAGTTTTTTTGATATTTTACTTTTGTCGACTTATTAGTTTTCTCAAGTTATTATATTGTTCACTTGTTAGTTTTGTTGAGCTGTTACTTTGTTGGTTTGTTGACTTATTAGTTTTCTTGACCTGTTACTTTTGTTGATTTTTTATTTGTTGACTTATTCGTTTTGTTGACCTGTTACCTTTACTGATTAGTTGATTGGTTTGTCGACTTGTTAGTTTTGTCGATTTGTTATAGTTTTGTCGTCTTGGTAGTTCTGTTGATCTGATACTGATGATGACTTGTCGAATTCTTAGTTTTGTCGACTTTGTTTACTTCTTACTTTTTGTCGACTTGTTAGTTTGGAGAGTTTTTAGTTTTGTGCTACATATTGTTCAGGTTGCCAATAAAGAATTTTATCAATTTAAATTAAAAACTTGTTCCTATTGCCGAATTTACTCATGTATTATTTACGTGAGGAAAGCAGGTATACTTTTTGTACAATTTTAACTTTTTCGGAATTTAGATGAACAATTAAAAATAGGGTATAATAGAGCACTTGGGGCATTCAATATATATTAATATAAACAACATAAAACCTTTATAAGATACTATCCGAACATTTTACATTTGTTTATGGATTTGGTCATAGTTTTAATAGGTCTACAACGAAACATTAGAAACTATTATTTGTTTATAAATTTTAAAGTCTAAAAAAAGGTGACTTGTCTCAAGTCCGTATTTCTATTTGTCTCTTCCAACTTGTAAATCTCGTCACATCATAAAGTACGACCTAGGGTGAACTACTGCACAATCTGGCAACATTGAATGCAGACAATAAGATAAGGCAAGTGTCCCTAGATTGAGGGGGGGAGAGGGGTGCCCTTTACTACTATGCAGTTGTTTGACTTCAACACTTTAGTTCAATTCAGTTTGTTTCCTTGTACAAGTTAAATACACAACATTCAAACTTTTATAGTATTTATCTTTTGGGTAAATTTTGGATAGATTTTCGGTTTTTTACTTTACAGAAAAGTTATGAAATGGGTGTCAATAATTATGTCTATTTTTTTTTTCCGTGAAAATATTTGTTTCGATTCGAGTTATAATTTTTTTAAATAATAGCTGTCGTCTTTGCAGTGTTCACAGGTTAACTGAGTGAACCGATCAAATTTTGTATGTGGAAAGGTTTTGGCCAAATATTATTTAGGAGCAACTGACATAGTTTGTATACTAGCATTTCCGGATTTGCTGATAATATGGGTGATAATCAAATTTATATTCACTTACCGCCAGCAATCCTGTTATTTCAATAGTTTTATTATTTACAATTTGTGTTTCGGACTAATATTCGTTCATCGTCAAATTTTCATAATATTCGTATTTATGCATAATGTACAGGGTTATCATAAAAGAATGGTGGGGTTTCATTAATTCATACGAAGACAGTAGAGAAATTTTGTGGTGTTGTATTGGCATCGCTGATGGCCTGTATTATGAAGACCTGATTATGTACGAACCAATGTGTAATATCGTATCAAGTAAAAGACATTTATGGTTCAGGAATAATTTGTAAAAAAACAGCAGCGGCGTCATTAAAAACTTAATTTCAATCAAATACCGTTTTTCCGTTTAGGATAAGTTTAAAACAGAAGTAAATCAAGCTTATGCTGTCGTTAATTATATTTTTAAGAATAATTTAATTGTATACATTTTAAAAATTTGACACCTTTCTATACTAATTAAAAAAAGTCAATACTAGCGAATATTAATTTTTCTCTCTCTTTAAAATCAATAGAATCAGTAGAAGAGTAGTTGGAGACCTAGAACAACACTATAGCGTTTTTAAGAAAGAGGTATTAAATAAATTACCTAAATTTTGACTGAGCATTTTATCCGTATATGTATTGTGTCGCATAATACAGGTTATCATAAAGAATTATGGGGTTTTGAACATGATTTAAATGAAAACAGAATTACTTACAACTATATATACATGTTGTTTATTTATCTAAATCGTCGTCTGAAACAGTTTTTTTACATAACTAATAAATTTCGATATGTGCGTCATTAGTCGCTCGGCAAATGTCCAATCGATAATCAAGTTCTGCCCAAAGGTTAGTTACATGTCTTTGTTAACGGGTTGCCATTGCTTCATTAATCCTGTTCCTTAAATGATTTAGGTCACGAATTTTTCTCGATAAACAATGTTTTTTATGTACCCCCACAAGAAGAAATCCCAAGGTGTCAGGTCTGGACTCCTTGCAGGCCAGGGTATAAGTACTTGTCGACCTATCCATCGATGTCCAAACTTTTCATTCAAAGTGTTTGTGACAAATGCACTAAAGTGCGGGGGTTGGAAATCTTGTTGGAAATGAAGTTGTTGAATGTTTTCAATTTCATTCAGCTGAGGAAAACAATGATTGATTAAAATATCGAGATACACAATTACATTAATTGCCTTTTTAGCAGAGAAGAAAGGCCCTATCTGACGATTTTTCATCACACCACACCAAACATTAACTTTAGGCGAGTCATCTATTTTCTCAAAAGTTGTATGTAGGTTTTAAGATCCCCATATGCGTGAATTGTATCTGTTAACAGACCCACTGAAATGGAATGTAGCTTCATCTGAAAAAAATATATCTTGTAAAAATGATTGGTTTTCATCAATCTTGTTCAACATTTAAAGAGCGAAAATAAAACGTTTTGCACCATTATCAGGCTTCAATTCCCGCAATAGATGGTTTTTATATGCGTGTAATTTCAGTTTTTTGTGTAAAACATTGTGGATAGTTGTTTTTGGAATACCTAACTCTAGGCTTCGTCGAGGTATTGACTTCTTAAGATTGCAGATTGTCTAATAAGTACAACTTTTTCGTCTGATACACTTGGCCTGCCAGATGATTTCTGCTTTTGAACTGATTGTGTTTCTTCAAATTGTTTGAACCAACGTAGTATCTTATTTTCATGTGGTGATTCTTTTCTGCATTCGCATCGAAATGCACGTTGACTGATACTACAGATTTGAATTCAGCCGGCAACGAAACATACTTTGATTTACATTATTAGAGAACATAATAACACACCCCACACAGAACATTCCAGAAAACACAAAACATACTACCACAACAACACAAGAACTAATTTTTAGGTTAAACAAACTTTTGGGTTATAGGCTATCAGCGATACCAATACAACACCACAAAATTTCTCTACTGTCTTCGTATGAATTAACAAAACCCCACCATTGCTTTATGATAACCCTGTATATGACTAAACGTTGTCTACCAATCGTTACGAAATTTAGGAATTTCTTTACAATATAGTGAAACGATTCGCATATTTTTAAACTTTCAAAATGGCGGCTACTCAAAACTTTACTGCACGGTTCATTTATTTTGTTTTTATTTTAAAAGAAAAGAAGATAAAGTAAAGACCCCGCAGGGTAGAACGAGAATAAGAGTTGGTCAAGAGAGACCAAATAGATTAAAAAAAGGTAAAGACATATAAAATATTAAATATAACTCCGTGAACTAAGCATAACGAGCAGTGGTATAATAAAAAACTTCAAATGAAATTTGAACTGTTTATTTTTCTTTAACTGAAAAAAAAAACTTCGACTACCTTATTATGTTTTCATTTGTATGAATTACCTTTTTGAGTTTTATAGAGTTACAAAATAAATAAATTATTATTTACACGGCTTTGTTACACGCGACAGAATCACTTTTTCATAAAGATTAGGTAGAAAACAATGGAAGTAATCGTTAGTTCACAATAACGTGTTTATACATAAGCTGTATTTATAGAAGCATTTATACGCCATAAATTCCGTGTGTGAAATTCAAAACAAGATAAAATTCTTGACAATTATTACTAACGGCTGAGGCTTTGCAGTCATTTTAAAATAAATGGCGTAAAAAAATTACACGATTTTACCATGAAGAAACGACGAATTCATAGCCGTCTTCTCAAAAACGCAAGTTCAAGCTTTTTTAAAGTTATTGGATAATTATGCATTGTTTATATTATTGGTATAAGTTATTTGGACATTTACCATCATTTGTGTATTTAAACAATTAATACACGCCTTTTCGAAAATAGGACCACCTCTCGTTATCAAGTGATAAGCCTAGAACATGAAAAGGGCAAACGAAGGTAGCCGGACCATGTTAGAAACTAGGGACCTAGGAAAAGAACCCAGAGCTGAAGCTCAGCCTGAGCTGTTAAAACAACAAAGACTATATACAAATGTGAACAGAAAATCCACAAATCAACAATTATACACTACCACAAGAAACTAAGTTGAGTGTGTGTGCACCATTGGAGTGCACTTTATCAGACAAAGATAGTCGAAATCGTATTAGAGATTTAGTTATCAATGAATATACTAAATCCTAAATATAAAATTGTAATAAAACTATTGTAAACAAAAAATTAAAAAATCTACACAATAGGCCTACACTTAGCGATCAAGACGATCCCTTTTCAGGGAAAAATTAAATGTGTTGCTAGAAAACAAAAATGTGTCAAATACGTACCTCCGATATGTCAACATATGCCTACATACAAAATTTTCTCAAAACCCAACCACTAGTTTCGGACTACAATGTACTGCGACGACGACAAAGGATAATATTAAAAAACACGTTAATCCTTAGAGGATTTTAAAAAAATGATTCCTAAAACTCAACATCATCTGTGAACATTCATACAACATAACTACACACACGTGAGAAAATAAAATTGGAACAAATTTAATTGCTACTCCAAATGGTCATTTTACTTTACACATACAAATAGTTATTGTATGGGTTAAAACGTCCATGTTGAGTTAATCAAGATGGTTTTTGGAATGATACAGTGTACTACATAAGTCCAATGTCCTACAGCCCAAATTAATTGTACAGAATGTGCTCAAATTTAGAATATCATGATATTTTGACCAAATATCGAGGTGATTTTTAACAAATTTCGCATAACTTGACATTTGTCATGTTAATTTGGTTTAATTTCATTTTACTTCCAGTATCAGCATGACATGTATAAAATAGGAACTTTGAAAAATACTTCCATAGCAGCCCTGGAGGTGCTGCTAAGCCTCTATATCTATTTATTATCGCAGAAGAGAAACTGACAGCTTACCGCATTGTACGCTCTGGCAGTCTTCTCCCAAGATGGTGATGAAATCGGTGCTGAATGTGACAACTGACAGCATGCCCAATGAGTTTACTTTACGCGCCCCTTCATTGTTTTACGAGATGGCAACGAATACTTTTGCGTTGTTTGTGGAAATATTGTTTTTACAAGAAGTTTTTATATTGTTTTGGTCATTAACGTTCATATTTCAACAAAATTTAATTAAAATTTAGAAATATACGAAATGTCGGTGTACATTTTCAATTTTAAACGATAAACTCACAGTTTAATATATTATTGTTTTCTAGAATGAATTCTTGTTAAGATCACCATAAGAGATATAAAGTATTAAGCTGCGAAACAAACATTCTCTACACTTTACTCTCGTGAACGTGTTTACACAAATATCGTGAGGGATATATATTCTCTTTCATAGAATATTATTCTCTTTTTGGTGCACCAAAGTCCAGTAAAAAAAAAGAAAAGAAAAAGTTGATGTACATCGTTTAAGTTCTAACGGGGTTCGTAGACATTGAAGTCTCCACTCGCTTCGCTTGTGTCAGTGCTTCGGACCTAGCAGGTCTTCAACCTGTACATATGTGAAGAAGCTTTCACTCGCTTCGCTTGTGTCAGTGCTTCGGACCTAGCAGGTCTTCAACTTGTACATATGTGAAGAAGCTTTCACTCGCTTCGCTTGTGTCAGTGCTTCGGACCTAGTAGGTCTTCAACTTGTACATATGTGAAGAAGCTTTCACTCGCTAATCTCATGTCGGTGCCTCGACACTACCATATCTCATAACTATACAAACATCACATTTTTGGGGGTCAGATATCGAAATTATATTTTTGAAAATAACTTCCTCATTTGTCATCACAGAGACGTGTAGTTTGAACCATTGCATGCAGAACTGAAATTTACAAATTTGTATCTAATTAAATATGTTATAAGTTGAACAATGAGAAATAGTACAACAATTAATCTCGGAAAAAGATTTATGAAATATATAAAGCAGATGGAGAGGCTTCACCGTGTAGTAATCAGAGTCAATGACGTATAGGAAAACCTGGTACAGTATCATGAAATTTGAGTCGTACTGAGTCGGTATCCTCAGTGGCGGCTTACTCATAAGGACTCTCGGACGCCGCCCCCCCCTGATAATATTATTTTAATAATGTAAATACCTATATGTATTTAATTCTTTGGAGATAAATGAATTATGAATTGCCGCTATGGATTTCACCATCATTTGTAGCGGAAGTTTTACAATATAAAATATTTGACGAATGTATTCTGGAGTTCGGACGGTGGCCAGAGCGTCCCAGTTTCATTGCATTTAGTCATATGGGGCAAGCAGCAGACAGAGCTGAGGGTGCCGTGACGTCATTTACACAGCGTGTAATGGGCTTCTGGGGCAGAGTCCGAAGCTGCGCGCGCAGACATCAATCAGTCAGTGCAGCCACCATAAATTAGATGTTCCGCATTACTAAAAACCTTGTTTTCGATGGGGCAAAATAAGTTGGCGCAACTGTTCTAAATAGTGTCTCGCCACTCACACGAGTTGTTTGTTTATGTTTTTAAGTTTACCCCTTTGTGATTGTGAATGTTAAGTGAATGATAACATGTATAAAATAAAACAGAGCCTTACGTGTATAAAATAAAACAGAGCCCTCCCATTGCCCTTAACCATCGGCCGCTACTGGGTATCCTAATCAGTTAGCTATGTAGTTGTTCTTTTAGCAAGTTTATTTTTTAATTTATTTGGAGTGTACCTAAAAATGGACCTATCAATTTATTAATAAAACGACTAACCTTGAATATGTCCACGTTATTATTCCAATATGAATTGTTACACTTATTTTCAACTATAAAGTCTAACATTTATATAGTTTGTAATCCATTGAACTATTAAAAAAAAAAGACAAAATCTAAATGTTCATTGTAATCTTTTAAGAAATTTTTCCAGAGCAATAGAAGATAACTTCATCTCATCAGCACAAGGTGTAAGTTGCTGTAGAGTGTATCCTGGCACCACTAATATATCCCTTGGTTGTGGGTAGAAGAAACTAGGAGCAACAACCAACACCTTTAGGATGTAAAAATTCCATTCTGTACATGTTGTTGTTCAATGCAACCAAGCCACCAATAGTTATCGTATGCTACTTTTACAAACCAGACGTGATATTTTCTAAAGCAGTTTGTGTTATCTGTTACACATTCAAGGGATTCAACTTGACTAAAATTATATGGTTCAACAATAATTTTATTTCCCGACAATGGTACAAACGAGTTAAACTTCTGTGTTCCCACAATTGCTTTCGATTCATTAAGTCGAGGGAGCAAGAATTTTTGAATTTCTTCATAATTCTGTGTTGTGCATAACTCAAAATCAATGCTGTTTATATTCTCAGTAGCAAAATCATAAAGTTGCCTTGGTGTCATGATTTGGAGATCATATGGTCCGTGTAGGCTGGCTTTAGCTGCTAAACGCCTAACAGTTCTACTAAGACCATCGCGAGCACTCTTGCCATGAGATGTAGTAAAGAACTGTCACTCGGCTTCTATTTCAAAATCTTGTTTGTGCAAACATAAATTATTTTAAAAAAATTCCTGTTCTTATATTTGGCGGCGCCACCATCAGAGAAGTAGGTGATCTTTTTAAGGTCAAAAGGTAGTGTTCAAATACAGGTCATGTGCCATATCAAATTAAAGTGGATTTCAAATAAAAGAATGGCAAAAATTTGAACTTTCTATGTGCAATAGTTTTTAAGTTACATCATTTTTAAGATTTCGGAACATGACGGAAAAACATCAATGTTTGAATTTTTTAAATTTTGTAACTCAAAAACCATAAGTCAGAACAATCTAAAAATTTACATTTTTACTAGTAAAATGTCAAATAACACATAGAAAACAAGGGAATCCAATTGTTGTTAGGTTAAATCCAGCTCTAATTACAAAAGCCTACGTTAATATTTATGACTTCATTCCTCAAGTATCAACGCTCGATATTTATTATTAAAACATATTTTGTCATCGTAAAAAGTAGCCTATTTGTTTTATTAGGTCTTGCTAGGTGACTATAATATATATATATATATATATATATATATATATATATATATATATATATAATATTTGTCACCAGCCCAAACCTATTTCTCATATTCTTCAATCATACAAAGTCATAATATTAAGCTGTAATGCGCATGCCACCTAGCCCAGACCTAATGAAACAAGCGGTCACACATTCACTGACTTGACTAACGTAGTTATCAATATTAACGTATGCAGTCGTAACCTACGCTGGATTTGGTATTTTGATATAATATATATTATCTTATTTTCTACTAAACTACTGTAGGCCTATATTGTGACTTGAAAAATGTCTTCCGACAACGAATAATGATCTGATTGTTTAAATAAAAAGGTAAATAGTTAACTATTTCATAATTTTTAATAACGAAATCTGATTACCATGTACAATCCATATTTACCAACTAATTAACATGATTAGCCTATTTAGTACATTTGATGACCGTTTAAATTTGAAACCACAAAAATATTGATAGCGGTCAGATCGAATTATTTTGCTTTCCTTTTTACGTCTATTAGAAGCCATCTCAAAAGGCGCCATAAATTATACTTAGGCCTACTATTAGTATTCTTTAGGCATAGACTATTAGGCTATATTTATGAACCAACAAACAGGTACACTTACATACATAAATTTTAATACATGAACATTCAACTTTCAATTTCAGTTTATTAAAAAATACGTTAAGGTCTGGAATAAGTTTTAACACAAAAAACTCTATAAATAAACAAAACAAGTTTTTATAAAATACCAATAATGTATAACCTCCAAGAGAAATTAGGATGAAACATTTTAACACATTTACTAAAGTATATTATCTATTTATAACTGTGGAAGTTAACATGATGTTTGAACAAAATAAATCCATGCATATTTAAACTTACATATTCTTCACTATGCGTGTAGCAACACGAAATGTTATAAAAGAAAGAATTAAGAATACATGCACTACAAAGTCCAAAGCTCTACAACTGCAGCGACCTGCGACTGGTTAGAGACTGCAGATGGCGACAATGGCTTGCTTCGTGTTGCCAACAACAACAAATAAAATTTCCCTTCTCGGCTTCTAAAGATTATCTTTTCTTATTTTGACTTGTACCTGTTCACATGTAAAACAATGAAACATTCCAGATCTAGGTTACTGATCTTCTGATATTTTAAAAATAATTTCGACTCTGATCACACACATTGATTAATGACAACACAGAAGTGCCAATGTTACTGGAAATACACTCCTGCAATTGACCAAACTGTACCAAATAAACAATTTGCTTCTCAAATAAAGTAAAATATAAATATTAGGTGACTTCCTCATTCGATCTGATTTGTTTCTGACAAGGATTAAATAATATGTTTCGTTTCGTTCAAAAACATATTTACCCTCTATACCTGAATCGTTCCATACCAAAGAAAATTGGGAATTTTCACTTATTTATAGAATAACCCGAAGATGCTTACACACTGCTAATTATTGTTAATAAAAGTAGGCCTACAGTAGTCATAAAGTAAATTTGACAAAGCTACTTCATTTTAGTGTCCCTTCATTTACAGAACAATTCAGATAAAGTATTTCAAATCTATGTAAAATGGAGCAGTAAAATAATTCGTAGCTAAATTGCGTAGGGCCTATGTAGAGTTTCTTCGTAATAGTATTTTTTATTTTTGGATACAGAGTGATTCAAAAGGATGTTCGGATTGAATTGTTGAAGTTTTCAAATACAAACGCCTTAATTTAGTTCTTTTATGAAACCAAACATTAAATTGTTTGTTGACAATTTGAGAAAATAATATTTACCGACTCAAAATGGCGGCTCACAATATATATGCAAAGTAGGATTATAAAATGTTCGGTAACTCACTACGAATAATCAGCTTTAAAACGATACTTAGCAAAAAAATGTTCCAGTTTTGTAAACATTGGAATTCCCTTTTCTTAGAAATTTCAAATTATCAAGTGTTGAAATGAAGATTTCATTTCAAACAAGTATTTAACTTTAAAGGTAATTAAAAATTAAGAATTTCATAAGTTAGGGTTTTCCCCTATTTTTCATTATTTTTTAATGTGGTCGTCAAATATAGCCTACTTGTTTTCGTGGGTTTTCATATTAATTTTGGTAAGTTTGCTAAGTGAGACGTGACGTTACGTTATCCATGAGAGTAAATAAATCAACGAAAGAAGATATTTAAGCCATTTAATTCTAATTCTGTGAACTTTATTTTAGATAATCTGTAGGCCTCAGAGAGATGTTAGTCATAGAACGTGTGAGCCAACAGGAACTATGTAAGTAGAGCCGACATATCGATAAAATCGAGAGGAACACTCAATCTACCTGTCTGTCTTTTTTTATTAAATAATACTCGCTGAGGGGTGAAGTTTGAAATCTCTGTGTAAATGCAAATGGGTAGGCCTAATGTCGTCCGAAATAGAATAATGACGAGAGTTTGTTTAAAATAAAAAATAATAAAATTCTTTTGATTGCTAATGTACCCATGTTTTTCATAAAATAGACTAATATTGTTTTCATTTGTTATTGTCAGAATACATTTTTTGGTTTTTATGTAACAGCAAGCTGTTGACTCTTATAACAACGGCAGTAAAATCGATGTCAAAACAAGGCCAAATGTAGGCTATTTCTGTCGTTTCTTCTCTACCGTCACCCACTCTATGTTTAATATTTGTAAGTAAACCTACAGGTTTTGCAGATTTGGTCCTCATTGTGATCAGCTGTTAAAATGGTAAAGAAAAACAGCGTACTTCAACAATACTTTTGTACTTTATTTCAATTATAGTTTTTGTGTTACTTTTATATTCATATAGATATGGTAATATATCACCAATTTGTAGATTCAAACGAGAAGATTTGGAATGTTTGAAATGTGCGAGCAGTTGAAAGACTGGACTCTCTCCAGAATGATATTACCAGAGTTATACGAATTTGGAACGATTGGTACTACTGTACAAGAGTTCTTGAGACTGGTCAACTACAGCTCACGGATGAGAAAGGCAAATAAACGCACCATATTATGTTGGCAGCAGTGAAATTACGGGTAAGCAATACTACGGGGCACGGGGCTTGTACAGCAGAATGGTGTACCCCTCTATGTTAAACTTAAAATTTTACTTTTGACAACGTCATAAATATTGAAGAATACGACAATTGAGTGTTTTGGACAAAATAGCCTTTATATTGACAATTTAAAATTTGTATTATCTACACATGATGGTTCGAATGTTAATAAACATAAATATTTACATCAAAATACAAATTTATCTTAATACATTCATACGGATCACACAAAATAAATATTAAGAAGAAATTTTGCTTAAGGGGAGGGTACCCTGAAAATTGGTCAAAAACTGCCGAAATATGGAATATTATTTTTTAGTCCCTAATTATTTGTCAGGTCTTTCTGAATCAGAAAAGTATAATTTTTTTGCAAAAATTAATATATTTATATATAATAATAATTTTTGAAATAATGCTTACACGCGAATTTTGGTCAGCTTTTCGTTGTGTTTTTATCAAAACTATGTTTTTTTTTATAGTAATGTAGATTATAAATTATAGCTTAGATGATTTTTGTATTTTGGTGTTTTTGTTTTGTTGTCTTTGATATTTGCTGCAAACTGTCAGCTGGATGTCAGCAAAAACAGCTGTTTGAATAAGTAACAAACAGTGAAACCTTTGTGTCATCTGCAAATGTTTGTTGTTGTGAGTGAAACCTAACCTTATATGTTTGTTAGTGGTTATAAGTGGTAGTTTTGGTTAGGTTAGGTTAGGTTAGGTTCTAAGAGAAGAAGAAAGAAGAATAAATCTAGAAGGCACAACGTATGGTGCAGGAGACTTTTGAAATCTGTGAGTTGTTGTGAGTAACACAAATCTCAGAGCCTACATCGATTATGGCAATGGTTTATATGTATGTAAAGTTATGATTTATGCTTCTAAATAACTAATAAATAAGTATTTTAGACCAAAATAGTTTTTATTTTACCAAAGAAGTTATTTTTTAAGAAAAAACAAATCATATAAATCAGTAAAGTACACATTTTGTTCAAAAATCCATAAAAATGCTTCTTTTTTTAGAAAACTCGCGATTCCCGACAGTTGAAATTTTCATGTTTTTAAGAATAAAAAATGCTAAAACTAAGAAAGTATTGCAGATACAACAATGAAACTTTGCATGATTGTTCTAAACATATACAGCTACAAATTTATGTATGGATTTACAAATATCTTTACTAGTTGGTGAAAAAAAATTTTTTAATCGTAACAAAAATTTTTTTAATAATTTTTCAAAATTTAAACTTTTTCAGAAAACTCCACAGAAGAGATATTTTCTTATGAATACATAAAGTTGTAGCCTATATCATATACTTCAAAATAACAATTCAAAAATGTGTCTACAAGCTATAGCTTAGGAGCCTTAGCGTTTACCGCAAACCTTTACAAAATTTCTTAAAAGGGGGTGGGGGGGAGGGACGTGAAAATAAGGCCAAAAACCGGTTATATTTCATGAAATAGGTTATATGTACATAAAAAAAAGTAGTAAACAATATATAATAACATAAATAGGATTTTAGAATTTTCAGGGTACCCTCCCCTTAATTACAGACAAGAAAGAAAATATCGAATTGAATAGTAATTTTCTGCTTTACGGCTCAAATAAGAAGTTTCCACTAAAATTGACAGTCCTACGCATTTCGGCGTTATGTATTAAAAAGTCCAACATATTGCAGAATTTAAATTACTACTGAAAAATAAAACTACACAGAGATTTTAATAATAAATAAGGTTATCGGAGAAAACGAATGTGATTCGAGAAGCTGGAAATTAGCCACCAATCAAATTCAAATAATTTAAATAGTTTAAATGAAAAGGGTAAACCGAGAATAAAAGAAGAGACAATAACTGAAGTAACGATCTAAGCTTTTCCAAGTACATATCAAGACACACGAACTTTTTAAATGATCTACACGAAGCAAATTTTATTTATTTATTTTATTTTATTTTAGATCAAAGAGAAAGCTCAGTTTATCAAAGCAATTTAACATATTTAAAATCAAATTTCAACTGAATTAATGAAATTCAAACATCAGAGATAGAATTGCATTGCATAGTTCACTAAAAAAAAGGTGATAAATTAGTGAATTAAATAATCAAATCAGAATTAAATTAATATTATATGAATCAATTAGAAGGTAAAAAATCTAAGTGTATGTGTATAAAGTTTTAGAATAGGAGAGAGGTGTCCAACATAAAAAAAAGGACAAAATCTATCTAAATAAATTATTCTTTAATAAAATAAATCTTTAAAGTTATATGGAAATAAATCAAGCCTAGTCATATTAATATAAAAATTTTAAAACGTTTTGAAGGATATGAAAGTTATGCAAAAATCTCGCCTGTAAACTTACACTACAAACAATTGAAATAAAACCTTCACTGTATATAACTATAGTTGTGGAACTGTCGTAGTGAGGGCAGAGATTCGGTCAACTGGCACTAATCGGCTTAGCTTGCCCAGGCCCGGGTCCCATTGTTAGGGCATCCTTACTGACCTGCGCGGAGACAAGAGGTACTGATTCAAAATATATTTGTCCATTACAAATATTTAGCTTAGACAATTTTTAATAATTGACAAAAACAAATATCACTACGACTTTTGTCATAAAATGCTGTGAATTTTGATATAAAATTTCAAATAAATCAGTTTACTTTTGCTTAACTTATAAAAGCATATACAACAACTATTGTTATTAACAAAACTGAAAAATTATTATTAATATATGTGGGATTATTGTTATATAGCCTAAGTTTTAAATAAAAATAACAAATTATGTAAATGTTATCAAACTTTACTTTAATGAATGGATTGCTTCCACAAGTATTTACAACAAAACACTTTAACCAGTATTTACAACAAGGTAAGAAGTTAAGATATCATAAACACGTAACATTATTATTTCTATAAGTATATTTCTAACTAAAATCTAATAAATCTTATTAAAACTTAACTTAAATCAGTTACAAGAGGTAGTGCCAAATCGTCTCATGATTCTTCAAAGTCAGCTTCTTCATCGGTCTCGCTGTTGTTGGATGCTTCATCTTCTGAATCTTCATCATTCCCTACATCTAAAACGATTATTCTGTCTTGAATTTCATCAGAGATTGAGTCCATTCTCCACATCATATCCTCAACATGAGAGACGAATTTTTTCCAGTCTTCAGAAGAAACTTTGTCAAGAGCGTTGCCTTAGCTCTTAATGCCCAGCATTAAGATAATAGACTCGTTGAAAGTGACAAATTACCCTTTTGAAACATACAACTGCCTATACAATATTTAAAACTTATATAACAATAATCCCACATAAATTAATAATAATTTTTCAGTTTTGTTAATAACAATAGTTGTTGTATATGCTTGTATAAGCAAAAGTAAAGTGATTTATTTGAAATTTTATATCAAAATTCACAGCATTTTATTACAAAAGTCGTAGTGATATTTGTTTTTGTCAATTGTTAAATATTGTCAAAGCTAAATGTTTGTACTGGACAAATATATTATGAGTCTGTGCCTATTGTCTCCGCGCAGGTCAGTAAGGATGCCCCAACAATGGGACCCGGGTCCGGGCAAGCTAAGCCGATTACGATTAGTGCCAATTGACCGAATCTCTGCCTCACAACGACCGTTCCAGAACTATACATACTCGCTTCTCTCGTTAGGGGGCTTAGTCAACGACACTGACTTTAACCTTGAGCCGCCATTTTGGATTTTTCGGGGTTGAAATAAATAAAAAATCCTTTTTGGAATTTTTCTGTCGGTTACTAAAGCTATAAAATTTCCAAAATTTCAAATATCCAGCTCATCTGTAAATAGGTTATAATTTGTATAAATGAGTTAGTCACACAAAGGACTGTGTGTATACTAGATTATGTATTTTTAAAATAAAAACGTGAACATTCAGTTTACATGGCATTAACTATAAGCTAATAAAAGATTTTATAGTTGTACCTTTAACAGGTGTGTCTAAATGGATAAAGAAAACTAATAATATTCATATAAAATAGTATCATTTAAAGGGATTATAACTAAAATTTGACAGCTGTTGTAAAATGCAATTAAATCTAAAGAAAACTGTCAAAACACACAGTGCACAGTTTTCTTTAGAATTTTGTCCGGAAGGTGAACAAGATCTCAGATATATTAACTACGAATAAACGGGCAAAATTGAATATAGTTTATAAAAAATTATACTGTTGCTCATAGCTTAAAATTTTGTGTTTTTTTTACAAGATATTCGGAAATGTAGAATATTTCAAAATTTAAAAACACAACTGTTCATTAGTTCTATCAATTTTGATCATATTGTAATATAGTTTGAAGAATAGCCACCCAAACCACAAGGTATGTAACTGAAAAAAAATAAAAAAAATAGTTTAACTGTAATTTGGGGAAAGGGGAACTATAATGAATCCCACAGTTATACAAAATTTGAATAAAGTTTAAATTTGAAGTTTAAATTTTAACTTTTGTAAAGAATGCGATTCCTCAAAAGGATGGTTGTTTTTTCCAATCTTTTGTATGTAATTTTTCCGGAATTTAAATATGTAACTTCTTTAGTTTGTAGAGCATTTCATTATTAGTCATATTTTGAAATTGAAATCTGATATTAGGGCAGAGTAAACCCTTTGTCTGCCCCTCCCTCCTCATCAATTCCCCTATAACTGCGTTATTCCCTGGCGATAACTTAAACAATACACAGGCTGGTTGAAATTGATTGTTATATTTTAGATGAATTTGGTTTGGAATGAAATATGATTCCTCCTACTCCTACTAATAGGAGAGAGGTGTCCAACATAAAAAAAAGGACAAAATCTATCTAAATAAATTATTCTTTAATAAAATAAATCTTTAAAGTTATATGGAAATAAATCAAGCCTAGTCATATTAATATAAAAATTTTAAAACGTTTTGAAGGATATGAAAGTTATGCAAAAATCTCGCCTGTAAACTTACACTACAAACAATTGAAATAAAACCTTCACTGTATATAACTATAGTTGTGGAACTGTCGTAGTGAGGGCAGAGATTCGGTCAACTGGCACTAATCGGCTTAGCTTGCCCAGGCCCGGGTCCCATTGTTAGGGCATCCTTACTGACCTGCGCGGAGACAAGAGGTACTGATTCAAAATATATTTGTCCATTACAAATATTTAGCTTAGACAATTTTTAATAATTGACAAAAACAAATATCACTACGACTTTTGTCATAAAATGCTGTGAATTTTGATATAAAATTTCAAATAAATCAGTTTACTTTTGCTTAACTTATAAAAGCATATACAACAACTATTGTTATTAACAAAACTGAAAAATTATTATTAATATATGTGGGATTATTGTTATATAGCCTAAGTTTTAAATAAAAATAACAAATTATGTAAATGTTATCAAACTTTACTTTAATGAATGGATTGCTTCCACAAGTATTTACAACAAAACACTTTAACCAGTATTTACAACAAGGTAAGAAGTTAAGATATCATAAACACGTAACATTATTATTTCTATAAGTATATTTCTAACTAAAATCTAATAAATCTTATTAAAACTTAACTTAAATCAGTTACAAGAGGTAGTGCCAAATCGTCTCATGATTCTTCAAAGTCAGCTTCTTCATCGGTCTCGCTGTTGTTGGATGCTTCATCTTCTGAATCTTCATCATTCCCTACATCTAAAACGATTATTCTGTCTTGAATTTCATCAGAGATTGAGTCCATTCTCCACATCATATCCTCAACATGAGAGACGAATTTTTTCCAGTCTTCAGAAGAAACTTTGTCAAGAGCGTTGCCTTAGCTCTTAATGCCCAGCATTAAGATAATAGACTCGTTGAAAGTGACAAATTACCCTTTTGAAACATACAACTGCCTATACAATATTTAAAACTTATATAACAATAATCCCACATAAATTAATAATAATTTTTCAGTTTTGTTAATAACAATAGTTGTTGTATATGCTTGTATAAGCAAAAGTAAAGTGATTTATTTGAAATTTTATATCAAAATTCACAGCATTTTATTACAAAAGTCGTAGTGATATTTGTTTTTGTCAATTGTTAAATATTGTCAAAGCTAAATGTTTGTACTGGACAAATATATTATGAGTCTGTGCCTATTGTCTCCGCGCAGGTCAGTAAGGATGCCCCAACAATGGGACCCGGGTCCGGGCAAGCTAAGCCGATTACGATTAGTGCCAATTGACCGAATCTCTGCCTCACAACGACCGTTCCAGAACTATACATACTCGCTTCTCTCGTTAGGGGGCTTAGTCAACGACACTGACTTTAACCTTGAGCCGCCATTTTGGATTTTTCGGGGTTGAAATAAATAAAAAATCCTTTTTGGAATTTTTCTGTCGGTTACTAAAGCTATAAAATTTCCAAAATTTCAAATATCCAGCTCATCTGTAAATAGGTTATAATTTGTATAAATGAGTTAGTCACACAAAGGACTGTGTGTATACTAGATTATGTATTTTTAAAATAAAAACGTGAACATTCAGTTTACATGGCATTAACTATAAGCTAATAAAAGATTTTATAGTTGTACCTTTAACAGGTGTGTCTAAATGGATAAAGAAAACTAATAATATTCATATAAAATAGTATCATTTAAAGGGATTATAACTAAAATTTGACAGCTGTTGTAAAATGCAATTAAATCTAAAGAAAACTGTCAAAACACACAGTGCACAGTTTTCTTTAGAATTTTGTCCGGAAGGTGAACAAGATCTCAAATATATTAACTACGAATAAACGGGCAAAATTGAATATAGTTTATAAAAAATTATACTGTTGCTCATAGCTTAAAATTTTGTGTTTTTTTTACAAGATATTCGGAAATGTAGAATATTTCAAAATTTAAAAACACAACTGTTCATTAGTTCTATCAATTTTGATCATATTGTAATATAGTTTGAAGAATAGCCACCCAAACCACAAGGTATGTAACTGAAAAAAAATAAAAAAAATAGTTTAACTGTAATTTGGGGAAAGGGGAACTATAATGAATCCCACAGTTATACAAAATTTGAATAAAGTTTAAATTTGAAGTTTAAATTTTAACTTTTGTAAAGAATGCGATTCCTCAAAAGGATGGTTGTTTTTTCCAATCTTTTGTATGTAATTTTTCCGGAATTTAAATATGTAACTTCTTTAGTTTGTAGAGCATTTCATTATTAGTCATATTTTGAAATTGAAATCTGATATTAGGGCAGAGTAAACCCTTTGTCTGCCCCTCCCTCCTCATCAATTCCCCTATAACTGCGTTATTCCCTGGCGATAACTTAAACAATACACAGGCTGGTTGAAATTGATTGTTATATTTTAGATGAATTTGGTTTGGAATGAAATATGATTCCTCCTACTCCCGAACCCGCCCTCAATTCCCGCCAAGCTTTGTCTCAAGGTCACAATGCAAGACATTCAGAATGACTATACTCTATACAGTATAAACTATTTATGCTAGAGACCGTAGGTACTTGGTGGTATTCCATTTTAAATAAAATTAAAACAACAATTTTTTTTAGTATCAACCACAATGTTTTAATAGAAACTTGCCGACCATGGTTTCGCTAGTTAAAGCATTGTCAAGGCTTATATCATTCTTGTATAAGCCTTGACAATGCTTTAACTAGCGAAACCATGGTCGGCAAGTTTCTATTAAAACATTGTGGTTGATACTAAAAAAAATTGTTGTTTTAATTTTATCTATACAGTATAATTAGTCTACCAACTTGCTGCAAGGCTTGGTTTCATATTGCTCTGTTGCTTAGCAACCGTTTCCAACAACTGGGAACAAAGTTAGGGGAGGGTAACGAAAAGTCGATTTTCTTTACAGTGTACAGAATATTTTACATGGGACTTGCGCTTCATTTATTGGTTTATGAAATATAATTAATTGGTGAATATTATATTTATATAAACAAAGTTTATTTATGTTATGAATTGGTTATGTCTATCTTTATTGTTTAATGCACAGATTTAATTTCTTCTTTGCTTTTTTTAGAAATGTAGCTATTACAACCATCATCGCTGTCGTTGCTATCCAGGATCAGGTTTGCCACAAATATATATTTTCTGCAAGAGCTTGGACAAGTTAGATAAATACTGCACTAATTTTTTTAGAACACACACATAACCAAATACAGTACAGTACTAACAAAAATAATATTCGTCGCTGGGGTTATAGTTTTCTTTATTAATCATACTTTCAACATGTATTTCACATAGGGGATAAATTGTTATCCAGGACACCAATTGAGCATCAGAATTCCTTTGATCAAATTCAAATAGTGTGTAACATATTAAAGCTATAGGGGAGGGGGTTGCAGTTTCCCCCCGGTTTTTTTTTCAGATTTGGTACAAATTTATGCAAATAAACATTGTACTAACTTTCTCATAACCTACCCACAAAACCAAGTAATAACTAAAAAATATATTTATTGCTAGCTTTCACAAAAATTTGTCTCTATACAACGATAGGGGGCAAACTGTAATTTGATTTATTAGAGTTTTTTGTTATGTATTTTATACAGGAGATAAAATGGTAGGCCATAGGAGAGTGCACGCTCATCAACATGTTATAAAATAAAAATAAACTATTTATATCTTTCAAGGTAGGTACCTAAATATTCCTTGCTTGTGCCAAAACTCATCCTAAGGAAAAGATTGCTAAGTTGTACAAACCTACAGGATCTACAGATGAGAACAAACTTCTAACACACTATAAATAAATATTGATCCTAACTTGTAAATGGTACACTTGATAGATAAAAGTTTTACGTTTATTTATTCAAACACGTTTCAACAACAAAGTCGCCATCTTCAGTGATGCTGTAAAGTAGGTTTAGGTTACGCCCCTTTACTTCCGTATAAATACGGGCGTACTAAGTTAGTTACAGTTTAGTTATTGTAGGTCGTGCAACCCTGAAGATGGCGACTTTGTTGTTGAAACGCGTTAAAAATTAATAAACGTACTATTTGTGAGAATTTGTATTCAAATTCTAAAACTCTGTCTCAAGTCGGACATTTATAAATCAAATTTAAAGTTCTTATTTTTAACAATCTTACGTTCCAAATGTGACTAAAATTTCGGATAATTATTATTAACGATTTAAAAAATTATAATAATTTCAAAATTACCATTCTTCTTCTTGCTCTTCAATTGGACGGTCTATCTCTTTTATTGTTGTCCTCCCAAATTAAAATGTATGGTTAATTTCCATCAAAATATTCCTGATAATTTTGTCTTGAGGGATTGTCTATCCCTTTGTCAAAGTGATATGGGTTACAAACCTTTCCCCATTCGAAAATCAAGTGCTCTGCAGTTTTCTTTCCAGGCTGCATTTCCTACACAGAAATTCTCCAGTGATTGCGCTCAAATTGTGCATTTTTTTTTCTAGGTGGCAGTGTCCTCTAACTTACCCTGACGTATATTTCCCCTGCCTAACGAAAAAAGATCAGATAGAATTGGTCGTGCTTAGAGGTGACACGAATTGAACATTTGCTCAACATTAAAGCTCAGACACCCCTCCACTTCCGTGCTCATTCTTAGTCCAAAAGTACTGATGACAAACTTGTAGGGGTAAGGCTTGGGGGGTACGGTTTGGGGGGTACGTGGATCTACTTTGGTATGCTTGCCGGGTCATCAGATGCCGGGTCATAATGCCGTGCTAAAATTAATATAAATACACTGGGCGAATCTCAAACTAGGCTAGCCATTTTTGACGATTAATGCTACAAACTAATTTACTAAAACTAACCAATTTATACTAAAACCAATATTAATATTAACTACAGTGTATTGGCACAACATGTCGGACTAATACAAAAGGCCTATCATGGCCGCGTATTAGTTCAACTGATAATATTACGTTTCCAAAAACGCGATGCGCCCAGATATAAACCCTAGGGCCTTACCGGCCCTATTCCTTTGGGTTTAGCAAGGCCTACTTAATTATTTCAGCACTATAAGAAACCAAAGATGATCACTGTCCAGGCGTCTTCCCTCACTCACCTCACTGGATGTTGATCCTCGACCCCTCCCTTATCTAGTCTGGCGCGTACATACGAGATAGCGAAGGGGAGGGGGGAAATGGTGACTAATCACCACAAACTACTTTTAGTATTCTCTTAATTTTTACAGTAGGAAACGCGTATGAATATCTTAGATAAGGATTTCAAGCCACACACAATAAGCTGTCATGAAATGTTAACTATTTTAAAATGAACACATGAAATTTATTTTCTCACGTTCCCGTAGTATAGAGAAAGTTATGTGATGGGTCAAAAATCGTGAGTTTTTAGGGGGGGGGTTTGTTTTGAGGTCTTCTGAGTCCAAAAAGTGGTTTTTGGAATAATATCTCTGTCCGTAGTCTGTGTAGTGACTCCAACCAGTGAACCGATTTTGAGCAAATTTAGTTCGTGGACATACTTTGGTCATATCTTGACATTTTTTCTTTTGTATTCATACTTTATATGACTAAAGATTGGGAGTAAAAAAACTACAAATTTTCTATCGTCTCAAAATCAGCTCAACTATATTTATCAAAAGTAGCCGCCAAGAACCTAAACAACATATTATAGTGGTCACCATATCCACACAAAATGCAGATTCGAGAGTTATCGGTATAAAATTTTAAATCAACAATGGATCTGCGTATTAAAAGACATAATTTTTCAATTGGAAATAATATTGTACTATATAAATACCTGTAAAAGATTATAACATTTTTGATATGTTATATAATAATTTAATCTTAATTTACTATTTATTTAAACAAAAGCCACACGTTGGTGAGCCAAATATAACCTTTTAAGATGTTATATAATAATTTTATTTAATGATTTAATTTAATTTTAATTTACTTTCTTTTTTTTATTATTTTGAAAAACTAGGATGGTATAATTAAATTAATTCCACAAAACAATTTTTTACCCTTTAACCATCTTCTGGATTTTATTATCAGACAATTATTTATAAAACAAGTATCAACTCAATTAACTATTCATTTCAATCTTAAGACTACTTCATTCTCTCACACTTTCATTCTTTAAAACTAATTTACGCTAATACACAATATTATGGATGACAATTTAAAAATCTTAATTGATTATTCAATTTACATAAAAAAAACTCTACGAATGTTCTACAGATCTTGTCTTAATGTTCTTATTAATTTTATATCAAATTTATTACAAAAAAACAATTTTCTTGTATTAACTTATTAACAATTGTTAAATAAGTAACAATTAACTTATATTATTTCCAAATTACTTTTATTTTGCCGGCTAGTTCAATTACTTTACTTTTAATTTAAATTATAAAAAACTTGACTCTTATCTCGGGCATGGGAACTTTTATGACTCATCAAAGTGAAATACTAGATTCTAATGATTACTAATTATAAAATTTGGTACTTATCAAACAGTTACTCCTCGTCTTCTATATTTTGGCACTTGTACACAACACAATCACTAACGATGCACTAACATAAGTATCCTTATCCTGGGAGGTCGGATGCTGCAATCCCTGGTTCATTGACGGATGGTGAATCTCTGGTGTTACGTCCGCTAAACTCTGTTTGGTCTCCTTACTCGTTCTCAAACTAACTATTGATTTCGACGCGATGATTCTCTCCTCTTCCTTTTATAACTTTAATACACTTTGACTCTATTTTAATTATGATTACTAAAATTTTAACCTTTCTAAATGACAACCATTCAAACTACTAAATTTTGTGGCGACTCTGCCTTAAGTTACTCGATGACTTTGAGTTAAACCCTCAGGTTCTCAGTTTAACTCTTAACACCTCCTTCTCTGATTCTTAGCTGTAAGCTAAGACCTACACGCTCTCAACCCCAGTTCTAGACTGACTGTTCTTCCCGTTGGATTTAACCTCTCCCGATTTTCAAGTGCAGCGTCCTCTTCGCTTATTGGTCAAAATCTCATTTTTTTTAAACTTAGGTCTCTTCTGATTGGACATCTAAACTTTCTAAAATCGTTACTTTTTTACGTGTGTTGACTTCGCCCTCGGAGATACCGTTAGGTATTTACTTTCTCATTTTTTTTCTTGGTTCCCAGTTTATGACACGCAGCTGCGTTGAGTAGCAAAATTCCGTTATGTTTCTGCCTTTTTTTTATTTATGTCGGCGAACTTTCTTCCCTCAAAGAAAACAGAATGTTTTCTTTTCCTTGTTCTTGTCACGTTCGTCAATTAGTACCGTTATCCTCCAAACTTAACTTTGCAGCTGCTATGTCGGTATGGTTGCTTGTTCACATGTGTTTTGTCTCAATTTACACATTCTTACAATTATTTATTAATATTAACCTTTTTTATCGATTATTATTATTTTAATATTTGATACTAGGCATAATTAATTATTTATCCATTGTGATCGTTTGAGATCGTTATAAGATATATAATTAGTTTTAATTCCACGAAATGTTGATTAGGCGGATCCACTACAGCAACTCATGTTCTATATAAAATGGATATCTACCGACATATAAGAGGACATTATTTTGGGGAAGGTACTGATGAATATTTTTTTAAGTATTTGGTTTTGTGGGTGGGTTAGGAGAAAATTAGTGCATTGTTTATCACTCATAATTTCCCCAAGCTATTGTAGAAAATATATATTTGTGCCAAATTTGAAGAAAAAGGGACAAAAACTGCGTCGGCTAAAGTTTTAATATATTAATAGATATGCATAGTATTTGAATTTGATTACACGATTTCTGATGATTATTTGGTGGCTCTGGATAACAACTTGGCCATAAGGATGGTCGTAATAGTTATATTTCTAAAGGCAATGAATGAAGAAACACTAACCATCCGCCATTAAACAATAAAGATAGACATAATTAACTTCTAATACAAATAGAATTACATTATACTGGGTGTCCCACCTAAAATGTTACATTAGCTCACTTTTGAATTATAAATATGATAGGGTACTCTAATGGGGAACCTTCTTTTCTTTTCAATGAAATTAAAAAATCCAATTTGTAAAATGTTAAAAAATACCGCCATTTTCCAATATGGTGGTCAACTTTGAAATTTTAAGCAACCTCTGTATTTTATGGTTTTTTCAGGGGTAAACAATATTTTGAATGTTTTATTCTTTGGTATTTTTAAAATCTTTAGCCGTTTAGTAATTACAGGCACTTAAAGTTCAGAAAATTAAACTTTTGATAGGCTTACAAATAATTTTATTGATTCCCACTTAAAATGTTACAATAGCTAACTTTTGAACCGTTGCGGGTACATATAAGTTTTAATGGGGAACTCCTTTTACTTTTGTAAGCTCTAAAATGACATGGAAATGAAATCAATTTTGAAAAAAAGTGTTAAATTTTATTAAAAATAGCATTAGTGATTTGATTTTTTTATCGGTAACCCTCAATTTTTATAATGGAAAGTTATTCTTTGGTCAAATTTGAGCCTATTTTAAAATTGGTACTTTCCCAAAATTCCTAATAACAGAACTGGAGAACATATGCTGAATTTCTTTATTAGTTTTCCACCTGAAAACCCCATAAAATACAGGGTGTTCCATAACAAAATAAATTTCAAAGTTGGCCGCCATATTAGAAAATGACGACAATTTGAACATTTTACAAAATGGATTTTAAAATTTCATCGAAAAGAAAGGAAGGTTCCCCATTTAAGTACTCATATTTATAACTCAAAAGTTAGCTATTGTAACATTTTAGGTGGGGCACCCAGACCAGTTGTATTTCCTAAACGTCCTAAACCAATGAATAATGCGCAAGTCCCATGTAAAATATTCATTAGGCTACACTGTAAAATCGACATTTCTTTATCCTCCACTAACGTTTAATCACGATTGGAAACGGTTGCTAGGCAACACAACGCTTTTCAGCAGATGTTTGTGTAGACATTCAGAGTATCTTGAATTGTAACCTTGAGACAACACGTGCCTGTTATGGTGGGTAGAGGGGAGTTGAAATCGTATTTCATTTCAAACTATTTTACTGAAATCCAACATTCAAAACCCCCAACACAGCCTGTGAATTGTTTGTGTTATTGGCAGGCAGTACATAGCTATATTGATGGGACGAAATTTCTCTGCGCGCTGTCTACTACTACTAGCCGTATGAAATACATTGATTGCTGCTGAAAACATTCTATAACCCTGTGTACAGTTTTTCTATACGTAATAATCTAATTTTAAAATGTTTAAATAATGCTTTTTATATAAATACTTTCTTGATTAGCGTAGGACGTGTTGTTATAACTATGGGATGTAATAAAATACGTCTTACAACACTAAAACTTATATTTACACTTATACTGAATTTACATAACAGACGGTAAGTATATAAACAGTTGGTAAAAGGTTAACTTTTACAAGAACGCTAACTCGGAATGTTAGACTGACAGCAGTAAGATGCAGGCTGGTATTGTTATTGTTGTCTGTGGTGTCAAACAATGACTCGTATGTTTTTAGAAAAGTACCCCCGCCATCTCACCCCGCATAAACCCGGCAGCTTGGAGCTTGTTCAGAGAAACTACGGCCCGTCTGTCACAGCAAGATGGTGCTCCTGCACAATACAGATCTGAGTTACGCGAGTTTTTGAATGTTACTTTGCCAGACCGTTGGATTGGTCGCTCTGGAAATGAAGACAAACCTCTGTTGCGCTGGCCGGCACGATCGTCGGACTTAACTCCTTGCGATTTTTCCTTATGAGGGTTCATCAAAGACACAGTTTGCTACTCTCCTATGCCTCAAAACCTACAAGACTCAAGGCAGCGCATAACAGTAACAATACAACCCATAAAACAGGAAATGTTGCAGATTCTGTGGGTAGAGTTGGAATATCGCCTGGATATTTGGAGAGTATCTAACGGCGCTCATATCGAGCATTTGTAGCGCATATTAAAATTTTTGTACTGTACATTAAAACTTGTTAATATAACAAATTGTTTTATGCAGTTTTCACGATTTGTGACTTTTCGTCTGCAAATAAATTAACCTTATTTTTGTACCATTCTTTTTGAACCACCCTGTATTTTAAATCCCTTAAACATTACATGGAAAAGATAACACCCTTTTGGGGGTACTTAATAACGTTCATAATGAGCGCCTCTTTACCAGTCTTGAAATCAAAACATTCTTCGAATTTTTCATAATGTTGGTTAAGATTTATTATAGTTTTTCATTTTCCAAATTGCTTTTAAATTGTATTTTTTTTTCTTTCCAATTTATGATGTTGCTTTGGGTTGCTCTCTCCCACTTCACTACAATTTGATTGAAAATGGTAGAGTCAATGAACTTTTATTTTTTTTATTTTGAGAACATTTCAAATTTCTTAGTACTTCTAAGGAACAAAAGCAATATTATGTTTTGGGATATACCGTTTTGGAACATCTTGTATACATTATGTTATATATTAGACTACTAATTAGACAAATCGTAGCTGTAAAATAATATATATATATATATATGTTTATCCGTCTTGCAACTATATTCTGTGCAATCTAAGACAACTCATTTCGGGAACAAGTTTCCACCTTCAGGTAATGATTACTTCACACACATGTGAGTACGTTAATTAAAGTAATATTGAAACTATATTTATAAGTTTACATCACTACACAACAATGTTACAACACAAACTGCAGTAGACGAGTGACCGCGGGATAGAAACATGGTCCAATAAATACAATCTGTTTTAAAGTTTTAAAAAAATCGTATTGCGTGTATATATAAATTGGTGTTGTATCATTGTTGTGCAGTGTTATAAATGAAGTTTCAACTCCATTTAAACTCCGATTACAACTCCAGAAATAAAATCACAATTCTATCAACAATCGAATAATGGTAATTGTGCAATCGACCTTGCCCTGAAATTTAGTTAACAAAATCGGCGAAACTGTTTACAACCTACCTTCCTCATTTTGAAAAAAAGAAGATTATATTAGGTGTCGCAAGACACTTTTGACGTACCAAAATGTGTCATCGCTCGATGTTTATTATTACAACATATATTTGTCATGGTAAAAAGTATTTGTTTTATTAGGTCTGGCTAAGTGACTATACAGGGTGAGGCAGACCACCTGTGCAGTATTTATAGCTGTCTTACTAACTTACTTTAACACTTTTTCTTTATCATTTCCCCCTAATTTGGCCTCACAGAATCCAATAAAATTATTGTCAATTTTGAAAAATGCTCCAAAAGGGCCCAATTGGGGGGTGGGGTAGTGGTGCTTTTTGAGGAATTTTCAAATTTAAACATGGGTTGTGTGATACCAATGACTACATAAATACTATAAGACACGACATGGCCATGTTAAATATTCTACGCTTATTCTTGAGTTGACCAATACACGCTAGGTCGCTCTGCTAGAGAATCTGAAGTTGATGTGACTGGCGCTAGGTGGCTCTACGGTCAAACAATGTTTCAGGCGGGTAAGAGAAAACGCACTGTAAGTTAGTAAGACAGCTATAAATATTGCACGGGTGGTCTGCCTCACCCTGTGTATATATATATATATATATATATATATATATATATATATACCCTGTATATATATATATATATATATATATATATATATACCCTGTATATATATATATATATATATATATGTACAGGGTATATATATATATATATATATATATATATATATATATATATATATATACAGGGTATATATATAAACTATTATATTTAATCGATAATTGAAAGATTGACTTGATTATTAAGTCAAATATATTTATATAATTATTTAATGGATAGATCAAACTTGTTTTGACTAATAAACTTACTAATTTTAATTTAAGAAATCAAACTCTAAAAAAAAACAAGACTTTTTAAACCTCCTGTTATAACAAACTTGCTATTTAATAATATCAGTTGATTAATATTTACATTCAACAACAGCTGAATAAAAATATTCTCATAAGCTTAACATGAGAATTTTCATAGGAAATTTAGTGACAGGAAGTTCCATGTAAGCCACACACAAAATAAGCCTCATTTAGCAAATTATGTTACTTGTAGACTTATAATAGTATTTTTCTTCACTAGGACCAAAAGTGAAACTTTTCGATATAAGCTCAAGGAAAATGAGCGAGGATCGAAAAGCTTTTTTTGGTCCAAGTGATGAACTATATTTTTCGTTATAGTGTAAATAATATAAGAAAACGATTTCACAAAAACTAAAATGTTATAACCTATTTGCCTTCAAATCCATGGTAACAGCTGTTTTAACGGTTATTTACAATCGAGAGTATCGGTTGTTTTTATAGATGCTTTACAATCGTTAATTAATTCGTATAAACAAAGTAACAGCTGATGACCTCAACCTCAGCTGATGTTTTTAGGTCCTATGACTAAAAAGAACAACTTTAGCATCTCAATGGGTGTATTGAAAACATCTGTTTTTGAAGCAGTATGACGAAAATTATTATTTTAGTAATATTAAAATAATATAGGACATAGAGAATGCAGAAGACGGTTTATTCATATTCATGACATTTAAATATTTACATGAATGGGTAGTAAGGAATAAAAAGAATCCCTAAAACCACAAAAACTGAGACTGTTTTAACAATCCAGTTACGCTTATAATATGTATAACCTAACCTAACCTAACCTAACCTAACCTAACCTGATGTAGATTTCGATAACACAGTTGATGAGCGATCATCAGTTTAGCTGTGAGAATGATGGTTCATCAGAATTACTTACCCTCGAAATGTACATCAGGGTAGTATTATAAACGTAACTGGAGTGTTAAAATAGTATTAGTTTTTGTCGTTTGGGGATTCTTTCTATTCCTTATGTAAATTTCACCACAGTGTTGTTCCACATTTGATAAATGGTAGTATACAGTATACATTACTTTTCGATTTAAAAAATGGGAAAAATTACGTTAATATTTTAGGTTATGTTTTATATTACTTATCATCCTACAAGTATACTTAAGATTAGTTGAATTCATAATCCTTTGTTTTCCTTCGTCGGACCATAACCATTATATAACATATTCAGTACCATTGTATTTATCACAAAGCTGTATTTACTAGTACATTAACAAATGGTGAATGTAGCTAGGTGTGAGGCCAGATGTCACAGCACGGAATTACTGTGTCTTTCACCAAAGTGTCGACACCGAGTCGACAAGATGTAGGCGGCCGCAATGACTATACCGGTTCTTGTTAACGCTATTAAAAATGTGTCGACGAACCACTCCACACAAGATCACCCTGTGTTATTGAGAAAAATAATTATGCGTTAAAAAATATTGAAATAAACAAAATAAATAAAAATTCATTTCTAGCACATAGTTGATTTCTCTATACCCGAATTTGAGAACAATAATTGATAAAGGTTAATTTTGGTTTGCCAGTTGTATTAACGAAGTAAATGATCATTCGCAATCTGGCATTTCTTATTATGCAATAGTTGGTTTTATTCATCTTTGAATGTCAGCCAGAAAAAATTGTAGTTTATTTATTTTTTTTAAGGCACAAAAACCTCTCGCAAACAAAAAACGACTAATGTTGCTTTCAGAGTTTGCTTCCAATAGCCTTGTGGCCTCCAGAGTCCAAAAAAGTGTGTTTTTAGAAACAGAAAGACTAATTTTACTCCATATTATCACGTAGTGTTTGGGGGGGGGGGCTCTTAATTAGACAAACAATAATAGAGACCGACCAAAACACATTAATTTCATCTTCTCTTTCAACTTTTGCTAAACCGAGGTCACCAACAAAACAAAAAGAAAAAAAAAGAAAAAAATGGTTACCAATTTTACATCATTAAAGGTAGAAATTTCTTATAATTCGTTTACGGTGTGGTTATTTTTTATATATAAAACGTCCACCTAAATATTTGCAAATTTATTTCAGGTTTTCTGAATTTTTGTTTTTCTCTAAAAAGCTAATATAATATTATAAAAGTATTAAAAGAAATGTATGAGGTAGGTATAAAAGACAGATGTTGCAGGCCAACAAATAATTAAAATTTAAAATTGTCAAAATCACCGAACTATATTTATATATGAATAGACTGGAAAACTCAGCTCGTGTATATCTTCCTTGTTGTTTGAAGGTGAAAAACCTTTTTGTCATAATCCCCTTATAAAACAAAGGAAGAAAAGAACATAAAATAAAAACTTCATAATCGTCCAAACTATTACTTATAGAAAATAAAAATTTTAAATTGTTAATATCACCGAACTATATTTATATATGAATAGGCTGGAAAACTCAGCTCGTGTATATCTTCCTTGTTGTTTGAAGGTGAAAAACCTTTTTGTCATAATCGACCTATTGAAAAAAAGGTATAAAATAACACAAAATAAAGACCTTTAGCCGTCGAATACTATAAATGGCGTCATGGTCGGAAAATAACAAGATTTGGGTAAAAGAGAGAGAGAGAGTGATAGAAAAGCGAGGAAAGATATAAAAGACAGAGATCCGACCTAAGACACGAGAAAGAAAGGTGTAGATTTAGCTACAGTCTCTTGGGAATGCCACGCCCGTATTATGGAGCTTTATTGTGGAAGCAACTCTGCTGAATTAGCATAAAGTTAAATAGGACAGCTTGTGTTAATGCTGTCGCGATTACTCTAACGAGCCAGTGAGGAAATAAACTCCCATTTTTTTGTAACGGCTTTAAATGGTTTTTAATTATGTCTTAATTCCATCAAGTTGTGGTCGTACAGCACACTTGTCTTCTGAATTTCTGAAATTTAGTTCTCTACGTCCATTTCGGGTGTGAACTCAGCACATGAGTTCGTTTTGACATCTTCAATAAAAGACGATATTAATTAAAATAACAACAAAATATTCAAACTACTCGTAGGACAAACACAAAATATTAAAAATCAACACAACAGACATTAAAAACTCTTGAGAAGTCAAGTATTGGAATATTTGCGCTTGCGCAATGTAACATGCTTGTGGAACTAAATTCAAGAAACATCTGAGCACGGAAAACAGCTGCTTTGTTTTAATGTGATTGAAGCCAAAACACACTGCTTCAAACGAAACAGTTTCGTTTTGCCTCAGGATGTTTGATTCAAAGGGGATTAACTTGAGGTGGGGGGGGGGGAGAGACCGACATACAGTAAAAGGCTTTGTTTGCTTCAGTATTCAGTCGTAGTGAACCATGTCTGATATTATTTGATGAATTCTAGTTTGCATCAATCATTTTTATCAAAGGTAGGTTAAAACAAATGTTTTTTTTTTTTTTTTTTCAAACGACCGAAAACGCATTGCATCAAACGAAACCTATCGTTTTGTTTTGACGGAAATCAATTTAAACACACTAAATCACACCAATTGAATCAAACTAGCTTTTTTTTCCAACGTTTGGATTATACATGACTGTAGTTAGTGTTCTGGTTCACTGTTATTATTGTCTTCTGATGGAGTGATAGCTAACTGTGTGCCAATTTTATATTCGAGCTAAAGACAATTTTTGTTGTCTAGTCTCAAAATATTTCTAGTCTCATAACTATTGATATAATAATATTCTATAACTATAATAATCTAACCAAATATTTTGCACTAATTTTGTCGTTTCTACTAGGTAGCCAAATCAAATCATTTTTGAATTATTGGATCACTTTATCGTAGTACTGGGGGAAAAGTTCACTACATATAAATTTATTAAAAACCCAGATAAACTCGCTAATCACACTTTCAGAGTTTGAATACGTATGCTAAGAGGTTTATAATCTAGATTAAAACTGACTATAGTTCTGGAACGGTCGTAGTGAGGCAGAGTTTCGGTCAAATGGCACTAATCGGCCCGTTAAATAACTCGTATAAACGAAGTAACAGTTAATGACTTCGACCTCAGCTGATGTTTTTAGGTCCTAGGACTAAAAAGAACAATAATTTTAGCATCTCAATGCATATATTGAAAACAGCTATTTTTTGAAGCAGTATGACGAAAAATATATTTTAAAGCACACCAGGAACTGGTTAATGCGTGATTAAAGACTTAAGAGTAAAGTTCATGGTAATGTAGTTTTGTTTGTACAATCGAAACTAGTTTGAAGTTAGAATTTTATGTTTAAACTTTATAATTAGTATACAGAATGCTAATTTTATACTTTATTAATGAAAAAGTTGTACACGTTACATTTTATATCTCGATCCAGATATAAAATAATTCAGTTTTTAGTAGTGCCCTCGAATACTCTATTGGAGTCAGGGTGGAAGACAACAAGAGTTGGTCAAGAGAGGGATCTAACCAGAACTACACGAACAAAGGTGTAGATCCTGAGGGGACCCTACCTCAATGTACACCCTTTTCTCTTCCGGCCCCTAACTCTATTCGAGGTCTAGGGATTTTTATTTTATCTTCTATTCGTCTTTTATTTTATAAGCCAATAATGACGTTAAAGGTTTTTTCGACTTTAAACAACAGCACAAAAAAAGAAAAAGTACTAAACTAGACTCTATTTTGTTTAGTTTAGTACATGTCATAAATTCGCCATTATTAATACGAGTTATTGTATTTTTATTAGTCTAGGCGTTGGGTTTGGTAGAGTATGCAAAAATCGTGAACCGCGGTTTCTTGTCCAAGGGGTCCTTTTGATCAGGCAAATGCATGTTACCACCCAGGAAGTGGTAGAATGGGTGAGGGGGCCTCTAAACAGAGTTCCCGGTCTGACCCCTCCAACTCGACCACCGAGCGTTGTAGAGACTCGAATTTGGTAAAACTGTTCGTATTTCAATGCTGAGCACGTTATGTTATTTTTTTAAATAACATTTTACGTAAATAACAATTAAATTTGAATAGTTTAAATTAGATTTGTATTTATTTTAAAACTAATATTAATTTTTTATTTCGATTTAAATAAAAAATTATAAAAAACAAATAAAAACATTTCACGTAAGTCTAAATAATTTTCCCAGAAAACCTTTTACAAGCTGAAATTTGACAAACAGTTTCAAAGGATAAAAAATATAGTTGAACTATTTGAGCCCCAGTATGCGTGATTTTTATTTTTTTATAGCAGTTATTACAATACAAAAAACACAAACATTTATATCCTCTATAGATCTAACATTTTTATGAGTCATAATACCTATTTGTTGTTATAAATTTTCTGTTGAAATTGTTACATAATAGGTTATGTGTTAAAATGTTCACGAATCAATACTTCACCCTTGCAGAGGGTTATGCACGTTAAATTGTTCTTGCAATTGTAGAACATTGTTCAGCACTTAGTTTTGCATTTATACGGCTCAGTTATTGAGTGTGACTACAGTCGGTACCCGTTGAAATTCCATAATAAGGCAAAACAAAAATGATAAAGCACTTATAATTTCACAAACAACAATTTATTGCTACAGCTGTTTCGCCGTTAGGCATCGTCAAATAAGGATATCAAATAAGGATAAAGAGACTTATTTGATAATAATGGTGTCTACAAAATTAATTGTCATGACTGTGATTGTGAATATCTTGGTCAAACTGGGAGATCTATCAAAACTAGATTAAAGGAACATGTATATTGTTGGAAGAATGGTAAAACAGATTCCAATTTTGCAAATCATTTACTAGATTCAGGCCATACATTTGATCCCATTGATAATGTCAAAGTTTTACACATAGAACAGAAAAGTAGGAAATTAAATAGTTTGGAAATTTTAGAAATTAACAGATCTGTTTTGAAATGCCATGCTTCTAACCTGAATGAACAAGTAAATAACCCACCCTCTTTGTTAAAACCTATTGTTTGAAAACTTTCTGTTATCCATGTTTCTTTCAGGAAATACCAGGTCATTGCCCTACCTCTGCTTTCATCCCCACCTTCATTCCTAGATGTTAGTGTTAAGTTGACCTGTATTTTAGTTTTTAGTTCTTAGTTGTCTGACGATGCCTAACGGCGAAACAGCTGTAGCAATAAATTGTTGTTTGTGAAATTATAAGTGCTTTATCATTTTGTTTTGCCGGCTCAGTTACTGTTGGGGGTAGATTTGCCTTCGTTAACAGTTTAGGTTAAAGGTGATTCTTTCTGAATTCCCAACCAAGTGTCTTCATATCAACTGGCTCGTTTACGGGTGACCACGATTTGTTCCATATAATGACCTGAGCCGTCGCACGTTGTCAATGTAGGTACAAATAACTTCAGAAAGATTCTGGAGTTGTCCTTTGGTTTGAAAACAGAAAAGTACAAATTTCTTCAATATCTTGAAACTGCTGTTGGCCTGCTAGCTGTTATGGATAACGCCTGTTTTTTTAGTCCCGATGCGATTGTAAATATCACAGTCTGTTAATACATGTAACGATGTCAGTAAGGTATATTTAGACCTAGAAATTCTGCTGCTAAATGACAAGCTAAAAAGCGCTTCTTCTTTGAGCCCTCTTGACACCACAAACGCTGGCAACCCATTTTTGTAAGTGAACTCCAAAAATAAATTCCAAAGACGAACACATTTATCGTGGCTTAGAAAGACCATTTCAGTAGTTCATGAAATGGTTGTAAATTTACAGAATTAAAAATACATAACTATATAAAAATTTATACATGAGAAGAATTCAGTAAAGTTGAATCAAATTGAATACGACGAAGCCGTGGTTTGTGTGGATTGAACGTGGTCATTTTCTGAGAAATTCGTCATTACGCCTCTCTATACAGACCACTTTATTGTGAAAATGATTATAGTTTTAGCTCTTTTATCACCTACGCCTATCAGAATCACAAAACACAACACAACAGTGGCACTGACATTTTTCTATACTGAATTATTTTCGAAACTGACAGAAGCCTATCAACAAACAAATGTTGATATCTGTTATCAACAAGATAACACAGAGTGATAATAACTGAAGCTTTCTGTGTTACGTGTTTACACATGTAAGGAAGTCATAAGAAGATAAGAAGCGATATTCTACGAACCTTTACTCCCATTTGTTTTGTTCGTTGTCAACTTAAAACTAACATAAAATATTATAATAACAACAAGTGTGGTCGTAGTATAGGTCGTAGACCAACAAACTTTCCAAGGTGGAACGTGCATTTTACTGATCATTAGGACCTCCTGGACAAGAATTAGAAGAGAAACCACAGTTCGCGATTTTTGCATACTCAATCAACCTACCGCTTGGTCGACATTGTGTAAGACTATCAACATCAATTCCTTTATTCTTCCTCACAATTTCATACAAGTCAATTTGAAGCAGATTAGTGTACAAATGGAACAAAGTAGATGTGGACGTGAACCGTTGGACGAGGGTACTATTCTAAAACATTTGTGCACCCCGGGCCCACTTGGGATATTCTTGGTCGTCATCGCCTACTTTAAAAACAAGAAGAATAGAGTGTAAAATAAGACCCAAGCCAAATTATATTTTAAAAAAATCAGTATTTAAGCAATTTTGTACTGTCCCCCCTTGCCTTATAACATATTCAAACACAATTTATCCCATCCGTTTTGATACCACTCTTCAAAATAAACAAATCTGCGCCATTTTCAAATTGAAACTCTGTTTTGGTAATATTCAAGACATAATTAGATCTAAATTTCTACAAAATCGGAATCTTCGTTCTTCAGATATTTAGAGTTTTAAATGAAAAAAAAGACTGCCATTTCGAAAAGAATTAATTAAGTTCAGGATTTTTTTTAAACTTTACGGAAATGAAGGTAGTAATTGGTTAAATACTGAATTTGTTTTAATTTGGCTAGTAACAAATATTTATTAATGGAGACATGTTACAATAATTCAGCAATTTTCAAATTTACTGAAAGTTACTTTTTAGAGTAACTACAAGTATCACTTATGGGGTAGGCAAAATTGATATTGAAATGATTGTTAAATAAACTGCGGTAGCTTTCGGAAGACACTTTAACATTTGGTTGTCCTTTCTTAAAAACATGTGAAACTTTCGTAATATTTAGTTTTTTGCGAGACCTTTTTTTGTATTTGACCGTAGTGACTATAACGACATTTAAAATAAGTAATGTGAGTTTTTATTTTCAAAATTCCTTCATTAGGTACTACCAATGACTACATAAATACTATAAGACACGACATAGGATAGGGAAATAGTCTACGCTTTACGGGTGCTGTTCATCACAAGTTTGACTCACAGCTATCAGAAAGCGCTAGCAGCAGGTGCTTGACTGTACGCATCCCACTTGGTTGAGACTGTACAACTGTTGACCTCTCTCTCACAAACCTTCTCACTTACTTCCGTCTTACTAGTTGTTTTACCCGGCTTCGCCCAAAGCTGTGTAGATTGGAGGTTTATTATTATTTCTATAGTCTTGAGCTTGTGCATGTTTTTATTTTGATAAGATAATTTTTAATTTGCACATATAATTTAGTATTTATAGGCCTAATGCACAGACATGGTTTTGATGCATCCCTCTACATGTATGTATAGTATGCCTTTTTAAAAAAATAAAAAATCGTTTTCTTACTCTCTGAATACAAAAAATTGGTTTCACGGTTATGTATGTCTGTGTGTGTCAGAAATATCCAGCTTCAGATTCAGATGAAATTTTGTAATTTTGTATCTATTCAATTGAAAACCAATATTTAATTTACAATTTCACCACAATTCCAGACGTTAGTTTATATTTATATTTTAGGGGTTTATGGCCTCCCCCAAAACCCCTAAAAACTGAAAAAATCTAAATTTCTCAAAAATTGTCAATGTTTATGGGTACTTAAAAAATACTACAACATTTTTATAATTTTTTAAAAGATATTTAAAAGTTTAGTAATTTAGTCTAAATAGAAATATAAAAAATATATAAAAATTAAAAAAAAATCCTTACCCTAAAATTAATTTCAAATATACCACATCATACAAAAAGAAGCAGCGTTATGAACTATAAGCTTGAAAAAAATGGTATAGTAATATATTTTGGGGAAAGAAAGCCATGAACACAAAAATATCACCGTTACAAAACTTTCTGATTAACAAAGTTATATAACATAGCAGAATAATTTTTATAATTATTTTCAAGATGTACAAAATTTTAGTAATTCACTTGTGAACACAAATCTGTAAAATTATTTTTCCCGCGACTTTTCTGTATATGTTTTTGTCTGACAAAAATATGTTTTTGTCGCGACTTGTCTATAGTTGGGGCCACGGAATCGGGCGGTTTAGTGATTTTGCGATGGCCTATATTGGTTATAATAATGTGAAAATGCCTACATTGGTTATAATAATAAACTTGAAAAATTGAGCTCAAAATAATTAGGCCTAGTATAATTTTTTTTTTAATTACTTCCGTTATTGTATTTCTTAATATGTTGTGTGTAAAATTATCGTTTGAAAACAAATTAATTTATGGTTTGTTAAAAAAGGAAAGGATAGTGGGAAACCCCAATACCATACCCACATCTTACTGTAACAATGTCGTGAGGTGTTAAATTGAAGCTGCTAATGCTTTTCTGTTAACTGCTTTTCTTCTATCTGTTTTTAGGTTTTTTTGCTTTATTTCAATGTTGATGTAGTGAAGTAAGGAGTGTTTGGTCAGTGTAAACGTTTATATCTACTTTGTGAGTTGTTTGAAAATTTTAAACATGAGTTGTAAAATTTGTTATTGTTGAGTTGTTGCGTTTGAAAAACTAGTGGTACCAGTTAAGGGTTAATGTAATATTAAATCCCATTATAAATTCATTGGATGTTGCAAGTATATAATGGCTAACATAATAGAATATTACGTTTTGAGAATCTAATTTAATTATTTATTACCAACAATTATAAACGTTTATTTTTATCCTGCCAAATTATTTTATAGCTAGAAACAGATAACGACAGGGCAGCAGTTAGAAAAAAAAAAAACTTAGAAAATTGAACACAAATATTCTTACTGCTTAGTCCTATGATGTTATTTCTTGTCATATTTTTATGTAATAATATATTTTATAATTTTGCGATATTTTAGTTCTATGTTGACTTTATAAATTTGTATTTAGTTATTAGTTTCACTTTTTTTCACAAATTTATCAAGCTATTATTAAGGTTTTTATTTTATTATTTTGACTACAAATGAATTTTATCTGTAATATTTATGATTTTTACAATTTAAATAATTTTCTTAGTCCTATGATGTTATTTCTTGTCATATTTTTATGTAAGATTATATTTTAAAATTTTACTATGTTTTAATTCTACGGTGACTTTATAAATTGTCTTTACTTCCCCCCCCCCCATAAATTTATCAAGCTTTTCTTAAGGTTGTTATTTTATGTTGTTACGTATGTAAATAAATGCAAGAAGCCTAACATAACCTAAAACAACAATGCGATAGAGAAGTCGTTGAGGATCACAATATTCAGTAAATTCACGATATCATAACACCAAACACCAAACACCGACAGAATTTGAATCGCCTAAATTACTGGTAGGGAATTGTTAGCTATTGTATTTTAATCCCACGAAGAAGTTCCATAACGTACGATAATGAGAGGCTTCAATATGTGGATAGAATAATTATTGTAATGTTGTGGCTTCAGGTTCAGAATGCAATAAGACCTGCTGTTCTTAAAGATACCAGAAGTGAGCCGTTAGATGGCAGCACTAGAATCTCTAATTTCTAAGCTTCAAACCATTCTATGGAGTAGGCTTATCTATTTAGTAAATACAATCTGTTAAATTCCTTTATCTCTCCTCCATTATTTTATAAATCCTGTTAACTATCCGCCCCTAACAAGCAGCATATCTTATCTCTAGTTATTTATAGCTTAAAACCTATGTTTATCCTTATCTTATCGTTTGCCTTCCAGAAACTTTTAGCCACCACAGTAAATACTTCAAGATATATGTGTTTTACAAGTTTACATTACATTTGGTTTTATTGTGTTTTTAAAAAAATGCAAGTTCTGTAAATGAGAATGTATTAACCTGTTTTTTTTTTAATATTATTTTCCCCAAAACTATCATAACCTAACCTAAGCAAAACTATCCTAACTTAACCTAAAAATTCTGGGCAGATAACGGAATCTAACCAGAAAATCAATGATAGAATTAACTGTAATAGCCGATAACGAAAATGACTAGAATCCCATCTCTGCTAAAGTGAGATATGAAAGTCACTAATCACTGTCTATCATATTTAGTGCAACAAATCACCAACAATTGGATATCACAATCGCTGAAATCAATCACTTACCATCATTACAAGTATTACTGCAAAAGTATTAAATCCAATAATACCAAATACACAATAAGGAAAAAAGTTCACAATAATAATTGTTTAACAAATTGACTGCATGAATAATCGTTAAACTTTATACTTTGCATTAGAACACTACACACTTCGTGTTTTAAATGAAATAACAATACAATATTTTTTTATTGTGTGAACGAGCTGCCAGTTATTTTATTAAATTAACATCTCTAAAATGTTTTACAGTATAGGAATGAACTTGAATTAGAAAAATTGAATTCATTATGGGTGCAAAGTTCTACAAATGAATATAGCACTGAACTTGAAAGAGAGAAATGTAAATAGACGGCCTTGAACATTATACACAAAGGAGGTCAACAGCTTGCATTGATCTCCCTCGAGTCGTGCCATTACTTGTGTAGTCTGTAACACTTTGTTTAATGTACAGTGTCGCGTTTGATCACGTATCACAAGGAAATCTCACTTCTCTCAACTGTAAATAAGTGATAGAAGGATAATTTATCTAAACATGTCCGCCATTCTTTTTAGTTTCTTGTAATTTAAAGTTATTGATGAATGAAAACAAAATCTATGTACAATTTTAAAAGAAATATCCGTTTTGAAGCCCCTGAGTCTATATAAAGTTTTAAAATTATTTTATAAAATCATTGACCAATGTTATTACAAACTCCATTTCAATCAAATACGATATACTCATATGACGAGAGAATGGGACAAATAACTCAAGCTTATGCTCTATTTAAACGTATATTAAGTTTCAATATGTTTTTTGTAATTAAAAAAAAGTGATAAGGAGCTTTATGTACTATATATTCCATAAGAAGTACATGAAGATAAATTAGGTAAATTTTTTTTCTGGCTTTAGTATTTTATTTAGTGAGATTTTAGAAGAATGACTGCGATTATAAATTAGGAAAATGTTTTTTTTCTGGCTTAAATATTTATTTTAGTGAGATTTTAGAAGAATAACTGCGATTATTATACATATTTTGTTTTTTTAATGGGTGCTTCAGAAATTTAGAATAATATTTAACCATCATTTATACCCCCATAAGAGGGAGAGGAGAATATATAATCGACAAACTAAAACAGCGTATAATCTACACTTTCACTCTCTTTAATGTTGTCAATTTTACGAAGTGTCTGTTGTACGCAGTGTCGGTTGTATGCAATATTGGTTGTAGTGTTGGTTGTAAAGAGTGTCGACTATATGCACTGATGGTAGTATCCATTATCGATTATATGTAGGCCTACCGTCGGTTCTACGTACAGTCAGTTGTACGTTTTGTCGATTATACGCAATGTCGATTGTATGAATTGTCGGTTGTGTGCAGTGTCGATTTTACGCAGTGTTGGTTGTATGCAATATTGGTTGTAGTGTTGGTTGTAAAGAGTGTCGATTATATGCACTGATGGTAGTATCCATTATCGATTATATGTACCGTCGGTTCTACGCACAGTCAGTTGTACGTTTTGTCGATTATACGCAATGTCGATTGTATGAATTGTCGGTTGTGTGCAGTGTCGATTGTATGCAATGTCGATTGTATGCATTGTCGCTTCTACATAGTCAGCCGTACCCATGGTCGATTTTATGCAGTATCTGTTGTACGCACTGTCGGTTGTACGCAATGCCGATTGTATGCATTGTCGCGTCTACATAGTCAGCCGAACCCATGGTCGATTTTATGCAGTATCTGTTGTACGCACTGTCGGTTGTACGCAATGTCGATTGTATGCATTGTCGCGTCTACATAGTCAGCCGGACCCATGGTCGATTTTATGCAGTATCTGTTGTACGCACTGTCGGTTGTACGCAATGCCGATTGTATGCATTGTCGCGTCTACATAGTCAGCCGGACCCATGGTCGATTTTATGCAGTATCTGTTGTACGCACTGTCGGTTGTACGCAATGTCGATTGTATGCATTGTCGCGTCTACATAGTCAGCCGGACCCATGGTCGATTTTATGCAGTATCTGTTGTACGCACTGTCGGTTGTACGCAATGCCGATTGTATGCATTGTCGCGTCTACATAGTCAGCCGGACCCATGGTCGATTTTATGCAGTATCTGTTGTACGCACTGTCGGTTGTACGCAATGTCGATTGTATGCATTGTCGCGTCTACATAGTCAGCCGGACCCATGGTCGATTTTATGCAGTATCTGTTGTACGCACTGTCGGTTGTACGCAATGCCGATTGTATGCATTGTCGCGTCTACATAGTCAGCCGGACCCATGGTCGATTTTATGCAGTATCTGTTGTATGCACTGTCGGTTGTACGCAATGTCGATTGTATGCATTGTCGCGTCTACATAGTCAGCCGGACCCATGGTCGATTTTATGCAGTATCTGTTGTATGCACTGTCGGTTGTACGCAATGTCGATTGTATGCATTGTCGCGTCTACATAGTCAGCCGGACCCATGGTCGATTTTATGCAGTATCTGTTGTATGCACTGTCGGTTGTACGCAATGCCGATTGTATGCATTGTCGCGTCTACATAGTCAGCCGGACCCATGGTCGATTTTATGCAGTATCTGTTGTACGCACTGTCGGTTGTACGCAATGCCGATTGTATGCATTGTCGCGTCTACATAGTCAGCCGGACCCATGGTCGATTTTATGCAGTATCTGTTGTATGCACTGTCGGTTGTACGCAATGTCGATTGTATGCATTGTCGCGTCTACATAGTCAGCCGGACCCATGGTCGATTTTATGCAGTATCTGTTGTACGCACTGTCGGTTGTACGCAATGTCGATTGTATGCATTGTCGCGTCTACATAGTCAGCCGGACCCATGGTCGATTTTATGCAGTATCTGTTGTACGCACTGTCGGTTGTACGCAATGCCGATTGTATGCATTGTCGCGTCTACATAGTCAGCCGGACCCATGGTCGATTTTATGCAGTATCTGTTGTACGCACTGTCGGTTGTACGCAATGTCGATTGTATGCATTGTCGCGTCTACATAGTCAGCCGGACCCATGGTCGATTTTATGCAGTATCTGTTGTACGCACTGTCGGTTGTACGCAATGCCGATTGTATGCATTGTCGCGTCTACATAGTCAGCCGGACCCATGGTCGATTTTATGCAGTATCTGTTGTACGCACTGTCGGTTGTACGCAATGTCGATTGTATGCATTGTCGCGTCTACATAGTCAGCCGGACCCATGGTCGATTTTATGCAGTATCTGTTGTACGCACTGTCGGTTGTACGCAATGCCGATTGTATGCATTGTCGCGTCTACATAGTCAGCCGGACCCATGGTCGATTTTATGCAGTATCTGTTGTACGCACTGTCGGTTGTACGCAATGTCGATTGTATGCATTGTCGCGTCTACATAGTCAGCCGGACCCATGGTCGATTTTATGCAGTATCTGTTGTACGCACTGTCGGTTGTACGCAATGTCGATTGTATGCATTGTCGCGTCTACATAGTCAGCCGGACCCATGGTCGATTTTATGCAGTATCTGTTGTACGCACTGTCGGTTGTACGCAATGTCGATTGTATGCATTGTCGCGTCTACATAGTCAGCCGGACCCATGGTCGATTTTATGCAGTATCTGTTGTACGCACTGTCGGTTGTACGCAATGTCGATTGTATGCATTGTCGCGTCTACATAGTCAGCCGGACCCATGGTCGATTTTATGCAGTATCTGTTGTACGCACTGTCGGTTGTACGCAATGCCGATTGTATGCATTGTCGCGTCTACATAGTCAGCCGGACCCATGGTCGATTTTATGCAGTATCTGTTGTACGCACTGTCGGTTGTACGCAATGTCGATTGTATGCATTGTCGCGTCTACTTAGTCAGCCGGACCCATGGTCGATTTTATGCAGTATCTGTTGTACGCACTGTCGGTTGTACGCAATGTCGATTGTATGCATTGTCGCGTCTACATAGTCAGCCGGACCCATGGTCGATTTTATGCAGTATCTGTTGTACGCACTGTCGGTTGTACGCAATGTCGATTGTATGCATTGTCGCGTCTACATAGTCAGCTGGACCCATGGTCGATTTTATGCAGTATCTGTTGTACGCACTGTCGGTTGTACGCAATGCCGATTGTATGCATTGTCGCGTCTACATAGTCAGCCGGACCCATGGTCGATTTTATGCAGTATCTGTTGTATGCACTGTCGGTTGTACGCAATGTCGATTGTATGCATTGTCGCGTCTACATAGTCAGCCGGACCCATGGTCGATTTTATGCAGTATCTGTTGTATGCACTGTCGGTTGTACGCAATGTCGATTGTATGCATTGTCGCGTCTACATAGTCAGCCGGACCCATGGTCGATTTTATGCAGTATCTGTTGTATGCACTGTCGGTTGTACGCAATGCCGATTGTATGCATTGTCGCGTCTACATAGTCAGCCGGACCCATGGTCGATTTTATGCAGTATCTGTTGTACGCACTGTCGGTTGTACGCAATGCCGATTGTATGCATTGTCGCGTCTACATAGTCAGCCGGACCCATGGTCGATTTTATGCAGTATCTGTTGTATGCACTGTCGGTTGTACGCAATGTCGATTGTATGCATTGTCGCTTCTACATAGTAAGCCGTACCCATGGTCGATTTTATGCAGTATCTGTTGTACGCAATGTCGGTTGTATGCATTGTCGCGTCTACATAGTCAGCCGTACCCATGGTCGATTTTATGCAGTATCTGTTGTACGCACTGTCGGTTGTATGCATTGTCGCGTCTACATAGTCAGCCGGACCCATGGTCGATTTTATGCAGTATCTGTTGTACGCAATGTCGATTGTATGCATTGTCGCTTCTACATAGTAAGCCGTACCCATGGTCGATTTTATGCAGTATCTGTTGTACGCAATGTCGGTTGTATGCATTGTCGCGTCTACATAGTCAGCCGTACCCATGGTCGATTTTATGCAGTATCTGTTGTACGCACTGTCGGTTGTATGCATTGTCGCGTCTACATAGTCAGCCGGACCCATGGTCGATTTTATGCAGTATCTGTTGTACGCAATGTCGATTGTATGCATTGTCGCGTCTACATAGTCAGCCGGACCCATGGTCGATTTTATGCAGTATCTGTTGTACGCACTGTCGGTTGTAAGCCGTAGCAGTTTTACGCACTGTCTGTTGTAGGCAATGACGATTATATATACTGTCAGTTCTACGTTTAATAGGTTGTATAGTGTAAGGACTGTATGCAGTATTGGTTTTATGCAAAGTTACCCGGGGTCTTCAACTTTTAATTAAAGACAAATATCTTTCACCCGATTACAGTGTTGGATTCTATTTTAAATTTCACAAAAATAAACCCAAACTTGCCATACCATAGTAAAGTGTAAAATATTACGGTTTAATAAGAGAGTTTATTACGTCCCCCATTTGTATCGGTTTGAAAAAAGAAAATATATATACATAAAGGTTTTAATTTCTCGGCATATTACAAAAATAACATTTGATAGGACTATTACAATGCCCTAATTAATTAATTTTGTAGTTCATAATTATTTGTACATCTAACCTTAGAGTGCATCCAATATTGAATTTTGTACTTGTGAAATATCACGTAATGAAATAATTTACCAAGTTCTTTAAGATTTGTAATCTCCAAAAACTTTATATATACAATAAAATAAAACAAATAAATAAATGAAAAATTAGTACTACTAGAAAACAAACTGGAAGAATATGTTATTAAAATACCACAATAAAACACTTTTACATTTTTATCACGTCGAAATAATAATTATTGATACTTTTTTATTACGATGTTAAATTTACGCTTAACTTTCATTTTCAACATCCTACAAGAAAATTAGTGAAATATTCTTGAAAATGACTTCTGTTGCTACATTAAAGTTTTATGAGATCAGATTTAAGAAAAAATTAATTGAGTACTAAAAAATAAACGTTAATGTATATTAAAAAGTATAAACAATACTTTAAAAAAATTGTCTTTTATATAAACAATTTTAGATACTTAATATTTGCAGCTTTCCAGGGATAGCAATGTACTTGGCAATTTGTAGGTAAAAATTTACTTCTCGTTTAGTCCAAAATGGTGATACGAAATTACTATGAGCTTTTTACACATTAGGCCCTACTATTTCGTAATACCTGTATTTACACAATTACAAGACTATTCATAATTTATTTACAGAAGTGAAATGGAGCTAGTTTGGTGAATCATAATTATTATTGAAGAAGAGGAAACCCCAAGTCTCCACCTTCGCTATCATCCCAGTCGTGGCTCTTGGAATCGCCAGATAAGATGAAGTTATCTATTGAACCATGATAACTTGTGAGTCATACTAAGCAGAAATAAACAGCTGCCCGGGTAACGAATCTTTCAACTATGAATCATTTAGGTCTTGTTTGTGACAAATATAAGTAAGCCGTAACTATAAAGAAGATATTTAGTAATACAGTAGCGTAACTCATATGGTCAATTTGTTGAACTTTGGTTGTAAAATAGAAGTTTTAACTTTATCTCAAAAAAGTTCTGATGGTGTTATCTTTTTATGTTATAGAGAACCCAATACAGTATTATTTATTTAATGCATTAAAGTGTAAATTTAAATAAAACAGTTTTGGTCTGGAATGTCCACGCTACGTCGTGTTTGGTATCACTTCTCTTAAAATTTTGTTAGGAATCTGAATATTGTTGATTTAATGCTTTTAAAAAGTGTTTAATTAAAAAAAGTTAGTTTTGGTACTGGAATGTGAACTTGGTTATTCAGACTGTGGCTATTATGTGCCAAGCGAAGATGAGTCGGGTCCGCTGCGTATACTTGTCTCCAGGTATTTTTTTTTTTTAAATTAGGGGTGCCCTTTCAAAAAGCATTTCTTTGGACCCGAGGAACAACAAAACGAATTATTAACAAATTTATAACATAATACTAAAAACAAAAATTATGTTTGAACTTTACCCCCCCCCCCCAGAAATTTACCGCCTTAGGCATTTGTTTATATGTTAATCACTACTGATAGTATAGGTTATTTGTTATGTGGTGGCGTTTGGAGGGAGGGAGATGTGGTATGGCTTGGAGTGGAGAGATTGTTAGTAATACACTGTTTAGAAAGGCACTGGCGAGAGGACGGCGAAACACTAACTCACTCGCTTCCTCCACCACTTAAAAGTGACGGCATCCTGTTTGCTCGATGAAAGCCAAGCGCCACTACATAACAAATGACTTCTAACAACGGACTGGCACTTGTTCTCATCATAACGGGACAACACATGAGTAAAACGAATCCACTACAAACAGAATATATCCTCTGAGCTGCACTGTTTTATTCCTTAAATTCAATTTCATTTATTACCAACACTTGTTACAGGTATTATAATTTTTTTTTATCCAGATTTAGTTAGGGACGATTGTTTAAGATTTCATGACTTGCCTTAACAGTCACTGTATGTGCAAATCTGGCGCTAACTTGCAGAATGTTGATAAGTGTTAAATAGATTTAAAAAAAAATTAATAACATTTAAAGTGATAAAACTATGGAATCAAAATTTCTTTCACACCTTGTACAAAAGTAAGTGCTCTAAGTCTGTTAGCTGTGCACATTGTAAGTAATTTTAATAAGACTACTGTACAGTGGTTCTGTATTGTAAATAAAAGGAAGACTAAGTATATCAGAATGGAAAATTGAGATCAAAAGAGATTTGACAGAAATGAAGTTTGAAGTTTCTTGTTTTAGGTATTTGAGAGGGCAATGATATAATATAATATTGACATCAGTAAATGAATAAACGAAAGGGTACAGTCAACAATTCGTACATATTAAGCATATTGACAGTTGTTTAAGAAGAAATATGAATATCAAAATATACAAAACACAGAATTGACCCGTTATCACCTTCATTCTAAGACTTGAACTCTGAAAGTACCAGATGATAACGTCCTACGACTATTTGAGCAACACCTACTAGGAGAGAATATGAGAATGATAGGGTCTTTTCTATTATACGACCGCATGGCTCAAATTATTTTCTATACTAACAGAATGATAATAAAGTAGGTTTTCTCACCTCAATTGATGAAATCATCTATAAAATAAAAATGGTTTTATTGTTTTTCACAAAACACACAAATATACAAAATAAAAAAACAAACTAATTACATGTGAACGTTTTTATGACTTTTACACTTCTGGTTAGGTCTGGGTTAGGTTAGGTTAAGTTGGGTTAGGTTAGGTTAGGTTTTACACTTCTGGTGGCCAAAATACTACAATATCTTTGATAATTTGATCGAACAGATCAGTTTCTTGATGGTGTTTCCGCCATAGAAATTCACATAAGTAAGAGTCAAGCATGTCCCTGCTTGTGCCACACTCTTTACGATTTCGTCTTTTTGCCGACGCACACAAAGATTCTATTCGTCGAGTATGAGCTCCAGATATGGGGGTCGACAAAATTCTCCGAATGGTTAACTGTATGATGCCTGAAGTTAATGTTAGGTATATTTGTTATGCCACTGTAAGATGTGGTCGTATAATAGAAAAGACCCGAATGATAACTTAAATGTAGGCCATGATATAGTTCCCGTTCTCAAATCTCTGAGCATGAAGTTCTCTGGAGATGTAGAGAGAATCGTGGAAGACCGGTTGCCCAGAAGAAAGTGCTTCACCATACAAAAAGAAATTACAGACCAAGACATGGTTGGATGCCATCGCTGTAAGTCATAGGATTATGAAAATTAAAAGATGGAAGAGATAAGTTGCAGAGACTGATTGAGGAGAAGTTTAAGGCACACCAAAGGCTGGAGAGTGAGATAAGAAAAATAGTTGTTCTATGAACTATAGACATCGTTATCTATTGGAAGAGTAAACAATTAGACTACTGTTTATATTTTACTCCAATACATTGAGCTACTAGTTTCAAGAAAATTATGTAAAGTTTTAGAGGAAATCACCGGAAACAAAAGAGTGTAACTGTTGTAAAATAATTAGTTATTTGATTTGTGAAATCCTATGAAAAGTTTTTAAAAAACATTAAAATTTTTTTTAATTTAAAGTTTATTTCTATACGATTCCTCCGTTATATTTCGTTCACTATTATTTTTAAATACTTTAGAGTGCACACGAAGTAATACTAGTCAGAGCACCAGCGTCCACCGTGCTTTGAATGTACTCTTTTTAATGGAAAATAAAATAATTTTAAAAATCTTGTACATACAATATAGTTACAAAGAACCTCATTTTAAAAATAATTAACGATTGATATACGTGTTTGGCCATTACTGCATAACAAACATACAGACTCAAATATTTGCTTCACGCAGTTAATAATATATTTTACAAGAAATTATTTATTTTGATTAAAAATAATCTCTATTCATAATTAACTTACACTTTTTTAATTTTAAAGCCAAGCAGGACTTCAATAATTTTGTATTTTTATTTAATAATGATAATTCAATTACATCCGGGGGGAGTGATCGCTAAACTGCCTCAGTAACTGAGTAACTTACCACATTGAAAATATGTGACGTGCTACACAAGGCTGAAGCGAAATTTATTCAATGTTATACATCTTGTTAAACATTACGTTTCTTGTATCCCGGGGAAAATCAAAAGGAACCACAAAAACCTGTTCAAGTAAAATAACGTTTTATAACGTTTGGGCTTTGGGTATAAAGAATTTATTTTTAAAACTTGTTGATTTTTAATTATAAAACCCTGTGCTGAGAAGTATAGAACTCGCTTTCAGCAACAATTTTTTTAAAAGGCTTGTTGAATAGTCGCTGCTAATTCGAATGCAATTGTCCAAATGTTAATCAGTGAATCAGTTTCAATACGTGTTTGTAGCCTATAATCTCCATGTTTGGACCACCGTTATTATCTGATCGTGATTTGGCTACTACCGTCCTAGCCGATGATTAATTTATTTTGCAAGTGTAGTTATTTTTCCTTTAGAGTGCTTTTATTTCCTTTTGTAAAATAAATAAATTAATTTTGTTAAATTTATTCATTTTCATAAGTTAGCTCTCTTGTCCTGTGTATTGACTGCAATTATAATTATTTCATACATTTATGGTAATTGTGGTAATGAAATATAGCGGGTGTCCCACAAAGAAGTTGCTATTTTTGAATTAATATGCAGGACATATGGAACACTCTACAAATTTGACACTTTACAATTAATTATGTTACATAGATATATAAAAAAGTAACCACGAGTTTCATTTCGTATGGTTAATCAAAACAAAATGGCGAAATAACCAAAAGAATATTAATCTTCTGGATAGAACTACTTTCTCCCAAAATATAATGCACTTAAAATGAGCATTGCCATCTGTTGAATCTCGATCAGCTGTTACACAACACAATGCAACAATTTGGTAGTTGTGTTCAATCAGTTTATGTGTGATATCTTTCCTCGAAACAATTAATTTTTTAATTTAACAAAGAGTGAAATGTTGTTTTGGGCTTTTGAAAATGATATGAAGCGATAAGGTGTTTCAAAGAACCTACCCAAATGTGGTTCCTCCATCAAGAAAATCAATTCATAAATGGAAAACTATGCTGCTAGAAACTGGATCAGTTTCAAAGACCATAGATTTTCTAACACAGAAAATGAGGAGCTTAAATGTGATACTTTACTGAAATCTCTTAACAGGTCTAATTCACTTTGAAAAGTTTCAATTGCTACTGGGATACCAAAGTCGTCAGTTCAAATATATGCTAAGAAAAACAATATACATTTGTATAAAACACATTTAGTACACGTACGTACATGGAAGATGAGCCATAGAGACGAGTGAAATTTTGTTCGAAGGTAATTAAAAAAGCATCGAAGATGCCGTTTGGTTTGAAGGAATTGTATTCTCAGATCAGCATTTTACAGAAAGAAAGTGTAAACAGACATAATTGTAATTATTATAACACACAAAATAAATCTATATATATATTACACGAAGAAGGCTTGAAATTAACACTCTTAAGGAAACATCGGTCTGACGAGCACCCAGGGAATTTTTGTTTTATTGTAGTGGCAGAACTGTTTCGGCCCGGTGGATGACAAAAGCAGTACCTTCCCCCTACCCCTCCTGAAGCGGTTGACCTTGATTTTAGTTTCTCTCTGTGACCCGCACAGTCGTGACGTACTGTTTTTTAAAAGTCTACCGGTCTGTGAGACGGGCTGTTTCCCTGTGTGTTCTTGATAAGTGTTGAACAAATGATTTTTTAAAATAGTTTTATATCATTATATCACCTAGCTATTATTCTAATACATTCAATATATATATATATATATATATGTTATATTTTTTCTCGTCAATAATACACCTTTAGGTAATTTTCTATATCAAACGTGTGGACTATTAATTTCATTAACATTTCTGACTTCAATATCCATAAATATTGTTCAATTATACAAAAATATATGTTACATAATAAAAATAAACAGTTAAATAGATAAAATTGTTTTATTTTGCCAATATTTTATGAACCAATACATTTCATCATAGTAGACAATTGAAAACTGTGATAAAATTACATAGAGGTCCCAGAGACCGGGCGTTTCCTTTAGCGTCACAGATTTCGTGTGTTAAAGTGTATAACTGTTTGGGCTGCCGTCAGATATTTGGTGTTTTATCGCATAACATATCCCATAAGACGATGACTGGAGACAGAAACGTATCAATAATTAATTGATCAGATAGTTTTCCTCATCTTACTGAGCTAGAGATGAGGGACGTTTTTTCCGCTCTCACTGGCGGTCTCACTCTTACTACAGACTGTTCTAAAAACATGCACATGAATGACAATTGCAGTGCATAAGGCATATTAGAGGCCTGTTATGAAACTGTTTGGTACCTATTATCTAAATTAATTACTATACTCTATAAGCAACAAAATAAGCGTTGCGAGACTGATCTTTTCAGTGCATGTACGCAGTTAGTAATGTTTTTGGCCTTGGCTTAATACCCATGTTTCCCTGGCAACGATGATACAAGACCGCTGCCCCTTCCTCACCCGCTGTCCCCTCGCTACAAGCTACAACACCCATCTCCAAACAGTACATTCAGTTCACACGATACGATGTTCTAAACACAGATTGAATCGCTAAAACCAGTATTGTTAGCAACTGTATTGAAAGCAAACCAACAGCGATAATAATGTCTCTTACTCAAGCGTAGTGATAAAATCATTGATCATTATTACTATTTAGTATAATCAAACACCAGTAAGGATTACGGCACACAACCACACTTTTGTAGGCTGTTGTTTCTCAGTTTAGTAATTTCAACATATTACGACGTACGGTTGCTGTTTGAGTTTTTTTACCATTTCATTAACAACGAAATTTTTTAACAAATAAAACACACTATTTCTTTTGTAAAATTCTATAATTTATTTGGTCTAGCCGACCATGGTTTCGCCAGTTACGGCATTGACGAGGCTCTTACAAGACTAAATACAAAGCACAACATAACTATTATAAAAGGTAGGATAATAGTTATGTAAACCTTTTATAATAGTTATGTTGTGCTTTGTATTTAGTCTTGTAAGAGCCTCGTCAATGCCGTAACTGGCGAAACCATGGTCGGCTAGACCAAATAAATTATAGAATTTTACAAAAGAAATAGTGTGTTTTATTTGTTAAAATGGAATTCTATCAAGTACCGTCGGTCATCAGTGTAAACAATACGAAATTTTTTATTTAAATGCAGTTTGACACGTAGTTAAAATCATTATAATACACATCATTTACTGTATCTAAATATGGTTCACAAGTTAAATTATAACTTTTATTAAATTAACGAATTTGTTAACATTATTAAACGTTATTAAACATTACATACTAAATACGAGTGGATAAATTGTAAACCTCTAGAGAGTAAACAACACACATTCACACTAAACAAACAAAAAAACTGCCGAATTTCTTTTGTAGGTGGACATTTTTCACAGTGCCGGGTGTAGGTGTCTAAGGAGATTGTATTGACTAGAATGGCTTTAATAGAAATTAACTAATAAAATGGATTATAGGAGCTAAAAGCGAAACAAACATAAGTTGCAAATAGAAAGTCGTCGTACAAAGGTCAATATATTGGTGCAAGTGTATATGGATTAGATGCAGGCTGACTTGTTAAACATTATGTACAAAGCATTTGTTCTATTTAAAAGCAGCAGGAATTACAGTAATTTATTTAATCACACTTATATACTTTGTTCATTTAAACTTTGTTTAGTTTAAAGTTCAGTAAAGTTTGTTTAGGCCTTGAATATTTTAACAACACCTTTGGGCTTTGTTTTAGTTACATTTTAAGCGTTACGATATTCTGGTTCCATTTTGAATTTCAATACCTTAAGAATAATGTTAAATATTATTCTAAATTACTAAGAAAGGAATTTTAAATAGTAAATGTGTGAAACATTAATAAAAACTACTGTATTCAGAATTTAAAAGAAATTAATTGCAGTAAATACAGTAATAGCGAAAAAATGTGCATAATAAAGTTTCGCGGAATAAGGAAACGCTCTTCTTGTACACTTTTTGGTTTCGGTTAAAATGTGAAGTAAAAAACATTTTTTACAAAAAAAAGCTGTAAGAGCTATGACTAAGTCTCATGGGAAAATACATTGCAGGCCTCTTTTTGTTAGTTTGAGTATTCTCACAGTAATCAATTTGTACTTGTATGAAGTGGTTAGGTATACGATAAGTAAACTTGATGAACTGCCCAAGAGACATGAAATTCATAAATATAATACAAGAAATAGAAGGGAAATAAACTTGAGATACTATAGGCTGAAGAAATCATCAAACTGTCATTTGTCGGTGGGTTTAAAAGTAGGGCTATACAACAAGATTAGTAATAACCTTGATGCTACCCCAAGTAAAAAATGTTTAAGAAGGTATTATGCTTGGCTTGTCGAGAACCCCTTTTATTCATTACAGGAATTTTATACACTTAAGAATGATATGATAAATTTTTAACCTATTTTTGTTATGTGTAAGTAATAGTGTATGTGTGTAGAGATTTTTAATGTTTAGAAACATGAGGTTAAATTAAAATTTCAATGTTGACTATGTCTATTGTACTAAATGTATCGAATGGCAAATAAATTATTATTATTATTATTTAAAAAACTGTATGGATATCGTGGAGTAGAACAAAATGGTGATGCAGAGAGTCGCAGACTTCACACAAAACAAATACAATAACATTTGTTAAATGGTAGAATAGTAGACAAAACAAAATATAAACTACTGATAAGCATTAATAATTTTGATTCTATTACCGGTAACACGATATTGGTTACTGTTACATGGCTGTATTACCGGTAACACGATATTGGTTACCTGTATTTGGTTCTATTACCGGTAACACGATATTGGTTACTGTTACATGGCTGTATTTACCGGCAACACGATATTGGTTACCTGTATTTGGTTCTATTACCGGCAACATGATATTGGTTACTGCTACATGGCTGTATTACCGGTAACACGATATTGGTTACCTGTATTTGGTTCTATTACCGGTAACACGATATTGGTTACTGTTACATGGCTGTATTACCGGTAACACGATATTGGTTACCTGTATTTGGTTCTATTACCGGTAACACGATATTGGTTACTGTTACATGGCTGTATTACCGGTAACACGATATTGGTTACCTGTATTTTGGTTCTATTACCGGCAACATGATATTGGTTACTGCTACATGGCTGTATTACCGGTAACACGATATTGGTTACCTGTATTTGGTTCTATTACCGGTAACACGATATTGGTTACTGTTACATGGCTGTATTACCGGTAACACGATATTGGTTACCTGTATTTGGTTCTATTACCGGCAACATGATATTGGTTACTGCTACATGGCTGTATTACCGGTAACACGATATTGGTTACCTGTATTTGGTTCTATTACCGGTAACACGATATTGGTTACTGTTACATGGCTGTATTACCGGTAACACGATATTGGTTACCTGTATTTGGTTCTATTACCGGTAACACGATATTGGTTACTGTTACATGGCTGTATTACCGGTAACACGATATTGGTTACCTGTATTTGGTTCTATTACCGGCAACATGATATTGGTTACTGTTACATGGCTGTATTACCGGTAACACGATATTGGTTACCTGTATTTGGTTCTATTACCGGTAACATGATATTGGTTACTGTTACATGGCTGTATTACCGGTAACACGATATTGGTTACCTGTATTTGGTTCTATTACCGGCAACATGATATTGGTTACTGTTACATGGCTGTATTACCGGTAACACGATATTGGTTACCTGTATTTGGTTCTATTACCGGTAACACGATATTGGTTACTGTTACATGGCTGTATTTACCGGCAACACGATATTGGTTACCTGTATTTGGTTCTATTACCGGCAACATGATATTGGTTACTGCTACATGGCTGTATTACCGGTAACACGATATTGGTTACCTGTATTTGGTTCTATTACCGGCAACACGATATTGGTTACTGTTACATGGCTGTATTACCGGTAACACGATATTGGTTACCTGTATTTGGTTCTATTACCGGGCACACGATAATGGTGACTGTTACATGGCTTTATTACCGGTAACACGATATTGGTTACCTGTATTTGGTTCTATTACCGGCAACACGATATTGGTTACTGTTACATGGCTGTATTACCAGTAACACGATATTGGTTACCTGTATTTGGTTCTATTACCGGCAACACGATATTGGTTACTTTTACATGGCTGTATTATCGGTAACACGATATTGGTTACCTGTATTTGGTTCTTATACCGGGCACACGATATTGGTTACTGTTACATTGCTGTATTACCGGTAACACGATATTGGTTACCTGTATTTGGTTCTATTACCGGCAACACGATATTGGTTACTGTTACATGGCTGTATTACCGGTAACACGATATTGGTTACCTGTATTTGGTTCTATTACCGCTAACACGATATTGGTTACTGTTACATGGCTGTATTACCGGTAACACGATATTGGTTACCTGTACTGTATTTGGTTCTATTACCGGCAACACGATATTGGTTACTGTTACATGGCTGTATTACCGGTAACACGATATTGGTTACCTGTACTGTATTTGGTTCTATTACCGGCAACACGATATTGGTTACTGTTACATGGCTGTATTACCGGCAACACGATATTGGTTACTGTTACATGGCTGTATTACCGGTAACACGATATTGGTTACCTGTACTGTATTTGGTTCTATTACCGACAACACGATATTGGTTACTGTTACATGGCTGTATTACCGGTAACACGATATTGGTTACTGTTACATGGCTGTATTACCGGTAACACGATATTGGTTACCTGTACTGTATTTGGTTCTATTACCGGCAACACGATATTGGTTACTGTTACATGGCTGTATTACCGGCAACACGATATTGGTTACTGTTACATGGCTGTATTACCGGTAACACGATATTGGTTACCTGTACTGTATTTGGTTCTATTACCGGTAACACGATATTGGTTACTGTTACATGGCTGTATTACCGGTAACACGATATTGGTTACCTGTACTGTATTTGGTTCTATTACCGGCAACACGATATTGGTTACTGTTACATGGCTGTATTACCGGTAACACGATATTGGTTACCTATATTTGGTTCTATTACCGGGCACACGATATTGGTTACTGTTACATGGCTGTATTACCGGTAACACGATATTGGTTACCTGTATTTGGTTCTATTACGGGCAACACGATATTGGTTACTTTTACATGGCTGTATTATCGGTAACACGATATTGGTTACCTGTATTTGGTTCTTATACCGGGCACACGATATTGGTTACTGTTACATGGCTGTATTACCGGTAACACGATATTGGTTACCTGTATTTGGTTCTATTACCGGCAACACGATATTGGTTACTGTTACATGGCTGTATTACCGGTAACACGATATTGGTTACCTGTATTTGGTTCTATTACCGGGCACACGATAATGGTTACTGTTACATGGCTTTATTACCGGTAACACGATATTGGTTACCTGTATTTGGTTCTATTACCGGCAACACGATATTGGTTACTGTTACATGGCTGTATTACCGGTAACATAATATTGGTTACCTGTATTTGGTTCTATTACCGGTAACACGATATTGGTTACTGTTACATGGCTGTATTACCGGTAACACGATATTGGTTACTGTTACATGGCTGTATTACCGGTAACACGATATTGGTTACCTGTACATGGTTGTATTACCGGTCACACGCTATTGGTTACCTGTACATGGTTGTATTACCGGTCACACGCTATAGGTTACCTGTACATGGTTGTATTACCGGTCACACGCTATTGGTTACCTGTACATGGTTATATTACCGGTCACACGATATTGGTTATCTGTATATGGTTGTATTACCGGTCACACACTATCGGTTACCTGTACATTGTTCTATGTTTGGTATCACTCAAATCCGGAGTGATCCATTTTTCCTTGTAAACGGGTACAATCTCGTCTTATAAGGGATGACCCATAAGGTTCTTGCGACACCACCCCTCTATTAAGTGACAGAGCTCTTTTCATGAGATCTACCACTGTATTCCCAAACCTCCTTTGGATAAGCACAACCACATCAGCCGCATATCTTCGGGTGTCATAACCCTCTAATGAGGGAAGGTTCAGAAGTATGTCTACCAGACACCACAGAAGGGGAGAGAGAACTCCCCCCCCCTGTATACAACCTCTGGTGAGCTCAACCTCCAGTTCCTCTCCCAGTATTTTAGCTACAATTGTCTTCCCATTCAACATGTCCCCCAACCACTCGCACACGGTTATATTAATCCCGTGATATGATAGGGCCCAGACCATTGAATCATGTAAGGAATTGTCAAAAGCTCCCTCAATCTTAAGAAAGACACTGAGGGCATATTCACGGTTTCTGAGAGTCTCTTTCAGTCTCTCAGTTTGAACTAGACTATGAAATGCACTCTACACCCTTTACCTCACTGGTACTCAAGTCGACTTATATACAAAGGGATCACGGCGAGTACATGTTTCTCTATCACTTTATCTAGTGTCTTCAGTATAAAGGAGGTTAAACTGATCAATCTATAAGCCTTAGCCTCAGCATAAGAGATGAGTACCAACAGATATACGCTGAATAAAAACTTGTGCCAAACATAGTTTTCATTTAGGATTAATGAACATTTGAAAGTATCGAATATCAATGTTTCCATGAGGGAAATAGCAATAGGTAGAATAGCTTTACTGGAAAATTTTCTAACAAAGGAATAGTTACAGTAAACATACATTAGATGCAAAGAGAAGCTCGTCACACAAAGTTGATCATATATATATATATATACAATGAATTAAAAATGGTGCCAAATGTCGTTTAGGGTTCTAGAACATTTTCACACTCTCGTTAGAAACATCATGATGAATAGGAATAGTTGGAAAGTCCATACTAAAAGGAATTAATAATATCTACAGGGAACATACATAAGCTGCGAAGAGAAAGTTGTCCTACAAAAGTGATAGTCAATATACTGACGCAAGCCTACATGGACCCGTAATGCATTTAATAACAATATAACAATGCAGTTGTTATCTTTTTATTTATTTTATTTTAATTTAATCTATTTAATTTGTTTTGAATTAATTTGCATTTATGAATTTACTTTTAAACTTAATCTTTATTAGCCACACTTATTTTGCGCTAATCTATTTCTGACAATTAATTTTATTTGATTTCTATCGAAATCTTACCAAAACTAGGATGGTTGAATTAAATTAATTCCACAAAACAACTTATACTTTTTAACCATCTTCTGGATTTATTCTCGTCTAGTTATTTATATAACAAGAATCACATTCAATTAAATATTCATATCAATCTTAAGACTACTCATTCTTTCACACACTTTCATTCTTTAAAACTAATTTATGCTAATACACAATATTTAATTGTTGACAATTTTAAAATCTTAATTTATTATTCAATTTACATAAAAACTCTACGAATATCTCTACAGATTTTGTCTTAATGTTCTTATTAATTTATAGCAAATCTATTACAAAACAATTTTCTTTAATTTAATTATATTATTTTCAAATTACTTTTATTTTGCCGGCTAGCTCAATTACTTCTCTTAATTTAATTTATAAAGAACTTTACTCTTAATCTCGGGCATGGGAACTTTTATGACTCATCAAAGTGAAATACTAGATTCTAAATGATTATTAATTATAAATTTTGGTACTTATCAACAGTTACGCCTCGTCCTCTTTTGGCACTTGTACACAAACACAATCACCCACTGCTTTTATTTATTTAATTTCTCTTTCTTCACTAACGACGCACTAAACACATGTATATCCTTATCCTGGGAGGTCGGATGTTGCAATCCTGGTTCCTTGACGAATGGTGAATCCCTTGTATTACTTCCGCTAAACGCTGCTTGGTCTCCTAACTCGTTCTCAATTTAACTCTTAATTCGACGCGATGATTCTCTCCTCTTCCTTTACAACTTTAATACTCCTTGACTTTAATTATTATTACAAAAAACTACTAAATTTTGTGGCAACTCTGCCTTTAAGTTATTCGACGACTTTGAATTAAACCCTCAGGTTCTCAGTTTAAGACTCTTAACCTCCTTACTCTGATTCCCAGCTGTAGGCCAAGACCTACACACTCTCACCCCCAGTTTTAGACTGACTCTTCTTACCGTTGGATCTTGCCTCCCCCGATTTCCAAGTTCCGCGTCTTCCTCGCCTATTGGTCTATATCTATTTTTTGAAACTCAGGTCTCTTCTGATTGGACATCCAAACTTTCTAGAAACGTTATATTTTTTTAACGTACGTTGACTTCGCCCCTCGGAGATACCGTTAGGTATTTACTTTCTCATTTTTTCTAGGTTCCCTGTTTATGACATGCAGCTGCTTCGAGTAGCAAACTCCGTTATGTTTTTACTTTTACCGTGCCTTTTTTTATGTATGTCGGCGAACTTTCTTCCCTCAAAGAAAACAGAATGTTTTCTTTCCTTGTATTTGTCACGTTCTTCAATTTAGTACCGTTATCTCCCCAACTTAACTTTGCAGCTGCTATTGTCGGTATAGTTTGCTTGGTAACATGTGTTTTGTCCCAATTTACTTATTCTTACAATTATTTATTAATATTAACCTTTTTATCGATTATTATTATTTTAATACTTTATACTAGACATTAATTAATTATTTATCAATTGTTGATCCTTTGAGATCGTTATAACAGTTATACAATTTACTCAAGTTAAATTAGACTTTAAATAGTTTAACAACACGTCAGGCTTCTCAACTTTAGTTCACTAGGATTGTAATCTCATAAGAATAATATGAACTTATATTACTTTTTTAGTAATTATTACAAAATTATAATCTTTGCAGCATTTTAAAGAACACAGATTTTTTTTGGTATCAGTTCTTCGAAATCCATTAAACATTGTCTGTAAACTTACTTATGTTTTTCATCATCACCTTATGAAAGAAAAGAAGAAAATAAAATAAAATAATACCTAACCCTCGAATACTCTAATAGTGTCAGTATCGAAGGAGAAAGAGAGAGACCTGATAGGAAAGATGAAAGAGAGGATCATCATGATCCAAGACGATATGAAAAAAAGGTGTAGATCCAGTTTTGGATACACACCTTTTATGATTTGAAAATTAAAAATCATGTTAAACACGAAAACATTATTCATAGATTATCATTCAAAGTGCATCATATGTCAGATAAAATTATCAACTCCTGCTTCTTTACAGCTAAACAGCACCAATGTGTTTCTTTGTAGGGGGGGGTCTTGTTTACATTTTGACCTTCACGTATTGATGGACAGAAGAGGTCATTTTAATTATCCTCAGTAATCAACAAATGACCCCGTCATTCGAATCATCATTTGTGAATTACGTCACGTGTTCTCTGGATCTTGGATTTAGTTGGGTTATGACGTACTCCCAACATCCTCCCAATAGTCAGTACTGTTTCTCGCCTACAGACATTGTAATTTGTTATCTATTTCAATCCCTATTTGAATTTAAAACATGTCTTTATAAATTCAACGAGAAAATACTGATTGGAACTCTATTATTGCATTTATGTAGACAGATTAATATAGAACACACTATGATGAAGATTAAGCAAAGAATGACGTTGAATCCCTAATATTCCCTTTCATGTAATATAATAAAATTTCGTTATTTTGTTATTATTTAAAAAAAGTTATAACAAATTGTTATATGTATAGTTTCATCTATTTTTAAATTTTTTATTGTTTATGTCTATTATAATATTTCTTGAACATGCCTAAAAATATGCAAATAGTCTACTGTTTGTTTAATTACTTTTATTATATCATTATTTTTAAAAAATATATACAATGTAATGTTATATGTATATTTTTTGACTTCTTTTTTAACTATATCTATGTTTTAAATAACTGCTTTAAGAGTATACTTAGTTTACATATAAATATTGTTGGTTTAATTGGTTTTATTGTATTTTTAGAAATAAAATTAATTTTTATTTAAAGCTGCAAACTCTTAACAAATTTATATATTAATTAAAACGTTAAAAAAAGAAAATTATTTACAATAATTAATGTATTACACCTCCTAGAGAATTAAGTGAACGATGAATGTAGACCGACACATGAAACGCGAACCAGACTATTAGCAACATTAGGGTCAGTATGTTATTTGACTTTTTGTAAGCGTTGCGGATCATTGGAAAAATAAGATCCAGTTCTTTCAGGTCACCTCGTGACTCGTTCATTATGAACGAATCGTTTGTGGTCCGCCATCACTACAGCATTATCCACGATAGGTTGTGGTTGTGTGCTTGTATGAAGAATTGAAATGTTCAACTGAACAGCGTGTTCTTGTTTTGAAGTCTTGAGAAATTTATATTATTCTTTAGTAAACATCAGGCTTGAGTATGGTTGTTGTGTTGGGGAGGACTTACTAATCTCAAACCTATAATGGGTATGAAAAAGGATATATTTGGTTCATATGTCACAGAACTCAAAATGAACATACTAAGAACTACTTTTAGAACATCTTTATGTTTTAAAAGTTTTAAAAGTATTTTATATACGTAATGAAAATAAACAAAAAATCTACAACCTTGAGATAATGAACATTGGGCATGGTATACAACATTCAGTTCCTAAATCTTATAAAACTTATTTCGTGAAATTGTATTATTGGTTTGTTATTCTGAAAATATTTCATAACACTCAGGATTATTACAAACTTGTAAACAATTTCTATATTTTTCAAATTGTGTACAGGGGCATAGTGTAATGTTTTGCTTTGGCAGTGCGTTATTATAAAAAAATTGATTACCATAACACAATATTAAAAATAATATCAGATAAATCAATAATTACCTACTACAATAACAAAGTCAGAATGTGAGGTTATGTTGTGCTATATTGTGCTGTTAAAGATAAAGCTATTAAAGTTTTTTTATTATTTTTTTATGGTAGATACTGAAGGGAAACTCATTTTAGGACTTAATGCACGTAAAAAATTACATTAAATTAAAAGAGTTGACACTATGAGATATTATATAAATTAAAAAGATTTTGTTCGAGAAAATAAGTATTTATTCACAGATGTAGGTAAATTTTTTTAAGTATAGGCCTATAATTTGTATTAGTAAAATTGTGTACCAGTTGTATATCCTAATAGACTCGTTAAGAGATAGGTTAAAAAGAGAAATAAAATAAACGGTAAATAAAGATCTCATTGCCAAGGTAGACGAACTGAGTGGAGATATAATAAAAAATATATGAGTGGTGAATATAGTGAGAAAAATAATGGAAAATTGAGAGTCTGGACCCTTGTCACTTAAATAAATATATTTGTACAGAGCAATATCCAGTTCCTACAATTGAGAAAATACCTTGAAAACTAAGAGATAAAAAAAGTTTAGTGTAATAGGTATGAGGGAGGGTTTTCACTGAATTAGACAAAGAAAGTAGTAAACTTTGTACGTTTATTACGCCCTTTGAGAAATACCGCTTTGAAAGGTTATCTTTTGGATTATGTTTTTAAAACCTGGCGTTTTTAAAAAAATGTTTACAGATTTAGAAATCTAAAACTATACTAAATTCCTTCCTCCAATGACTGTTGACTGATAGTCTATTTCGATGGCTATATAATAGCAGGAAAAGACAGACAAGAACAAGATATATTAATAAAATGTTTTTAGATATAGTTTAGTTAACAATGTAAAGTTTAATCCAGATAAGTTACAAAATAAATATCAGAAGTTAATTATTAAGGTTAAAAGCTGACCAAGAACAATTAAATCTGTTGTAGATTTAGAACCACATAAAAGTAAAAAAAATCCATTAAGAGTATTGGGAATCGTAAGTTAATAATTACCTCTCAAAATATCTTGTAATCATAAGAAATGTATTTGAAAAATATAGTGAGTTTGTCTGGACTGAAAATTTAATTTCTTTTCTCAAACGTATAAAATCTTACAACGCTGTGTATTTTGATCCATTGAAAGAAATAACAATACAAACTGATGCCAATCAGTCGGGTTTAGATGGGTGTCTTTTACAAGAAGGAAAACCAATTAGCTCAACAAGTTTAACTGATAACGTTATCAGATATTCTCAGATTGAGAAAGAAAAGCTTGCCATTTGTTTTTGGTTTCAACAATTTTCATCAATATGCCGTAAAGTCCATAGATATCACAAACTCTTGTTGGCAATTTAAAAAAATCAATAAAGTAACTTCAAGAAAACAGCGATGAAATTGAAACTATAGACCTAAGGTGTGATTTTTGTATTGAGTAAATACCAGAAAAAGAAATGTATATATCTTATATTAAACAAAGTTAAGGATGATCAGGAAGGTTAGACATTGTACATACGTTAACCTGTTTCTAATGATTGTTTAAACTTAAAAATGAGACTGCTAAAGATGAAACATTGCAGTTTGTTATTCGCAAATAAATGAGAACTAGATTACGTATAAATCTAAATTACATCCACCTTATTATAAGTTAAGGGATGATTTGTATTTCAAACTACAGTGTGGCCAGTATCAGATGGCGTGTATCGGATTAGTAGACCCTTCGCTCTCTCACGCCCAGGGACCGCCGCCGCGCAATGGGTTGGAGAGCTGTCTGTCACTCACAGCAAGACGCTTAGTATGCTACTAAAATTTTTTACAAATCTTAGAATTGTTTTATTCCTATTTCAATATCGGCATGTACATGCAATTACAAGAAAAATAAGTCCAAACTCGACCATATTACTGCAAAGTATGCAATAATTAATTCCTAGCAACACGCCTAATTTTTTTTCCAAAAAAGTGGTTTTATCTGATATGTATTTTGTCTTGTGTTAGATTTAGTTTTTGCAGCTTATGCAGATTGCTTAGGAAATTAAGTTTACCTTTGTGCAGGGCCCAACTCTACAGCAGAGCGCTTCATGGTTCAGAGAATCCTTATAACTTTGAGTGCTCAGTCCTACTTTTAGGTTTGAGTTATTTTTTCTTAGATTATAGATTTAGTTTTAGTTTCCAACAAGCCCCTATGCTACTAGCCTATGTTAGTGTTTTCTCTTTTATGTTCTAGTTTCACACTTGATAATGAGAGTTGATTTATACCTCGAAACGTCGTGTATTAGTTTTCACTTATATAAATAATGGCAAATGTCCGATTAAACCATATTAACAATATGAATAATCCAACATTATCAAAAAACTTTAAAACTATAAAAATAATTTTGTTCTAATTTTGATCAGAAGATTATTTCACTGAGTTAGAGTTTTCAAGTTTGTATTATTGTTTGCTAATTCAAAAAAAGGGAGATGTAAGATAATACACAATATGGCAACATTCTGTACGGGTGACGTCAGCATGTTGATTATCTTATAGGTGATGTGATTTTCTATAGTCTAATAAATAATGTTACTATATTTAGAGCAACTTTGTTTTATTAAACAACAAAAATGAAATAGTAGTGTTATGTATCTAGTTTATTTTCCTATTATTTGAATTCATTGAAATGTAATAATTAGTCTATTGTCTATTCTTATATTTATATTATTTGAGTATTTCATGTTTAATTTTCAATAGCCCTTTTTAAACACGAATTCAGTATAAAAGGGGGGAAATTATTGAAGGTAAGCCTAAAAACAGGCTAAATGAGGATGTACATCTTCTTTTAGAGAGTTTGTATTTTTTGTTTTTTTAACAGAGAGTTCTAATTTATATTAAGTTTTTTTCTTCTTTATAGTTGTGTGTTGTAAAGAATAAAAAGTTTGCAATTTAGATTAACTGACCATGCTGCACATGTATTTACAAGAATTTAGGTGGTAAATTTATAATATGGTCCAAATTATATTTAAAAAGTCGACTATCAAATTGGAACCAACCGGGGTTGATTTTAGTATTGCTTAGAAGAGATGTCTCAAGAGACTTCTTCCTTTGTTTTGTCTGTCTGTGAGGTAGTGTGCCGAGGTGACGACATAGGAGGCACAGATAAACAGACCCACAGATTAAGTAAGTTTTTTGTAAATTCCCACCAATTGAGTCATTAACCTTAAACTAACTAATACAAGTGACTCGTCCATTTAAATAGTTTCATATTGTTTTCTAACAGTGCTATATTATTCTAAATACATCTTCTTCCTTTGTTTTGTATCCAAAAAGATATAACAAATATACAGTCAGGATTCGATATTGAAAAAATATTAAACCGAGTTTCAATACATAGTTTGACAAAAATAATATTACTATTTCCACTTCAAAATTAATATCAACAACGGAAGTTGATTAAAGAGACACGCAAGTAAAAAACGTGATCGTCGGAATCTCTCTCTCTCTCTCTCTCTCTCTCTCTCTCTCTCTCTCTCTCCCTCTCTCCCTCTCTCTCTCTCTCCCTCTCTCTCCCTCTCTCTCTTGCTTTTGTCTCGATGTAGACTGTAAACGAAAGTTTATAGTTGCGCAATCCACCACCAACCAACAAAATATTTAGCGCTGCTTCACGGTTAATACGTATGGCCCCAGAGTTACTTAGTTGAGGTCTTCATCTAAATTATGTCTATTATTTATTTTATGATGTAATTTCTCCAGTTTTGCTATTTAGAACTGTGGGGACGTGTGTATGGCCCCACAGCACGGCCAGTTGCACACACATGGCCCAATAAATATAGGAATCCACACACACACACGCGCACACGCACGCACACACAAACACGCGCGCGCATACACACACACACACACACACACACACACACACACACACACACACACACACACACACACACACATCGATCAATGAGAACGAAAATAAAATTATTTTATAATGGCAATTGCACCATTAAATAATAACATTTCTTAAAAAAAACAAGTTAAAGTGAAACGTAAAAATAAAAAGCTGTACATTTGATTTGACTTTTAGGAACAAATTATCGTAAGACAAAAGTAGAACAATGTTTCACCACAAACTATTATATTACCTGCATTGAGCGAATTCCGGACTGCGGGTTTACTCATCTGGCCGGAGCCACGAATTTCGTCATGTGGACCTATGATAAATAGCTACAAATATCATTTCTGAGCTATTTTTCACAGCCACTAGGGTATGCTAGCTTGTGGTATTTTTGTACGAACCTTTTCTAATATAATTAGAAATTACTTTATTATTTCAAATGGACCAATTATGTCTGTATAATAAATTATTACTTTAATATTACTCAAACTAATCATAATTAGTTAACTAATCATAATCATAAGGTTAAACAAGCGTAAGGAGTTGTTAATACATTCAAACCCTAACTTTACTTGAGTAAAGTGTATAACTGTGATTAAATGCATTACAACATGGTGCTTGTAAACAGATCCAATAATGCTTTGTACACAATATCCAACAAGTCCGCCAACGCTATTTGTACGCTTGCTTTAGTATATTGATAATCACTTTTGTACAACCTTCTCTTTGCACCTTCCTGTCTTTTTTTATTATGAACATTCTAGGTATTCCTATTTATAAATGAGAGTATGAAAATGTTCTAGAACCTAAAGAGAAATTTGACACTATTTTTGATTCAATCTAGGCCTACTGTAAATGTATGCGAGTTTGTAAACATCATAGATATCACAATTTCTAGTTGGTATTGAATGAAGTATGCGACTATCAATGTCAGATTCCTGTTTTTTCTCTCAATTTCCATAAAGACAGTTTTTTGTGAATTTTTACATTAGATTAAAATTTCTCTAAACAATCATATAGTATCATAACATTAGGGACTGCATAACGTATCAAGAACTCTCAATATGAACTTTTAGACGCCCTAACCTAACCTAACATAACCTAATCTAACCTAACCTAACTTTCCTTCCAACATAGTTTTATTACGCGTGTGAATTATTAAATTTATTCCGTTAATTTTATTGGATATAATTTCTTTTAACGATAGTTAAATTCCAGATAGAGTAATTTTCATACATTGGTCATGTATTGATTATTAAAGACAAAAAATTGCAAACTTATCGGAAGGCAATCTAGGCGTTACTAAAACTAAAGCAATCATCGCTGTAAAAAATTATAGATATATTTTTAAATGGATACACTGTAAGAAAGTATAGATACCTACTCGAATGCTGGCACTTGAGCTTACCCTTTCGCGAGTGTGAAGAAAAAAACATTTCCCAACGCCGCTTTCTAATGGTTGTGTCGCGATTACGAACACCTCAATATCATACGTCGCTCATTCACTGTCTGTCCAGACTGCGAACAAATATTTGGAATGTCACGTGTAACCTAACCTAACCTAAGTCAGATCATTCTGTTAATATAAAAGCGGCTACGTATTATACAAGCAGAAAGACAACAATTGTGCCGTGTGACTGACTACTCAAGCCCCGGAGATTACCTTGCTTATCAGGAACTTACCGGAATGTGTTCGCAAACTGGACTCCTCCACAGATTCCACACCCCACACCCAACAAAATAAACAGACATGTTCGCAATCTGCACTGTTCGCAATCTGGACTGTTCGCAATCTGGAGGACACCTTTCTAATGTGACTCATCCTTTCAAGGAAAAATACCTGACCATTTTTTAAATTAGATCGATTCTAAGTTTTATTAACATGTCAAGGTAATTATAATATCTTAAAAAAGACCTCAGATGTATTAGTTGAAAAGCATACAATAGGAATATGGAACTGGTTTATCTACCCGCCGGTAGTACTGATGTTTTTAGTCAGGCTAGTAGCGGTTTGTTAACGGTAGCCCAAGTGCTAACATTCGTGCCGAGATCTATATAATTGTACAGGTTTCATCTGAGCTGTGAGCTGCGCGTGGAGGGGAGGTACAAGTTTGTAGTTCGAGGCCGCGTGGGGACAGAAGCATTGTAGGGGAACCAGTCGGCGCCGACTACTGTCCACGATCTAGCCGTCTTGCAGACATCGTTGTTAGTACCAACACCCGACACAGACTGAGGCGGCCGCTTCCCCCACCACCTCACCGACGCCTAGACCCACTGCGCACCCAAACTCTACAGCTCAGATGAAACCTGTCCATTTATACTATACTTTAAGGGGTGCAGAGGTAATTTTTCAGTAACGTTTATCGGTTTTAATCCATGAGAGCACGCATAAATTAAAAGCGGTAGCAAGCAAGTGAGCGCACAGCTCACATATGTACTTACACATAAAAACGATACTTTTATTCACTTTAGACCAAATGAATAAAGTTAAATATTAATTTAAATGCCATTTTGTTACAAAATAAAAAAATATTTGGAACACGTAAGTCTATATTTATTATTACAAAATAGAGCTTTTATACGCAATAGCGGTTTTGACTCTACAACATGACCTTAAATACAACAAGCTTTGTTACACATAGAAAGTCAGATATATCCCCCAAAATATTCTTTACTTCATTGATAATGTTCTAATCTTCATAATTACTTTCACCAGAATCTTTTACCACAGTTCGACAAGTTGTGCAAATACAAACGGTTTGTTTCCCACAAATAGGCGCCGCACAGCACTTTGGTTTTCCTTTTTTTTATGCAGTGGAGGGGGTTTGGCCTATTTGTGTATAGCCAATGACTACATAAATACTATAAGACACGACATAGGATAGGGAAATAGTCTACGCTTTACGGGTGCTGTTCGTCACAAGTTTGACACACAGCTATCAGAAAGCGCTAGCAGCAGGTGCTTGATTGTACGCATCCCTCTTGGTTGAGACTGTACAACTGTTGACCTCTCTCTCACAAACCTTCTCACTTACTTCCGTCAGCATAGTCAGTGTTGTCAGTTCGTGCGCTGAGATAAGCGATTCTCGACCTTCCCTCGCATCTCTGGTCCCATATGTGACATCAGTGCGTTTTCTCTTACCCGCCTGAAACATTGTTTGACCGTAGAGCCACCTAGCGCCAGTCACATAAACTTCAGATTGGTCACATCAACGCCACCTAGCGGGTATTGGTCAACTCAAGAATAAGCGTAGAATATTTAACATGGCCATGTCGTGTCTTATAGTATTTAGTAGTCATTGGTATCGATCAAAGACTTAATTTCATATATAACCGAGAGTAGATTCAAGAAAACCACGCGAGTGAGCGGAGTGCTAACTTGCTGCATGTTCGTAGGAATTCATTCATTCTCTAATGCATAATTAATCAGGTTGTGGGTAATATTTTTGGATTTTCATAAACAGTAAATAACATTCCTTAGGTGATTTTGAACTGTTTAAAATCCGTAAATTTATAATTTACTAACAGTTACTGAAAAAAGTAATATCATATTTAAAATTATTCTTATGGAAGATCCAGGATGGAGCCGGCTCTTAAAGTCTAACTAAACTGAATCCTAACGTGTTGTGAAGGCCTAACTCGAGGAAAGTTTAAATAAGCAAAGTGTGTAAGTGTGATTAAATGCATTCTGACTGCTTATAGGCCCAAGTATGATTTGTACATAATATTCAACAAGTCCTCTTATGTCTGATTCATGTACGCTTGCGTCAGTATATTGACAATTCCTTTTGTACGACGACCTTGTCTTTGCAGCTTGTCTGTTTTGCTGTAATTCTTTGTTAGAGAATTTCAATAAAGACATTCTAGTTTTACAATTTCACCCACACTTACATTTGATATGATGAATTGTCCATCAATCCTACAACAAATTAAATTTGACAATTTTGAATCGCTGCGGTGATCGTGAAAACTCAATAAGTCACATTTACTCAGCTTTAATTTATATTTAATAAGTAGAATTTGTACGGATCATTAAAAGTTCTTTAAAGAGAAAAATACGACAGGAATATAAACTGTTTACAAACTAAGTTAAAACAAAACTGTAAATTAATTCCAGATATTAGATTTCTAACTGTATCACTTTCTATCACAGGGACAAAGTGCAGCACAAGGTTTCCCACTTTATAATACCTAGAAAATTGCTTACAATCTTGTTTCAGACATTACCTTTCAATTTTGACACTTGTAAATCACGGAAAATTTAGAAGGAACAGTTTATAGTTTGTATACATCTGTATATCATTAAAACTATTGACTATTTTAGCTCAATACTTGTTAATATACCTTTAGGTAATTTTTACAGTTATAAATATTTGTTCCCCACAAACGTTAGTTCGGATAGTTATGAACAAATTCCTTCCAATCACATCAGTTCGATAAATCATGGCAAGATCATGACTCTATGGACCAGTTTCGTCGTGGAGATTGTAAATCAAATTTGGTTTCCTAGCATATTCTAAGGAGAGGACACTTTGTAATCTTTTCCTGGGAACATCCTTCAGGCTGCGTTAATAATTTATCAACTTTAGTTTATAATAGGTAAACTAATAGGTTTTGTTATAGTTTGATTGGTGTAGGTCGTGTATCACTGAAGAGGACGACCTTGTCGTTGAAACACGTCTGATACTTAGGCGTATTTTTTGTGAGAATTGTGATCTGTGTGTTTGTTATACTGTATAATAGGTAAGAAAGAAAATCAGATTTTTCAGTGATTGCAAACGATCACTGCATAACTAAGTGCTTGTTGCGCCCAGGGTGACTAGACGTCCGGCTTTAGGAGGACATGTCCTTCTTTATCACGATTGTCCTTCTGTCCTCCCGGCTTTTGAAATTAAGTAAAATGTCCGAAAACCAGCAGTAATAATAATAAAAAGAATAACATGAAAGATATTGTCATTCCTTCTTGTGATAAAGAATTCTGCAGCAGCGGCGTCTTGTCGCTCGTCTCTATATTTCTGCGCCTGCGCTTCGTACCGTACCCACACACCTGCACTGCACGGTGCCTCCCTCCAGTCCAGTCCTTCCAAAGTTAAAAAAAAAGTTTTTTGTTATTTTTAAGGTATAAATTAGTATAATATTTAAGCAGTGTTAAATTTTCTTTTCATTCGTTATAAGAATACTAATAAATATGTATTTCTACACAATAAACATGTATTTTTAATACATTTTGTATGAAAATACTATAAATAAAAGTTTCGTTAAAATGTATAAAGTGTATTTAACATTGCCCTCTTTTTTGTATAAATATCCTTTTTTTTTAGGCCAAGAGCCCTCCTTCTAAAGGTTTCCCTCTCGTCACCCTGGTTGCTCCTGTATGTGTAACGCCCATTAATGTTCGAGCCCTGAACAAATAATCATGTGTCTTTACATACATTTAATACTCACATTAACATTATGGTTCTATGGATATGGATGGTAAAGTTTTACATATCATGCTTTTTAGATATGAAATCACAATTTTTACCCCAATCCACGATTTTAAATATTTTGTGTTATATAGTTTTTATTTTCAGAATAGTGATTATTTTTGTCCCGAATTATAAAACGCTGTTGACAGCTACGATGCTTAAAAGAGCAGAGTAATTAATTAATTTACAATCACAATAGCATATCAAGCACAATAGCCTTTGCTTTGCTTGGAAAATGGTTAATTCATCAGAAGTGTAGATTATCTTAATATGGATTGATTTAGGTTATGTGAGTAACATACACAATGTTAATTTATTCACTTTGCTACTTTATGTATGTATCAAAATTGACTTAAACGGAAATGTATAATAAATATTGTTTTCTCAAAAGATTTTTCTTTGGAAAATGTAATTACTTATTGTAAAAATGAACATATATTATGTATTCTACATGAAGTAATAATGACAACATTTTTCATTGTTGGATACAAAAGGTCTTTACTCCCCTCCTCCTAAAAATATACATTCCTTTATAGAAAAAAATGCCCTACAATGTATAGGTTAAATTCTACATCCTCGGGTCTATATTTATTTTTTATGTTTATGTTATTTTAATGAGGATTTCAGTAGATTTTAAAAAATTTAAAAAGTGAATTCTTACAATTATTAAGAACTATGATGAAAATATAACCTATATAAAAATAAAACCAACTTAAGTAAACTATTTCTGATTCAAATCTATTGTATTTAATTTTTAAAAAATAATAATACGAAAGTAATTGAACTAATGTTAGTCTCAAGACATAGGAAGACAAGTCCTTCTAGAATCAAAACTTTGACTCTGACGGACTCAAACATCTACAGTTTATTTGAGAGGGGCGCTAAGACATTTGATTTTTGAAATGGCGCTACCAACCTATCGCACTATTATCACGTCAATACGGAAACTACAATCTCAAACTGCTTGAGATATTAATGTCTTACCCAGGGGCGGATTTATAGGGTCACACAAGTCGTAATCATGATTGACCCGGTATTCCACAATTTCCAGAAGGTTTTCGACTGTGAAAAGGAAAGTAAAACCATGAAAAAAAAAGACGAATGCCGCAAACACACACACACACACACACACACACGCACGCACGCACACACTGCAACGCACCCCCCGGTAAGGGAGCACAGTTGGTACTCTCCTATACAGACGGGGACACTTGCAAGACCCTACCTGGGACTCTCAAATATTACTTTCGACGAGGTAGAAAATGCTTCTCCTAATGCCTACCTTTTAAAGTCCCTGATAAGGCTCTTAATTTTATGTTACACACAAGATCAATTTAATTTTATCAAACTTATGCTACATATGAAAATTTTTTATATATTTTATAAATTCACTTCTTAATCTATCTTACCTTTTTGAAACTTCAGACTCTTTCTCAAAGGGTGTGCCCTTTGGAGCTAATCAATTCATTAAACCAAAATTTGCTCTTTTTTATTAATTTTACTTTTTACTGGTGAGCACTTACTTCTTCTTCTTTTTGACTTTAAGAGTTTATTTGTATAGGATAGTTTCAATCAAAATATCAGACAATGAAATTTTACAAATTTATTGAAATTGGCACAATTTAATTTTTATTTCAGAAAACAATGGATTTATTAAAAATCTCTTACAACAGATTATGTCGCCTTTTCCTTCAATTTACATTAAAAGTTTCTCTTTCAAACAACTTGAAAATTCTCTATCCTAAATAATTCTAATATTAACTAAATCTAACAATATATATTCTTAATCTAACACATTTATTTATTGACCCTTTTATTTATATGGTTCCAATCTGTTACTTGATTTTATTGAAAATTTGACTCGAATTTATCTTATTTGATTTCTCTTTACTTTATTGTATTTAATATTGACTTTATTTCTGACTCTACTTTGATTTTAAAACGTTATTATTTAACTTTGTTAATTTTAGGAATTTTGGACTTTCCTCAAGTTTATTAAAAAATAAAATTTATTTATTAAAAAGCTTGATTTATGCAGTACCTTGTTTTTGTGAATTGCACAAGTCCGCTCGTCCTGATTCTGAGGATGGTTGTGGATCCTGAAGATTGTTCCTAGAGTTGTCTGCTGTTCTAGAATCTCCCAAAGTCCTGTTCCCGTTGAATCTGCTTCTTGCTGCTGATGACGACAATTTCTTGTAGGATATTTGCCGGAGTCCGTAGTTAAGATCTCTTCTAATAAGCTGTTGTAGGATGTAGCGTTGTCTTCTTCAAGGCCGATCCTGTCTGTTGGTATCGTTATTAACCCAGAGAAGTACTGAACACCTACAAATTATTTTTACGACGATTTCCTCTTCAGACTTAAGTAAAAGTGGGTGATCCTTCCTGGAGCTGGTACGAGACTGATGAATTAACTTCTTGCAAGTCAACTCGTCGAAGTTTGAGCTATACAGTATAGCCAACTTTTCTGATTTTTGTTCCTTTTTTATTTCGCGATTTATATAAGTTTTTATATTTTATTTTAACTATTTATGAACTCCTCTTGGCTTATCCTTACATTATTTGGCTATCTTCACTACTTTAGATTAATTATTTCTATTATTTTTAGTTATTTTAGTTTAATTGTTAGTTGTTAAATTTGGCTCGGGTTGGTAATCTTCCCCTTCCTTGCGGCGAGAGTCTCTCATGCGCGCGACCTTGAACACATGTCTGTTCCTGAAAATCTTGATTTTTGACTGTCGATTTCTTCATTTCTTCATATCTCCCGTTCGCTTCGTTCGATTTTCTTTTTGGTGATTTCATTTTGAAGCCCCTTTCTTCTTGATGATTTTCCATCTTCATTCGAAACGATACGACGTATATTTCTTCTTTTATGACGATTTGAAGATCTCGTGGTTTTTTCGGATTTACTTTTTTCATTTTTGGAAAATTTTGAATTCTTCTTTTTGGATGTTGTTCTTCTGATGCTGAAAGTCCCAAAACTGCTTCCCTCTTCTTCCTTGCTTCATGGGTTCACAAATTACGGTACATTCTGCATGTTTGGTTATTTATTGTTTTATTACTTTATTGTCTTTAATTAAATTTTGGTTTCGAGTCTTATTTATTATTAGTTTATCTTAGGGTTATGTACTGTTATTATTAGATTTTTGGTTTTATTTATTTTAGGAGAGTTTTGCGTTTTATTACGTTTTATTTTAGCTATAACTTTTTTATTATTTAATCTGAAAAGTTTATTCTCTTATTATTTATTACTAGGTTTTTCTAGCTCTACATGATGACATTAATTTTGTTTTAGTTTTCGAATTTTGAAATTATAACATTGGTTTATATGGGCTCTATTCATGTTAAAACCGGAACGTTGAACATTTCCTGTCCAAGCCCGTTGACCTTGGCTCTGTTCAGCCTTGCTATGCTTTTAACTTAATGTATATTTTGAATACTTTTCTTAACGTCTACAGTTTTTGTTCGATTTGATTGAAATTTTGGATTTTGGTGGTTTTACAAAATTGTTCCTTGCGAACGGTTCAATTACCGTTGCAACACACACACACACACACACACACACACACAACACCTCATACACTAACACACTAACAAACATGTTTTTTCCCACTAAAAGATAAACACATGAAGATGACAATAGTTCTACTGCAGCATCAAAAACTATTTATTAATGACTTACGTAATGATAGCTTCGAATTCGTCTACAACTATGAAACGATCAAACAACGGTGGTCATAGCAAAAGATAAGGAACAAGACAGAACTTTGTTGATGACAATATATACATTGTAGTTCATCTAAAAGGAAGAGAAAAGATCGAGTGGATATACTAAATACAATTTGTGGCAACCTGATAATTGAGCAGAGAAAGGAAAAGACAAACCAGGATGTATTCCACCTATTCAAGGACGTTTTACTAAAGAGGATACCATTCCGAAAAATACTTCAATATAATTTCCAAGGTATGCTTAAATGACGTAGGCATACGGAGCACTGTTTTGTAATTAACTGCAACACTTTTGGCGTTTGATCAATCTTAAGAAGTCCGAGATAAATCCTCATCTATAGCTGAACCGAAAAATTGGTACAAACTGGATGGTGATGTAATCGGGACAAATGTAGAAACAATTCTGAAAATTTTCTTTACTACATACCATTTTCTAATGCAAGTGGTGAAAGATGTGGCCTTAAACGAGTTAAAATCTATTTATGATCAACACATGAATAATTCTTTATGATAATAATTCTTAGAATTACTTTCAATATTGTATAAAGATGAGCTGGATAATGTCCATTAGCACTAAGTCAAAGACACATTTTTTTAAATATGAAAGCCAAAATGATAATTATATTGTGTTTTCTTTGTCACAATGTTATAAAATCAGTTTCAAATGAATCAGGAATATTATACTCACCCTGTATGCTGTTCCCCATCGTGTTTCTTTCTCCTCAGCTCATAAGTGTTCCTCAATAGGCATATAATAAATTTATTATTGAAAAACGTGGTAATTTATTATTTTCTTGCAAATACACATCTGATTATTATAAAAATCAGATAAAATTTTTGGAATCTTTTGTTACTGAAAATCTGGTTTGTGCTGTACTATTGGGAATATGAACGTTTACAAATGAGTCAGTTTTTATTTAAATCACTGATATTAAAAAAAGTTTTAAATAAGTGTAATCTGCTTCAGTAAATTTACCTGGGAGTGTTTAAAACATGAAAACATAACATGTATAATAAGATAGTCCCTCTACAACATTAATCATGTATTGGATCCAGCCGATTTTATATTTCTAGCACTTGAGCAGAGCTGATTGGTTTAATTACCCAAACAGTGGGCAATCAAATATTTTAAATCCATCAACATTGATACAAAACATGTACCAAATGAATTTTTTACAATTCGCTAATATATTGATACTAAACTTCAAATATTCAGCCTATTTTCAACAACACAACCTTTTTTTTATTATTGTATATATTTTTATATCACTTTAAACTATACTTCGTTAAGTTCAGGTTGGCGGGTGGACCCGGGACTACCTGAGGCCACCCATATAATCCCTCGCCGCGTCCGCCTGAGCTGTACCAATGACTACATAAATACTATAAGACAAGACATGGCCATGTTAAATATTCTACGCTTATTCTTGAGTTGTCCAATACCCTCTAGGTCGCTCTGCTAGAGAATCTGAAGTTGATGTGACTGGCGCTAGGTGGCTCTACGGTCAAACAATGTTTCAGGAGGGTAAGAGAAAACGCACTGATGCCACATATGGGACCAGAGATGCGAGGGAAGGTCGAGAATCGCTTATCTCAACGCACGAACTGACAACACTGACTATGCTGACGGAAGTAAGTGAGAAGGTTTGTGAGAGAGAGGTCAACAGTTGTACATTCTCAACCAAGTGGGATGCGTACAGTCAAGCACCTGCTGCTAGCGCTTTCTGATAGCTATGTGTCAAACTTGTGACGAACAGCACCCGTAAAGCGTAGACTATTTCCCTATCCTATGCCGTGTCTTATAGTATTTATGTAGTCATTGGCTGTACTCTGCCTAGGCGATGAGTCACCTACTGGCTGTGTTTATACAAAGGTACACTTTCTTAACAGAATAATAATTTAACATCTTTAAAAGTATATTTGAAATCTAATAAAAAAGTTATGAAAAATGATACTAAACTCGAGCTAGCTATTAGAACATTTAATACGAACTTTATTAAGAATTGTTTACATTGTGATTACGGCTTTTTATTTAGACAATTTAGAAGGCAAGTTTTAAGCTGTAAATATTTACCGTATATATTTACGATAATACATACAATTAATTTTATAATAGTTATATGTAGGCATGCATGCATTTAGATTATATTTTTCTTTTTTAAACTCACCAGATATGTCTTCGTTTACACATGATAACTTTTCTTTAGACTAATTTGAAGAATGGATCGATGCAACACACGCTGTTAAATTCTCTTGTGCACGGCTGGAGTTCCGGTTCCGGCCACATTATGTTATTGAGTCGGAAACACCTGTCACAACATAAAGCACTCTGGTTGATTAAAGAGGAACCTATATAAATATTGAATATATAATGAAACGGACAGCTCTAGTAATAATAATAATAATCATAGTTATAATGATATTAATAAGACTTTATAACAAACACTCTCCCTTCTTAGTGATTATATTTATTTAAACATTAATACTGGTATATACTAACGGCTAACAAAATCAATTTACAAGTAGATAAATAAATAAATAATTTTTGTAATGTTAAGTAATTATTTAGTATTAAAGTAAGGAAAAATAAATGGTAAAAAATCTGCGTTAACTTTCTCAAATACACATCCATAAAACCAAATACTAAATACTCTAACAAACAAAAAATTTGTCCTGCCATCGCCCTATGTAATAAGAGAGTAGTAATTTATCAAGAGCTTTAAAGACACTTTACAACACTTGAATTACATTACATACAACTTTTGTCCTACAACTGCAGTATACATTATAATTAGATTATACTGTATGAGTGGTATACAAAATATATTGTAAATAATATTGTATTGTTAAATAACAATAGAACAATAATGTATACTAAACTTCATAAAATTAAAATGCTCAGTTTAGAACAGAATTGACGAGGATGCGGGTAACATGGTTTTTTGTATTTGCAAGAACCGTGAGATGAGTTATTCAAAGTGATAAAAAAAGAGAAAGTTTGGAAAGGTCACTGGCAACGAGTATAATCTGAGCAGTTTTACAGTAATAATAATAATCACTTATGGTGTGAATATGAAGTAATAAGTGTAGCTAATACTAGAGCAATAGGAGCAGTAGGTAATCGTTCTAAGAATATCACCAAACAAATAATAATAAATATAATAAAAATGGCCAATCAATCGAAACACGTTTGATAATTGTACCAGGATTAATAAAGGATTGCATTTTGGAGGTAGAATTCATAAATAAAAATAAAGCTGTTTTAATTTCGTAGAAAAATCCATGGAATGAGGTAAATAATCAAAAGGTGTTTGAGGCTTAAAAAAATAATAATAATAAAGCTGTACTTAATTTCGTAGAAAAAAACATGGAATGAGGTAAATAATCAAGAGGTTTCTGGGGCTTAAAAAAAAAAAATCAAGTTTGTAAAATCAGCGATATTTGGAATTAATACCTTAGTAATTAAACGCGAAGCTAATAAATTGAATGGAGAAGCGATAAATAATAAAATTATAAAACTAACAATTAAATTACCTTTAATGGTTTCCGCCAGGTGACTTCTTTTTTAAAAACACTTACGCGTTTCGAAGCGTGTGCTCCATCTTCAGAGTTCTTTTTCTTTTCACTCAGTTGAGATCGTTAACACATTAAAACAAAACATAAAATCACATAAGAATCAACATGATTCTTAAAATAAAATTATGAGCGTTGCTATATTAAATCAAGGAGAAAAATTACAATTACGTGTACAGTACTTTTAAATAATTACAAAGATGTATTCAGTGATAAGCTGTTCACTACGTATGAACATAGATTCAAGGTTACAGATCAAACACCGTGTAAAAGGAGTTGGCCTATTGGGATGCTGTAGATGTAGAAATTGCGACAATGGTTTCTTGTGACATAATAGAGAGAGAGTTAATTGTCCATTTCAATTCTATAGTACCTGTAGTAAAGACAGATGGCACTATGAGAATCTGTTTATATGCTAGAACATAAAATAGCCGCACTTTACTTGACTACGAAGGAGTTTTACCGATTCAAGAATTACTAACCAAATGTTGAGGGTGTAAAGTTATTAGTAGTTTGGATTTAATCAACAGTTTTGGCAAATACTTCTGGCCAAAGAATGTAGAGATTATACTGCGTTTTTGCATAGATAATTATGTTATAGATTTAAAACTGTACCGTTTGGTTTAAATACCAGTTTGGCAAGTTTGACGCGAGGATTAGATTCAATTTTGACACCGTAAGCTAGAAAGTTATTAATTACCTACGTGGATGATTGCTTGTGTCTTTCAACAAATTTTTCAGAACATTAACAACACTTAGACATTATTTTTAAAGTATTTCTACAGTATTTCTATCTTACTATCAATTTTGCCCCTGTGAAGTAATTTGGAAGTAATTGATTATTTAGGACATATTTTATCAACAAAGGAGTCAAACCTCAACCAATCAACGTTAATGTTATTAGGAATTTTCCACGACCACGAAATGTTGAACAATTATAAGGATTTTGGGGGCTAGTTAACTTTTATAAGAGATTTTTAGACAAACATGCCTAAATAGCTTCTCTGTTACAAGAGTGGTTAAGAAGGATAAAAAATTTACGTGGAATAGCGAAGTAGAAGGTAGCGTTCAACGAATTAAAGATCAATTTTAAAAGAAATCATATTGAGTCATCCGATTCCAAATCAATGATATGCCAATGCGATGCCAGTAATAAAATGCTAGGTGGGCATTTATGTCAATATAAAAGTCAGCAGGAGATAGCTGTAATCGCGTATACTAGTCGCACATTCAAGGACCTGAATTATCACGTTTCGATGTTTTATTCTAGGAAATCCAATTACTGTAATAACTGATAATAAGGCTATAACTTATCTAAACAATTGTAAATTACTAAACGCTAGAATGACTAAATAGAAAAAAAAAACACTCGAAAACAAGATCTCACAACAAGTTAATTCGTGTAAATATTTTGGATGAAGGTCAGTTATGGAAGTTTCATATAAAGGCACTGCAATCCAACTTAAATAGAATGTTACGTATATTTTTTGACTTGAAGGAAATTGTTCCTAGGTCTGTTCTGCGTAAAATATAATTTTCAATGGTTCATAGTAGGTTGGAATACGGAATTTATTATTGGCGAGGTACAAATATTACGAGCAATAATCCTTTGATAGTGCAAAAAAAGTTTATAAGACTTATCATGCATAAAAGGAGGAATGTTTCATCACTGCCATTATTTCGACAACTATCTATATTACCTTTTAGATATCTATATATATTTAGGGTTATGAGCATTTTTTTATATAAGGAGCGGACGCTTTTCAGATATGCAGTACAGAAATGATTACTTGTTTAGATATAGTATCAAAGCTTTCATACCCAGAGCAAAATTGACAATTTATTCAAAATTTTACTCTGTTGTCTCACCTAGAATACATAACCAACTTCCAGAAAATATTAAAGCCTCCATAAACCTAAACAAATATTTAATTCTTTTGGGCATGGATTGTGTTGAAGGTCTGTTGGAGGTTGTAGTATAGGAATACATTACTATTCTAATTTTGTTTGGATGCATGGATATTGAGTGTAAGAGATGTGATAGGGTTGTGTAAGTGTTTTAATAATCTTGTTTATTGTTGTATTTCTTTTTTATATGTTAAACTTGGAGCTGGGGGGTGATGTGTATATATGGGTATAAGAGAGAGTGTGTTATTATGGAACGAGAATGTTTGTATGTTATGTATGTGTAAGTTTTAACCAGTTTATATTTATGTTATAGTTGCAAATACATGGGTATAATTAACATAGAACAAATTATTATTTAACAAGTTATAATATTTGTAATAAATATTTTATTTTATTTTAATTTATTAATAGTTTAACTGCTCCCGAAGGTCACCTCTGTTTTTTTAATTTTTTCTCTTTTTACTTGAGAAATATGCAGCCTCAAAACGGGCGGACCCATGGCGACTGCATTATTTCATTCCGTATATTTTGTTTATGTTTATCTCAAAATTTATTTTAGGATTTAAAAGTAATATTATTTTGGTTTTTTTCTCTCTCGTTTTTGTGTATTTTAACTTTTAAGTAATATATTATTATGTCATATGTCAATTTATTTGTTTAGTTTAGTTTGTTGTTAAAGTGAGCTTTATTTATTTTTTCTCTCTTTCTCAATCTAAATCATGTTTTGTTTGTCTCAATGTAATAAAAGGAATGGAAAATAAACAAAAATATTTGTGTATAACAGAGCATTGAAAAAATGGAGCTTATGGATAGAATTAAAGTAAGATTTATTGGGGATAAAAATATCACTATAATTCGAGGACAATATAACGAAATCATTACTTGGAGTTTGTATAAACTTCATGAAAAGTTAAAATGCTCAGTTTAGAACTGAATTGACGAGGCTTAGCGAGGGTGCGGGTAACATGTTTTTTAATTTTTTTATTCGCAAGTGCCGTAAGATGAGTCACTCAAAGTTTGGAAAGGTCACGTAGCGGATACATAAAGACAGCGTACTCAAGTCCGGTTTCTTAACGTTCATAACGAAGGAATTTTGAAATTAAGAACGTATGATTGGCTACCGTCAATTTTGACATTGTATCTGATTGGTAAGAAAAAGCCTTAGTTGGGGTAAAAATTTGAAACTGAAGAATGTTGGGGAGAAACGGTAGTTCATTGCAGAACTCTGCGTCTAGTCAGCCTTTCGTCGTTTAAACAATAAACACATTCAGAGAATGTTTTACCTTTTAACTCCCTACCCTTCAAAAAAATTAATTAAAAAAGAATACTGCTGGTATTCAATGAGTAGTAAAGTGCACATGTAGAGTAGGCTAATTCATCTACTGTATTATTTAAATTATTATAATTTAAGTCAATTTTCTACCAGTATTAATCAATTGAATAAATAAGGGATAAGAAGTGATTGTTATGGGAAACTGGATTGGAATGTAATGTATTAAAGTTATATATATATATATATATATATATATACACACACATATATATACTAAGGTTAAAAAATCGGTTAAAAAATCGCTGTCTCAGTGATTAAGTGCTTTGTAGTGCTATTAAATAACTCATTGTCCAAACATCTTCGAAGTGTTACCTCAGGGTGAAGGTAGTCAATAAATAGTTGTGTTAGTTCGTCATGCAAAGTTATCGTCAAAGTTAATTACGCTGCAACTAATGTAATTCGTCGTCAAATCCATTGGCGTTGTCAGCATCAACACTTTGGGGGGCGGGACAATTGAGGTCTGGGGGCACCCCCCGGGACAGGAAAATTGTAGAAAAATTGTGACCTTGAAATTACGTTTGAACACTAATTTAACCCAAAATCTTACATTTGTACAAGCAGTTTTTCATTGAAACAATTTGTATTTAACCTGAAAACATGTCTATAGTTCGTTTTTTGAACCATTAGACTTGACAACAATGGCACGCCCTATACCACACGCTTGATTCCAAGTCCAATCGTTCAAGAAACAAACTATAAACATACAATTGAAAACTCATTCAAAAATATTACGATTTATATTAAATTTTTTTTATACAGTTTAGGGGGGACATATTGGGGGGGACGCGTCCTCCATGTCCCCTATGGCGGCAACGCTCGTAGACAAATCAATCCAGCCACCATACGAGAGGCCTTCTAATCATACAACTGTAACCAATCCAAGGTGCGTCATCATTCATCACTATCATCGCAACCGATTTTGCTACAATTCGTGGTAAAGTGGATTTATGGAATTGGACTGTTGGTATGAAATCATTATTTAATCTCTATAATACATAGCCTATATGTTTTTTCTCTTTTATTACTCACCACTCACTATTCCGTCATTGTATTGAACAAAAAGGCCTATGAATGCATTGAGGTTAGATGAGTGGGCGCGTGACAATAATAAACCTGTCACCTGGTTTATTCAGTGTGCAATAAAGAATCAATGTTAATTTGTGTGCAATTCATTTTTTTTTGTGCAGGCTGATTAGTAATCAGCTGTTTTAGAACCTATAAGGTCGTAAATGAATGTTTTAGAAACAGTTGTAGCAAATTACGAAAAAATGTATTTTTATTAGTCTAACTGTTACAATTAGTCTAGTAGGGAAATCCCTTCTCAATTAATTATAATTTTTGTTAGTTTTTTTTTGCTCGCTTGTGACATTGATTTGCCCAAAATCGTATTCGATTGAAATCAAGTAAATTATTGATGGGGGTAAATGTTTTTACTTGAAATTTCCCAGTGATTTTCGTCGTTAATCTACACATTTCACCAAAATTTGATCAAAAACATTAAAACTGATTTTTTAAAAATAGTTATTTTATAACAGCTCCATGAACGAAATTGTGATTTTTGAGAAAATCGAACTTTGGTTAAATTGGAGATATTTGGAATTGTCGCAAAAATTTTGAGATGTGGCCAAATTTAAATCAAATTTAAACAAAATCGTTCCACTCTTTTGGGCTATAGAAAACTGCACAAACTGTGATCGCAAAATTTTTTTCTTTAGTGTCAAGAGACTTCAAAACAGAAATATCCGCCAAAATCTCGACTTTTTGTTCCATTAAATACTTTCTGTATCTATCGTGTATGTGAAAATAAAATAAAATAAACTTGTTAAAATATTGATAACAATCAGAGTATTGGCAATAAAAAAAATAATTAAACAATTACACTTTTTATAATTCAATTTTCTCAGTAGAAAAATCACTTTTTGATTAGTGAAATATATAAACTTAATGAAAAAAATCTATGTCTTTTTTACGGTCAATACTTTTTATTTTTGTAGACAGAAGGTTTAGTTTGATACATGATACTAATTTTCTAGATGGAGAGATATAGAATTAGAGTGATAACGTTGCAAACACACTGAATGCAGGTAAATATAGAAAAGTCCACACCTGTGACAATAAAGTTGCAAGAACATTTAAGAATTATAAGAGGTATTTCCCAGACAACACTACACAGTTTTAAAACTTATCATGTCCCTAAACTTCACTCACTTAATGGCCCTCTGACTTATTTTTAGTTCTGTTGATTCCGCATGCAGGGAATTATCTATACAGGGTGAATGGTGAACAATGTGCCAATAAAATCAGGGTGAAAGTACAGTTCATTTTCAACAAAATTGACCATAATAAGACTCATCCTATTCTTCGTTTCCGAGATATAAATCCCCCGCCATTTTTTTAGCAAAAAAGTATATTTTGTAACTTTATTTTTCACCTAGCAAGTAAAGTAAACCTAGTATTCCATAGACTATATTAAATATCCTTTAAGATAGATCAACATCGTTTTTTGAAACTGCATTATTTACAAATCCTTAAAACACGAAAAGAAATGAATGTTTTAAAATCGTTGTTAAATACAAATTTGTTTCACAAATAAACGACTTCAGCCCAGATATAAGTGTTCAAATTTCACAAAAGTTATCGCTTTTTATGGGCTTCCCATAAAATGTTCTAATTAATATTTTTGTTCATAGAATTGTTGTGTCCAAAAAGTCAAAAGACACACTCTAATTAACACTCAACAGCTGTAAATAATAATATTTTTACAATTATTTTTTTATAAATTGATACTCACCAATGAAAATAGGTTGGTAACTCTACAACGTAAGAAAATGTCAATATTGTGAGAATTAACCATTATCAAGGTTAATGATCTGGTTAAATAATGATATGAAAAGCGAGCAAGGATAACATTTTTGTTTTGGTATAATTCTATTATTACAATTACAATTACCATAACTAAATAAACATTTTAATTCTAGGGTAATCATGGGTGTTCTAGACAATTACCAAAAAATAATGATAGTTTTAATCAATAACTCTATTTTTCTTTGACATATAGAAAAAAAAATTAAAAACTGTTTTGTTTTTCGTTAAAAAACAAAATTATTTTGTGTAGGGTATTGTAAATTCTTTGTAAAATTAACGACTTTCCAGATATTGGACTTTAATGCTCGTCATATTTAAAATAAAGTTTTTGTTTTTAGTAAACTTGTGTAACGTAACATTTTAAGCGCGTATACAAATTTAGAACGTAATATCTTATATTATTTCTAAAGTTATAATGATATTTTGGGTACTTACGTATTAACGCCACCGCAGCAGAAGTTGCGCTAATGCGCATGCGCCAATAAAGAGCAAACTGGTTTAAGGGAAGCAGAATTCCATTTTGTTCAGCTTTTGAAATTCATATACTTTCATTTTATGATTTGTCACAAAATTTTTAGATGTAGATTGGCGGCACTTCACTTTTAAAGCTCATGTTTATCCATGATCTAATTTCAAATTATTAACTTCAATAAACTTACGAAAGGTTTGGCCAGGTGATTATATATATATTAGGTTTGGTCAGGTGTTTATGTATATATATATATATATATATATATATATATATATATATATATAGGCCTATATATGTATATATATATATATATAGGCCTATATAGCTACCTGGCCAAACCTGTCGTGATATATAATTAATTATATCGCAAAGTAAGCAAATATTAGCGCATGCGCATTGGCACAACTTCTGCCGCGGTGGCGTTAATACGTAAGTACCATATTTTGTACAAAAACAAAATGGCCGATAGCGGCTAAACGAAAGGAAATATTTTACTGGACATTATTTGGTCCTTTGGTGTATAGAATCCAGTAATATATAGTGCGCTAAGGTTTTTTGTGACATTCTGTATAATAAGATTGTCAATCCAACCGTCCTATTATTAAAAATGTCTTTATAAAAGAATTCAAGAAAATGGTCTTTGATTTTTCCGAGTTTAACCCAAAAAGTATGGATTATTATAGGCGGATCTTTTGTCATATACCCCTATGGGGACAGTATAGTAGAACAGTTTTTGAATTGTTTAATAATATTTCTGATTCCATCTGTGTAACCATAGAAAACGAAGTCAAAATAAACATTCATTTTTGGATTTGCGTCTTGCGAGACATAAGGACACCCTTTTTAGGGTAACGAACAGAACAAGTGGGTCGCAGTGGAGGTGGAGGTCGAGGTGGATGCTAATAGCAATGACTACATAAATACTATAAGACACGACATAGGATAGGGAAATAGTCTACGCTTTACGGGTGCTGTTCATCACAAGTTTGACTCACAGCTATCAGAAAGCGCTAGCAGCAGGTGCTTGACTGTACGCATCCCACTTGGTTGAGACTGTACAACTGTTGACCTCTCTCTCACAAACCTTCTCACTTACTTCGGTCTTACTAGTTGTTTTACCCGGCTTCGCCCAAAGCTGTGTAGATTGGAGGTTTATTATTATTTCTATAGTCTTGAGTTTGTACATGTTTTTATTTTGATAAGATAATTTTTAATTTGCACATATAATTTAGTATTTATAGGCCTAATGCACAGACATGGTTTTGATGCATCCCTCTACATGTATGTATAGTATGCCTTTTTAAAAAAATAAAAAATCGTTTTCTTACTCTCTGAATACAAAAAAATGGTTTCACGGTTATGTATGTCTGTGTGTGTCAGAAATATCCAGCTTCAGATTCAGATGAAATTTTGTATCTATTCAATTGAAAACCAATATTTAATTGACAATTTCACCACAATTCCAGACGTTAGTTTATATTTATATTTTAGGGGTTTATGGCCTCCCCCAAAACCCCTAAAAACTGAAAAAATCTAAATTTCTCAAAAATTGTCAATGTTTATGGGTACTTAAAAAATACTACAACATTTTTATAATTTTTTAAAAGATATTTAAAAGTTTAGTAATTTAGTCTAAATAGAAATATAAAAAATATATAAAAATTTTAAAAAAATCCTTACATGTGAAAATGCCTACATTGGTTATAATAATAAACTTGAAAAATTGAGCTCAAAATAATTAGGCCTAGTATAATTTTTTTTTAATTACTTCCGTTATCGTATTTCTTAATCTGTTGTGTGTAAAATTATCGTTTAAAAACAAATTAATTTATGATTTGTTAAAAAAGGAAAGGATAGTGGGAAACCCCAATACCATACCCACATCTTACTGTAACAATGTCGTGAGGTGTTAAATTGAAGCTGCTAATGCTTTTCTGTTAACTGCTTTTCTTCTATCTGTTTTTAGGTTTTTTTGCTTTATTTCAATGTTGATGTAGTGAAGTAAGGAGTGTTTGGTCAGTGTAAACGTTTATATCTACTTTGTGAGTTGTTTGAAAATTTTAAACATGAGTTGTAAAATTTGTTATGCAAACATGTTTTTGATTGTGAAATCAGTCATAATTGCGTTTTCACCCATTTTATCATTTGCGTTTGAAAAACTAGTGGTACCAGTTAAGGGTTAATGTAATATTACATCCCATTATAAATTCATTGTATGTTGCAAGTATATAATGGCTAACATAATAGAATATTACGTTTTGAGAATCTAATTTAAATATTTATTACCAACAATTATAAACGTTTATTTTTATCCTGCCAAATTGTTTTATAGCCAGAAACAGATAACGACAGGGCAGCAGTTAGAAAAAAAAACAAACTTAGAAAATTGAACACAAATATTCTTACTGCTTAGTCCTATGATGTTATTTCTTGTCATATTTTTATGTAATAATATAGTTTATAATTTTGCGATATTTTAGTTCTATGTTGACTTTATAAATTTGTATTTAGTTATTAGTTTCACTTTTTTTCACAAATTTATCAAGCTATTATTAAGGTTTTTATTTTATTATTTTGACTACAAATGAATTTTATCTGTAATATTTATGATTTTTACAATTTAAATAATTTTCTTAGTCCTATGATGTTATTTCTTGTCATATTTTTATGTAAGAATATATTTAAAAATTTTACTATGTTTTAATTCTACGGTGACTTTATAAATTGTCTTTACTTCCCCCCCTCCCATAAATTTATCAAGCTTTTCTTAAGGTTGTTATTTTATGTTGTTACGTATGTAAACAAAGTTTTCAAATCTCTTTTGTAAAATATTGTAACAAATATTATTAAAACATTTTTTATAAACGTTTTCAATAGTATCCAAACAATATTTTATTAATATTTTCGAAACATTAAACAGTATTGCAAAACATTTTCCCATAAACCAAAATCAAATATGTTTTTAACTTCTTAAAAAATATTTTCCGGCGTATATTAGAAAAATGTTGAGAAAAGGTTTATAAAATATTTCATTACAATATTTTCAATATATTTCAAAATATTTCTAAAACTATAAACGACCAGTGTTTCCGTAACAATTTTTTTTAAAGATTTTAAAAATGTATAAGATCACATGGATATTTTACTCATAATTACGATCGTCTTGGGGAAAGTATTATTTTAACGTTTTTGTTCTTTTAACTAGAATTGCATGATAGTATGAGTATTTAGAAAATGTTTTCAGCAAAAGCGGATGTTTTTGGTGCTGTTAGTAGTGACGAGTCCGGGCGCAGAGAAATGACCAGTGCAGTAGGTTAGATTATTATTTATTTACTTAACGTCGCAACGCAACTGAAACATTGTTTGACCGTAGAGCCACCTAGCGCCAGTCACGTCAACTTCAGATTCTCTAGCAGAGCGACAGCTCCACACCCTAGCGGGTAATGGACAACTCAAGAATAAGCGTAGAATATTTAACATGGCAATGTCGTGTCTTATAGTATTTATGTAGTCATTGCTAATAGTTAAGTCGCGGTCAATGTCGACAGCACATAGGAAGGAGGTTACCTGCGCTGCTCAGTCGAGCTAGGACCACTGTCAAGTGAAGTAGTTTGATGAAATTTGAATGACAAAAAGATTGTGCTTTTGCGATGTTGTGTGAGTCAAGTGATGATAGTGATGAAATGTCAGCTGTCACCAAGTGGTGGCTGATAGGTAATATACCTACAACACGGGAGTGAGCTGCACAATTGCTATCAGATCTTCCTTCATATTTAGCACTTGAAATTCAAAAATGAACTTATTACGCAAAAGAGTTTATAGGTAGTAACTGGACTACCCTAGCGCACGGAATGATAGACGCCAGACGTGTTCTATGCGAGCTGCTGTGGAGGGAGATGACAACTTGGCCTTGAAAAATAGGTACTTTACTTAGGAAATATAAATTACATACTGCTTTAAATAATCAAAACTCTGTTAGACAACATTAGTATTAAATGTGACTATGAGAAATAGTAGAATGAGAGACAAAAAGGCCTCTAGGTATAAAAATTAATGAACACAAAAAGAACACGCCAAGTAGATAAATTAAAACATATTTGGTTCGAAAGTCATAAAATCAATTAAGAAGAGACGAATATAATTCAGCGGGGAAAACTCATCTTAAGGAAAACAATTAAAGGCTCAAGTATAAAGCTTATGGTTAAACCCGTTAGCCAAAGCAGTATAGCAGTAAAACGATTATGGTTTCCGTTAATTGAAAATTAAAAGTAAAAATTACTTGAAAAAAGAATGACACTTTTTGTTTTAATCTACACAACCACTCGAGAGAGAGAGAGAGAGAGAGAGAGAGAGAGAGAGAGAGAGAGAGAGAGAGAGAGAGAGAGAGAGAGAGAGAGAGAGAGAGAGAGAGAGAGAGAGAGAGAGAGAGAGAGAGAGAGAGAGAGAGAGAGAGAGAGAGAGAGAGAACAAAACTTTGTTCACCTCTACAAAACCGTTAGGTAACTATGCCTTTGGCATACCATCTCTATTAATTTAGTTGACTCGTGTATGATCTAACCTCAACTTAGTGTTAACAGATTCTGAGTTGTTGTGTTTTCGTTGAAGTAGTTGTTTCTCCTGATCAACTTTGTATAGAATTGTAGTTATTTGACCTCTAAGATCTAAGTTTTATCTCAGTTATTTGACCTCTAAGATCTAGGTTTTATCTCTTAAGTTACTAATTTTAGTTTCCATCGAACTACTAATATACTAGGCTGTTTTCATGTTTGTCATCTTTTAAGTTTTTCACTTGATAACGGAAGTTGATCCTTACTTCCGGAAGTCGTATATCAGTTTTTTTTATATGCACAATTGATGGAAAATGTCTGATTAAAATATATCAATAATATGAACAATCGATCATTATCCAATAACTTAAAAATCAAGACAGAAATAGTATTAATGATGGTGATAATGATAGTAATGCTGTTGATAATGGTACAATTGATGTTGATTGTAATGATAAAAATATTCTTAATATGATGATTATATGGCAATTGATGATATAGATAATGATGATAATAATGACAGATTATGGATGATAATGATAGCATTTTTGTTGATGATAAATATGTTTCTACTGATGTTGATGATATAACAGTCAATCGTAATAATAACAGCCATGTTTATAATGGTGAAAATTGTGTTAGTGAAAACTAATAGTAGTCTTATTAGTAGAACTTAATAGAATAAAGCTTGAACACAAATAGTACGTTTATTTATTCAAACGCGTTTCAACGACAAAGTTGCCATCTTCAGTGATGCACTAACTACATAATTATAACTTGAATTTGTGAACCATCTCACAGATCAAGCTGAATATTGATCTATTATTAGTAAAAGAGAATAATACTTTAGTCTAATAACAGCAATAATAATAATTTACTTCTAAAAATCACGTGAATGAAAAATCAATGTAACACTGTACACTGTAAAACTTTGTGTAGTGGATCGTTATACGGTGAAGGTGAACCAAGAAAGGTTACGTCATCTACGCTTTATCATGACTATAAATACAAGCACCGTGTAATTCTATTCTCTATGTCAAGAGGGACTGTTTGAATGCTGACACAATACTATTCCATTTTACACTACAATGAAGTTACTAAGATTAAAATGATTGTATTGTTGCTAGTAATGATCCAGACTAAAGAAATTTCAATTATATAATTTTGTTGGATTTCACAATAAATTAAATAAGAATCAAATTAAGTTATTAGAAATGCAGACATTGTTTAAAGATTTTTAATAATTACTTAATAAAAACGTAATTATTTAATAACATTGTAGCCATTGTGTAATTCAATAATAACGTATTAATGTAATAACATTGTAAAGATTGTACTAAAGGCTTTGCAATTTATTCAACAAGAAATTAATTAATATTATAAAGATTGTACTAAAGGCTTTTTCAACATTATATATATTATACTAAAGGCCTTTGCAATTTATTCAATAAGAACATTAATTGTTGTTATTAAATAATATTATAAACATTGTACAAAGGCTTTGGCAATTTATTCAATAATAACTCAATCAATTTAATACAATTATAAACATTGTACTAAAGGCTTTTGCATTTAATTGAACAAGAACTTAATTAATTAAATAGCAATATAAACATTGTACTAAAGGCTTTTGAAATTTATTCAATAAGAACAATAACTGTTATTTAATAACATTGTAGGCATTGTACTAAAGGCTTTTGCAATTTATTCAATAAGAACGAAAGTGTTGTTATTTAATAACATTATAGACATTGTACTAAAGGTTTTTGGATTTCATTAAGAATGAGTGCATTGTCCATTTGGTTTTTACGATGCATTTAAAAACAACTTATTTAATTTGATAATATTGAGGGACTGTACATTTTAGACAATGCTTTAAGGGCAGTTTTTCACAGGTAAACAAATATTTTAAAACATTTTTGAGTTTTTAGACGATTATTATTCTATGAAATCTCCTGTTTACAATGGTATATATAACACTTAATCATAAAATGTTTAATGTGTTTTTAAAAAATATTGTAACGCTTTCAGTGTATTTGGAACGTATTTTTGGGATTTGGGATGAACATAAAAGAAATACATAAAATTAAGAAAAATTTATAAAACCCATAATTTTTACCAAAGATAAAAAGAACATATATATGTAAGGAATTAAAAAATAATAATTCTTTAAAATAACAAAACAAATAGAGACACCTCTTCAATTTGAGATATCTCACATTTAGATTAAGTTTAAATGCCTGTCAGGCTATTAAGTCTTACTATTTTTAAATGTTGTTTTTATTTTTTCGAAAGATGTGTTTAATTCTACTTCATGTTTCTTTCTAGATATTATATTGAAATTCGTACCGCCCATTTGACCAAGCGTTTGTTCACTTTTAACGCAATGTTTTAAGAATTATTTGTTTGCTGGTTTAGTAAAAAAAATATTATATTCATAAAAACAAAGATAAACTCCCGGTTTTCCTCAAACAACTTGTCAAAATTAGATTTAAAGTTTCTGATCTGATCAGCCAGTTTATTAATATTTTCCAACTCTTCGTGCACATAATGTACAGAATCCTCCATATATTTTTTTTCATCAACTTTATGTTCATCTTTGAAAGTCTTTAACAAATTATAAACACGCTCAAAAGTAATATTACCTTCATTAACAGAAGATTCAAGAATCATCGATTCTCTTCGACAGTTTTTACTTCGCCACACCTTGTTATTTTATAGGAGGGTTTCAAGATCCTGTCAAGATTTAGCATGCCACGAAAGGGTTGATTACAATCCTTACAGATAACTTTGTGAGTTTTACTTGAAATGCATTTTAGACAAACATTACCGTATTATATTTAATAATTATTCAACACTAAAATAAGTAAAATTTAGTATAAACCAGAGTATGAAAATAAAAATCTGCAAACTAACGAAAATTAAAAAAAAACAAAAACTAGGTACACTATATTATGTACACACCAAATAAAAGTTCCACCAATTCCTAAACAAATAAAATAAAAGTGCCTGACACAGACAATGTCTAATCTTTTTATAATCTGAAACATCAATATTTTCTCTTATATTTGAGTGGCTTGGGCTCCATTCCAGTATATTTCCTCATTATGTTGTAAACTATTGAGTAGATAATGTATACTCTGAACATAGTTAAAGTATCGAGATGGTTTGCAAGATGAAATTAGATGAAGCGATAATTTGGAATCTGTCAATATTTAAATCTTTTTCAGGTTTATTCATTGCAAAACTGCAGAGTGGATTTCTATTAGTTTCGTCTCGATACTTGACGAAGATGTTGATTGCACGAGATATTCAATATTTAGATCTAGTATAAAGACAATAAAACCAGATTGTTTATTAATTGGGTTTAATGAACTATCCTTGTAGATATATAGATACATAGAATTTATCACTTCCATGGTTTCTTGTCTTCTTTGTTAATCCACCGGGAAGCTCCGGATGCACGGTCTAGGAGCAAGGTGGAATTGGATTGACCGGTGCTATTTCTTTAGGTTATTGAATAAGTGGACTGGTTCTAAACTTAAACAGTCAAATGTAAACAGTAGATACTTCTAAACAGTCAGTTGATATACAGTTACTTAAGAGGATGTGTACTTGGTATTGTATAATTATGTTTATTCTATCTTATGTACATTTCAATAACAATGCTATCATCTTCAGACGTACAATACACACTAATCTTAGTACAGGTAACTACAATTACTGCTGCAGCGACGCGTTCCCATGATGAGTGACGAGTTTTCCAACTGTGATTGGCCGAGTCAAGTGACGGGCGGGGGGAACTCCTAGCTGCAGTAGTAACTGTAGTTATTAAAGTTAGTGTGTATTGTACCTCTGAAGTTGATATTAGTGCTATTGAAATGTACTACAACGGAAAAACGTTGTATGGGATTTTATTTTGGTCAAAAAACGAAAAACCAAAATAATAATCTAATGCAAGGTTTGGATGAAGCGTAGCTAATCCAAACGAATCCGTTTGCTTGAAACGAGTCCGTGAAATTGTACTATGAGCAGGGATAAAAATAGTTTTCGCGGACTAGTTTTTACAGAATCGCGTGTTAGCCAATTTTGAATAAAAAATCTTATATTTGATGACTTGAAAATATGAAATAACAAGTGTGGAGATATGTATTGGTAGTATAAGTTGTATGCAATGCATGTCTAGCACTGGTACTTCATAATATAAGTGAAACACGCCAAAATATAATTGAAGTAAAAAATACAAAAATTCAAAATTAGTCATAATACTGATACTTTCGAAACAAGTACAAGGAAATAAGAATAAAATGTTTTTGATAATTTTTGGGAAAAATGAATATTGTAAAAGTTAACTTAAATTGATAAATTTCAAAGTAGTGTAAAGTTTGAATAAAAAGGAATTTGAATAACGTGTTGTATAGAATAACTAATATATCAAAGGATAATAGTATAAAAAATAATTTTCTAATGTAATTATGCAAGTTATGGTTTTAACACCTTAGTGTGAAAATGGAAAAAGATATAAAGATTAAATTAATAAATAATAGTTTAAATCATATAACGAATAGATACTGTAAATCTCAGGGTGGTCAGTTGATTAACAAAAATGTTTTGAGAAGGTGTGAAAATAAGTACGTATAAGTGTAACATTGGAAAGTCGGACAATCTTTCTGTCGCGGTTATCGTACTTATACGGTGTGTGCAGAAAAAGAGCTAAAAGGTTTATTAAAAGGTTAAAAGGTTCTTATAGGTTTCAAGAAGAAAACTCAAAAGGTGTAAAAAGTAAAATTTGCAAATTACATAAATTCTTGTACCGTGAATTACGTAAGAACGGGTAGACCGGTAATCAACACTCAATGTTCCGGGACAAGCTCTCGCCGAGTACAATAAAATGACTGCATCTAAAATGAGAAAAATCCCGTGGGAAAGCATTAGGAACAGTGTAAAGAAAAAACAAAAGAGATTTCTTCAGTTACAGACAAGTTCCAGGCTGCAAAGAGTAAAACTTTAAGAAATTAAGACGTCGAGGGCGGAATTATGTTGCCAACTAACAACTTTACTAGCAAAAAAAATTAAATAAAATTCACAAAATAAAGAATACAAAGGTGAATAAGTGTAAATATTTCAAGGACAAATAGTTAACACCACTAGCACCCATAATTAGTTAATTAACAGCACAATAAAAGTAATAAAGGCAAAAAGGGATAATTCCCAGACGGGAGAAAAGTTAAGAATAAGAGTAATAGAACAAGGGAATTTTCGTCTATAAATACAGCCACCCTGCCTCTCACGGAGGACTAATGAAAAAATTCTGAAAACTAATTGTAAGGGGTTACTATGCCCAGAGTACTCTTAAAAACGTTTGTGAAAAAAGTTATAAGTGGTTACTATGCCCGAACGAGTAGACATTGTTAAATAAGTAAAAAGTAAAGTATAATTAGGGTCGGTTAAAAAAAAAAAATTAAAAGTAAAATGAGGTAAAATTAAAATCCGTGCAGTGAAGTAGGCTAGTTAGTACTGGTGAAATTAAAAAGAGTGATATACAAAAGTGTTATAATTCTAATGGATAAAAAAAACCAACACCTGTCAACTCTAATCAACTAACGAATCCATCGATCCAAGATAGGATAAACAACAACACAGACACCAGAAGCCAAATCATTCCAAGAGTGATCAAGGTTTGAAAATTCAAATAATTAAAATTGTTTACAAAAACTAAAAATGTTATGGTTTTATAAAGTAAAGTCGAAGTGAAAATAAAAATCAATTAATTTTCCTGGAATATTTTTAAAATTTAATTTTGTATTGCAATAGAAAGATTTCTATTTGTCAATTCTGTATGTGGATTATTCTGTTAAATTGTAATATAACTCATTCAAAAACTTATAAATTATTTATTGTTGTATAAATATAATTAGGATTTGCCAATCTGCTAATAACTCAAATTATTTAAGGTTAAAATATTCTTTTTGATGTTAAAAGTGTTTAAAAAAGATTGCTTGATTTTTTTGTTAAATTAAAATTATAGTTAGTATATTGAATTGAAGTCTTATTTTTAATTTGAAATCCACTAAACTTATCATATGTTTTCAGGTTGCAACTAAGGTAAAATATAATATGTTACGAAAAGTATTCTCAAGAACTTAGTCCCGAATGAATGAAAAAAAATTAAAATTACTCGTGGTCTCCCTGAACAAAAGGGAATAATTTAAATATAATAACTGGAAAGATTTAACAAATACGGGGGTACCAGCAGTTTGAGGAAACTCAAACTGTTGAGGGAATTGAACAATCTAGGCCAAAAAAGAAGCCGAAACGACCAGTGGATTGTGCAATTCTTTCTGTATTCGCGTGAACAGATCCTGTAATAACAAATTACAAGGTCTGGGATTTGTGCGTGTTTAAACAGAAAAAAGGGGGACGCGTACAGTCCAACTCAGAAAACAGAGCTGAGTTTTCTCGTTGTCGTACATGAGGTAGAATAAACTTAACTATATAGTTTTTGTGTTGTTAGTGTTTTATTGTAGTTTTGGGGGATTTTCTTTCATTATCACTACAGTGCTCAAGATTAATATGAGTTTGATGTAACTGTATTGCTTCTACAGAAGGATGTAGTTAATAACTCCACGAATTTCAGCTCTGTAATATCTGTTGTGGATGAGAAAAAACTACACAATGATGCCTAATTTAACACGGGGAAATACAGCTGTGCGAACTCAATGAATTTTAAATTTATTAAAAACAAGGTAATTGTTGAAATAAAATTGTGAACACTACAATTGAAGTTTTTTCGTTTTATTAAATAAGAACGTAATTATTGAATAACATATTCAATGTCAATATTTGTTTATGAACTTTCACAATGTTTTAATTAATTGCTTTAACTACATTGTGAGCGTTGCCTTTTAGATTTCTGAGATTTTTATGTGAGGTCTTAATTAATTTGATAACATTTTGTACATTGCCTTAACAGTTTTTAGGATTTATTAAATACATGTTACTTTAATTGAATAATAATATTGTGAACTTTGCTTTTGAGTGGCAGATTTTTACAATTTATTAGATAACAACATGATGAATTTACGTTTTATTATATAAGAAAGTGAATTGATTTAGTAATTACTTTAGAGGCTTTTATAACATATTGAACACTTAGCTGATTGATTACAAGAAATGCTTTAGTAGATTTTACTACATAATTAAATAAAAAATGTAATCAATAGAATAATATAGCCAGCCTTGCTTTAGAGGGCTTACCATAAAACAAACTATTTTTTTTCAATTATGGATTTTTATTAAAACTTCTATTTATTAAACAGGTTAAGATATTATGCCCTTTCTAATAACAGTTTTCTAATAGTTGGATTAGTGTCGATTACTAAGTATTATAATATACAAATATTTTAAAAATATTAAAATTATTTAATTATCGACGATTACTAAATTAATAGTATAAAAATAATGTAATAAATTTAGACCAATTTCATTAGACTACTACGTATTATAAAAATATTTTTAAAAACATTTTAAAAACTCATTAGCGGCATTTACTTAGTATTAAATATAAAAGTATTATAGGCTACTAATTTCATTAGTCGTTTACTAAATATTTTTATTACTAACATATTTTAATAATTTCAGATATTTTCATTAGTGGCAATTACTAACTATTATTTATAAAACAAACAAAATTATTTTATTAGCTGTTATTCCTAAGTATGTTAGTAACATTATAATAATTTCAGTGACAGCATTTACTAAGTATTTCATTAACAGTGTTTATCAAGTGATAAACGTAAAGATATTTTAATTATAAGCTATGTTTATTAGTAGCACTTACTTAAGTATTAAATAAAATAACATTAAAATTATTTCATTAACTAAGTATTAAATATAAATGTACGTTAGTAACTATATGATAATTTCGTAGGTGGCGTTTACTAAATATTATATATACAAATTATAAATATAATATTAAAATAATTTCATTATCTGTTTATATATTTTTTCCGAAGAGGGGGGTGGATGCGCATCCGCACCATCAGTGGCCCAGCGAGACCGACTGGTGTGTGGGGCTGTACCTCCTGTACGACCCACTAAAACCCTTCCTCTTTTATCTAAACCTCGTTGAGATTTCCATCCTGGACCCGCGTTAGCATTATTCAAGATGACTGTTCTTCGCCAGATTGGCGTTTGCTCTGTTCTGCTAATGCTGCTGTTGCTTCACGTGTTTTGGTCGTCGACCAGACCGTTCTGTTTCTTCGTCCGTAAAATCGTCTCCACATACTTAGCTACGGCGTCCCAGTTATCCTCCTTCTTCAGCATAAGCTCTACCGTGTTTTCGGAGGTGAATTCTCCGATCTTTTCTCTCAGTACTCCTCTTTGCAGGTTCCATTCGCTGTATATGAACAATGTGTGTTCTGCATTGTCTACGGCTTATTCCGCAAGCGAGACACATAGGGCTTTCTACTTTTCCTTGTTTGAATAGGTAGTCACGGAAGTAACCGTGTCCAGACAGCAGTTGGGTCAGATAATAGTTGACCTCCTCATGACTCCCTCTCTATCCAACCTTTCACATTTGTTAAAAGGCGCGCAGTCCATCTGCCTCGGCAATCCGCGTCTCATACCTTTGTTGCCATTGGTACATGGTCACAGCCCTTTCTTCGTCCGCGATACTGACTCTGCCGATGACTTCACCGGCACTTTCAGCTTTACGTCTTTTCTCGTAAATAGTCTTTCGTTCCAGTGGTAGCAGATCCACTGGGATAGTTCCTGTAATGGCTAGTACTGCTGGTTCTGATACAGAACGGTATACACTGCATACTTTAAGAGCAGCTCTGCGCTGCACCCTGGCTATTCTTTTGCGATGAAGCTTTTTTTGCGGAGTCTCTCCTCATATCTCTGCGCCGCGCGCCGTACAAAAGTATGGAATTGGTCACTGACATCAACAGTTTTCTCTTGCTATCCCTCGAACCACCAATATTCCTCATTAGTCGAGTGGGCGATTGTGTGACCGCCGATGCTTTATCTGCCCCTTTTCTAATGTGTTCTCCAAAGCTCATTTTTGAGTCTAGGGTGAATCCCAAATATTGAATCTGTTTATATTGATAAGTGAGAGTTTAATAGCAATAAAATAATTAATTATTAAATATACAAATATTTTAATAACATTATAATAATTTCACTAAGGTCTATTACTAAGTATTTAATATAAACACAATTTAATAACATTATATTAATTTCACTAGCTGCCATTACTAAATATTTTAATACCATTATTATAATATCAATACCCACTATTACTGTGCGTTTTAATATAATTTCATTACCGATTATTACTAAATATTAAATTTAATATTTTAATAACATTATAATAATTTCACTAAGGGCTATTGCTAAGTATTTAATATAAACACAATTTAATAACATTATATTAATTTCAGTAGCTGCTATTACTAAATATTAAATATAAATATTTCAATACAATTATAATAATATCAATACCCACTATTACTGTGCGTTTTAATATAATTTCATTACCGATTATTACTAAATATTAAATTTAATATTTTAATAATATTATAATAATTTCATTGGCGGGCATTACTAAATATTAAAGCCAAATTTTTAATCCATTTATTAAAATTTCATTAACGGCGATTGATATGTGTTTAATATAAAATTATTTTGATAGCATTATATTAATTCGTTAGCGGCCATTACTAAGTATTAAATTTAATACTTTAATAAGATTATAATGATTTCATTAGAGGCGATTACTAAATAACAAATATTAACCTTAAATATTGTAGCCACGTTTTAATAATTTCGCTGACGTAATTTTTTACATAATAAATATATAATGGTTTTCTAACAATTATTAAAAATATATTATTATGTACTTAAACTATATAAGAATTTTATTACCAGTATTTACTAGTTATTATGAACTAAAACATAAAAATAATTTAATTAGTAGTGTTTACTAATTATTACTTACTAAAACATTATAATAATTTCAATAGCTACGTTTTAAATAAGTCCCGTGTCGGCTTAATGGTTTTTTAACCATTGCAGATAGAGCTACAAAGCTTTGTACATTTTTTGAATGGACAACAAAACCTATATTGTACGTATTCAGTGGACCGCTACCTTTCCAGGGGGACGCCAAACAAGGAGTAAGTATGCAATCTTAATTGAGTACATTTGTAGAGTTGTGCATCGAATTAAAGACCTTTATGAGTAGAACACAATGTCGCAAACTAGACTTCAAAAGGTTCAACCTAGCTAAAATAGCGTGGGTTTACAGTTCATATTAGCTACAACATCAGGTATGTTGAAAACAGCTTAATATAATGTTTACTAGGTAGAGGTTATGAAATGAAAACTTTAAGCCAAATCAATATCTGGGTTTAAAAAAACTATTTTTTAGACTCCTCACTGGCTCTTTACCTCTAATGGGGAACGGTCTTCAAGGAGTTAAAAGAAATCTTAAACGCAAGCATAGGTTCATATGTACATCAAAATAAAGGACTTTATTAGTAGAGTACAATACCGCAAATCCGAACACTAATGGACATCCGAGCCGGAAATGGCAGCCGTTCAAAGGGTTGTGTCCCATTTGCGGTCAGTCCTATAGCGCTCGAGGGTAAAATCGTCCAGTTTGCGGTCACCCCAAACATATCTTGGGCTACCCTAATTATATTTTTCCAATTTGCGGTCATATATATAGCCTAACCTAGCATAACATAACCTAACCTAACCTATATAACTAGACATGATTTGTGATTAGAGTCAAATCATTCTGTTATGTATTTAGTGGCTACGTATGCAAAGGACGGGAAAAAATTAACTACATCTCAAGACGCGACCGCAAACTGGAAACCCTTCCACCCCCAGGACCTTGATCGTCCACTCATAAAACTACACTTGACCGCACATAGGACTGACCGCAAATAGGAATACACCGTCCAAAGATTGCTTAAATTTGCAATTTCATACTTACTCCTTGTGGGCCGTCCCTCTGGAAAGGTAGCGGTTCGCTGAATACGTACTTAAATAGGTTTTGTTGTCCATTAACAATGTGCAAAGCTTGTAAAATTAAATCTCATGTATTTTTTCTCTTAGCAATACGTTCTCTAAAATATTTCTATCATCCTGTAAAATTTACACAGCACATATTTTATTTTTGTCTTAAAAGCGTTTCTTTTATTATTGCCACGTGAAATTTTCAAGATTAACTTAACTTATAATACAGCAATATTTATAATTCAATGGGCATTTTTCAATCTGGTACCTAACCACAAATTTGCTTGCTGTTATGCAACCGCTTCCAATTTTATGAGTGTTTTCCTAATTTAAAACTGCATTGTGAAACGAAATTTTAATTAAATTCCTGGTATCATTTATTTTTTAACTGGTAGGTCTATTAGTCTTAAATTTACAGGGTATTGACATTTATAGCTTGATTATTGTGCAGCTTAATGGATTACGTTTTATAAATAATCAATTGATATCTGTGAATAGGTTTTCTAAATCATACCAATATTTTATATTTGTTATGTTCTTGAATATGTCATAAATAAGTCATAATGTTGTTTTTTCCTGATACTGTATGGAGTGAATCGTTATTTCGTGCTAGGATTTCAAAAAAAGGAAGCATGTTGTAGTTTTTAGTGCTTTGCTTTTTTCGGAATGGTTCCACATAGTTATGTTTTTTATGTATATATTTTAAATTGGGACATGCTAGATAACATTTTCGTCTTTTATTCAATACAGTTTTATCAATCATATGACAAACATATTTCAACTTTCTTTTTTTACATTCTACTTTTATTTTATTCAAATTATTTCCCCCTTTTTAACATTGGCAGGATTGGAGTTATTTCAATCAAATTTTACGAACATTCACATTCACATTCTGAATAAGAAGCCTTAAGAAAGTTGTTTTTTCATCAAAAGAGTTTGTTGCGAGTTGAGTCACTAATTAGACAGCTTGTCAGAGGAAGGACATCTGTGTGAGAGAGGATTTCGCCAGGTCGTTTTATAAACTACTGTATACACTTGGTAGTGACCTGAGCGTGACCTTTTTACAAAGCAGGTAGTAAGGTTAACAACACAGGGGGGAAAACACTTGATACTAAATAAAGATGAAGTTACAAAAAAAGGATCTATTTTGCTACTTGTTTCTGAAATAAACAAGTATTTATTAAAAATATATATTAAAAATAATTTGTTATGGTAATTAATTAATACCTTATGGTAAATAACTTATTATTAATTAATACCTTAATACAATAACATTAACACCCACCATAAATAACAATATGAGGAGAGTGAAACCCTGACGTCAGAAGACTCATTGTAGGACTTTGTCCCCTCGCATCTTTTGTCTTCCAGAGGGAAACATGTTTGCGAGTTTCCATTATGTTTGGGAAACAGATAACATTGTTTTTTGTTTCCAGAAACAATCTAAATGTTTGTCGTTTGTTTCCAAACTGTTAGCGAACTGTTCGGAAACATTTTGGAAAAATTCGGGAAATATCGGAGAAACATATGAGAAACACTAAAAACAATTGGGAAACAGTTTGTAAACAATGTTTGCGCAAACATGTTTGTAAGTGGACTGGGTTTTAAGAAGATGATTTTTGCATTAATACATTTTATAACAAAATTTCTAAACAAAATGGTATATTGGAATTTATAAACTGCTGTATGCAATAAAGTTGTGTATAAGCATAATTCAGGACTTTTAAAAATAATATAACACAGAAATGAATAGCAATAGGTTGTGACTAAAAGTTTGGACAGCCAATTAAAGTCCAATTGTATTTATCAATTTGTAGGGTCCTTTTTGAAATTATGTTCTCACTAACAAAAGGTTGATAATCCTTAGCTTTTCCTACGAAATGATTTCTGAAAGTAATAATAAATTATTTTTTCATGAAACACGAGCGATTCTTCAGGTTCTTTCATCACAAAAATCTTTCTCCTTAAAACAAAAGAATAATTACAGAAAAATCTTTTGATCTTTTATTGAATCTTCATTAATTACTAAAGTGTAAGTGTGTTAGGACCAAGTAGTAATTATAATATTCAATATTATGATAAACAAACAATAATAAACATACAAAACAAAAATAAACATTTGGAAACAATATAAATCCTCAGAAGGAAAACTAATAAATAAAGTAAACAAATTTTCAATGAATGAGAAAATACATTTTTTCACAATAAATACTTTATTTTATCAACAATGAGGGCTATTGTCTGTTGCAATTCAGTACAAAGAAGGATTTGTACACGTTGAAGAGATGATTTCCCCATTGAAACGTCGTCTTGATCAACTGAAGTGTTTATTGTGGAAAATTTTGTTTTCTTTCTTTAGTTGATTGAAGCTTCCACAAGTGTTGTTCTTTTCAAATGATTGATACACTGATAATATTCAATGTCATGAACCTTTATTTTAAATTCATTCATATTATATAAAGTACTCATTTTTGTACCAATTATGTTAATAATAATAATAATAATAATAATAAGAGTATTAATTATTATAAGCCTTTAATTTTTATATCATTAAATAAATAATGTATATTTGTAATATTTATGTTAATAATTCTGTAGATAGTATTCAACTTAATAATGCTTTATTTTTTGTAGTACTTCACTATTTTAAAATAAAATGTTCTTGAAAAATTCATATTGTGTATCTCACTTATATTCATTGTTGCACTTTTTAAAATATAGTTTATAATTGATTTATTTCTTTAAAAGTAGAATAATACGCATTTAAATAAGTGAAATCATCCCGATAAAACAGTAAGTGAAATTTTTCCCGCTCGAATGAATGAAGTAAAGTTAAGAATAAAATAAAGCAATAAAGCTTAAAGTTTCAAAATATAATAAAAATACATACATACATATATATATATATATATATATATATGTGTATTTATTTTGAAAATTTAAGCTTTATTGGTTTATTTTATCCTTGAATATGGAGTTTCAACAAGAAATATCTGCTGTTACATTAAAGTTGAAGTAAAGTTAGTATATACATCATAAAATCTTTGTAATTATATACAAAGGACCTAACAAAAATCTAAAATGAAACAGTTTTATAAAAATGTAATCAATCATACATGAAGATATCGACTTGTCTCTCAAAAAAACAAAACAAATATCTGAATTTTAAAGAAGCCGAAAATGCGAGGCATTTTTACTTATACTGTATATAGATTTTGTACTCTGTTCAATTCCTCCTCTCTCAACTTGATACAATAAACAAAGAATATTGTAAAGTTTTGACTTATTATTAAATAAAATAATTAAAATGTAATAAAAGCTTGTACGTGAAAATGTTTGATTTAATTTTGAAACCCACTAAATCAGTTTAAACTTTTGTAAGCGTAGGGGATGTTTTAATTTGGGGAATACTTGATTGAGATTGATTTTAATAATTAAATAATACAAATTTCCTCATAGAGTTGTTTAACGTTAACAGCTCGATATCACTGGACAAAGCCAATTGTAGGTTAATACTGGTTTTTCCTAAAGCCGCTTTTAATGACAGACCTCTGCATCGTTATTGAGGGTTTAAACATATAAAGACTAACCCCATCCAATTATACCTCCCTTTCATGAAGACTAAAAACAAACAAAATAAACCTTCCTGATTTATTTTAAATAAACTAATCTTATGTAATATGTAAATACATTTTCAAATTTTTATAAATAGAAATAATATACTCTGACCAATTCTTTTTGTAATTAAATAGTTAGTTTTAGATTATAATAAACATATATTAAACAAATATCAAACATTCTTTGTAAAAGCTTTAGAAGTAACTCTTGATCAATGTTACATATTAAAAAAAAAAAACTTTTTTATTAAAAACAATCAAATATTTTTTGAATTAGTAGTTATATTTTTATTGATAATATTCAATATTTTAAACTTTTAACCAAAACTTGTTCTATAATATAAAAATTCAATGATTTTAGGTTTGTAAAATATATATTTTTTAATGTTGGTAATATTAAAAAATTATAAAATTTAAATTATAGTGTTTTTCATTACGTCTAAATACAAACATTATCATTCTTTTGTAAATAAAATTAATAATAGTTTTATTAAAAATACTAATTTATGTAATTACAGTAGAACCTCTGTTAACCAGCCTAGGATTAACCGGTCCTCGGATTAACCGGCCTATATCGTAGTGTACTGGTTGGATGAGAGTTTCCGAAAATAAATTGTAATTGAAAGACCAAAGCGGCGGCGATATCAAACGACTTTGTCGATAGCGGTATCCCAATGTTGGCAGCGTAAAAACACCGCGGTACCAAAGTGGCGGCGATATCAAACGACTTTGTCAATAACGGTATCCCATTGTCGGCGACGTAAAAACACCGCGGCACCAAAGCAGCGGCGAGTCAAACGACTTTGTCGATATCGGTATCGCATTGTCGGCGGCACCAAAGCAGCGGCGAGTCAAACGACTTTGGTGATAGCGTATCCCATTGTCGGCGGCATAAAAACACCGCGGCATTGGCACCCGTCGGTATAGCAGACATACACAGACAAAAACGTTTGATGGGCCGCTTTTTTTTCCACGAATCAATTTAGTATAGCCTACATTATGGAAAATATAACATTTCTTTTTCTTGGAAGCTTGTGTTGGTTTCGTTTGAGACGCGGTTAAATGTGTCAAAAGACTTGACAGGGGGGAATCTGTAAAAAAGCTTTGTAGTGCTTAATTTTTTCATGTTTGGTGTATAATATACATAACATAATACATACGATACATTTATGTACAATAAAATGAGTTGCAATAACATCTTTATTGCATAATTTTTAGTGCTACCTAATTAAATAAGCTTTCTTTGAACGGAAACCGATTTTTCGCGGGAGCCTCGGATTAACCGGTCAAACGGGCAACCGGCCCGGGTGTCAGTCCCGACTAGACCGGTTAAGAGGGGTTCTACTGTATACCGTATTAATATTTTAAACTTTAATTCTAACTTTTGTATTTTATAACAGATAAATGATTTTAATGTTTTTATCATTCATATTTTTTTTAATGAATATAATTTAGTGTTGTATACTATAATTGCAAATCTATTTACATTTTTAATACACAATGTTACAAACATTTAAAACAATGATTTTAATGTATAATATATATTGATTATAATAATATTATATACTTTTAGTTTCGATTTATTTCATTACATACAATTATATCATTTTTTTTATTAATAAAAGTAATATTAATTTTATATGACAAAATTTTAATGTTATACTATTTTAATTAAATTCAATTTCGACAAGTATATTAGGCTCTCTATAATTTTTCAGAGAGAAGATGGCTTCGATGTGGTCTTATAGTGTTTCGAGCGCCATGATGTTACTGATGAAAAAATCCAGGGTTGAGTTTACATTAATTCGCTGGAAGACTCAATGTTTCTAGTATTTATGGGACTTTGTTAGCTTTAAAAGTCCAATTCATAAAAAAAAAAAACTGATTGAGTTTTTGTTTCCGTAAAATAAAACCATTACTTTCACAAAATATGTAGGAGGCTAACGAGCAGAATATCATAAATAAAATTACTGTTTGAAATTAATAAACGAAAACAAATATATGACAACCGCCATTAAACTCGCTTCGTTATAGACATGGCACGACAGAAATATATGGCATAGTTAGTATGTATTTTCAATTTATTTCAACATTACACTTGGTTTACATTTCATTATATTTTCAAGTAAATATATAACTTGTTAAAATACTTATTTACTTTACTAAATTACATTAACTACATAATATATTCACAAGTAAATATTTCAAAGTCATGTTTTAATTTATAAAAGAACTTCACATTACCATGACGACAGAATAATACTAATCCAGGAACGATGATTACGGTGTATTTATCTCTGGGGAAAGATATAATTTTAGAACCGCAGTGCAATGTCGCATCATGCCAGAAGTGGACGCAGCCGTGTGGAAAAAGTGGGCGAGCGGCGGGCGTTACATGCACTACATAATAAGCATTTGTCGTGTTTTAACATTCAGTGATCCAGAAATATATATGTATATATATATATACAGTATATATATATATATATTAATATTATCAGAAAGATTGTTATATAGTTGTGAACCAGAGTAATACACAACACATTTAAATAAAAATAATTTGTGCATATATTGTAGCATCATTTTATTTGATAAACAAATCTGTTTTTATTATTGATATAGTTTATTCCAACATTTGCCATCTTTGTGTATATAAAAACCAATAAACGACAATTCGAAAATGTGAATCAACTTTCGTTATCAAGTGAAAGCACAACATTAACAAACATGAAATTATGTAAAACGAAGGTAGACTACTATACACTTCTATTTTTTGATATTTATGTGTCGAAAAAGGAAGAGCATCCTTAAAGGTTCGGCTTGTGATATAAAGACCACACATCGATTGGCGCCTAAACTATTGTTCCAATCATCGTAATACTGTTAAGGAAGGAATAGTTTATTTCTTACTGGACAGAGCTAATATTTTTACTTTATGTCTTTTGGTACCAAAGTCACTTTCATATAGTATTGAAAAATATATTGAAGCCTAATATATTTTTTATTAAAAAATAATCCAGTCAACTATTAAATACCAATTTGTCGTTTCATTCTAACGATCTGTATGGCACATCGCTTGGAGTTTTATCATGATAAGGCAATGTACAAGACCAATTTGTCGTTCCATTCCAACGATCTGTATGGCACATCACTTGGAGTTTTATCATGATAAGGCAGTGTACAAGACCAATTTGTCGTTCCATTCCAACGATCTGTATGGCACATCGCTTGGAGTTTTATCATGATAAGGCAATGTACAAGACCAATTTGTCGTTCCATTCCAACGATCTGTATGGCACATCACTTGGAGTTTTATCATGATAAGGCAGTGTACAAGACCAATTTGTCGTTCCATTCCAACGATCTGTATGGCACATCACTTGGAGTTTTATCATGATAAGGCAGTGTACAAGACCAATTTGTCGTTCCATTCCAACGATCTGTATGGCACATCACTTGGAGTTTTATCATGATAAGGCAATGTACAAGACCAATTTGTCGTTCCATTCCAACGATCTGTATGGCACATCACTTGGAGTTTTATCATGATAAGGCAATGTACAAGACCAATTTGTCGTTCCATTCCAACGATCTGTATGGCACATCGCTTGGAGTTTTATCATGATAAGGCAGTGTACAAGACCAATTTGTCGTTCCATTCCAACGATCTATATAGCACATCACTTGGAGTTTTATCACGATAAGGCAGTGTACAAGACTATTTTGTCGTTCCATTCCAACGATCTGTATGGCACATCACTTGGAGTTTTATCTTGATAAGGCAGTGTACAAGACCAATTTGTCGTTCCATTCCAACGATCTGTATGGCACATCGCTTGGAGTTTTATCATGATAAGGTAGTGTACAAGACCAATTTGTCGTTCCATTCCAACGATCTGTATGGCACATCACTTGGAGTTTTATCATGATAAGGCAGTGTACAAGACCAATTTGTCGTTCCATTCCAACGATCTGTATGGCACATCGCTTGGAGTTTTATCATGATAAGGTAGTGTACAAGACCAATTTGTCGTTCCATTCCAACGATCTGTATGGCACATCACTTGGAGTTTTATCATGATAAGGCAGTGTACAAGACCAATTTGTCGTTCCATTCCAACGATCTGTATGGCACATCACTTGGAGTTTTATCATGATAAGGCAGTGTACAAGACCAATTTGTCGTTCCATTCCAACGATCTGTATGGCACATCGCTTGGAGTTTTATCATGATAAGGTAGTGTACAAGACCAATTTGTCGTTCCATTCTAACGATCTGTATGGCACATCGCTTGGAGTTTTATCATGATAAGGCAGTGTACAAGACCAATTTGTCGTTCCATTCCAACGATCTGTATGGCAGATCACTTGGAGTTTTATCATGATAAGGCAGTGTACAAGACCAATTTGTCGTTCCATTCCAACGATCTGTATGGCACATCGCTTGGAGTTTTATCATGATAAGGCAGTGTATCAGACCAATTTGTCGTTCCATTCCAACGATCTGTATGGCAGATCACTTGGAGTTTTATAATGATAAGGCAGTGTACAAGACCAATTTGTCGTTCCATTCCAACGATCTGTATGGCACATCGCTTGGAGTTTTACCATGATAAGGTAGTGTACAAGACCAATTTGTCGTTCCATTCTAACGATCTGTATGGCACATCACTTGGAGTTTTATCATGATAAGGCAGTGCACAAGACCAATTTGTCGTTCCATTCTAACGATCTGTATGGCACATCACTTGGAGTTTTATCATGATAAGGTAGTGTACAAGACCAATTTGTCGTTCCATTCCAACGATCTGTATGGCACATCGCTTGGAGTTTTATCATGATAAGGCAGTGTATCAGACCAATTTGTCGTTCCATTCCAACGATCTGTATGGCAGATCACTTGGAGTTTTATAATGATAAGGCAGTGTACAAGACCAATTTGTCGTTCCATTCCAACGATCTGTATGGCACATCGCTTGGAGTTTTACCATGATAAGGTAGTGTACAAGACCAATTTGTCGTTCCATTCTAACGATCTGTATGGCACATCACTTGGAGTTTTATCATGATAAGGCAGTGCACAAGACCAATTTGTCGTTCCATTCCAACGATCTGTATGGCAGATCACTTGGAGTTTTATCATGATAAGGCAATGTACAAGACCAATTTGTCATTCCATTCCAACGATCTATATGGCACATCACTTGGAGTTTTATCACGATAAGGCAGTGTACAAGACTATTTTGTCGTTCCATTCCAACGATCTGTATGGCACATCACTTGGAATTTTATCATGATAAGGCAATGTACAAGACCAATTTGTCGTTCCATTCCAACGATCAGTATGGCACATCACTTGGAGTTTTATCATGATAAGGCAGTGTACAAGACCAATTTGTCGTTCCATTCCAACGATCTATATGGCACATCACTTGGAGTTTTATCACGATAAGGCAGTGTACAAGACCAATTTGTCGTTCCATTCCAACGATCTGTATGGCACATCACTTGGAGTTTTATCACGATAAGGCAGTGTACAAGACCAATTTGTCGTTCCATTCCAACGATCTATATGGCACATCACTTGGAGTTTTATCATGATAAGGCAGTGTACAAGACCAATTTGTCGTTCCATTCCAACGATCTGTATGGCACATCACTTGGAGTTTTATCACGATAAGGCAGTGTACAAGACCAATTTGTCGTTCCATTCCAACGATCTGTATGGCACATCACTTGGAGTTTTATCATGATAAGGCAGTGTACAAGACCAATTTGTCGTTCCATTCCAACGATCTATATGGCACATCACTTGGAGTTTTATCACGATAAGGCAGTGTACAAGACCAATTTGTCGTTCCATTCCAACGATCTGTATGGCACATCACTTGGAGTTTTATCACGATAAGGCAGTGTACAAGACCAATTTGTCGTTCCATTCCAACGATCTATATGGCACATCACTTGGAGTTTTATCATGATAAGGCAGTGTACAAGACCAATTTGTCGTTCCATTCCAACGATCTGTATGGCACATCACTTGGAGTTTTATCACGATAAGGCAGTGTACAAGACCAATTTGTCGTTCCATTCCAACGATCTGTATGGCACATCGCTTGGAGTTTTATCACGATAAGGCAGTGTACAAGACCAATTTTTCGTTCCATTCTAACGATCTGTATGACACATCACTTGGAGTTTTATCATGATAAGGCAGTGTACAAGACCAATTTGTCGTTCCATTCCAACGATCTGTATGGCACATCACTTGGAGTTTTATCATGATAAGGTAGTGTACAAGACCAATTTGTCATTCCATTCTAACGATCTGTATGGCACATCGCTTGGAGTTTTATCATGATAAGGTAGTGTACAAGACCAATTTGTCGTTCCATTCTAACGATCTGTATGGCACATCGCTTGGAGTTTTATCATGATAAGGCAGTGTACAAGACCAATTTGTCGTTCCATTCCAACGATCTGTATGGCACATCGCTTGGAGTTTTATCATGATAAGGCAGTGTATCAGACCAATTTGTCGTTCCATTCCAACGATCTGTATGGCAGTTCACTTTTAGTTTTATAATGATAAGGCAGTGTACAAGACCAATTTGTCGTTCCATTCCAACGATCTGTATGGCACATCGCTTGGAGTTTTACCATGATAAGGTAGTGTACAAGACCAATTTGTCGTTCCATTCTAACGATCTGTATGGCACATCACTTGGAGTTTTATCATGATAAGGCAGTGCACAAGACCAATTTGTCGTTCCATTCTAACGATCTGTATGGCAGATCACTTGGAGTTTTATCATGATAAGGCAGTGTACAAGACCAATTTGTCGTTCCATTCCAACGATCTATATGGCACATCACTTGGAGATTTATCATGATAAGGTAGTGTACAAGACCAATTTGTCGTTCCATTCCAACGATCTGTATGGCACATCACTTGGAGTTTTATCATGATAAGGCAGTGTACAAGACCAATTTGTCGTTCCATTCCAACGATCTATATGGCACATCACTTGGAGATTTATCACGATAAGGCAGTGTACAAGACCAATTTGTCGTTCCATTCTAACGATCTATATGGCACATCACTTGGAGTTTTATCATGATAAGGCAGTGTACAAGACCAATTTGTCGTTCCATTCCAACGATCTGTATGGCACATCACTTGGAGTTTTATCATGATAAGGCAGTGTACAAGACCAATTTGTCGTTCCATTCCAACGATCTATATGGCACATCACTTGGAGATTTATCACGATAAGGCAGTGTACAAGACCAATTTGTCGTTCCATTCTAACGATCTATATGGCACATCACTTGGAGTTTTATCATGATAAGGCAGTGTACAAGACCAATTTGTCGTTCCATTCCAACGATCTGTATGGCACATCACTTGGAGTTTTATCATGATAAGGTAGTGTACAAGACCAATTTGTCGTTCCATTCCAACGATCTGTATGGCACATCACTTGGAGTTTTATCATGATAAGGTAGTGTACAAGACCAATTTGTCGTTCCATTCCAACGATCTGTATGGCACATCACTTGGAGTTTTATCATGATAAGGTAGTGTACAAGACCAATTTGTCATTCCATTCTAACGATCTGTATGGCACATCACTTGGAGTTTTATCATGATAAGGTAGTGTACAATACCAATTTGTCGTTCCATTCTAACGATCTGTATGGCACATCACTTGGAGTTTTATCATGATAAGGTAGTGTACAAGACCAATTTGTCGTTCCATTCCAACGATCTGTATGGCACATCACTTGGAGTTTTATCATGATAAGGTAGTGTACAAGACCAATTTGTCATTCCATTCTAACGATCTGTATGGCACATCACTTGGAGTTTTATCATGATAAGGTAGTGTACAAGACCAATTTGTCGTTCCATTCCAACGATCTGTATGGCACATCACTTGGAGTTTTATCATGATAAGGTAGTGTACAAGACCAATTTGTCATTCCATTCTAACGATCTGTATGGCACATCACTTGGAGTTTTATCATGATAAGGTAGTGTACAATACCAATTTGTCGTTCCATTCTAACGATCTGTATGGCACATCGCTTGGAGTTTTATCATGATAAGGAAGTGTACAATACCCGATGATCGAGCAGAATTAGTGTTTCGCAAACCACGCGATAGTGCAGACCCAAAAATACGAATAGCATAATTACTGTATATGTATTATTAGGAATAAAGCTTCCCACCTGGGTTATTTAACTTTAAACTAAATAAATCAGTGGTTTAGTGCTCAATTAACCTTTATTAATAAGAATAACTATCTCCTATCTTATTACAATGCTATGATCTTCTTCTTTTTATTATTAATCAAGAATGACTATAAATTCCTGTGATTCACAGATCTGATTCGACGTTACAGTTTAATTATCTGACTCTGTATAAATACAAGTTTCTTAATACACGAAGCTTGCTCACCGTGTTTGCAATTCTTATGGATGCTCGTCCGAAGTCTCAATTCTCTCAGGAAGCTCTTACTCGCCAAGTCCGTCTGGCTATCTTCAAGAATTCCTGAGGACCTTCCCTTGATCAACCTGGACTCCTGACCACGTTTCCTTTCACCCAAGGGTTTATATATCATTGTAGCACAAAAATGACCTCTACCTTGCTTGCAATGTAAGCAATTTTGTCAGTTTTCCAAGTCTGTCGCAATAATTGTTGACATTCTTGCTTCTTAAAATAACTTAGACTCTATTTCTAACTAAAACTATCCTAATTCCTAAGAGTGTAAATTTGTGTAAATATTTTATATGTATAAAATTGTGTAGACTTTTAATATGTAAATAACGACTTCTTATTTTGAAAATAGACTTAGGTTAGGTTAGGTTAGGTTAGGTTAGGTTAGGTTAGGTTAGGTTAGGTTAGGTTAGGTTAGGTTAGGAAAATATTGGCTTATCCTCGCGAATCTCGTTGTAGAAGAAACTAAGTCATGCGGGGGACAAAAACAGATAATATATCAAATATGTATAGCCTTCGATATGCGTTTCAAAACTATAATAATATCTTTTCCGATAAAGATAGTTTAATCCTAAAACTAAAACGTATTAGAGATGATTTAGTTAACAATGGATATCCTCAGCCTATATTGTCAAAATGTAATGAAAAGGTTGCAATAAAAAAGAAACAGGCTAAAGAAAATGAAAACCCTTATGTTAAACCGTACTGAACATCCCTTTTGTACCGAGAACAAAGTTAGGGGCGTTGCTATAAAGTAAAAAATATAACTTTCTTTCAATAATCACAACACTGTTATCTCATCAAAAAATAACAGAAACTGCCACTTAGGGCACTAAAAACTGTGAATCATGCAATATGATGGTAAGACAAACGACCTAAATAGGTCCAAGAGATCAAGTGAAAGTAACCGAACATCTCCTCTCTAAATAGCATTAAGGACAATAAACCACAAATAATTTAATGTCCGTGGTAATAGGTTAAAAATGTAAATGTGGGCTATATACTAGTGTATTACCATAATTGTCGTCAACTAATTAGATCTTAGAAACCAATAAAAGAAAATCTAACAAATCGTTTCAAAGTTGTAGTTTTTTTATTGAGTTCAGATTATATTTTGGTATTACACTCTTGGGTGGAGCGAACAGATGTTGCATCTCGCCAACATTTACTTAAACAATTATCAAAATAATTAACAATATTAAAATAATTAAAAAGGTTATCACATTTGTGTTGTTCTAACCTTTAAAATGACATCTCGATTATAACTTTTTAATCGTTCTGATTCGAGTAATCTGTTGTAATCTGTTCACTCATTTAACATTGTTCGTAATGGCATTGAATCCAAGATGGCGGTTAGGTATACAAAGTATTAATTGTGAGCAATTCCAGGACGTACAAAATTTGTGTAGAAATTTGAAAACTTTGAGAGAGCCTACAAATTCTATAAATAAATTTGAAGATTTTGAACAATTTTTTATTTATGAAGGGGTTACTTAAAGTTTGAAATAGACTTTAAAACACTATTCCTCCAAAATGTTCGATTCATTAAATAATAAATAAAAACTTTAAAAAGACCTTATTTATTTAAATGACATATTTGAATATTTGAACGAATATTCATGAAATTTGGTATAATTCGGTTTGGATGTAGACGATTTAATTTAAAATTTGGTTTAATTTAATAATAATTAAGGTATAACCTGAAACAATATTTGTTTCACGACAGTTGCCTCTAACACAGATAATATTTGTTCTATGCATTTTTCAGATCAGTATAGTATACGACACAATCAATGTTTTTCCCTTTGAAGGGATTATCTGTCACAAGTTTTAACCCCCTTAGGGTTCGCAGTACTATGACACAAATGATCCAAGCAGTCGTCTGCAATCCTGAAATTTTAATATCGAAATGTAAAAATAATCTGAAATAAATGGGTGGAAATAAACACCTATAAACTATTATTTGTAGAAAACCCAACTTTAAAATGTTTCATATTAATTAATGATATTTATTTATAAATGGAAGTAGAAAAAAAACTTTTAACTGAACTATTTGAGAACAGCGTAATGTAGTTCTGTTTCCCACTAATTATAAATTTATTTTTCCTACAAAATTTCATATATGTGTCTAAAATTAAAAGTAATATTAGCAAAAG